>JAKSZT010007815.1:10137649-10288819 GCA_026826555.1 Tolypeutes matacus | reverse complement strand
AATTTGCCCATATTGAATTTTCTTCTCAAAAGCTACCTCTTCTGACTGCTGTTATGCCCAGGTATCCTGTTGCTTGTATCTCTCAAACAGAACTTTTCAAATGAGAGCTAGTATTTACACATTTTAGTTATTCAGCTCTGAGTACATCAATACTAAAGCAATTTATAATTTTTTAGGACTATGTCTATGTTCATTCATGAGAAACAATTAAGCCAGATCTTCCTTAAGGCAATCTAGGTAAAAGCTGTAAGGGAGTTGCTCGTGCTCTTCTTTCAAGTTTCCTGTAAGTTTTAAATTACATCAAAATGAAAAGCTAAAATAAAAACAACAAATAAATCATAATTTAGCTCTTACTTTCTCTGCCACACACCTAGTCTCACTACCCTTTGGTAATTAGTTTTAAAATTTTCATCTGCATCTTTTCAGAAATTTTCTACATAGAGACACAGGTTTATGTGTGTGAATGTGTGTGTGAGTGTGTAAGTGTATGTGTGTAGTAAATAATACTTTGCAGGTGACTATGGAAAGCAAAGGGAAAAGGTTTAGTTTTAACACTTGAAAGATGAGTAGAATATTCAGATATAGAATTGGAGAGGACTAACCAGTCAGGACAGGGGAAAAAAGTAAGTACAAAAGCACAAAGGCTAATGCCAACATAGAAAGTTGTAGGGAATTTCAGTCAGACTCTTGTCAGTTTGCTTGTTTTTTGTTTTTATGGGAGGTCATGAAGTAGAGAAAAAATGTGAAGTAAAAGACATAACAGAAGTAGGCAAGGACTAAAGCAAAAAAACACACCATGCAGAAAAGTTAAGGATTCATGGATATAGATGTTGAATGACCCTCAATTGTCTGTGAGTGAGAAGGTGGCCATTGTTGTACCAACTTGCCCTGTTATGCTTGCTTTATAGAATCTAAATAAATTGTAAATTTTCTACTGCTCCCAGAAAGTTAGACTTTATTGTCCTTTCCCTAAATCTTGTTTTTTTTTTTTTTTCTTGTCTTTTTTCTTTGCCACTAGGACAGTGGCAAAGATGAAACAAGCAGAGGGTTGAGAAGTGGTTGTGTGTTAAAACTTACCCACTTGCTGCCCTTTGTGCTCTGCCATGGAAATTAACCACGGGAACAGCCCAGGCAAGCAGGCTGGAAGTTGAGAGGTTATGTGGAAAAGACTCCTGTGGTCCCTGCAGTTCTAGTTAAGGGAATCATAAACCTACAAAACCAGAACAAATGCATGAGGACTCTGACAAAATAGGTGAGCCTGGCTTGGACCAGAACAACTGTCCCGATAATCCCATTCCAAATTGCTAACCTTCAGAACTGTGACTTTAAAATTGTTGACTTAAGCCATTAAGTTTCAAGGTGATTTATCATTCAGCAATAGCTAATTGATATATATACTTTACTATTTTGTTAGACATCCAGCACATTTGCAAAAATAGAAAGTGATTTTCCACTTTAACTTAGTGTTCCAACTGCATGTCCTTCTGTGGTCTCCAAATATTTTAATCATTATAATTTCTACCATCTAAAATGCATCCAAATCCAATAAAAAATTCAGTACCACAGTACCAAATTTAAAAGAAGAAAAATTGAAGTCCAACATAAATACTTATAAAACCTCATAATCAATTTATTCTTACACTGAAATAGCTTCACAACTTAAGCATGGCTTTGCAAAAGAGATCCAGAAAATTGTATGTCAAAATGATAAATTTGTCAATTTGTCCAACTGCTTATTGTTAGAGGCATGACAATGATGATAAGGAAAAAAAAACAACTTTATCCTTCAAAGCCTCATCTAGAGAAGACATGGCACATCTGCTCTTCACTTATATTACCCAGGTGCTTTCCTGAATATATTTAGTATAATTTTTCTTTCCTGCCTTCAAATATTTTAGTCCCTTCCTTCCTTCCTCTCTTCTTTTCTTTATGTTGTTTACTTCATCTTATGAGCCCATGAAAAGATTCTGCTTAATAATAAACTAATTCAATTAATATCTTTTATATAGAGCTCTTGGGAGGTTTAAGTTGATCACCTGTTTGTCAGAACTTTTCAGAGACTACCTAAAATATCTTTCTTGATTATAATGAATTTCAATTTTAGTAAGATTATAATAATGCTGTAATTTCAAACTAAGTCTGTCATTGAACAGTTGCACGTTGCAATTGCATATTAACTTTTTGGAGTATAGGATGGGATAAAGGGGAAGGTTATGTCTCCAAAGACAGAATAAAACACTAACCCAAAAATATGCTTTGGATTTTTTTCCCTGCTTGATTGGAAAAGTTGCTTTTTTTTTTTTCTTCAATCACTTATTTAATGAAGATTTATTAAGAAATTACTATTTACTAATTCTTCACTAAGTACTGGAGAAAGAAAGATTAGAAACAAAACTAAAACAAAGCTCTTCTCTTGTTCTCCCTTGGAGATCAAAGTTGATTAGGAGAGGACTATA
Organism: Tolypeutes matacus; assembly: GCA_026826555.1. Classification (NCBI taxonomy): domain Eukaryota; kingdom Metazoa; phylum Chordata; class Mammalia; order Cingulata; family Chlamyphoridae; genus Tolypeutes; species Tolypeutes matacus. The sequence continues at coordinate 10,286,363 of JAKSZT010007815.1, read as the reverse complement.
TCAGGTTTAAGTGCTATAATAGAGGAGACCATTATAGAGTGGCACAACGCAAAGGGGAGAAAAAGCTCACTTTGCCTTAATTAAAATCTTTGAGTAGAAGTCTGCAAGATTTGGAAAGGATACTGTTCTTGTGGACTTTGCTCCCAAGCAATCTTTTCTCCCAAGCATGGGAAGAGGGCAATTGTTTAAGGCAGACTCAGAAGTAGAGAGGGATTGCTCTTTGGCAAGTGACAATGATACCTTTTCCTAAGAAAGTAGTTAGAAAGCACAGCATTAAAGTGCTCAAGTGATTTTTTTTTTTCCCCAGGGAATTAAATAGAATAGTCTGTTGCAATTCTTGGAATAGACCTAGAATAAATGTCTTGGAGTATATGAAATAAGGCAACAAAACCAAGTTCCTGATATGATGTCCTCTTCAGTTTGTTTAAGCCTTTAAAAATTTTCACTTATCCTCTATATTGAATGGCTTCTCAAATGGAAGCATAGGACAAAATTGAGTTAACATTACTCTTGAGACATGCAAATTGGAACCTGGGAAATGGGACTATAGTCCCATTGAGACTTTCAACATCATAGCCAAGGCCACACTCACACCCACAGAGGATGATATGTCTCTAGGATCTTCTATTCTGGTTGTAACATAGGACAAATTTAGGAAGCTGGGGGTTGGGAGATAAGTAGAGTTGCAATATTCTATTTTTGAGTTTTTTGTTTGTTTGTTGTTAACAAATTGTTTGTTAATATACAATCAATTTTTCTTTTTAAAACTCAGAGAATTGCATATTTCAGTTGAACTACATGGATAAGGTTGAAGGAATGGAAATTATCTACCGGTAAAACATTGAAAATATCTCAATGTACTATGTGGAAGATAATAAGATAACACTATAAGTATAATAAAAAATAATGCAGCCACTTTCCCAAAGGACCTTGGGTAAAAATCTCATTTGTTTTTCTTTAGTCTCTTTAGGTCTTCTGCAATCTTTTAGTTTAGCAATACGACATAGCAATTTTAGTATATTGATATGAAATGTTTTCTGCAACAGTCCTTGAGTTCAGGTATGCTTATGTTTATCTTTTGTTTAACTTATTGATTTTGATGCCAACTTTAAGAATCACTATAAAACTTTGGCAGAACATAATGTAGCTATCACCTATTATGGTAATAAACAAATTAGAATTGGTGCAAAAGATTGATCATGCCTTCATTGTATGATATGCACTGCACTGTAGATAGAGGTAAAATCGATCTTACAAAAGCTTATGTTTACATCAGTCATTCATCTACATGTAACCAATTCAAATAGAATCATACTAACCAAATAGTGATTTTTACAGGTTACTTCTCTATTAGTATTTATGACAGAAGAAGAGGATTCTCTAGTTCATCAAATCTCTGAATAACAGAAAATTACCATATATACTGTACATCGACTGTGATTGAAAAATAAAACAGAACAGAACATATTTGAAAAAGCTGTACCCATCAAAACATAGAATACGACAAGATTGCTATCTTAAATAATTATTTTGTCACAGATGCGTAAAGGAAAAGTTTCATCAATATACAATGCATTTAGTAAATTTGTATGAGATTGAATATCATTATATCCTAATAAACACTTCAGTACAAAAGAGTGGCTGAGGTGGCTGCCTCTGAAAGTAGGATTATACATAGAACGTACTATGTAAGATTATTAATGTATAGTATGCTATGATATGCATACTGTATATGGCTGGAAGATTTAGAATGAAAGACCTGGTTGTGAAATATTTACAAGGACCAAAATGTTTCCCCAAGTCCTGTGAAAACTGACTTTGGCTGATGTTGAAATCAAACTACTGACTTTTTGATATTTTCTAAGGACAATTTTCAAGTTGAAGGCCTTGGATAAACTTAGGTCAACCGTTTCAAACTATCATCACATCTCTCTTTTTTAGTGATGTTTCCTTAAAACAGTGACCATTGCCATTTCCATTACAGTTTCCATTTTCAGAGATACATTTTAAGGGTGTAGCTCATCTAATTATAGAAGAATATCAATAGTTTTTTTGGAGAAAAATGAGAATAAAAACTCTTATACTTCTCTCAAGAAAATTGATACTATATTTGCTCAGGTTCTTCACTTATTAAAATCGCAATATTATAATCTTGAGCTCCTATGAGCACACGAAATTTATGTCAACATGGAAGTGTTGAAATATACACCATTTCTGGGGTTAACTACACCTTGTTTTTTTTCTGGTTAGCTGGAGGGAATATAGAACGTGGATAAAATTTGTTGTCTTCCATGATAACATATCAGATAGTGACAGAAAACTATTATATAAGGCATGCTATGTGCAGGAAAAAAGATACGTTCATACCACTGACAGAGTAAAATTTTCTTTTATTATGTTTTAGATTAATACTTTTTGTGACTTTTATATTCTATTCCATAAAATATCATGCTTGCTTGAATCAAATTTCCAGCCAAATTACCTTCTTTTCTTTTCCAAATAATACATTAACATTTTCGTTTAGGAAGAGTTATCATTTTCATCTTTTGTTTGATAACCTACTAACACACTATTGCATTCTTTAGTTTGAAAAGCAAAATAAAATGCTTTATTTGCAAAGGACACTGAACCTTGCAACTCAGTCGAATAAAACCAAAATATTACAAATCAATATTACCTACAGGTAACTGATAAAGTGTGTTATTTAATAATTTAGAGAAAGCAGTTTGTATATAAATGAGCTAAATGCATATTTTGTATTTATATATTTATTCCCTGAATAATTTTGCAAAGGCAAATGGGAGTGATAGAGTTAAAAGGCTGGAAAAAAATTACCTCAGAGAAAAATGTCTCCTTCATAACTGCTGGAGATGGGCTGATTTTTTGCTCTTGCTTTCTCATGGTCAAATTAAAGAGAGAAACATAATCAAATGTTGGACTCAATATAACCATAACATGAAAATAAGTTGTTTGATTCCTCATATATTTCATATCTTGATTTTTCAGGAGTAACATGGACAAGAGTTTTATGGAAACATAAAAAAAGTATTAGTTTTGCTTTTTTTTCTTCCCTGTATTGTTTAAGCTATAAAAAATTCTGCTCTGTTTACAGGTTCACTAATACTCATTCTATGTATTATTCTGACAGTCTGAACAAAGGAATGATTCTCTATTGTTAGCTTTCTGTAGAAATAGCATTAGTTCTGATTAGTAATAAAGAGAAACAGAAAAATAACATCACATATTCTTTCTGTAGAAACTCTTATGTTGCAATCAGACCAGATCTTCCCTTGAATTTCAGAGTAATCAAGTAAAATAGCCTATCTGAGAACATGTCCATTCATTTTTACTTATTGAATGCTTACTATGTACTAGGTACTCTTTAAGAGACTAAGGAGATCAAAAATATAATGGCTGTAATATGTTCTTATGGGAAGTAGAAATTCAGCAAAAAGTACATCAATAATATGTCAGATAGTGATAGGAGCGACAGAGAAAAATAAAGCAGGACAATAGAGAGAGAAAGTGTGGGTAGGGTGGGGCAGGCTATAGCTATTTTATCAGGTATTCGGGAAGTTGAGGTTTGCTCTGAGACCTAAAGAAATAAGGAACTTGCCAAATGGAAATCTAGGAGAACAGATTTCTAAATAGAAGGATGGAAAGACTCTGGGGCAGAAGAGTGTTTTATTTTATTATCACCAAAAAGGCAGTGAACAAGCAACAGAGTAGAAGGTAAGATCCTAGAGGCCAGGAAGGTTGGGGCAGGAATGTGGAGCCTTGTAGTTCACTGAGTATCTTGTACTTTTATTTTGAGTGAGATAAGAAGACACTGGAGGTTTATGATCAGAGAAGCAGCATGAACTGACATTACTTTATAAAGAGGTCTTGTGGTCAAGGCAGGCAGGGGAAATGGAAGAAATTTGGTGACCAATAAGGATAATTTTGTGATAATTCACATGAGAGATAACAGCAGGGTGGACCAGGTAGAGAAGGGAAAATATGGTGAGAAGTGACAGATTCTGGATGCATTTTGAAATTAGAGTTGATGGGATTTGCTTATACACAGCATGTAGATGAAGAGCAATGAAGTTCAAAATTCACTGTAAAAATAAAGAATGAACTTAATTTTACTGGAAGTGTAAATATAATTGCAATCAACGTTCTGTGCAAGGAGAATCAGAGAAGAAAACAAAACAAATTGGAGACACAAAATGTGCACATAATTATAAAAAAAATGACACTGGAAAATTCCAAAGAGACATTCTCTTTGATCTCTTAACACTTGTGCAATTAAATTTTTAATATTTATAATTAATGTCTTTCTCTTTGAGCAAAAGTACAATCCAATGGCACTCAATATCTAACATAGGCTCAAAATGTGTAGCCTTTATTCTGAGAGCAAACCAGAACATCTATTATAAGTCAGTTTTGGAAAGTAAATTTTGTGTATCCAATAGGCCATGAGAAATCCATTTTCCACAGGTTGTGGAAAGAATTGTGCCTTCAGGAATTTTGCGGACCTTACATTAACATGTTCCATGTGTGGATTATTGTGCTAATTTTGAAGGGTAATTTATATTAAAAAAGAGAAAAATTAGAGAAAAAAGCACAAGTGATAAAATGAAGGGAAACATTGATAAGATTACATAAACTATAAGTTATTGCAAATTCCAATTCTCCATTGCCAGAGGCCAATCTCATGAACTGATACATTTATTGGCCAGTTATTTTTTAATGGCTTAGAAAGTTACCTATTCTAAAGTTATGAAGGCATGTATGTAAATATACATATCATAATTATTTTTAAATAAAGGGGCTAATTGCTCTGAATAAGATGCAGATTACCTGCAGTATGTGATACTTATTATATATGTTGCTTAGCATATTGAAGAGATTCAAGGGAATCCAGTAGATTTAGATCAGAATACCTCCCACTAGAAAGTATTTCCAAATACTGCCAATTTCCAAACAATGCTGAGGACAATTTGTTAATAGTAAGGTTTAGGTTTTTACCGTGCTGTCAAAGTAGACAATTTACAATTATAAGTTTTGTTGTTGTTGATTATAGTTATACATGTCTGTAACAACAATTTCAGTAAATATAGACAGTGAAGAATTCACATGTAAACCTGATTTTAAATCTCTACAAAGATCCACAACCCAAAGAAAATTGCTGTCAGTATTTTAGCATATTTCTCAATTTTTAAAACTTTTGTTTTGTCTCTTTTGTATTACTAAACTTGATTTTGTGTTTAAAGTTGTTGTATTTGTTACTCATTCTTTTTTTCTCTAATACTACAGGTTATGGGCACATACAAAAGCATGAACTCGTATTAGAATAGCAATGTCTTCTAACCACATATGTGTCCTTATTACTTTATTTAGTGCCGGGACTAGGAAAGTTATTCCACAATTTATTCTCAATTGTTGACTTGAATAATATCTAAGTGTTGTAATACTGATCTGATTTTGTAAAAAGACATGTTGACTTGGATTTTTTTCTACTTATATAAAAACAATAATGCCTAATTATCTATTTCTGTCAAGGATTGAGATTTAGAAGTTTGAATAAACTTATGTTTCTCAAATTACTAGTACCTCATTTCTTTCTATGTTAATTTAACATGAAAAACTTAGCAAACTACTACTTCCTTTTAACATGCTACAACCTTAATTACTTGTTCTGATTTATTTAATATGGAATTTGAAGCCAAATTACTACCATTAATTAATTTATTTAATATAATGTCTCTTATTTTTACAATTTATTATTCAACATCCTGTTCTCTAACTATATTGCAACAGTCCTAAATTAAATTCCACATTTTTCTTTTATCAAAGCTTAATTAAAATCACTTTATGCCATTACAAGAATTTAATTATTTTGATACATTTCTTAATATGCTGTGACATGTCTTCAAACTCTTTTTTCATTAGATACATTTAAGTATTAATTTATCTGAAATCTTCCACAAATGAGAAAGACAGATTTGATCATAAATAATAAGTGGCTTTGTTTAGAGTTATTATTTTGCAGAAAGTCTGATTATGTTGTTCTGTTTCCTTCCAATATCATTGCTGTTGAAATAAAGTCTGAGGATGGCCTGTATGGTAGGTTGAATTGTATACTCTAACAAAACAACAACAAAAAAAGACAAGCTCTTAATCTTAATCCATATTTCTGTGGCTGAGAACCCATTGGTAAATAGGACTTTTTGAAGTTATTATTATTATTTTAAGGTGTGGCCATATTGAATCAACATAGGTCTTATCCATATTACTCAAGGCCTTCTGAAGAGAGGAAATGGAGAAGCAGTCAGCGGTGGAAACCACAAACCTGGAGAAGCCAGAAGACACAGAAGCCAAAAGTCAGAGAAAGACACGGGAGGAGACCAAGGACATTGCCATGTGATGGAGGGCTGCCATCACCAGAATGCTCCTGACTCCAGGAGAGAGCATGGCCTTGCCAGGGCTTTGGTTTGAGACTTCTGGCCTATAAAACAGTGATCCAATACATTCTCATTTAAACCAATCCATTGTGTGGTATTAGGCATCTCAGGTCTGGCAACTAAGGCAGGCAGTTACTCATTTACTTAGATAATGATTCTATTTCGCCTCGATGAAATATTATTGTTTTTGTATATTTGAAATTCAAACATTTTACCAGGTTATACCTAAAGTAAAATATTCACAAACACTCACTCTCTTGTTCTGTCATTTGAGGGTGAATAATCTTATGGCGAACTGATATTCAGCTTGGCCATGTGACTCACTTTGATCCATGGAATGTGAGTGGATTTGATGACTGAGTAAAACTTTAAGTGAGATCAAGAGATTAGGCTTAGCTCTTTCCCCCTGTCTACCTATGCCCGCTGCTGTGAGAAAGGCCTGACCTTTAGACTGTGTCTAGTAATGGGAAGACAAATGCAAACGATCTGAACCCAACCCATATAGCTGAGCAGAGCTATAGCAGCTGACCATTAACACCAAAATAAAATATAGCCAAACAAACAAATCTATGTTGTTGTAATTGACTGAGACTTTTGAAGTTATTTGTTGTGAAAGTGTAATTTGGCAAAGGCTGACTAATAGTCTAGGGATTCACCCTTTATTATTTTGACTTGGTGTAGGTAGAAGTCTTTGATCTCCAGACCGTCAATTTTCAATGAATTTAGAAATATTTCTTCTAATATTCTTTTAATTATATTTTCTTTTCACAAGCATTTTCACATATTCACACTTCTCAATGACATGAATGTTGGATTTCCACCTTCTATTCTGTATGGATGTCATCTCCTGATTCATCTGTTTTGTTTCCCTTTGTTCTCCTCTTAAAGGAAAGATGTTAACTTTGGTTTCTCCATCATCCCCTAACAGGTTTGGTTAAGTATTTTTCTAAATTTTGTTGTTTCTATTTCAATATTAATTATACGTTTGTTTGAATTTAGTAAGATATTTTAAATAGTTATTTATCTTATTTCATTCTAATTTCTACCATTCTTTCAATTATTTACACCTCAATTTTTCTCACTTCATTTTGTGCAACTCATGCCTTTCTGAGATAATTGGAACAAGCAGGTTACTTTTGAAAATGTATTATATGGTCTATATTTTACTAAGTATGATTAGTTTGTGCTTTTTGAGTCTGTGTTCTGTAAAATTTGCATGGAAAAATCTGAGATCCAATATTTTAAATTATTTAATGAGAAGTTATCTCATCTTAATATTTGCTCACATATAAGATAGGTGATTTTAAGCCCCTTTGGTGTTCACTTACTTGCCTTTAGAAGCCTCTGTTTAAATTGTAAGCTTGAAGCCTGCTTATATAGCTAGTCTTACTCATTTTGTGTTCTCAAGCTATTTTTTGTTGTTGTACATTGAGCCCGAGAAGGGATAGCCTCATTTGGTATGTATGTTTTCTATGCAGACTGAAGTTATTTCTGGAAAATCTAAGTACTCTGTATTTATTTCCTTACTATGAATAATGTTAAATATATTCCAATATGAATACTGCCTTACATATTTTATCAAAATTTCTATCTAAATGCCAATGACTTCTGTGTTCAAAATTCAATGGACACTCAAATATAATGATACTTGAGCTCTCTGCAGCCCATGAGATAGCTAGCCACTCCCTTGATTTAAAAACAATTTAATCCTTTGGTATCCATGGTCTCACAACTCCTCTCTCCTCACCTTTATTTACATTTACTTCTCTGGCCACTCCTTTCTCAGAACTTTTCTTAAGCTATTTTTATTCTACTCAGTATGTATTTTTTCTCTAGTCTTCCAATGTTAACTAAATACAATGACTCTCAAATTTAGCCAAGTTGTATCTTCTGAAATATTTCAGATTTAACATGGACAAAATTGTATTAAATTTCCACCAAAAATTGAGCCACCTGCAATGTGAGCATTGCAGGAAACAATTCCACAATACTCTTAGTTTCTAAAACTAGACATGTGGGAGTAATCTGACCATTTGCTCGTCTTAGCCTCCCACTAAAGTTAATCTCTTCTACTTAAAAATGACTTCATTTATACTGTTCTAGCTTGATTATTCTTAGTCAACCTTAAAGTTGGAAAGTTTTCTTAGCTCTATGCTAAATACTATAAGAGAACATCAAGTTAAATGAGTGACTCTTAGTTGATGCTCAATGTGTATTGAGATTTTCTTTAATTCTTAGACTATATTTCCTGGTTCTTTTGTTTTTCATTCTGTTTTCCAATGATCATTGTGCAGTCATTTTTGCTTTAGTACATCAAAAACACTGTATAGGGATCTTTAAATGAAGGAGGAAATTCTTAGAGAAGGGCTGACATTCATTAATTGCCTGCTATATACAAGAATATGATACTGTAAATAAACTAAACCAGTTAGACCCCATCAAACATCTTATAATATAGTGTATTTTTTTCTGAGACAGTAATTAAAATTCTAAATACATTTCTCACTAGCAATGGGTTTAAGATAGAAATAACCAAAATGCATTTGATCACAAACACTATGGTCTTTATATTATATTAATCTATATCTAATTCTTTTAACTTCTATGGCTATTGACTATTGAGAGGCACAAGTATATATATGGCCAAGAGCTGGACAATGGGTTTTCTGAAAAAATGAGTTCAATAAGCAAGGGCTTCAAACCAATCTATGTGATTTTATATATTTTACAAATCTTAGGTCGGTTCCTTATTTCCCTATTTCCCAATTTAACCAAACATTATATTTCCTAAATTATGTATGGAGATAGCATTTTAAATACATGTCACCCAGACAAAGACAACAATTCCTTTATTAAACAGTAGAATGAATAAGAAGTGAATGTAACATAAATAATTAATGTTCATTTTTTTAGAATATTTTCTTCAAAAATGAACAGAGAAAAATATTTAAAAATTCAAAGAATATAATGAATTAGGAAAAAATCAATTTTATAGTTTATTAATGGATTTGATAAATTGTACTTCCAGGGAAAGTGGGAGAGGAAAGATTGAAGTGGAATTAGTATTTCATTGTCACAAAATTCACTATACTTTATAAGCTCTTAAGATTTTTTGTTTCATCTGCTGTTTGGAAGTTTATACATCAGTTTGGAACTGTAAAAAAAAGCAGAATTTTAGTATTTCCAAAGGGTTGTAGAATTAGTGATAACCCAGTATTCAATGTTATTTTACTTAACTTCATGTATATGTAGAAAATTTTAGGACAGTCCATCACAATAACTGCTTTGATATGATAAAGTAGCTGCCTCTACTATGCAACTTAAACTCTTATTTATTCAATGGACATCATGAAATAGATAATATATTAGGAAAAAATAGCTATCTAAATATTTAGCAACAATTCGACAATTGGCATGCTTCAAAGAAAATTGAAGTTGTAAATAATTTTGTCAATTTTAAATAGCTATATTTGTATTAACTAGACTGAAAAATATTATAAAGCATAGACATCTTAAATGTGAAATATGTTTTGTTTTTTTTTTGCAGTTAAGTGGAAGTCCTTTTGAGAATTTAAATATAAGTGTGGTTTTAAAGAGGTCATTTTCTCTCCCTGGACCTTAGCTCCTTCATCGTGAAATGAAATAGTTTGACCTGACCAGCATTTATCAGTGTAGCTTGCAACACTAGTTATGGGAAATACTTTGATACCAATACTTTGAAAATTTGTATACTAGATCCCCTTTCTGAATATCACAATGAATATTTGTTATTTTATGCAACTTATATTTAATTCAATACATAGTTTTTGAGGGCTATTTGAAAAGCACTGTCCCGGCCCGCGGGACAGTCAACGGAGGCTCCAGCTCCTATGAGGGAAGAATGGTATGGGACAAGAGACACGAAGAATGACAGCAAGACAGGATTCTGATCAAGCTGCAAAAGTTTATTGAAAAGGCAGGGTATATATACTCTAAAGGAAGAGGGGGTGGCTAATAAGGACAGGTGGCGGTTTAGGATTGGTGGATGCTGTTGCTAAGGTAGGTGGCGGCTGCCGAGGTTAGTGCTTTTGGCGCGAACTTTGGGTGCGAACTATTCTTTTTGGTGCGAACTACCAAAGAAGAAGGCTAATTATAGCTTAAGCTGTTGTTTCAACCCTGGCGGCCATGTTGCATGTTACTGGCATCGCTGAAGGTGAATAGACATGCCACCTTCGTTGTCCCCAACAAGCACTACTGTCTACATTACCTTAATAAAGGTCTGAGAAATACTGAAACATAAAGCAAAACACAACAAAAATAAATGCCTTTTATCTATGTCTCATTTAGCATTTTCCAAAAATACTAAGTCACAGAAAATATTTTGATAATAAAACATCCCTGTCCCCAAATAGAATACATGGTAGGAAATACTGGATATTTGGCAAGCTCCTTGAGAGTTCAAACTGTTATGATCTGTATTCGCAAAACCCACTTCCATATCATTACATTTGTAACATGCAATATAAGGATCATATAAGTAGCTGTGTTCTTTTACCTTTTTCTTCAGAACAAGAGTCCCATAACAATCATAGTGTTTTCTAATCTTTCATGTATAGGTTCCAGATTAATATTTTGCTATTAACTTATTAAATTCTCACTCATCTCATTGTTTTTGTATTGTCATAAAAACCTATATTGGTATTTATAGATTCATGTTGCAGCCCATGAGAAAGGAGAGTCATAGAGTAAATATATAGTCTGAGTAATTAAATTTTAACTTCTACTACATGGTTTATGGCAAATACTATTTGGTTGATTATTGTTCATTTATTCATTAATTATGCCTTAATTTCTTCTTTTGTATCCTGTTCATCAAAAGAGTATATATACACTTAAAATTCCACTGAATCTCAGTAGCCTTAACTATAATTTGGGATAGTAATAATAACATAGCTTATGCCAGTACTACTCTAAGAACATTAAATATAATAAATCATTTAATGTTTATAACGACTCTAAGAGCCAGGTTTGTACTAAAATTATCTATTTGTTTGCCTTGGAGATTTGTTATGAGAAGATAGAGTTTACCAGGGATTCAGAGGGGAAGAGGTGGGATGAATAGGGCCTTGGAATTGTTTTGTATGATACCACAATGTACAATACATGACATTGTATGCTTGGCAAAGCCTGTAAAATCATATAGAGCAAGGTTTAAACCATAATATGAACTATAGGCTTGTTTAACAATGCTTCAATATTGGTTCATCAATTGTAACAAATGTACCACAGTAATGTAAGATGTTAGTTATCAGGGAAAATGTTTGTGTGGGTGTGTATGGGGGTTATATTGGAATCCCCTATTTGAAAATGGAAACTTAAAGAGTTAAGTAACCTGTGTAAGGACACACATTTAATAAGATATTTATATATACAATGTTCAGTTCTGTTTGATGCCAAAACTTGAGCTCCTAACAATTATGTGATAGGACTTTAGCTTTTTGGTTAATCTTATATTCTTTGGATGATTAAGTTGTAACAGACATTCTTGTTTTACTGAAAATTTTAATACCATGAGTTGGATTAGGAAAGACTATCTAGTGGAATCTGAACACATGATTTATACTAAAGCCATTGTAAATAACTACTGTTCTGTGAGATTAAATGGACTGGGAAAACTTCCCATTTGAGATTCAAAAGCCAAAGCACAATTGATACATTTTAGACTAAATATAATGTGCTTTTAAATTGCTTTTGGACGTTAAATAATAATATACAAAAATACTTTGTCAGCCAAGTGGTGGAAAGAATACTGAAACATTAGTCATTTTTTTAGCACTACAACCCTTATTTTGAAAGTTTTTAGTTTTTAGTTTCCACTCTTGTGATTGGAACAAATATACTTCACTCTGAGCTGAAATAAAGGCTTGATGACCAATACAAAACAACAACAACAAACACATTTTCGATGGAGTATGCATAATTTTCTGGGGAATATAGGAATAGACAAGGTGAATTACTGTCCCAAGTATGGCAAGGAGCTGTGTAAAGCAGACATCCTGATGAAAAGATAGGGATACATTAGACCAATGAAAAAATCAGACAAGTCCAGGTTGGCAAGTAATGAGCATTTATTTAGGGGACTTAGGTGGAGTCCACATCCTCGGTGGTAAGAAGAGAGTATTTTCCAAGCTTGATTGTCCACACTTATCGCCAGAGGAGAGGGGTCTTTCATGGGGCATGTCTACATGCAGCTGGAGGAGGGGAGGCTGCCTTTTAAAGAATAACATGACTTGATAATCATTATCAAGGCACATGAGGGATGCACCTCATTTTTACAGGAAACAGATCCTAGAGGAACAGATGTTTTTTGGCAGGACACAAGTTATACACTGCTGGAAACATTTATTGATATAGGGGTGAAACAGGTACCATGGCAGGCTTCCAGAAAAAACAATTAAGCATTCTAGGACAAGATCTGTTGATTAGTTATGAGTTACAAGGGCTTTCAGTTTTAACCATTCAGGAATGCTGCTACTATTTGGAGTGGGGAAAAGAGCTGGAAGGGTTGGGGGAGAAAATGTCAAGTCATATATGACACAATTTATTAAATACACACTATGAACAATGCACAGTACATAATTAACAACATTAGTTTGTCTTAAAGTATAAGAAAAATTTTCTTTTTTTTTTAATTTGAAGAGTATTTCTTTAAGAAACTCACACACACACACATTCAGACATTATTATAATTCCCATGCCACAGATAATAAAAATAAGGCTCAAAATTATATGACATCTGTGGCGGATTGAAATTATTTTATGAATCTCAAAATGAGAAATATTTTTTTAAACTAATCTATTCTTCTGTGTGTGATACCCTTTGATTGCATTAAATTCAGTTAAGGGAACTTTGATTAGATTACTTGATAAGATAATTTTAGGCTTGACTTAGGTTAAGTCTTTGCCCCTTGCTGGGTCTGATATAAATGGAAACACAGAGAGAGACTGACTCAGAAAGACATAGGAAAATGTTTGATACTGTCATGTGAGAGAGGTTTTGCCCATGGCTGAGCAGCAAAGAGGGAAGCCACCTAGAGACTCAAGAAGCTGAGGCCCAGAGAGAGAGAGAGAAGGCCCAGTAAGAGACAAATGCTATGCCAGGTTTGCCTACAGCTGCAGAAAGGCAGAGACCTTGACAGAGATCAGCAGCCATCTTGCTTTTCCTCTTACCAGACAAAAGAATCAACAGAATTTTACTTTGGTGAGAAAGTATCTCTCATTCTGCCTCAAATTGGATATTTCATGGCCTTGGATCTGTAAGCTTTTACCCCAAATAAACCCCCTTTATAAAAGCCATCACATTTTCTGGTACTTTGCATTGGCAGCCCTTTGGCAAACTAAAACAACACCCAACTTCACAGAATTAACAACTAGAAAAGGTGTCAGGTCTCAAAATAGTGTTTTTTCCATCTTAATCATCCTTTGTTCTTTGATAGCAAGTATCCAAAGCAGTCAGTGATTGGGCACTCTCAAAGTGGTAGAAAATGTTCTAAATCCTCAATATAATTTATTTTACAACAAACATTCATGGTAGATATTTTATGATTAAGGAAACTGAGGCTTATATGAGTTAAGTAATAGAGTTTGGGGTGGCACCAATTCTTTCAAACCAGAAAACACGTTCCAAACCATTTAGTTATACTCCTATATGATCTATGGGATGGGAGCAACCATATGTTCAAAATATAAACAACTGTCTACACAGGCAAACTCACAATCATATCCATTTATTTTCAAAATCAATTTCAATAAATTGGTCAGTGTAGATTTTCTATTTTTTTAAATAAAGTGTATTTATGTCTCTTGATACTCAGTCTTAATCAGGCTCTTCAAAAAGATTCATCTATAACACTGTCACTCTCTTGACTCTAATTTTCCTGAATATAGCCCAGGTTTCATTTTTTAAGATTTTTTTATTTTTGTAAACATGAATAGAAACCGTTTTATCACCCTGATGGTTGAACAGCTGTGTAAAGTTACATAAACAGTTATCAATTCAGCCACATGCTTCCCATCCATCTCCTATTTTCCTGTATTCCTTGCAGAAATTTTACCTTTTCACTGAAACATTGCTTTATTGATTGTTATATAATTTTAGTAAATAGCAAAACAGGTATGTGAAAAACTCCTATTGATATAACTCTGAAGTTAATTAGGCCTTAAACATTATGTCTTTACTTTGATGACAGCACAACATATTTTTTATTGAGGTACATTTATATTTCCAACTATATTTTCACTGAATTCACAACTTATGAACCAAATTCACTTATGATATAGCATTAAACCCATTCTTGAAATCTAGGAATATTATATATATTCATAAAATGAGAAGATCAACTGACATGTTCCTAAGATCTTAAAAATACCTGTTGAAATGCATTGAATATCAATTTCTTTTGGGGGAGAAAGGGATGCATCGTTGTTAAAGATTTTTGTTCCAAAAGTATAAATCAATAATAGCAAAGAAATAAAAGTGAACCACTTCTCTCTAATATGTTTCTCTCCTATATTTTTTAACGTATCAAAGAATATATGGGATAGTTAAGAATACTGGGCATCCAAACACAATCAGTAGGTAAAAATTGTACCCCATTTTTATTTACTAGAATAAGACAGAAAGTGATATTTGATATTTATGTAGCACATATTTCAGAAGTGTAACATGGCTTACTTATTCTACACAATGAATATTATGATTATTCTCCTTCTGTACAGAGTAGTTTAATGTTCAGTCTTTGTATTCCAATGAAGATAGATTTTCGACCATGGCAGTTTTAGAAGTAGAAAGGACATTGTAACTGTTGGTGAATTTGACGTAATTATGAATTCCAAAAATATAATTGGATCATGCTTGTAAACTGATCTGTTAATCTGGGCATGATTAGGGCATTGACTGGGCCACGTCTGTAGGGTGTTGAGCCCCACCCCTTAGTGGGTGGGGGAGTCGAATATAAAAGGAAAGGCAAAGGACAGTTGAAGTAGTCTTTTTTTTTTTTTTTAAAGATTTTATTTATTTATTCATTTATCCCCCCCGTTGCTGCTTGCGCTCGCTGGGTTAGCTAACCACGCCGTGCGGGCAGGCTTGCCTTCACCAGGAGGCCCCGGGAACCGAACCTGGGGCCTCCCATATGGTAAACGGGAGCCCTACTGATTGAGCCACAGCCGCTTCCCTGAAGCAGTCTTTTGAGAAGCAGTTTTGATGTTGGAAAGAAGGCCCTAGGAGAAGAGAAGCAAGCTGTTCACCTGATCGTCTGCAGCTGACCTTGTGGAGGAAACAGGAGCTAAGCCTGGAGAGAAACACAGCTCTGGGGAAGAGAGGAACCCCAGAAGCCTGAACCCTGGCAAACGCTGGCAGCTGTCTTGCTACAACACGTGGCAATGAACTTTGGTGAGAAGAAACTTAACGCTTTATGGCCTGGTATCTGTGGACTTCTACCCCAAATAAATACCCTTTATAAAGACCAACCCATTTTTGGTATTTCACATTAGCACCCCTTTCGCTGACTAATACAGACATGAAAATCATTTGTCTCTGATTCCTTCATTTTAATACCTTAGAGAGCTGAAAAAAGTAATGTTGTCCATTTGGCCCCTTTGTCCAAATAAAGGCATTCAAGGCCTTGGCCTCAGTGAGAGCACCTTACAAGAGAACAAACTGGCACATACTGGGCCATTGGTGATATCCACTGAAATTCTTTCAAAAGATTTTGGAATGAAAGTTTAGGAAAATAATAATAGTGCAACCAATTGATTATTGAATACCACGCATTTTATCTCAGAAACTGATATAAAAACATGCCCCCTTTTTATCCATACATTTCAAGCTTGCTTAAGAATCAATTGCCTGCTAATGGGTAGCCCTGATATTTAGTTCAATCAATCTTTTCTACTGCACCGAGTCTAGATATTATTTTTAAAAAATAATAGCTTTATTGAGATAAGATTCACCCACTTAAGGTATACAATTTAATGTTTTCTTAGTATATTCATAGGTATGTGCAACCATCACTATAAGCAATTTTGGAATATTTTCATCGCAGGAAAAAGAAACTCCATACCATTTAGCTATCGATTCCTTGTTCCCCCAACCCCTGGATCCCTTAGCCACCAATAGTCTAGTCTATAAATTTTCCTATTCTGAACATTTCATATAAATTGGATTATATAATATGTTGCATTTTGTGACTGGCTCTTGCACTTAGCCTTTTTTCCATATTCTTCTATATTGTGGTGTGTCTAAGTACTCCATTACTTTCTATGGCTGAATAATATTCTATTGTATGGAAATGTCACATTTTATTTATCTATTAATCAGTTTATGGGCATTTGGGCTGTTTTCAACTTTTTAGCTCTTATAAATAATGCTGCTGGGATGCAGATATGGCCCAAGTGTTTGAGCTCTCATCTACCATATAGGAGATTCAGGGTATGATTCCTGGGGCCTTCTGGTGAAAAGCAAGCTGGCCCATGTGACGAGCTGGCCCAATTCAGAGAGCTGGCCCACGCAGGAGTGCTGGCCCATGCGGACAGCTGGCACAGCAAGATGACACAACAAAAAGAGACACAGAAGAGAGACAATAAGAGAGATGCAGCAGATCAGGGAGCTGAGCACCCTCTCTCCACTCCAGAAGGTCCCAGGATCAGTTCCCAGTGCTGCCTAAAGAGAAGACGGGCAGACACAGAAGAACACACAGAGAGCAGACAGCGAGCACAGAACAATTGGGGGTCGGCGGAGAAAGGTGAAATAAATAAATGAAACTTAAAAAAAAAAATTAATGCTGCTATAAACATTAAACATCTGTGTTTATCTTTTTCTGTGGAAATGTTTTCATTTCCCTTGGGAATATGTTTAAGAATGAAATTCCTAAATCATATGGTAACTCTATGATTAACATTTTGAGGAACTGCCAGAGAGTTTTACTGTTTGCACCATTTTGCATTCCATCAGTTATAAGGGTTCTGATTTCTTCACATCATTGTAAACTTTTTTTTATCTGAAATTTTACTATAGTCATTCCAGTAGGTATGAAGTGGTGTCTTACTATAGTATTTATTTGCATTTCCTTAATGACTAATGATGTCAAGCATCTTTGAAAGTACTTTGAAGCTATTTCTGTGTTTTCTTTGGAGAAATATCTGTTCATATCCTTTACATTTTTTAATTGGGCTATTTGCTTTTTATTAAATGTATTAATTTATAATTAAATTATTATATTTATTATAATACAGTTAGATATCCACCTGGCATATTAAATTTTGTTTTCTGTATGACTCATGTGTTTTGTTCCTCTATTCTTTTATGCATTTTTTTGCATTAAGTAAATATGTTCCAAATTAACATTTTATTCCTTTAATGATTTTTTTATTATATATTTAAGTTGGTTCCTTAGTGATTGCTCTAGTGTTTCCATACACAACTTAACTTATTAGAAATAACTTCAGATTTATACTAGCTTAATTCCTGTGAGATATAGAAATGTTACTCCTATATAGCTCTATTTCTTTTCCCCATTTTATTATTTTATATATATATAATCTATAAATGACATGAACCAAAAATTCATTGTTATATTTATCATAATATATAATTCCATGCCTTTTAAAGAAGGGGAGAAATGAAGTGAGAAAGCTTACAGCTTTTGCTTTATTAACTTTCTTATTTAACATTTATGGAATTCTTCACTTGTTCCTATAGATTCATGTCCCCATCAGAAATCATTCCCTCAGTTCAATACAGCTGTGTTCCACCCACCTGTTTTGTGCCTTTATTGGCAAATATATTATATTTTCTATATGTTACAGGCCCAACAATATATTGTAACCTTATCGAAACATCCTACTTAAATTGCATTCACACACACTGAATGGATTAAGAACATGTTTTCTGGGTACATAGCTCCAAAACACACCAGTGTGTATTCTTCTTAGGAAGACAGATCTCTGACTAGTATCTGGGTGGAGAAGGAGCCCAATTTTCTTGGGTATGGTAGATTATAGTTTCTGTCATTTTGAGTTAGTGTGGAGGAGGAAAGGCTCGATTCTTAGTTCAAATACTACAGAATCTCACAATTCTTACCAAGATTTAATACATTTTTTTTAATAGAAATGATCTTCTAGGGTCCACCCAGCTTCAAACTGCCACAATTAGTTATAAACTGGGTCCTATCAACTCAAGCCATTCTTTCCAGGAGATAAACACTTTAGGAACTTTGAAAACTTGAATGTTGAAAACAGTTTCTCAAATTCTCTGAGGCTAAAAAAAATCATCTTATTTTTCTAGAGTATTCTGTATTTGTATTCAAATGATGAAACTAAATACCAAAGATATTTGTTAGCCATCTGAAAGATTTAAGTTTTTATTATCATTTTTTTGGCAATAGTTGTGAAATTTAAAAAGCTTTGTTTGTTATTAGTCACCTTTAAGCAGGTTGGATTTGAAATTTATATATAGGTAGAAATGAAATATAATTACATGTATATTCTATTATTGTGAACCTCTCTGGGATAAACACACTTATTTCATGTGTTGGAACCCTTATGCTGCCTTTACTTCTCAATATACAACACATACAATATTTGAAGCACTAAAAGTATGAAAGGTACCTGAAAAATCACAGAGTGATAATGATTGTTATCACAGATGTAATATAATCCCCATTTCTCTGATGAGAAAACTAAGGCAGAAAGGTTACAATTTACCTCAATACACAGAGCTACTAAGCAAAGGTGGTAGCACTTGCAATGAGTAGCGTAATTGCAGAATCTGTAATTATAGCCACTAAATTCTACTGACTGAATGTTGTAAATCTTCCTAGGGCATCAATTTTGTCTGAAGATTTTAGGAAAACACAATACTTTTCTATCGAAATAAGCAAGTATATATTATAGAGCAGAATGCAATAAGCATGCTAATTTTTAATATGAAAAAGGTAATTTTAAAGAATATTTGTTTTTACAGTTGGTTGCTTTAGGCTAAAGCACTTGATTCCAGGGGGCTGTACATTCACTGTCCTGTGCAGATAGAAGTATTTCAGTGAAAATCATGAAAGTGATTCTATTACATAAAGTTTCTCCTGGCAATGTATTGAGCCTGTTAATATTTATAACTTTCTGTTAGATGTGCAGTTGGTTAGACAAAATTCTTCATAACTTATGGAAAAATACAAATAGATATCAAAGGGACACAAAAATATATGGAGATGGTTGCATTGGAAGACATTGCATGCTCTAAGTTAGTGATTTTGCTTTCTCTACCTGATTCTTACAAACTTAACAGGGTATCACCACAATCAAGAGATGGAAGGAATCTGGATCCTGGTCACAAGCAAGTGTTTAATGAGCTCAAAAGATTTGGAGCCCTTTTCCTCAGTTCAGATCAGTGAGGTCATATACTGTTCATCCTTCAGTGCCTGGCTTGCTTCACTCAACATAAGGTCTTCAAGATTCATCCACGTTATTCCATGTGTTAGCAATATATATATATAAATAACATTTTTGTAAGCAAATACACATATATGCATATATATTTATATATCATTTTGCAAATGTTTGTATGTATTGTGAGAATTTTGATTTTTACCCATAATAAAAAAAAAAGACTAACAATACACCTTGTGTCAACAGTCCAAAAAAAAAAAAAAAAAGAGACCTTGTTCATGTCACTTAGCTAACCTGTGCTCATTTATTCATCTTTTGGAACACTGGAGAAACAATTATTGAGCTTGATTTTAGGATTAAATAAGATAAATATGGAAAAAAATAATTTGGAGCCCTATGCCATCAATTCCAAATTTGGCAGATGACACAAATTGTTCTCTATATGAGAAATTCCTGTTTTTATCCTAAACATCTTTGATCCTGTGCACCTGACACTTTCTCCCATCACTAAGGGGTTTGGTTATCATAAGGAAAATAAGAGTTAGCCTATTTAAATCATCTAGTCAGAATTTTCTTAGGGATCTGGGAAGTGTCAATGAAAAACTATATAGTTGCCAGCTGGGCAGATATCTTAATCTCAGACATGCCGGCTTGGGCAGGTAATTTAATTTCTGACTTTCAATTATTCTCCTTTGAAAAAATGGGAATCTTATTACACACTAAAGCATAAATATAAAAATTTATATAGAAAAACCTTTCATTCAGGTATTAAGCACTTGATTTTTATATGCATTAATTAGGTAAGTTTAATGTATTTACTTATATAGTTCATTTCAGCTCATACAATTGTAATGTTCAATATGACCTTCAAGCAATTTACAAGGATTTTACTCATCATCATCATCATCAATATATAACAAAGACACTCAGTTCACTGGCATTTTTGATGGTACATTCCACAAATACAACCAAAAAGGTACATTATCTTTCACACCCACAACCATTCATCATCTATGTACACATTCTCCCAATTTTCCAAAACAGAAAAATAAAATTAAGGTGTGTTAAGGATTAAATCACATCCCCCACAAAAAGCATGATCAGGTCCCAACCCATGGTCCTGTGGATTTTAATCCATTTGTAAACAGGACCTTTGAAATTGTTGTTAGTTAAGATGTATCCAAACAGAGTAAGAGAAGGCCTTAAATATGGTTGATGTCCTTATAAGTAAAGGAAATTAGACAGAGGGGGAAAAAAAGAAGCCATGAAAAGCTAGAAGCCAAAAACAGAACATGGAAGAAGGAGAAGATGCCTTCATGTGCATCGCCATATGTTTTAGTTTGCTAAAAGTTGCTGGGAGCAATATACCAGAAATGGGTTGGCTTTTACAATGGAGATTTTATTAGGTTAAAAGCATACAGTTCTGAGGATGAAAGTGTTCAAATCAAGGCATCATCAGGAGATCCTTTCTCCCTGAGCTGTAGCTGTGAGCTATCAGGCACATGGCAGCATCCATTCTTCTCTCTCCTCTCATTGGCTCATTGGTTATAGCTTTTGGATAAAGTGACTCCCTCTCAGCCTCTGTGTTCTATCGATTTCAACTTTTTTGGGGGGCTTTCTCTCTCAGCTTCTAGGTTCCCCTCTGTTTCTGCAGCATTTTTCTGTATCTGTGGCTCTTTAGTCCTCTGTTTATAAAACACTCTAGTAAGAGGATTAAGACCCACCCTGAAACATGCAATTTCATCAAAGGCCCTTGACAAGTAATTTAATCAAAAGTTCCCAGCTACAATAGGTTTACATGCACAGGAATGGATTAACCCTAAAGACATGATATTCTGGGGTCCACAAAAGCTTCAAACTGTCACACATGTAATGGAAAAGTGAAGGACCAAGAATCACCACTAGCCACATTTTTCAGAGAAAGCATTGCCATGTTGATGTCTCAATTTTGGACTTCTCCTAGCCTAAAATCCATGAACCAATAAATTCCCATTATTTAAGCCAACCTGTCTATGGTAATTGTTTAATCAACTAAGATATTAAAATAGGAAGTTTGAAAATTACTAAAGGTCACAGAAGTTGTAACTCTCAGAGGATGTATTTAAAACCATGACAAAAATCATGAAACCATGATTCCAAATATTTGCTTTTTCTAATGGACTTAGAACTACAACAAATATTGTACTAGCCTTCCTGAATGAACAGTTCATCATAAAGTGATCTCATTGGTCATTATAAACATTAGCACATCTATTACTAAGGCTAGGGTATACATGTCCTGAAGCATAAAGTTTTTCTGTCATTATGAATGAAACTGTCCAAACACAAGGCTTCTTGGTGTCCTATACAAAAAAGAATGACAGAAAATATGGGCTTACTTGGCTATTTGTTACGCCTCAGTAAATTCCATATTGTTGTATCATACCTGATGCATCTATCATTTAGACTTTCTAGATTTTTATGTTAGAGTAAGCAAACTAATATTTTCAGAAATTGAGTATTTTTAACTTTGTGAACAATATTTTGGAAAGTTTATATTGAATTCAGATCAGAACAATGAGTCTGAGGGATGGCTTAAATGTTCTTGCTATCTTTGGGGAAGTAGTCTTAATATTATTATTATTATTTTTTTTTTTTTTTTTTTTTTTACCAGGAGGTCCCAGGGATCGAACCTGGGTCCCTCCATATGGGAGATGGACGCCGAACCAGTTGAGCCACATCCGACCCCCTTAATATTAATTTTAATGTTAATAATAATAAAAATGAGTTGTATAGAAACTCTTTATATTCAGAAAATATAGTCATATAAATACATTTGCTCTTTATAACAATTATTGATACATGTAATAAAGTTTTACTAGTCTGTTAAAAATAAAAAGATGAGGTTCATAATTATGAAATAATATGCCATTACCATAGGTTCCTGAGGTGCTAAATAAAATTTCAAACCCAGTCTTTTAGTTTTATCCATCATATATAAATGAGTAGACTTAAGGACTAAATTGAGACATACTAAATCTATATTGTTGTTCACATATGTGGGTTTTACGTCACAAGGCCATTATATTTATGCCACTTTAGTTATGTATTGTTGTATATTCAAGAGGAAAGAAGAACTATGGACTTTTTTTTTTTTTTTTTTTTTTTTTTTTTGAGGTACTGGGGACTGGGGATTGAACCCAGGACCTCAAATGTGGGACACCAGCCCTCAACCACTGAAACACATCCGCCTCCCTGAGTTGGTTTTTTCATTTGTTTTGTTTGCTGTTTGTTTTTGTTTTTTACTGGAGGCACTGGGAACCAAACCCAGGACCTCATATGTGTGAGGCTTAAGCCACATCCGCTCCCCCAATGGAGTTTTAATACGCAAAGTGCCAATATGAGCTACTTTAGATACAGTACACATAAATAGATGGAAATATTCATAAATGTGCTAAATGACTTTTATATCAAGTGGAGGCAATATAATTCTTGCAATAGAAATGACTAGTTATAAGAGAACATCATTTGTTAAATCAAAGATTCCCAGCTCTGGCTTTTTAGCTCCTGTGGTTTTTCCAATGTCTCAGGAATGAGAAAATGTCTTAAAGTATATAAATATTTAATTTTTAAATTTTTCATATATGTAATTTGAAGATTGTATCCCAGTGAAGACAGGAGGAGAAGGATGAGAAGAGAGGGCAGGAAACAGAGTTGCCCAGTGAATGGACACAGAAACAGCAAAAACGGTGGGATGAAAATGGATAAAAGTAAGTAAATGAATAAATAAATCCTTAAAAAAATGTATAGGGGAGGAAGGTACGGACTATAGTTAGTAGTAATACTTTGACAATGATCTTTCATGATTTGTTAACAAATGTTTCACAACAATGCAGGGTGTTTGGTGGGGGGGTGATATGTGGGATCCCTGTATGATGTTATGCATGTTTATTTTGTAAGTTCATGATATTTACTGAACACTTATAGTTTATGTTTGTTCATGTATGAATGATATACTTCAATAAATTGTTTTTTGAAAAAGAATATTATAGCTACACTCAATGATGGAACGGAAAAGAAAATACAAATGATGAATGAAAATATATGAAATAGCAGAGAAACTATTACTAAAGAGTTAAGTAGAAATTTTAGAAATGAAAATTACAATGTATGACATTTAAAATTCACTAAATGGACTTAACATAGAATATATATCTAATATAGTAAAAATTCAGTAAACTGAAAAATAGGTTGATGGAAATGATCTAATCTGATGGAAATGATCTAATCTGATGGAAATTACCTAATCTGAAAGAGAGAAGAAAAATATTATTGAAAATGAAATGAGCTAAACCAAATGTAAATTCAGGAAATATCAAGTAGTTGAATGTCTCCAAAATGAAAGGAGAGAAATAGTGGGATGAAAAATATTTAAATAAATAATCATATTTTTTTTTCAAATTTTTGAAAGATATAATTTAACAGCTTAAAAATATCTCTGTAGTCCACAAAACAGAATAAATAAGGAAAAAACTAAACTAGGAATTTCATTATAAAACAGCTGCAACCCAAAGAGAATTGGAAAAGTGTGTAAATAATTTGGGTAAAATAATGAATTACATGTACAAAAGACAATAAGTTTAATGATTGTTATCTACCTATTAGAAACTATGGGGTCTAGAAACCAGTAGACTAATATCCTTAAAATACTGAATGTTAATAAAGCCAATCCAGAATTCTATATCCAGCCAACATATCCTTCAAGAATGCTTGTGAAACAAATATATTTAAGATTTTAAAAAGGCAACAGAGTTCATCACAGCAACCTTACACTAAGAGAAATGGTAAAGAAAATTTCTCAGCTTGAAGGAACTTATACTAGCTAGGGATTCATATCTTCAGGATAGAATTAATAACCCTGGGAAGGGGCTTTTAATGAAATATATTGGCCAAACATTGGAAGGTTTTAAGTAGAAGAATGGCACAATCTCATATATACATATATCATAAGAATGGATTGTATTGGAGTTAAGAGGGGCATTGATAACACTAGTGTAGCAGTTTGATATTATTGATGAATTCCAAAAAGAAATATTGGATTATATTTGTAAACTGGTCTTTTCTTCTGGGTGTATTAAAGTGTATTGGATTCAGAGGCTTTACTTTTACTTAATTAAATTATGATTACGGCTTTGATTGGTCCACGTCAGTAGGGCATTGAGTCCCCACCCCTTGGTGGATGGGGACTCACAGATAAAAGACATGGCAAAAGAAGAGGGTTGGAATTTTGATGTTGGAGTTCTGATGCTGAGCTTTGAGCTGGAGCCCTGGGAAATAAGCACACAGAGGAGCTTGGTCTTGAGGAAGGAGAGAAGGCCCTGGGAATAGAGATGACATATTTTCCTGACAGTTCACAGCTGGCCTTGTAAAGACAGGCAAAGCCTAGAAAGCCTTATAGTCTACAGCTGACCTTGTGGAGGAACCAGAGGAGCTGAGCCCAGAGAGAGGCAAGCCCCGGGAAGAGAGGAACCCGCAAGGCTGAACACTGGCAGACGTCGGCAGCCATCTTGCTCCAACATGTGGCCATAGACTCTGGTGAGGGAAGTAACTTAACGCTTTATGGTCTGGTAACTGTAAGCTTCTACCCCAATTAAATACCCTTTTTATAAAAACCAACCAATTTCTGGTATTTTGCATCTGCACCCCTTTGGCTGACTAATACAACTAGTTTGGAGTCAGTTCGTAAATTCCAGAGTGACTTTTCTAGCTTATATTAAATATTAAAATAATAACAGTAAGTATATAAATGGGTAGATATATGATACATTGTAGATAGAGTGTATGGAAATGGTGATGAAATAGAATTGGGAATAAGGGAAAAGAGAGAAATTAGGGGAAATTTTTAGGTTAATCACTCATCCTTCCAGGTCAATATGTACTATTTATTGATCTTTGAAATTTAGGTTCTTCACAAAGCAAACTCTGGAAGAGTTCAGCAAACATAACTTTTATTGAAGTATACATAATATTTTATTGAAATGTGATCAACACTTCTGAAAGCAGGAGGAAAAAACAGAATTGAGAAGAGGGAGAAATTTGTTGGTGATGTAGTCCTAAAAACAGCTTTGATGCTTTTATGGGGAATTTTTGAGCTAGAACAGTCCTTCAGAATTGTCATGAGTTTGTCTATGATAGTCAGGCCTTTGAACTTCTAGACTGGACGTAGGTCACAAAAGGTAGAGAAATGATATTGGGCAAGAGTCAAATCTTACATTCAAAGGAACCTGGTGTCACATCATACTGTCCACCATATTCTCCCTTGTGTATCACTTAGATACACTTATTCATATACATTCTGGAAGAAACTGCTCTAGGAGTCAATGGATCCTTACTCTGGGGAATAGTTAGAAGGGGAAGGTGGGTGAAATGAACTCAGCCATAACTATATTTCATCTTAAGGTAACAACTAGTACTCATAGTCTTTCTCCTCCATTATATATTATAAACTATCCCTACCATCAAGCATCAACTATTCTGTTTTGATGATTCAGCTGGTAGAACCTGATCAATGAGAAATATGAGAGACCAGCCTCCATTCCCATCTCAGGCCACTATATTTTTTTTCAGGCCACTATTGCTGCATTGGTTTATTTAATGTAAAATTGGGCAGGGGAGTATTGGGTGTTGCCAGAGTGAATTACCTAAATGTCAAACATTATTTCTCCTTGTTTTAATTGTGATATAGTAAAATTCAGATGATAAATAATAGTTAATTCTGACAAGAGTTTGGCACCTCTTCTTCCCTGTTTGTGCCTTGAAAGAAGGAGACCAAAGTGCCCAATATAAGTCAATTGGACTTTTTCTATGTCCTTTAGAAGAAGTGTTCCACCCTTGGTAACCAAGACCTGCAGATCCCAAAGTTGAGGGGGCAGGGATCACAAATTCCTCAAGTGGGGCACTTGGAGTGATAGTAAGTCACTTGAATCCATGTGTCACTCCTATTAGGGACCCAAAGCATATATTATCCTACAAACTAAATCCTAAAATCAAGGTTTTGGTAAAGCTTCATTTCTTCTTAAGGCTCTAGAGGAGAAGTAATTTCCTTGGCTTTTACAATTTCTAGAGGCCATCTGTATATCTTGGCTTTTGGCCCTTGTTCCCTTCCTCCAACTTCAAGTCCAGAAGCAAAGGATCTCCATCTCTCTCTCTTTCTCTTTCTCTCTTCTCTAGGTCTCTGTTTCTGTCATCATATCTACTCTAATTCTCACCTACTTGGTTATTCAGTGCGTCTTCAGTCTTGGATTCTCTCTGGCATAAGCTAACATGCAGTATGAAAATGTTTGCACTCATTCCCATTCTCATGTGTCCATCCACATGCTTCTAATCCAGATATTCTTGTGCCTAGTCTTCCAAGTTTTCTTTTTCCAACTCCCTGTCTAGTATGTCAAACCAGTCATCATCATCCATGAATCAAAATATATTTTTACCTTGAGCTACTTCTTAAATTGACACAAAGTATATGAGTTGGGGCAAAACTCTAATCTCTGTCCATTTCTTTGGCACTCTTTTCATATGGTGCTATGAGCTGCTATCTGTTTTTGTCTGGCACCAGTCAGTATCCTAAATTAACCCATCCTTGAACTGAGCTTGTGCTTTTTCACCTTTGTTACTTGGTCATATGTGATGTAACACTTCCTTGTCACCATAGACTATTACTGAGACACCTGAATTTCCCCACCACTGATGTCTTTAATATTATAGCTATAACAAATTATATGACTCAAGTGACAGGGCTGCTTTTCTCACTACAGCGTAGACCTGCTTAAGAAACTTTTCCCATTCTGGGATCAACTCAATGCTGGAAACATTTGGTATTACCAAGTATATGGCATAGCACTATTTCCAGAAGCTGTCTTGAGAACCCAAAGAGGCAAACAGGTGTTGTTCTTTCTTATTAATTGTGGAGGAGCAAATGCAGTAATTTGTAATTTACTTTGAATGAGATATTCTGCAATGCCCCTAAGCACTTAATCCCTAAAATATTTACTAATGTGTTAGGCTCCTGAATCTTCATAATATTTATTCACATTCCCTGAAGCACATGTATCTTGCTAAGGCCTTCAATGTGCTAGACACTTCTTGTTTTCTGGTTCAATTAGCATGATCTCATTGTTATAGTGGATAAATATGATATTCTGCTGGATGACAAGGGAATTTAGATGTCTTGGGATTATACTATGACAGAAGGCTGGAGAATTAACTTAGCCATGGAGCAAAATGGTAAACATATGCTGTTGTTTATTCTTTTAAAATATTAACTATTTCTGATTTTATTTATAGGTATGGAAAAGAATGCATTTGTCAATTCATTTACCACATACCACATACCTGAGACCACATATCTGAGACCAATGTTAATTTGATCTAGCAAAGGACAACATTAGGGCTACTTGATTGATTGATTTTGTGGTGGTCTATTCTCATTCCCCATAATTTTTCTAGATTTTTCAGGGCCCATATTGGTGAATTAAATGGAGGTATGTTTGGGGGAACACCCTTGAATTCCATAGACTATTAACAGTAGCATTTATATCCATCATACTCCCAGAATACAATTTTATTTTATTTTCTTATTTGCCATTTTGGCATGAGTGCATGTGTGCTTGTGTAGTTTCAGAGAATTCCATTTTTCCAAATATGATAGCTCTCACTTTCCAGTTCAAGGACCCAATTTTGTATATCCAGAATTCATTTGGAGACAAGAAACAACTGCTCGGTGGGTCCACAGAAATCAGTGAATCCATTATGAGAAGGGCTTTCACCAGGACTCTGTTTATTACCTAGCCCTCTTATGCCTAGACTCTAACAGAGGTACCACAATTAATTTTGTTCTTTATGTTAATGTTTACTTGGATCCTGAGTCCAATAGTCTTTGAATGTTTCCTTTTCCCAGAGCACAGTTACCTGAGTAAATAACAATTGGTCTTTTGGTCAAGGACTGGAGAGATTATTATTTTGTACACTTAGTGTGGTGTTTAAGTGTCCTTCTTCCAAAGGACCCACTGTTCTTTATCTTTGTAATTTGAGTCTGAAAACTGTCTACTTTCCAGAAATTTAGCTTGGGGACATAGCATTTTATTGGTGTGATTTCCTTCAAATTCCTGATTATCCATTCTTGATTTATTTTGATGGTACAAATGAAGTTATATCCCTGTTGGTTGCTTACCACTTTTGCCCGTGCAGACATAGTGTTTTGTTATCCATCTATGTATTTTCTGTAGGACATTCTGTAGGTCTGATGCCCCTAGCAGTTAATCATTATAATAATTGCATATGGCTTTATTTTCATGCTTAATTTCACCACTAGTACTCTACTGTTTTAAAATTTTTTATTGCCATTACTATCAATGATAATACTGTGGTATTACTTTTGGCTTACTATATGGCTGACAGAAGCAGTTCTAGTGCCTTCCACTTTGGCTTTTCTACCATAAAGGCCATCATGCTACAGATCAGGAAATCAATGTGAGAATTCTGTTGATTGCTGAGTATGTCTCTTCCAATTGTGTCTTCCCACAGAATGGGTTTGAGGACCCACTAGACCCACTGTGAGAAAGATTTGAGATTAAATTCCACTGATCACCTGACCACCATAAGCCCCTACTTTGATTTGTGGACTACAGTCATGATTTTAGTCTCTTGGTATTAATACCAGTTCAGAGCCAGGGGCTAGTATTCCCTCAAAAGTGTGATTATTTCCTTTTCTCCAGTGAACAATCATGTTGATAAAAGTATGTAGGTTCCTTTTGGAAAAATTGGGAGAAAGATTAACAGTATAAATTTTTGGCAGTGTATCAGAGTCCTTTCACAATGGTACTTGGCCTCCCTTTAATTCAAGGGGATTTGGATATATAAACGGACTCAATTTTTGAATTAATTCAGAGAGGGTATATGTAGCAGTTTGACATTATTTATGAATTCCAAAAATAGATATTGGCTTATGTTTGTAAATTGGTCTGTTCCTCTGGGCATGATTAAATTATGATTAGGGCTTTGATTGGGCCACGTTAGTAAGCCATTGAGTCCCCATCCCTTGGTGGGTGGGGACTCACAGATAAAAGACATGGCAAAGGACAGAGTTGGAGTTCTGATGCTGAGTTTGAGCTAGAGCCTGGGAAGTGAACACACAGGAGAAGAACACAGAGGGATAGAGATGGCTCTTGTCATGGCAGAGGCCCTGGAGAGAGACAGAACCTTTCACCTGATGGTCTGCAGCTGGCCTTGTGAAGAAAACAGAGGAGCTGAGCTCAGAGAGAAATAAGCCCTAGGTAGAAAGGAACCCAGGAAGCCTGAAGCCTGGTAGGCATTGGCAGCCATCTTGCTTCAACACATGGCAATGGATTTTGGTGAGGGAAGTAACTTATGCTTTGTGGCCTGGTCTAACTGTAAACTTCTATCCAAAATAGATGTCCTATATAAGAGCCAACAGATTTCTGATATTTTGCATCAGCACCCCTTTGGCCGACTACTACAGCATGAGTCTATGTTTTGGTGACTCAAGTTAGACTTTTGTTCACTTGACCTAGAACTCTTATACTTTTACAGATCAAATAAGAATTTAGTTAACCACACATCTATTTCACTTCAAAGAATATCATGATCAACTAACTAATGTCATAGGTCTCTACTCTTCTGACTCCACTGCCCATTATAATAACCATACCCACCTTGTCTATGATGATTAAGTACTCATTATGGTAACCATATCCACCTTGTCTATGATGACATAGGTATGTCCTCAGAACCTTCCCAGAGTGGGGAAGAAACATGTTAAATCCATGCCAGCATTTCAATCTCCTGAAATCTTTGCATACTTTCCTCTACAGGAGACCAAAGCAGTTCTGGAATTTCAACTTCATTTAGTGTAGGCCACCTTTTGTTCAGCCAAGCAACCAAATGAACTTTTAGAGCTCTTCTAATCCTTCAAGCTAAAACATTGTATCCAGAAATCTCTGCTTAGTGGGACTGATATCAATCAAGTTTGCCTGATCTAATTTTATGTTCCTTCCACCCTTATCTAACACACTTAATATCCTTTCCCACACATATTCCCCTGATTTATGTCTGTATAAATTGGAAAAATCATGCAGTTCTTTTGTAGTGTAGCACATCTATTCATGGGTCACTCTTTGTACTTGACTTTTGGGGGCCTGCTAGGATTTGAGTCTAGTTATATATTTAAGAGCAAAGTTAATTGGTGGAGGTACATCTTGAGTAAAATCAGCAGTATCCCACAAGGAATTACCTAAGGGTATTTCATTAGAGACTTCTCAGGCAAAGCACCATTAAACTCTTCAGACAGGAGTAGAAGGTGTTTCTACTGGCAAGGAAGACTCAGCAAAATTTAAGAGTTCAATGTCTCCAGCTTCATCAGTATCTGCACATATAGCCCCATTCCAATTTTAAAGATCCCTTTCTTTCCCAATCTATGCTCACTTTAATAGCAGACACCCTGTGAAGTTGAGAATTCAAGTTGCTTTGTAGTTAAGTCACTTAAGGATAATACTCTAGGTTTGTTTTTTAGAAATCTCAGCTCTGTGCCTATAGGGTATAATGTTTTTGGGGGGTTGGATGGGGCAGACAAAGAAACTTTCAGGTCATTTATGTGGTGTTTGTGTTTGTGCTGCAAATTTGAAGGCCTGAGCTCTTTCTTTTATTCTCCACTTTCTCCAGTGTAGTTATAAGCCACCATCCTATCTTGTTATACTTGTTTGATAAAATTTTCTAAGTTATCAAAGAGAGGGTCACTCAGAACCTTACCTCCTATTACAATTTGATGAAGAGAATCCAATGGTCATATTCTGTATATCTCTATCGCCATATTATCATGCCATTGATTAGCAGTACCTTTTTTACCACTGAAAATAGAGTTGAGTGCCTTTTTATCTGATCAGATTAGAAAAGCATTTCCAGAAACTGAAAAATGAATACAAAAATTTCACCTTTAAGATTTTATTCCTCTAGAACTACTCATAGTACTAAAATTTGTATCAGTCAGGGCTATTTAAAGAAATAGAACAATAGATTATATGTACATATATATATATGATTTATTTTAAGCAATTGGCTCACGTGATTGTGGAGGCTGGCAAGAAGAGTCGTATTAGTTTCAGGGACTAAGTTAGAGCAAATTTAATCAAATAAAAACAAATAACTCTCCAAAAAAAAACAAAACTGGTCCTGAGAAAAATAAATAATGAAGCTAACCTTTGATCTCACTAGGAGGAGCATTCTGGATAATATATTATGTTAGATGGTTTACAATTTTTTAATTGCAAAATCCTTGTTCCTCTTTTGGCCCAGACAGATAGCTAAATAGCTAAAATGCTCTGCAGTCACTTATTTTATGACAAGTGATCTTTTTTCACAGGGCATTTACTGATTAGCACTCTGGAATCCAGCAGTGGGTTACAAAGCTCATCTCATTTCCTCATTTCTTTCCTCTCCTTCCATCATATTTACTAGTTTACATATAAATAGTCTTGTGTCAGCCAAGTTCTTATTTGAATCTGAATTGTGCTGACACCAGAAATATTTACAAATATTTCTTGACATGTTATCAAGCATCTTGTCAGTTTGTACCTTCCAAATTTATACACATACAAATATTCTAAATGCTGTCCACAGCTCAAGCTAGACACCAAATTTACTCTATAAAAGGGATTTGTCAACAAGATCTATATGATGGTCTAAAACTGCTAAAAAACCCAGCAACATTTTTCTCCATTTAAAAAATTTGTCTTTTGTTATACACTAATCTTACATAAACATATTTTAAAAGTAATTGTAATTACATTGTAGAAATAAATTATTGAACTTCTCTGAGGATATGAGGAAATCTTCCTTATTTAGAAGTGACATTTCTCCTTGTATCCTTAGATAGAAAAGAAAAACAAACTGGGTCCTGAAAATGAGTTGAATACTTTTCTCACCTATCTTATCAACTGGGGATAAACATAAAGTAGACTTGATAAACATAGACTTGATATACTATTCAGAATAAAGAATTTTCCCCATCTTACAAAGATGTGCTGCATGAATGTCTAATAGGTTATTTCTGTCTTTACCTAATATCTAGAGTACATGTCTAAATTCTGACTTCATATTTCAAGGAAACAATGAAATTCATTTCTTAACATTAAAATATTACTTTCAAAGTTGGCTATTACCAATCATTCTCTTTTAAGTAAATCTAATAAATAAAATTTCATCTTTGTGAAAAAGATATATTAGGGGAGAGAGTGTACAAAACTAAATAACAAGCACATTTATCACTGGATTCTTAAAAATACAAAATTTGATGTACTATTTTTATCAAAATTTATTTTCATACATTTTGGGGACAATAATGAACTCATCTCTAAATATGTGGTTAAGATTACTATATTAATTTTGCTTTTGGCCTTACCTATAGTCTCTGAAGTAGCCATTAATAGATTCAAACAATTGAGAAAAGATAAATGTTTTATTTTCCCAAATCACTAATCATTAATATTGAGAAATCTTTAAAATGAGAGAGTGAGCGAGAGAAAGAATGATAAACTCATAGGACAAATATGATAAAATGTTAAAATTGGCAGATATGGCTTGGGGGTATGTTTGATTTCTCTGTATAAGGTTTGTATTATTTTTGCAACTGTCCTCCAAGTTTGAAATTGTTTTAAAACAAAAAAATTTTAAAAATGACCACAAAAAAATATAAAAAATAAAATGTATTAAATGATGCCATAATACATTTTATAATCTCACTCTTTCTTCAATTATCCAAATTCTAAAATTGAGTTGGAAAAAAGCAAAGTATTCTGACCTTATAAATAACTATCCTTCAGCACATTGTTACATTCTGGGATAATCTGAAGCTTTTGTGAATCCCAGAAAAGATAATGTTCTTGGAGCTACTCTATCCCTGTTTGTGTGGGACCTGTTGTTGGGATTGAATTCAGTAGGGGGCCTTTGATTGGAGTACTTCAGTGAGGTGTGACCTAGGGTGAGTCTTGGCTCTCTTGCTGGAATCTTTCATAAATGGGAGAAATATTCAGAGACAGATGGAGAAAGAGAGCTGCCATTTTTTTAACCTGCCATGTGAGAGAGGACTCCAGGATTGCCTGCAGCAAAAGAAAGAGAAAACCCGAGAGGCTGAGAGACAGAAGGCTGGAATCAGAGGAGCCTGAAGCAATGAGGAGAGGGAAGAGAAGAGCCATATGCTTGATGGCCCACAGCTGAACTCTGAAAGAAAGCATCTTTAGATGACACTGCCATGTGCCTGATAAATCCCTATTGTAAAAGCCAACCCATTTCTGGTATCTCATATTGGCAGCCTTTGGCAAAATAAAACCATTCCTACTGGCAGTATTACTCAATATTTAATTAGGAAAATATTTGTAAACTAAATGCATCTGAAAGAGAATGGTGGAAAGCATATTTTAATTTTGGGTTATCAGTAAACACATATCTCGAATGAAATACTGATTTATTTTTTTCAATAAATGCCCATTCTTTAACTATGCTTTTGGAGCTTGAAGAGACTGATAATTAGATGAATTTAAATGAGTTTAGAAAAGCCAACTAAGGCCTTGCAGTCCCAAAATGGCAAACTCAATACATACTGCAAGCACTAATTCGAAGTTTCCTATTGAACTGTCAATGAAGAAACAAACAAACAGATAACTACACTGATTTTTAAATGTAAGAATTAAATCCTAACAGCAATGGAAACGTAAAGAGTACCATTAATGCAGGATCCCAGGTACATATATGTTGGTGGACCACTTGCCTATATAAATAATTTGATTAGACAATGTATTATGCAAATCATTAGTCCATGAGAGGTATACTAATTTTTTATTTTATTTTATTTTATTTTAATTTATTGAAATATATTACTCATACATGAACACACATAAACAATAAGTGTATAGTAATAGTTCTGAACTTACAAAACAAACATACACAACATCATACAGGGCTCTCATACCTCACCCTGCCACCAATACCTTGCATTGTTGTGAAACATTTTTAACTAATAATTAAAGAGCATCCTCAAAATATTACTACTAACCAAAATATTTTCCCTCAACCCACCCTATTATTATTATTTGTATCATTTATACATGAACATACATAAACAGTAAATGTACAGTAAAAGTTGTGAACTTACAAAGCAGACATTCATAACATCATACAGAGGTCCCATACATCAACCCTCCACCAACACCTTGCATTGTCGTGAAATATTTGTTCAAATTATGAAAGAATATTGTCAAAATCTTACTACTAATTATAGTCTTTATTTTACATTTGGTGAAAATTTCCCCCAACCAACCCAATTATTTTTTAAATATATTTTTATCACAAAAGTTGTAAACTTACAAAACAATCATGCACATGTGCAGAATTCCCAAACAACACCCCTCTATCAACACACCACACTGTGGCAGAACATTTGTTACAGATGATGAGATAATATCATCCGATTATTACCAGGTCCACAGCATACTTTTGGCACACATTTTCCATACTCTTCCATTATCAACACAGTACATCTTTGATATAGATGCAAGAATATTACATTATTACTGTTAACCACACTTCATAGGTCACTCCAGTTGTATTTTTCCCATGCTTCTCCACATTCCTACCACCCTGCAATTCTGATGTACAACTGCTCTAGCTCACAAAGGACACTTGTATCTGTACCATCAACCACTATTCTTATCCACCTCTGGGTTTACTGTGCGATTCAGTCCCTAGATTTTTCTCTAGCTTTCTGTCAATTGGCATTTACATCCTAGACTACCATTTTCAGCTACATCCCCATTTATAAACTGTTACTCACTATACTGTGTTACTATCAACGCTGTACATTTCCACACTTTTACAGTAAAGCTAATTAAAACTTCTACATACCTTAAATATCAGTAGTTTATCTCAATCCTCCTCTTATCTCCTTTAGGAATACACCACCTACCACCAGATCTTGAAGATATTTTCATACATTTTCTTCTAGAAGCTTTATGATTCTTGCTTTTATATTTAGGATTTTTATTCATTTTGAGTTCAGTTTTGTATAGGTGTCCTCTTTCCTTCTTTTGCTATGGATATCAAAATTTCTCAGTACCATTTGTTGAATGGACTGTTCTGCCCAAGCTGGTTGGCTTTGACAAGCTAGTCAAAAATGACTTTACCATATATGTGAGGGTCTGTTTTTGAACCATCAGTTTGGTTCCATTGGTCTATGTGTCTGTCTTTATGTCAGGACCATGCAGTTTTCAACACTGTAGCTAAGTAATATAACTTAAAGTCTGGAGATGAGAGTCCTCCAAATTTTCCTTTTTAAGATGTTTCTGCCTATTCAGGACCACTTACCCTTCCAAATAAATTTGACAATCATGTTTTCCATTAATTTAAAAAATGATGGTGGAGGTTTTATTAGGACTGCATTGAATCTCTATGTCAATTTGAGTAGAATTGACATCTTAATGATATTTAGTCTTCCAAACTGTGAGCATGGAATGTTCTTCCAAGTATTTAGGTTATTTTGATTTCTTTTAAGAATGAGTTGTAATTTTCTGAGTACAAATGTTTTACATCATTGGTTAAGTTTATTCCTGAATATTCGGGTTTTATTTGTCATATTTTATTTTCACCACTCTTTTAACACTTTTAGTTACTTTTATTGATATAATCTTCATTTCTAGACTCTCTTCCAGACCTCTCTCTCCTGTCTTCTCTTTTCAGGCTGTAGCACACCCGCTAGTATTTCCTTCAAAGCAGGTCTCTTGGATACAAACTCTCTTATTTTCTGTTTATCTGTGAATATTCTAAACTTGCCTTCATTTTTGAAAGACATTCTTGCTGGATATAAGATTCTTGGGTGGAAGTTTTTCTCTTGCAGTATCTTAAAAATATCATGCCACTGTCTTCTTGCCTCCATGGTTTCTGGTGAGACATCGGCACTTAATCTTATTGGGTATCCCTTATATGTTAAGCATTGCTTTTCTCTTTCTGCTTTCAGAATTCTCTCTTTGTCTTTGTCATTTGATGTTCTGATTAGTATGTGTCTTGGAGTTGGTCTATTCAGATTTTTTTGGAAGGGAGTACGTCATGCTCCCTGGACATGGATATCTATGTCCTTCAAAAGGGTTGGGAAATTTTCTACCATTATTTCTTAAAATATTCCTTCTGCCCCTTTTCACTTCTCTTCTCCTTCTGGGACACCCATGACATGTATATTTGCATGTCTCTTGCTATCCTTTAGTTCTCCGAGACCTTGTTCACATTTTTCCAATCTTTTCTTCATCTGTTCTTTTGTATGTTCACTTTCAGAGGCCATTTCTTCAAGCTCACCAATCTTTTCTTCTGCCTCCTCAAATATGCTATTATATGATTCCAGTGTATTTTAATTTCCTTTATTGCACCTTTCATTCCCATAAGATCAGCTATTTTTCTAGTATGCTTTCAAATTCTTCTTTGTGCTCATCCAATGTCTTCTTAGTATCCTTAATTTCTTTAGTCATCTCATTGAATTTATTAAGATTTATTTGAACATCTATGATTAGTTGTCTCAACTCCTTTCATCTGGAGGCTTATCTTGTTCCTTTAACTGGGTAATATCTTTCTGTTTCTTGGTGTGAATTGTAATTTTTGGTTGGTGTCTTGGCATCTGGATTAGTAGAGTATTTATTCTGGGTGCAGTTTTTCTCATCATTTTAGGGCTTCCTGCCCTATCCCTTGCTAGTTGTGTAGTAGGAGCCAAGGATGCAGTTGGTGCTATAAGCTGTGGAGGCTCAAGCTACCCTCATTGCCCCAAGGACCAATGAAGCTTCTCCCCACTTTCTCCTTTGCCAGGGATAGGGACAGAGCCACAGCTGTGTGGAATAATCCAAGTCATGCAAGCCTAGACTGTAGTTGCCCAGAGAGAGTAAAGAAGCTTCATACCCCTTTTTCCCTGGCTTGGGGCAGGGATGGAGCTGCAGGTGTGGGCAGCAATCTATGCAGTGCAGGACCAAGATGACCACAATTTCCCTGGTAGATTACCAATTATTCAGTCTGTGCCAGCTAAATGTACCTGCAGTTTACCTGGATAGGCTGGTGCACGGCCTGTCAGCTTCCTCCCTGCTAGAGGTGGAACTGAAGACCAGGCTAGTGCTACAGGCCAATCTGGGTGAAATAAACCTGCCTCTACCATCCGTGTGATTTTCTGTCAGCCCGGCCTCCCCTCATTCTGGGGATGGAGTCAAAATGGCAGCTACCAGCCTCCTTCTGGGTTGGAAAGGCTCAAACTTTAGCTGTTCTTAGAGTTATACTTTAGCCAGCCAAATTGACAAATCAGTAGCTGAAATCAGTGGCCAACCATCTCTTCCTCCCCTGTTTTTGGGAAATGGAGCTTCCAATTCCTGCCACAGAATAGTTCCTGGGGCTGCTTGCGCTGCCAAAGTTGGATGATCACTGGCCTTCACGGGGTGGCCTGTAATTTCCTGGAGAGGCTGGCGCAGCAACCCCCAGCTTCCTCCCTGCCTGAGGTGGGCCTGGGGCTTAGGCTAGAGCAGAAATCTGATCTAGACGGAAAGAAGCTGGTCCCGACCAGCTCTGTGATTTTCAGTCAGCCCCACTTCTCCTCGTGTCAGGTGCAGAGTTAAGATGGCAGCTACTGGCCTCTTTCTGACTTCAACAGGTTCAAACTTTAGCTGCTCTTAGGATTATGCTTTATCCTGCTGAATTTACTAATCAGTAGCTGAAGTTGGTGCCCAATTGTCTCTTCCTCCCCTGTTTTGGGAAGTGGAGCTTTCAATTCCAGCTGCAGAATAGCTCCCGAGGCAGCTTGTGCCTCCAGTGGAGGATGGGCACCGGCCTCTGTGGTGTGGAGTGCTCTACTTATGAATGTTCTTTGCAGATGGGCAGTCTCCTCCTTCCCTTCTTTCAAGGATGTTGCAGGATGCACTTCTGGTGTTCTGGAGCCCGCAAACAAGTGTTCTAGATAGCTGTGGATGATCACCAACTGCCCTGTAGCAGGAGCTGATTCTCAGAGCTCTTTACTCTGCCTCCATCTTGCTGGTTGTCCCAAGTATATTAATTTTTTATAGACATTTATAATAATTGACAGAGAAGAGATACTAACACATTTGTTTCATTGTCCTATTACATAAAGATCCTCCTTAGTGTCCATGTACCATCTCTTACTTTTCATGTCCTGGAATTATCAATTTCATATCTCTTAACATGTGAGAAAATAGTAGTCATTCAGTTATTACTCTCATTGCAATGGATCTTCAGAAATGTTTTTTATTAAGAAAATATATATCTTCAGCTTCTGTATTTCCCTGATACCATTAATTTAATGCTTTTTATATCATTCTTCATGACACTGCCTCCTCCATCTTGCTACTGGTAAATATTGACTTTCAATGACTATATCAAATTTTATTAATGTGCCTCATTGATAATAACAAAAATTAAATTCTGTTCCTGAATATGTAGGACAGTATGAGCAATAATTCATTTTCTGGACATGTTAAATTTACCATTTCAGTGTTTTACAGTGTAAAGGTAGAACAGTACAACTTCCAGCCACATGTCCTGTTAAACACTTTAGACTATATTCACTGTATTCCCAGAAAGTGATCCCTGTCATTGTTGATTGCACTGTCACCAGTGGGAAAGACAGCTGAGGATTCCATGGATGGAATGAAAAGAGTGTACCTATTTGTCTATAAATGTCAGCTCTTTCTTAGACGTGGTTTAAGACTCATCCATGTAAGCACAACATCACCATATGGATCAGAGGCAAAAAACAAACAAACAAAAAAACACACACACACAAAAAAAAACTGAAGGGTCTATTGGCATTTGCAGAGCACTGTCTTCCAAACTTTTTAGGACAAAGGAGAGGCCAAACTTGGAGGAGTGTCTGACATGTGGCACAGAGCCTGCAATGGGTAAAAGATGCTTGCTGTTTCCCTCAGGGCAATGGTAGGAATATGGCTGAAAGAGAACCCAGGTACAGGCCCTTTGTTAGGAAGATGATGGCCAAAGGTCATTGGTGTACCAGTGATGCCCTGGAACCCTGAAATTGTCCTGTGTTGTACATGAGTGACAGTGATCTAAAATCAACGTTAGAACCATTAAAGATCTTGAGTGATTTTGCAAAAGAAATATGAGGCTGCCCAGTGGGAGTAATCTGTTCATCAGTCTTCTTCCTGGAATAAGGCAGACCACAGGGTCTATGGACCTCACTGGTGCTTTTTATCAACTGTGTGTGTCAGCTGGGATAAAGGATTAGAAAGCTTCCCAATAGATAGTATTTGTAATCCAAATCCATGTGAGTCTTGTCCTAGCTTGAGGCATCCTGTTTTGATAAGTCTTCTAGCCTGGCTGGTCCAAGGCACTAGAGGGGAACCCAGAAAATTTTTTTGAAGACATCCTGCAGCATGGGGTCTCCTGTGACCTGGTGCCCTGATTAGGGTCCCAATTGTCAGTATCTAAGGATAGTATTGCCATCAATTACAAAAGTGATTTTCCACTTTAAACATGGCATCACATATACATCTGCATCAACTAATTCAAGTGTTCATCTAACTGACAATAAACACTTAAATAAAAAGTAATAAAGTTTTTAAAAGAAGCATAAAATACTAATAGTGTTGGAAAATTGTAATGGGTTCCGTTGATGGTCCTGAGTTCTTCAGAATATGAAGGAGGAAGCAAGACTATGAAATCCAGTAGATGGAGAACATGTATATTTGCATGGGATCTCTTAATGAAACTGTGATTTACAAAGATACGGACAAATTATGGGGATAATCGTCAAGATAATTTATCTAATAACTACTAATTATAACATGTAAAGATATGCAATATTGTCTTTGCCTCAAATAAAGTAGAATAACCAGAAGGAGTGGCTTTTGTTTTCACAATAAATTCTAAGAACTGGCCCCTATAGAGTAGGACAAATGTATTAGGGAGACTAGAGAAAGTGCTGAATTGGAAGGAAAACAAAAAACAAACAAAAAAAAAAAACAGAGGCTGAGGCATTTTTTGTCTCCCCATAGTAAGATAAAAGCACTCCTCATTTTCACCGTTGCAGGGATCCCCACAGAAACTACTATAGGAACTCTTCCTATTTATACGGAATTCATAATTAGTATTTCCATTTAAGTGAAGCATCAGTTAGAGAAATAGTCTTTTGTAATTGTAGAGAAACTTGTTAGCTCTTAACCCTAACAACAGAGCTCCTCTTTTATAAATAAGAGAAGCCAGCTGATGATCATAGTAAATTTGAGGAAAATAAATAGCATAAAAATTGATAAGGAATGCAAATCAAAGAGTATTTAAAAAAGCAAACATACGAAAGATCAAAACAGAACAATAGAGAAAGCAATAATTCAGGAAAACAAAGGTATGTTTTAATAAAATTCTAATTACTATCCTCAGGAAGATCCAAGGAAAAACTGCAGACATTAAGAAAGAACATCTGCTTAAAAAAGAAAGAGCAAATTCTTATGAACTGCAAAAACACATTCTGTGATAAAATAATCTCTGTGTGGGTTGATTAGTTAATTCTTTAGCAAGAGACTGTCTTCAAATTTCGTCAGTGGCACTATGGTGTTTTCGTTCTGTGTCAACATACCTAAACTGGAGCTATATTTCCCAGAACTCCTATTTCTGAATGGGAATTGTCCAAAAGATAAATTTACCTGAGAACTGATAGGTGGAAATGAAATAACAGCTTGCTCTCTGAAAGTTGTCCTGATTGCAGGTGGTAAAAGACAGACACAGAGTTGCCTGTGAATTCTAGCATGTCCTCACGCTCCCCAACTCGGTATACAGTTCTTCTTCCCAAATGCAATGTCTATCACAAATCAGCAGCAACAGCTTCCATAGAGTGTTCCACCACTGCTCCTCCCTGCTCTTGTCCTGGAAATTAGATACCTGCCTTCCCACATTCCCTTGTAATCTCTGTCATTTTCACCAGCATTAGCACTTCCAGAAATAAGGTTATTGGCTTTTCTCCTTAGAACCCTTAGCTCCTCAACTTTTCCCACAATTAGGTAAATCTAATTCCTAAAATAAAGCAATTATTGCATAATACTGATTGTGGTTCTGCTTCTCAGATTGACTCCTAACTTATGAAATCACTAATAAAGTGCATGAGTTCTTTCCTAAGTACAATAAGGGTGTGAAATTAAGGCAGGTACTTTCAAACTATAATTTCTGGGATCCAAGAATATTATAATGGGCAACTCTGTGACACTTACTCCAAGATGGATAGGATTAGACAAACGTTCATGCTTGCGTGTCCTGCTTTGACAGATTAACCACTATTTTATCTATTTTGGATACTAGTCTTCTATTAAAATTTCATGAGAATCAAATGATCTCTGCCACTTCCTTCTAAATTTGAAAAACACTGTATGAGACAATCTGTAATACAATTCTATTGCAAATACATGGAGTGAACTATGTCTTTTGGCCTCCATTACTCCAAAACAACTTTTGCAAATTCTCTTTTTCTCTGCCAGCCATGGTGTTTCATTCCCTTAATTCCACTCTCAATATATTCTTCCTGAGAAAACTGAGCCAAACTTATGGTTTTATTATGTACCTAAACAGTGATGACTCTCAAATCTACATTTATAGTCCAGACACCTCTCCTAAGTTATACATCTATATTCAATAACTTACTGATGATCCTCACTTATAACAACATATAAATCATGGACTAATTAGATATCATTTATTACCTCCCAACATGCAAGATATTCCTTTCCAGAAGCCCCCTTTTTCAATCTTTGGAATCAATATCATTCAGTTACTTCTATGAGCAATAAACTGGGATTTCTTTCTTGAGTTTTCCCTCTTCCTTACCACTCTCCACCTACTGACAAATCCACTTGGCCATAAAGCCCTTTATATTCCATTTGTCAAGTTTCTCTCATCCATTTCTTTTCATTCTCAATATTATTGTCTTTCTTGAGCATCTGATAATTTTTAACTTGGATTATGGTAATGTATCTCCAGCCTTCTATCACAGTACTACTCTTTCATCCTAACTTCATCCCTAAATTTGATTCATTTAACTCAAATACCATCATGTTACTAACTACGTAAAACCCTGTAGGGCTCCCTATTATCTTCAGGTTAAATTAAAAACTCCTTACCCAGCATACATGGCAACGTCCCTTTCTATACTTGCTATTTTATTCATGTGCACATTACTTTCCTCTCATATCAAACTATTTGATATTGTACAAAAGTGCCATGATTATTGTTGAAAACTTTTACACTTGATGTTTGTTCAACCAGGACTCCTTATTTCCATATTCTTTATTTATCTAATTGCAATCATCCTACAAACTTCCACTCAGGAATAATATCTACCAAGAGAATTATCTAGGTCAGCCTCCTTCATCTTCCATCAACACCTTATGCTTACCTCAAGCAAAGCACCCATTGTGCTTAATTCTAATTGCTGGCTTATGTATCTGCCTTTAAAAAAAACGGATTTTTTTTTTCCAAATCAATAACTATGTATGTTACAAATTCTCTGAAAGATAAAAGGAAAAAATAAATATTTGTTAAATGAATGAAAGGTATTGTCACCTTGATATGACCATCTGAATCATTCTAATTAATAAAACTAATTTGTGTTATGCAGGGATCTGTACTCAAATTAAAATAGCATATATAAAAATAAAGACATGCATATACTTAAACTAATTTATGTTAATTAACATTTGATGATAATAATTAAATTAAATTCATATGCCCTTAAATTGATCTCATCTCCAGGGTTATCAGCCACACACATGGGAATTAAGGGAATTCAGCTCGGCATAAAAAGGGGCACCAATATTTGATGATACCAATGTTTAGATAATATCTTTGCAGTATAGATTTTGCAGATATTTCAAGCAGAGCTGCAAACACCATTTTTAGCACTGAGTGAATTTTCACAAGGCAAGAAAGAAGTTCTATCAATGGAAATAATCATTCAATATCATGTATTCAGAAATAGAAAGCATCATGAAAAAGTCCTTAAACTGGTGGTAGCTAAAAGCTTACAAATGCTTTTTCTCAAGACAAAAATAGCCATGGTACCACATCTTGTGAAGGTTTGAGGATGTTAAACTAGGTGAGACTGACAAATCAGATTAACAACCACAATAAAGATGGCACTTGAAGTCTATCACAAAGAGGTCAACATTCACTATAGAGGTTAAGGAAAAAAGGGGGTAGAAGTAGAAACAATAGGGAGGGCAGAAATAATAAAGCGTTTTTATTTTTAAATTTATTATCCATAATAAAAATCAACATCTACAGAGTAAATATAATTACAGATCACCAATCTTAAACTTCAGATCATTTGACTTATCTTTCCACTTTTAGCTTTTACCTCAAAACCTCATTTAATGTGATTTGTCCTAGCATATTCCTGCTTGTATCTATGCTCAAGATCACAAAGCTGAAATACAGGTTTTCTTCCGCAAAATTCCAATGTTGCCTTTAATAGACCATGTTTCTTAGGTCATATACCAGTATGAAAATAAAGTTGTATGGACTTCTTTCCCATGTTATTTAGACTCAGTAAGCTCTGAATAAAAAATAGTGAATATTTTATGCTAATATTATTTGTGAAGCTGTTTCGTTCATCAAGTTTTTGGGTCGGGGCCTGGTGAATGGTAGGTGATCTAAATAATTTTTTATTTTAATGAAAAATAGATGATTGGACCTTATTTGTTGGTTTTATATTTTAACTCAACAGAGATAAATGTTAAAATAAATATAGCCTAGGGGTCTACTTATTTGATATTCCATAAAGGGTTATATAGGTCTTTGGAATTTTTGACTAGAGAACTCAATTTAAATTCTGGCTCATTTCTAGTTTGTCTGTTTTTAAAAAGGCTGAAAGATAAAGAAGTCACAAACCAAAATGTTTGTACTTTTGTGGAAAAAAAAATCCATAAAAGTCCATTTTTGGAAAAAAAGGAGGGGAAACAAGATTC
Source organism: Tolypeutes matacus (assembly GCA_026826555.1). Classification (NCBI taxonomy): domain Eukaryota; kingdom Metazoa; phylum Chordata; class Mammalia; order Cingulata; family Chlamyphoridae; genus Tolypeutes; species Tolypeutes matacus. The sequence goes on along the minus strand of JAKSZT010007815.1, from coordinate 10,241,455 downwards.
AAAAAGAAAGAAATCTATTTCAGATTCAACTCTGATGTTTAGGGTAAAAGGATAGCAAAAATCTCTGTTTGAGAAACTCTTGAGAGAAAGCATCGACTAATTTGATAAGTAATTTATGTTGTTGAAGGAACTGTCGTCTTAGAAGCCATTCTAAGTCTACTCTCTATAATTATTGCCAATGAATATGTTCTAGGAACTCAAGACTTTGGACGCATGTGGACTCAAATTCTGCCAATGAGCCTAACAATTCAGTGAGCATGAGAATAACAACCAGCAGCCTCAAAGTACTTTGTATGCAATGCCTTTTTAATGTGGTTTCCTCTACAATATTTAATATAACAATTAATATATGATTTGCCAGAAAAATATTAGGTGCATCAAGGTTGATGGACCTGAACACATTTTGGTAATATTTTTAATATGTCAAAGCACATTTATGATTGGCTTAAAATAATTTAAGCAGTGCTCTAATAGTTTGGATAATCCAATAATTATCCAATAAGTGGTATCTTTTTCATATTTATCCCTTACAGATCAAAATATCTGCCCATTTTAGATTATCAGTGAAAATCTGAGCTCAAAATATTTGCCAGCCTCAGCTTCAGTTTTTCACAAGATGGATAGAGTGATGGCACATAAACCAAATTCCTGAGCAAATACTGACTGAAACAAAGGTAATTTCAATTATTTCAGCATATCTCTAACCTCAATTGGTTGAGTTTAAAATGAGATCATTTTTTTCCCATGATCTGGAAACTGGTAGGCCAGTGAGGAAACTGAGTACCCAATTATCGTCCAGTGACAGCTGTTAAATTGTTCATATTCTTAGCCTCTGCCTTGTTAGCTACTCTAGAAAGAAAAAAAAAAAAAAAATCGATTCTTTGAACCTAAATTCCAAGCCAGGTGCTTCATGTATCTTCTAACTTGCACCCCAAGCTAGAACAGTAGAACTCATTTAAGAAATAAGGAAATTGAGATTCAAAAGGTGTGCTCAAGGTAGTTGAATATAGTTAAAGCATATTTATAATAATAGGAGTCATTATTAATTATTATAATGTAGGCTGTTGCAATGATAATAATTAGTATTGTTAATATAAAAATAGTTTATTTGCCATACACTTTTGCACATATTAACTATCTCAAAACTGCTCAACTTAAAATATGCTCATTTTATAAAATTATAAACTGAGATATAGACAGTGCAAGTAACTTGACAGAGTTATTTTTGATGGCTAGGATTAAACTTAAACATTTTGATTGCAAAATGTATGCTTTTTTTACTACATTATCATGCCTAATCCAACTATATCTCTGTCCAGAATGTTAGTTCCTCTCCAGAACTGAAGCCTTACCTAAAACTCTGGTTTTGTAGCTAGAAAACAAAAGGCCAGATAGCATCCAAGGGTTGAATTCTGTCTGGTTCTGCTACCATTAGATTTTCTTGTCTAATTAGGAACTCCAAGAAGAACTACTGATTGAAATAAATCTGCACTTGCCATACCCTTGGTTATCCAGGTAATTCAACAGAAAAGATTTTTGAACTCTTTTCAGCCTGAGAGTGAAAGACAAATGAGATATGATTCCCAAGAGTTATTATCAGTGCTTGGATAAATGAAAACATTAGTAAATATCGAGGACTTGAAAAAAATAGCACTCTAAAAGTTCTGATGAAGTATAAAGATTCTGAAATGCAGTTGCTATATTTATAGTGTGGTATCACCAAAATTAACTTTTCTGTCTCCAATTATTTCCCTTCTTTCATTTTCTGAAAAATTTAATTATGTCAGAAATAGAGTTCCTTTCACTGTGACAACTACATATAGCATTTCATTAGCCAGAGCATCATCAAGGATGAATAAAACAATGTTGGAACATTTTTCAAAGGATACTTTGCGATGGCACACTGGTACCTGCTAGTGAGTATTGTTTGAAATATCCATAGGACTCTGATCAAAATGAAAGTATAGTTTTAGAATAATCTGCAATGACATAACGGAGAGGACGAATCTGAAATCCTGAAATACTTAAACAATGCACTCTATATAGGAATGTACATTTTTAAAAAAGCAATCCAGAGACATGGCTAACTTATGTTTGGAGAATATTCTTTATGGATCATTTGTGTTTCTGCATAATTTGTGAATAAGAACACTAAAAATATTTGTTCCTGACTTTCTTTTCAATGATTGCCTAGTGAACAGCCTTGGAAGATAGAGAAACTGTCTCCTCTAGAAAAATGAGAAGGCATACGAACTTGGTATCCATACACTAAAGATAGTGTTCGTTTCTGGAGCATAAGCCAAGCATATTTACTGAACAGTATATGAGTCCACGTTTCATAAGCTCAGGGTTCCTCTCCTGTAACATACCCACGGTATGATCAGGTGTCACCTGGCCCTCTCTGTGTTTTCTTGTAGGAATTTGGGCTTCAGGAACCAGCAAAAAAGTGCTGATTCTCTAGCTACTGCTATATCAGTAAGTGATGTTCCTTTTTCCCTGATCCAAGATTTGAATGCATTCTGCCACCACACAAGAAACTGTGACAGGATAACTATTTAACTGGCAAGATCTTTCACAGTTTTTAACAGCTTACTTAATCCAAAATTAACCACATACTTCCTGATTTTATTGTCATATTCAGCTCACCCAAATAGATATAGCCTTTTAAGTTTTAAGAGTTTTTCTTTATATAAAAATGCACTCCATAACTGAAAGAGAGAGATATCTGTTGTCAAGGATATGATTGTATCTCAGAAGATATCTAAGAGAATTAGATGCATTTAGGATATTTGCTGAATAGATATTTTACGTACATTTACTAACAGAATATGTATTTTCTTGTAGACTACGAACTCCTTGCATACAGTGAAATTGTTTAATTCACATATCTATCACTGGTAGCTAACAGTGAGTAACACATAATAGGTGTCCAAGAAAATCAGGTGGTTGAATATGAATTGAAAGAAGAAAAACGTGTTTTTATATTAAAAGATCAATATAAATCAAGAGGGAAGAAACAGTCAATTATTAGAAATTAGTAATTTTTTTAAGAAAAGAGGAGAAATTAACATTTTGCTGATGATTTCATAAGTAATGTGTTCTCCTTAGCCTGTAATGTGGGGACACAGTCAAGAAAGAATACAATGCAGAGCCACTTTGGCAATTTATATATTGAAAGTAATTATCAGATTATTTCATAAGGTAAAGAAGGAAATGAAGGGCCTTCGTCACGAGATGGGGAACAAAAGAACCCCACACAAAACAAAAATATTTTTTTTTCTAAAGTGTTAACACAATGTTGAATGCAACAAAGCCTTGACAAATTTAATTCCGGGGGGGGGGGGGAGCAGGGGGTGGAGAGAGAAAAAGAGAGAGAAACATTTCATAGGTGAACAAAAAGCTTTGGAAATTTCCATACATGAGGCAGGCATGAGTGGAAAAAGCTACAACTTGGAATAAATGAAGCTATTTTGCTGGGACTAGGAAAAATCAAATGAGATTTAGTGGAATGTATGGGCTGTCAATATGGAATGGGATCTTTAGGGTACCAACCACAATACAAATATCTTCAGCTAGACAATCCTCCCCCATACTAACCCCTTCCTACTCACCCTTTCCTGAATTTTACTGGAAAAATGACAGTGAAGAATGGGGGGAAAAAAAAAGAGAAGTTGCATTCAATCTTGCAGTGTTTGGATTCTAGAACCTGTTAAGTGTTTTATACAAAGTATAATATTGAATAAAATATTATATTGCAGTCCAAACCCTTCTAGGCTCAAGTAATAAAGTAATACATTTTTTTAAAGGTGGCAATGGCATGCAAATCTGTATTGTGGTAAGCAGCGTTTGACTTATTTCCAATTTTCCCTGCCTCTTATCAATTGTGGGCTGGATCTAATGAATAGAATATTTCAGATTGATGGGATGTTACCTTCATGATTAGGTTATAAAAGATTGTTAGTTCTTTCTTGCTAGAATACTCTTACACACTGGAATCTTCTCTTGCCCTCTTCCTTACTTACTTTGATGAAGCCAGGTGCTATATTGAAAGATGCTCTATGGAGAGGCCTGCATAGCAAAGAATTGAGAGAAGACTGTAACCCATAGCTCATGAAGAATTGAGAACTTAGTACAACACCCCATGAGAAACAATCATGCTGCCAAATGTGTGAATGACCTACAAAGCAGATCCATCTGAGTTAAGCCTTGAGATAGCTGCAGATTTGTAAAACATGCAGACCAAGAGGTGCTATGCTAAACCTGATTTAGTGATCCACGGAGACTGTGAAATAAAGAAAAAGAGGTTGGTGTTTTAAGCCATCAAGTTTTTTGGATAATTTTTTATGCAGCAATCACTAACTAATGCATGTACTTTGACAAATGAACTTGATCTTAATTTCAGCCCTATCTCTATGACACTCTTGGAGGAATTGAACAGATGAGCTCTACTCCCAAGTGCTCAGCAGAGGAAATGGATTTCATTCTCTAGAAAATAAATAATACAGAAATAACCTTCATTCTCCATATATTTTATTAACAATATCTAGAATAACTCAAATCAAAATAAAATATACCCAATAGAAGCAGACCCAGAGCTGTCTAGTTATTAGAATTAGCAGATCATAACATTGAAACAGTTATGAATATGTTTAAGAATTTAGAGAAAAATACGAATTTATTTGATTGGGAGAGATGGGGTATTTCAGGAGAGAAATTAAAATGCTAAAATATGAAACAAATGAAAATGCTGGTGATAGAAATATAAAATATGATATATTCATTTGTGAAATATATGTTATATATCATATTATGTATTTTACATATATTCAGTTTACTAGGGTTGCTGTAACAAGGTACTACAAACTGGTTGGTTTAAAATAATAAAAATTTATTGTCTACAGTTATGAAGGCTGGAAGACCAAAATCACGATGTCACCTGGGATGTGCTCCCTCTTAAATCTACAAAGAAAAATCTGTTCCAAGTTTCTCTTTTGGCTTTTAGTGGTAGCCATTGTTTGGGCTTCGATCTCTTTCTCAGTCATCACATGTGGTGTTCTCCCTATGTCTATCTGTGTTCAGTTCTCCCCTTCATATAAGGAAACTGGTTATTTCAGATTAAGACCCTAAAATAAGCCAAGAGAAGAAAATGAAAAAAATATTTTAAAATGCATTTTTAACATGTAGGATTAAATTAAGCAGACTAAATTATAATAATTGTATTTAAAAGGACAGAAGATATATCAATGAAAATTTTGAAGATGTTATAACCAAATATTTTCCAAATGTAAAGAAAACATGGACCCAAATAGTCAAGAAAGTAAAAAATAAACCTCCAATCATGGTGAATATAAAGAAACAAACTCTTGCAGGACAAAAATAAAGGAGTAGCCACAATCCCCCAAATGCAGGGGCAATGACTAGTGAAGAAGGATGGCCCATTGATGGGCCCTTGATATTGATGACTATGCTTGCGAGCCTTTTGCTCTTGAATTTGCAACTTAGCCTAGTGTTGGAGAGTAACTAAGAGTTGCCTCCTGAGAGCCTCCTTGCTGCTCAAATGTGACCTCTCTCTAAACCAAACTCAGCATATAAATGCATTACCTTCCCTCCAGTGTGGGACATGACTCCCAGGGATGAGCCTCCCTGGCACCAACGGATTGCTATCAAGCACTGGCTGGTGATAGAACTGGAAAAAGTCCTTGAATAAAAGGGGGAAAGCATAAAGACAAATGAGTGTATATGGCTAAGAGAATTCAAAGCGAGTCAGGAGGTTAACCTAATGCTTAACCATGTCTCAGCAGGATCTCATAGATGGCCAAAGTAAATACTACCCTAAATAGTGAGGGTCCTAAGGGCTCTGGAGACACCCAGGACCTATGGTCATGGCAGATAGCTCCAGAGTTTGGTGCCTTTCCCATGGCCCTACTTTGGAGCTTGTGCTCCCAAGTGTGATAGAGTTGGACTCAGAAGTGACTTCTCTACATATGCCTCTTCTGTCCCTTTTATTTGAACCTGTGGTTAGTGCTGGAGTTGGTAGGTGTACATCTAAGAGACTTTAATCTCTGGGCTGTTCATGTGCCAGCTGGGCCCTGAAATTCAACAGAGTTGCAATACCTATTCTGCAGTTCATTGGACTCACTCAGGACAACTAACAAGGAAATGATGATGGACAATGACCATCCCAAGGAACCGAGAGAATCTACAAGTGCAAGCAAGAGAATCCAAGCCATCAGCCCCATGAGATCAAAGCCTCCTCTCAATTAAAGGCGGAGTGGGCAACACCATCCCAGAATCCTCAGCATTGGGAAATGAACTATGGGCTAAATTAGACTTACTGGTATTCTACTATAGACTTATTGTGTTCTAGCAATGGAAAAAACTATATCATTCATGTGGAGACAGTGGTCACTAGAGGCTCTGAGGGCAGGGAAAGGAATACAGATGAAATATGGGGGCATTTTGGGGACTTGGGAATGTTCCTGAAAGACATTACAATGACAGATACAGGTCATTACATATCTTGCCATAATCTACAAAATTGTGTAGGAGAGAGTGTAAACTACAATGTAAACTATAATCTATGCTTAGTGGCAATGCTCTAAAATGTTTTCATCAATTGCAATGAATGTACCACAATAATGAAAGATGTTGTTATATGAGAAAATATGGAAGGTATAGGAAGCAGGGCACATGGGAATCCCCTATATTATTATGTAACATTTATGTAAATTAAATACCTTTAAAAAATAAAAAAAAATATATTAAAAAAAAAAAGGAAACCACAGCTAGGCATGTCATAGTAAATTTGCAGAAAAACAAAAATGAGACAATTTCAAAATCAGGCAGTAAACAGGAAAACATTCAATAAATGAAATCTGAAAGCATGTCTCACCTGTAAATTCTAACTATATGAATTGGTAAAAAAAATTCATTGAGGTGGAAAATTGATACACAGTGAAAATAAGGTCTATGAGAAGAAATGAAGAGTGCTGGGAATGGTAAAAATTTGAATAAATATAAAAGCTACTAATTTATTTAATAGAAAATTAACTATTTAAAGTATCACTTGTACAGTGAAATATCTGTAGAAGTAAAATATAAGGTAAAAATAGGACAAAAACTGGGGAAGGTAAATTTAAGTATACCATTATAAAGTTTTTTCATATTTGTAAAGCAGTATAAAACTATTTTAAAGTAGAATGTGATAAGCTAAAAATACTTTGTAATCCTTAGAGCTACTTAATGTAAAACTAGCCACAGAGTTAAAATAGAATGCATAGAGAGAATAAATAAAAAAACAAATAACAAGATGGCAGATTAAAATCCAAATATATGAATAATAACATTAGATGTAACTGGTAAAAAAATATTCAATTAAAAGGAAGTCACCAGACCATATAAAATTTCATAGGAAATAGTAATATTGAGATCAAGAGGTTTTTTTAGAAGTTGTTTCCATCTTGGACAGTATTATTCCTAAATAGGCAATAACTTAAAATTATACAAATTTGTGATTTGCACTAAGTAACCTAGATATGGAATATCTCTTCAATCCAGAAAGTTCCCTTATTACCCTTTCCAGTCAATATCTACTCTGTGGTCAAAAAACCACTGTTCTGATTTCAACCACCATAGATCAATTTTGCATGTTATAGAATTTGAGAAAATAAAAATCACACAGTTAGTGCTCTTTTGTGTAAGGCTGTATTTGCTCAGGAAAATGTCTGTGATATTCATATACCAATTATTTATTACTTTATAGAGTTAGGTCAAGTTGGTGATACCAAAATTCAAATCTTTTATGTACCTGTTCAATTTTTTTCTACTTATTCTAACAATTACTGTGTAAGGCATGTTAATATTTTATACTAATAGCCACAGATAACTGGTCAATTGTAATATCATTTAATGACGTGGAAATTGGGGATGAGGGAGATAAGTTTAGTGATAAAACTGAAATACTTATATTAAAGTGTGTGAAGTTTGCAATGTTAGACATCTGTGCTAAAACATTGAGTATGTAGCTGAAGATTTGAGAAAGTAAGTTAATGCATATAAAAATATTAGCAAGGTTCTTAGAACATGGTAATTGCTTAATAATTAAGAAGTTTTAAGATTATGATTTTTATTTATGTCCTTAATTACAATGAATAAAGATTGACTACATACTTCACTGCTGTATTGGAGTTAAAATAAAAAGCTCTTGACTTTTAATTCAGTCATATAGGCTTTTAAGCAAATTTGAAAAGAAATCTGTCAAAGGAATGTAGCTTTTACTTAGAATTTTTCAGATGTGTAATTTTCACCCTTGAGAGCATCTATTATATACTTTTGGAATTATTAGACATATACAATGAACAACAGCAGAATAGGCTTTTTTTCCTCCAATGTACATAGAATATTCACCAAGCTTGACCTAAAACAAAAATTTTAGTAATTTTCATACAGAGAATATTCTCTGACAAGAGTGGTATTGAATTAGAGGTACTTATCTCTTGGGCTTATTGAGAATTCTAGTTTCCGGAACCATTATACTTCAACCTTCTCTCTCAGGCTATCGCATTTTTGTTTTCTTCATTGCATTTCTCAAGACTTATAATTGTTTTATTTAACTACCATTTAGAGTAACATTGAGAGGCTTACCAGGATAAGCATTTCTCTCCATACAGAGTGGCATTTGAACTTAATGTTTCAAAAGTGCAGCATCTTAAAAGATGACAAGTCCCAGAATCTCATTATAGGTGCCTGTATGAAATGGAGTAGAATCAAGATAAAAGCTGTGAGAATATATGGTTCTGGATATGCCAGGCATGTAGCCTTTGAAGCTATCCAAGTTAAAAGCATAATTGGGGAGTATATTGAAATATTGGGAGTCCAGTAGCAATGCATGCTCTTCAGGAATGAAATGTAATTCTCTCAGATAATGCACCTGTGGAGAAGAAAGGAGTGCATGAAATTCAGAGGAGCAGGATATTTTGGAACACGAATATTTTGAAATAGCATTTGAAAGTGATGGAATCATTAATAAAAAAATTATGTGGACTTCCTCAGCCAGTTGGAGAACATTAAGATTCTGAAGAATATAGTTATATGAATGAAATAATTTAGTTTTCTCCTTTGTCTACTGATCTCCAATAGATATGCCTTATTCTATTTTCCAGATGGTGAAGGATTTCACAAGTTTGTCATTAATGTTCTCTGGCAATTTGCTAGATTCTTTAGAAATTACAAGGAACAAATGTTCTCCTAAATCCAAAGTGGCAAGGAATATGTAAAATCTACTTTAATAAGGATAATTATTGATTCATTCATTCAATTTCACTCCATAAACCCTCCAGAGGAAGGAAAGGGTTAGAATCTCAAAGCCTTTCATGCTGCTACATTTTTTCTGTTGAATAATTTGGTAAGCTACTAATTTGCCGAATTCCTTTTCATGAGATGCACAACTGTTGTAAATGTCATCTATCATAAAAACTGTATTGTTTTTTAAGAGTTATGGAAAATACAGAGGTCATATAGTATGTGTTTTTGTTCTCATGGGTCTTAGGACCCCTAGCACTTGAATCACTGTCAGTTATTGATTAAAAATTCATATTTCTGGGTTGTATACCAGACTGACTAAATAAACATCTCTGGGAATGGGGCCCTGGAATCTGGATTTTAACTTGTTCTTGAATCTGCCACATACCTCCATGCTTGAGAGTCACAAACTACTAGTAGAAATATTCATAGAAGTGTTCACTAAAGTAATTTATTCATTTGAATAAAACTTGGAATATCCCTCATATTCTATAAGAGTTTAGTATTCTTTTACATGTAATTTAGAATCGGACTAACACAAAAGTAAATTTTTCAGACACTTTTGCATAAAAACGTATTTCATGTTGCGGTTCAATTACTAAGCTAATGATTCACAGATTAAATTACTTATAGTATTTGATTCATAATTGTAATATATTTGCCTTTATTGTTGAAACAATTCTCTGCTCTTGAATCTGTCAATTAAAGTAGATTATGTTTTTTCAGAAAGTACCTGATAGTGAAATAATTGGAGAAAGTTTCTCCTCTTACCAGAAAGAGGAATGAAAGGAAATTGTGAAGAACAAAGACAAAATTAAAATCTATTAGATAAAGATGAGTAAATCTAAATTTATTTGGGTAAAGATTACCAATTCATAGTAAGTTAATGAAGCCAAAGACAATGATATATTTTGTTTTGAGTTACTTCCTTCCACACTAGGCATTATCCAAGAAGAATTAAATTTCATCCTGTTATGGAAAAATACCCTGCAAAAATTGTTACCAAACAACCATTAATGATTTTCATGGAACGTTAGAATATATCTGAACTAATGAAATATGTGACTGATATTTGGGTTTCCAATCCTTATTTTATATATTGATAATGTTAATATTCAAAAAATTCAAAATTCTAACATGTTTTTATCCTATTTAATCTTTTTCCCCATTATTCATATTTTTTTACTTTTTATTTTTAAAGAATCTTTAGATTACATAAATGTTACATAAAAAGTATAGGTTCCCATATACCTCACCCCCTCCCCCTCCCACAGTTTCCCACATTAACAACATCCTTCATTAGTGTGGTACATTGATGAAAACATACTGAAGCATTGCTACTAACCATGGACTATAGTTTACATTATAGTTTGCACTCTATCCCACACAATTTTGTAGGTTATGACAAAATATAAAATGGCCTGTATCTATCATTGCAATATCATGCAGGACAATTCCAATGTCCTGAAAATACCACCATAATACACCTATTCTTTCCTCCCCCTCCCCTCAGAACCTCTGGTGGCTACTGCCTTTATATCAATGATAAAAGTTCTTCCATTGCTAGAATAATAATTAATCTATAATAGAATAATAATAAGTTTACTTTAGTCCATTGTTCATTCCCAAACTTGAGAATTTTGGGATGGTGATGCCCACTCTGTTTCTAATTGAGTGGGGGCTTAGGTCCCATGGGGCAGATGGGTGGAAATATCTTGCTTGTAGTTGCAGACACTCTCTGTTCCTTGGAATTGGAGTTGTCCATCATCATCTCCTTGTTAGTTGTCCTGGGTGAGTCCAATGAACTGGAGAGTAGATGTTGCAACTCTGCTGAGATTCAGGACTCAACTGGCTCATGAATGGACCAAATATGTAAGTCTCTGGGACATATTTTTAGCAAGTATAGTGCTAATTACAGATTCAAATAAAAGCAGCAGAAGAGCCATGTGTAGGGAAATTTTTAATGAGTCTAACTCTGTTACACTGGGGCGTATAAATTCCAGAGTAAGGCCCATGATAGGGTGCTGAATTCCTGGGCTTTTCTGCCCTTCTTATAGTTTCTGGATGTCTCTAGAGCACTCAAGATCCCCTTGTTTGAGGAATTGTTTAGTGTGGCAGTCAATGGGATCTTGCTGAGACATGCATAATTGTAACCTCTGGAATGACCTCTTGATTCACTTTGAAATCTCTTAGCCATAAAAATTCATTGGTATTTAATATTCCCCCCTTTTGGTCAAGGTCTTTTTCCAGGTGCATTGCTAGTTGGCACTTGGTAATAATTCCTCTGTGCCAGGAAGGCTCATCCCCGGGAGTCATGCCCCATGAAGGGGGCAAGGTACTGTATTTATATGCTGAGTTTGCTTAGAGAGAGGCCACATTTGAGCAACAAGGAGTCTTTCAGGAGGTAACTCTCAGGCAATATACAATATTTGCCCAAGTTTCAATCTCACAAGTAAAGGCTCATAGGTGCAATCATCAATATAAAGGGCATGGTATAATGATCTGTCTTCCCTCACTAGGCTCTGCCTTGTGCTTGGGATATTCTTGCTCTTCTATTAGAGAGTGTAGCAGGGATTCCCAGGATGGAAATTCAATATTGTGTCGGTCTCCACCCACCGAGACAACACCCTACGAATACTTGAATATATTTATATGCCTTAGAGGCATGCGCCAGGTGTACCCCTCCCCACACATCTCCACATCACCAATACCCCACACCAGTGGTCCTCCCCTGACACAGTTGTGACCTTTTTATGATGCAAAACCTCTCCAAAAATGAAGCCAACAAAATAACCAAATAAAATTAATAAGAAAATGAAAAAAGTTTAAAAATAACAAATAAAATACAAAAAAATTAAAAATTGTAATAATATAAAAATTTTTTAGACATTGTGTCTTTCATCACTGTAAATCTGTTGTCTTGTATACACAGTCACAATTTCTTCCGTATATTCCCCAGTGTCTTATTTTTTCCACTTTATCTTCAAAGAAGTTATGGGATAGGGCACACCTGGGGCATGCTTCTATGGAATACGTAAGTATTCATCTTGTCATAGTGTGCTATCACAGTGGGTGGAGACCCACACAATAATCAAGAAAATACTAAACTCCCATCCTGGGGAGTCCTGCTGTGTTCTCAATTATAGGGACAAGAATCCCACAATACTAAAGGCAGTGCCCAATAAAAGAAAACAGACCAATATGTCAAACCCTCAATATTATTGCAAGTTAACTATGAATCTTACTCTTCAAAGATTGAAACTTAGTGGTTGCCATAGGTTACGAGGGGAGGGGGAAGGAAGAATAGAAATTTTAAATTTTGACCAAATCTAATTCATAATATTTTTTCCTATGGGTATCATTTTCTGTTGCCTAAGAAAACTTTCCTATATCAAAATCATGAAAATATCCCCCTATGCTTTTCTGTAAAAGCTTGATGGTTTTAGCTTTTATAGTTAGGTTTATGATCTATCTCAGGTAACTTTTTCTAAATAGAAACTTATTTTTTTTTAAACATGAATAGCAAGTTATCCAGCAGAATTTGTTGAAAAGACTTTCTTTTTCCCATTGGATTGCTTTATGTCTTTTCAAAAATCAAATAAAAGTACAGTGGTGGGTTTATTTTGAAATCTTTAAAAGCTGCTTTTGATCTGTTGTTGACCTTTGTTTATCTTGAGTCTATTCTCTTGAAAAATGGGGATTTTTAAAAACAGAACTTCTTTAACTTTTCTTAAAACATACTTAATATTGTTGACATTTTAAATACCTGTCCTTATCCTGGCCATATATATTTTTTTACATGTGTTCACATTTATTGCATATATAGTAGTTGAGGGAGGCTGATCATTTGTGCATCTTGATTGTCCCATTTTCTAGTTCTCTTTCATTTTAGTCCTCAGAAGAAATCACCATGTCTTCCCCTTTTCCCTTTTATCTTATAGGATTATTGTTAAGAACCTTCACTTGCCAGGTAGTTCCTCAATTCCCAAAGGACTCTCTTCCTTTCCCACCTATACCCCTTTACCCATCCCCATCATCTTGGTGACCTAAGGTTGCTACTTCTCATTAACTCAGAGTGTTGTTTCCTTGTAAATGCAAGGCAAATGTTAGTCGGATGATACTTAGGACATCACTTAATTGTCCCACTTATTAGTCCTTGTCTCCAGCTGTGAGAGGCAGACTCTGTAAATATTCCTTTTATCCCCCTGCTACCTTAGTAACTTACTTGAAGAACTCACCCCAGTCATAGCACTTAACAAGCATCATCTCTCTGATAAGCAGTAATTTAACCTGCACATATCTTTTATTCTTGATATACTCAACTCCCAGATTAAGTCTCTAAAGTCTTCGACACCTTTTCTGGAGATATAGTCATCCTCAAATACAAATGATTTCACATTTTTAAAATAAATTCTTTCTTTACATTATATTGTACCTGTCATACTTGTGACATCTCAGTAGATTGTTTCAGTGATGTTAAAAGTTCTCTTCCTCTGGAATGGAAGATTACTTTTGGATCGCTTAGTTTTTGTTACTTAATTGTAACAATGATAATAATCCTTGACTTGACTTGGTTAATAATCCTTTCCACTGCTTGCCATAATATAGTGGCCCATACCTCAAGCAGTACAATCACCAAGTCTGGGGATATAGGGATCCTGTTATACCTAAGTTCTAGGATATTACACTTTTCCTTCTTTAGGAAGAGGCTTAGGTTTCAGGATTTCAGGATATGAACCTGATTCAAGCACCTTAAAAATGTATATTTTAGACAGTTCCTTTACAGCTACCTTCCTAAAAATATACCAAAAAAATTTTTAAAAAATAGTATTTTCAACAAGTTTTATTAGGATATTCCTAGAGATTTTGACTCATTGTATCCTCTTTAGTGATGCTGAGCTCTGGTTGTTTACTTAAAAAATTATATTCTGGTGTTAGATATAAACTGAGGAATCTTCTCACATGATTTTTATGACAGGCTCAATTTCTTTTAATACAATGTGACAGCGATGTCAGAATTTTTTGCCTAAAACCCGCTGGAGTAGAAGACCATGTGCTGAAGTGATAATCAGGAATTATAGCATCTATGTTTCCTGACTGTGCATGATGATGCTGGATGCTTCTCTTACCAAAGTCCAGAAATGAGACGATTTATTTTATTTCTTTGAACACAGATGATAACATAATGTCATTCTATTTTTCTCTCACGCATATATTTTTATTGGTAAAGGGAAAATACAAAGTTGTGGAATTGCAGCCTATAAGGCTTTAGGATTTGTTGAAGATAAGCACTCTCTATGGATGAGTGAATGAAGGGCATTATGCACTTGTTAATATTATTGATCATCTAACATGTGCTGAGCTAAAGCCTTTACATATATTAAATAAATTTAACCTCACAAAAATCTATAAATTTGGTAATATTATTTATTTTTTATATTATAGGTAAAGAAACCAAGGTGAAGGGGGTTAAGTGACTTGTCTAAGGGCACATATCAAGTAAATGATAGGGTCAAAATGCTAACCAAGGCAGCATGATTCCAGAGCTTTCCCTCTTAATTACTATGCAATATGGAAAATTATCAGCTGACCCTAATATGCTAAAACTGAACTAGAAAACTATTCCCTCCAAATACTATTGTCAAGAATAGTATCCCTTCTGGGTATTTTCTTTAATAGTGTTTCTTTTTTTTTTTTTTTTTTTTTATATATTTGACAGAAAATGTAAATTTTTTATTTATTTATTTTTTATTGTGGGTAAAAATAAAAATTTTCACAATACATACCAACATTTGCAAAATGATATATAAATATATATGCATATATGTGCATTTGCTTACAAAAATGTTATTTATATATATATATAAATATATTTTAAGATGTGCTTAGATTACCAAAATATTACACGGAACCCACTGGGATTCCCATGTTGCCATATGGTGATTCTAGCAATGGAAGAAATTATAACAATGAGGTGGAGCCAGTGGCCACTTGACACTTTTGGGGCAGGGAGGGGACGAGCAGTTGAAATACAGGGGCTTCTTTGGGATTTGAAGGTTGTCCTGAGTACCGTTGTGGCAACGGATGTAGGCCATTTTAAATCAGCACACACCACTCAGAACTGTGTGGGAGAGAGTGTGGTCTACGATGGGAACTGTGATCTAATAGTGTTTTCTTTAAAGTCAGTACTCATAGGTTCTCCTAGAAACAAGAGTTATTTCAAATAATTGGTGTCTATTCCTGGTTAGCAGTATTTTAATACGGCCATGGACATAGATCCAAACATCACTTAATCCTAGAGTCTGGAGCTGATAAGACCTGAATTGGTAGCTTTGGTAAAGAGTTTAGTTACATTCCCTTTAATATAAGCCTGCATTCTGAAAATTATGAATAGCCTGTTATTCTGCTAGAATTTCTCTTCCTTGATTTCTCAAGGACCTCCAGGGTGGCTCATTAATTTCAAACAAATCAATCTTAATGACATTGCCTGAAAGTCTGAATCATTCATGGAAGCTTCCTGTTTTCCTGTGTTTTCCTCTTTGCAGCTGTTCTCACATTCTTAGGCCCTGGTATGTGATACAAATTGTACCCAGAAGTGGCCAACCCAACTAATTCTCTCTTAGTCACCTCTATTAACGCTCGAAAATGATGGATAAAGGCATTTCTGTGACACAGATAAAACACTGACGGTCAACAGCAAGGGTCTCAATGTCTTGGACATTCAACATGAATACGGTGGTCACCAGCAGTCCAGGCAAAAGTCTTTATTTGGAAAATAATTTATCTTCCTTCCTCAGGGATAAATCAATCTAAAGAAATCCTCAAATTTTCAATAAATAAAACACAGTCCATTTTCAGATTCAAGGATATTAGTATTATTAATAAAATTAAAATGGCTTGATGCTTGTCATACTACATCTGTGTTAACAAACGACTCATCCTTCTCTCTTTCCAAAATAAAGGGAATTTCAATGGCAATGTTCTCTTTACCTCCACTGGGCCAAATTGTCAGCATGTACCAAATTCCACCATTAAGTATTTTTAAGGTATTTTCCAGAAAATTTATTTTTAAACCTTAAAAATTCAAGTTTTTATTTTCATTTTATTCAAATGTAATATGGTATATATTTCAGAATAGATGATTATATAATTTGCCAAATGAAAGATGTTTGTGATGGGCCAAAGCTGTTTTTCAGAATGGAGGGTGAGCTGAAAGCATGATGAACAGGAGAGCCTGGGCAGTGGAAGTGGTGCCAAGGAGTAGACATTCTTATGGTTATGTGTACTGACTTTATGTGATGCCAGAATCAACTTTTACCTGTACAACTATGATGGGAAAGATGTGTATTTATTTTGCAAAATGTCTTCTTTTGGGTTAAGCCCTAATTTGGGCAGAGGTAGGCAAAGGTTTTAAGATGAAGAATATCCTGGACTAATCAGGTGGGCCCATCTATTCACATGAGTCTCTAAAAGTGGAGAACTTCTTCAGCTGTGGATGCAACATAGGCAGAAATATCAAAGAAATGACAGCATGAGAAGGATTTGACTCCCCATTACTGGTACTGAGATGCGGGAGGCTATGTGCAAGGACAAGAGAGAGACCTCTAGAAGCTAATTAAATCCCCAGCCAACAGCTGGACCGAGGGAACTCAGTCCTACAACTACATGGAATTGAATTCTGCCAACACCTGAATGAACAAAGGAGTGGATTCTCCCTTAGAGCCTCCAGAAAGAAACACAACCCTGCTGACATATTTATATTATTTCAGTGAAACCCGTACAGGACTTCTGATCTATAGAACTGTAAGATGATGAATGTGTCAAGTATTAAGCCAGAAGTTTTTGGTAATTTGATACGGCAGTAATAGAAAATTAATAAATTGTTCTAAATAAATGCATATTTTTTTTTCTTTTTGAAGACTTATTTCCCTCAAAAATCATTACACTATATCATAACAGTTAATAATTAGACTCTGGAGTTGCCAACAAACACCTAGAGTCAATGATTCCAGCACAACTACAGGGTAATTTGCTTCAAAGCCCGTTGCTTCCATTTCTATATCTGTGAAAAAGAAGCAATACTAAATGCACTATGGGATTAAAGGAGGCAATGTCAATAAAGCAAACAGTGCAATGCTTCATAAATAGCAAGTATTCAATACATAGCAAATGCCATTATTAGTAGTAGTAGTACTAGTTGTAATATTGCTGTTGCAGTATTTTAAAAGTGTGTAGATAATTGCTGCTATCACCAGTTGTAGAGCCTATGGGGCCAACCACTGAGTGATCTTTCATTCAGGGTATTGCTAATTATTTGGATTTATTTTTCTATGGTGTTTCATGTGCATTTGTAAGTGTTTGTATGTGTGTATATGTGCATGGCAGTTGGCATTGAACACATTTATCAGAACACATCAGAGTATGTACTTCTCTTATAGTGTTTACACATTGTAGCCATTGGGCAGTTTGATGTAATTATGAATTCAAAAAATAGATGTTGGATCATGATATTGGTCTGCTAATCTGGGCATGATTAAGTTATGATTAGGGCATTAACTGGACCACGTCAGTAGGGTGTTGAGTCCCATCCCTTGGTGGGGCAGGAATCAAATATAAAAGGCAAGGCAAAGAACAGAGTTGAAGCAGTTTTGATGTTGGAGTTCTGGTGAGGAGGGAGAGAAGGCCCCGGGATAGAGACCAGCCATTCGCCTGAGAATTCGCAGCTGGCTCTGTGGAGAGAAGCAAAGCCTAGAGAGTCTCACAGTCTACAGCTGACCTTGTGGAGAAAACAGAGGAGCTAAGCCCGGAGAGAAACGCAGCCCTGGGAAGAGAGGAACCCAAGAAGCCTGAACCCTGGCAAATGTTGGCAGCTGTCTTGCTCCAAACACGTAGCAATGGACCTTGGTGAGGGAAGAAACTTACGCTTTATGGCTCAGTAACAGTGGAGTTCTACCCCAAATAAATACCCTTTATAAAGACCAACCAATTTCTGGTATTTTGCATCAGCACCCCTGTGGGTGACTAACATATATATTATTTCTCATTCTCATAAAATAAAAATAATTCATTGTATTCATCCTTGAAATTTATATTCTGTTTGATGCAAACAATTATAATGAAATTAATAAGAATGAAAAATTCCCACATAGAATAAGTTATCATAACAAGTGTATTTGAGAGTTTAAACTCTATTGTGCAATGCAACCTCTATCCCATAGGCTAATACAGAACAGAAAGAGTCAGGTAATTGTAGCAAGTTAAAATAAATCATTAGGTGAGAACCAGAAGTAAAATATAAGCATCCATTTACTCCTTGCACAACACTTTATACCATGAATCCACATGGCTTAAATTGAAAAGCTAATACTCTGTTAATTTCTGTGAGCTTCAGGCTTTGCAACAATGACTATAAATCCATGTCCTCCAGAAATGTATACCTCATTCTTTAATGATTTTCCCAGAAAAACTGTTTATTTAATTTGGACTGACAAGAGCTTGTTTTCAACTACTTTTCAGTTCTCAAATATTTCCAGGAGCATGTATGTGCAAGCATATGCACACACACGTAAACACACATGCATTCACATAACCTCATTTTCAGAGGATGTTACTTACATAAATATCTCTCAAAAAAAAGCAACATACTCTGAAGGGAAATCAGATCTTGTAAAGAGACAAAGGCAAATCAAATTAGACTTCGTATAAGTAGAGAAAGAAGTAAACTTAGTGCACTTTAAAGGAATAGGTAAAGTTACTGGATAAAGTGTTTTGAGTAATAAAAGCACTCAGACTCAATTGCTAAGTGACATTCTAGGAGAAAGTGAAATTGTAAAAATGTGGGACTGAAAGTCCTTTTATGAATTAAATTATCTGAATAAAGGAAACAAGTATTTCTTGTGTAGCAGAGGAGAATGAAGTTTGGAGTTTGAGATACATCAAGAAAATTAGAAAAAAATTATTCATTGAAATCTCTACTAATGCTCTCTTTTGTAAACAGAAGTTCATTCTAATGCTCCACTAGTTACTCTGAATGAGTTTGTGGACAAGTCTGATTAGCCTGAAATTTTAACTCTTATTTGAGCCTTGGGGGCATGTAGGGTGTCTAAAGTATAGTCTCTGAACCCAATAGAGCCAATAAAGAGAATAAGACTAAATAAGAATTTCAATTCAAATTTTGTATGCATTATTACCATATTGCATCAACTATCTAAACCAAGTAAGGATGCTGGCATACTTCCTGACATAATAGTAGGTGCTTCATACTCACTACCTGAATTAATTAATGTCTTCCTAGCCTTTATTAAGAAACAAGTGTCTTGCCTTGCATTGTATATCCTGATGTATTTAGCACTCAAAAAATGTTTTTCTTTATTTCCTGGAAATTATGTTTATACATATTTTAAATATTGGATATATCAAAGCTAGGATAATTTTTTATAGGAGGTACCAAGGATTGAATCCAGAACCTCATACATGGGAAACAGTTGCTCAACCACTGAGCTACATCTCCACCCCAATGAGAGTTGGTTTTTTCCTTTGTTTGTTTTTAAGAGATACCAGGGATTGAACTGAGGACTTCATAGGAAGCAGGAGCTCCACTGCTTGAGCTATATCCACTCCCCTCTATCTGTGATTTTTAATGCATTCACATTTTATGAAGTTTTTCATCTATACCTGTTCATGAATAGAAGGAATTCTGATTTTTAATCCATTTTAACTCTTAATTTAAAAAAAATATATCGTGGGGTTTTTGTCTTCAAAACTGGTTTGAAATCTATGCCATTCCAAATTGTATTTGACCCTGTAGATGAACCAATTTAAGTTAATAAAACCAGAGATTGTGAGTACCAAATAAAGTAAAGAGATTAGTTAGACAGTTATTCAGAAATTTGCTTTCAAATCATCTAGAGAGGTATTAAAATTCATAACCAAAAAGCCCATTCAGCAAAGACATAGGGCTAAGTTGATGGAGTTTGAAGCAATATTTCAAGCATGGTGGTCCTGCTCTCAGCTGCCTACACCACCACCACTTTATTGCAAGACTTTATTTTTCACAGCTTTGATATGATTCCTTCTCTATGCCCTTCTTCAATTGGGATAATTGGGATGAAATTTATGCTAGAAAATAACAAACAATAAATATCAAGATCCAATGAAGTGTGAGGTTAAGCAAACCCAGAGTAGGAGGACTGTTTTTTTTTTATTTATTTATTTATTTTATTGAAGTATATCATTTGTACATGATCATACATAAACAATAATTGTATAATAAAAGTTGTGAACTTACAAAATAAACCTGCATAACATCATACAGGAGTCTCAGGCATCACCCCACCACTAGCACCTTGCATTGTTGTGAAAAATTTGCTATAAACTATGCAACAGCATAGTCAAAATATTACTCCTATCTATAAACCCATATCTTACATTTAGTGTATTTTTAAATATATTTTTATTACAGCGGTTGTGAACTTACAAAACAATCATGTACATGTATAGAATTCCCATACAACTCCCCTTCACTAATATACCACACAATGGTGGAATATTTGTTATAGATTATAAAATAATATCATCAGACTATTAGCACCAACCGTGGCCCATAGCATACATTTGGCACACTTTTTCCATACCCCCCCATTATCAACAGAGTACATCTCTGGCATTCATGAAAGAATATTACAGTATTGCCGTTAACCACACTCCATAGGTCACACCAATTCTATTTTTCCCATACTTCTCCACATTTCCACCACCCTGCAATAGTGAGATACATCCACTCTAGCTCACAGAAAGACATTTTTGCATCTGTACCATCAACCACAGAGGGTTCAGTTTCAGCTGGGCTTTGAGTTTAAATTTGGGCCTATAAACATAAGCTCTAGAGACTGGACAATAGAAAGGATATAAGATAGTATGAAAAATTACAACAGAGAAGCACAAATATGATTACCAAGTTAAAATAAAAGGGTGAAAACCAGGGATAAGCTGATTCCTTACTCTGTATATAGGAGAGCCCCTCTGAAGAAAATAATATTTGAAATGGTGATTCTTTTGTTTTGTTTGCTTTTTTTATTTAAAAAATTATAGGTAACATTTCGAAGTTTGCATAATTGTTCTCTGTAAATTCAAATAATAATTGACATCTTCATAGGATTGTTTGGAAGATTAAATCAGATAATGCATGATAAATGCCTAGCACATTTCTTAACTCTCAGTGAACATTTATAAATATTAGCAAATGTAATTAATATGTAATGATTTATTTCACAATGTGTCTAATTATTAACACATTGTCATCCTCAATTGAAAGAAGTACTCTCATAACAGTATTCTTTTCCCCAATATCTCTGATAAAAATTGAATGCATATATTAAAAAGTAGTCTTTCCTGCAGGATTGTAAAACATCTGAATTGGCATTGCTAACCTTTCACAAGAAAATGCCCTATCCTTTTTTCTCCTTCTGGACTTGAGCTTCCCAATTTGTCCCAACTCCTTTTTCCTTTTTCTTATGTCTTGCAAAAGTGAATATTGAAAAAAATATTTACTGGGTCTAACTTGACCATGGCATTTTTCTTGTAATAAATGTGGTAGAAAGCCAAGTTCTAGGCCTCCTCACTTTCTCAGTTCATTTAGGTCCCTGGTAGATGCCCTAGCAATGTTTTCATGTTGACACATACTTTTGTAAATTTTGAAAAACTAAAATATTTTAACCAATATCTGATGAGACCATTGTGTCTTTTCAATATCCTTTTCATCATGTTTCTTTCCTATTAAGTGGTGGTGAAATGACTAAAGACACATCTTGGATTCAGATAATGGGAAGATGAGCTGTTTTTAGATGTATATTAAATCCAGGTTGAATGTGTATATATGTAGATGTGTATGTGTGAACGTATGTGTATGTGTTTGTATGTATGTTGCATTCTCTTCTATGTATAGTTAAGTCATTGCTAGCAATCCTGGAGGTGGAATAGTTTTCAACACATTGAATCATGGGGATCATAGCACATCAGGGCAAGACTTTATGAACCTATTCTGTAGATTTAAGATCAGAAATATGTAGATTAGAGAAAGAGGAACAAGGTCTAAATTATGAAAAACCAAGCTGGAAAAATTCTACAAAATGTTAGAGCATATGTGTGAAAGGAAATCAAGAGATATTTTTTCCTTATTCTCAACAATCCTAAACACTTATGTGACATTACCAATAAAACTTTGTGAAGTTGAAAAAAGGAATGTATTAAATTGCCCATTTACAATGAAACATGTATTATATTTTCTCTCTGTGGAAAATATTACAAAAAATTGAACTATGAAGATGCAATCTAAGATTGCCACTAATAGAGAAGGCAAGTTGTATTAATAGAAATATTTCAAGCATTCAATGGAAATTTTATAATAATTTTCTGGCATTCAGTTGTTTACATTTAACAACTTTTTAAAATTCTCAATGTATTTTGCTTTCTTACCTCAATATAAATAAATATTTCTTTACCTATTTTTGTATTTGTATTTTTGCATTCTTTTACTAGTCCCTGAGTTGTATAAATATTGGGTCCATAAAGCTGGAAACTTCCCCTCATAGTGATATGTGCTAAAAATGATCTTTGCTTTCTTACATCAGTAAGCCAAAATAGTTCAAGTAAACTAAAAAATAAAAGCTGTTCAATTAAGAATTATTGAGAAAAATTCTAAGGTTAACAACTCCAGTGAGAATTTTTATTATTGATTAACCAAGTCAGGTAATTATATTTAAAAATTTTGAAAGAAAAGATAATAGGCTAAAACCCAATTGTCGATAAAAAATTGTGTACTAAGCAAAATAGCCTAATTTTTCTATGATTTTCCCCATTTTCTAATTCCTGGAATCAATAAGATGATAGTGATTGTCTGTTTTCCTGTTTTTCCTGTTTTTACAGCCTTACAGAATTTATTATTCTAGTTGTTATTGAAATTTCATTTTCTATATTACTAAAGAGATTTTCTAAAATGAAAGAATTTTAGAGTTACAAGAAACTTTGAAAGTGATCAAGTCCAGAAACTGATTTAATAAATAAATCTCTACAGGATCAGGTCCAAACACTGATTTAATACATAAATCTGAAGAATTTTCATCAAAGACTTTAGCTACATAAATTTGAGCACTGGTTCATATATTGATATTATTACTTCCCAAGGAATTCCATTTCATTTAGAGAAAGATATATTACAAAGTATTTAAATATATTTTAGATTGAAATTTCTCTTTCAATATTTCCACCCACATACTTTTGTTTTCTTCTTAAGCCCCACAGTAATATTTCAATACCTCTCCGTGAGCAACCTATCAGAGAGTTGAAAGTATTTATTGTATTTTCTACCTCAGGGAACCCTGACAAGGGATCTCTAATCCATTCTGAGTTGATTTTTGTATAAGGTGTGAGATAGGGGCCCTCATTCTTTCTTTTGGATATGGATATCCAGTTCTGACAGCACCATTTGTTGAATAGACTATTCTGACCCAGCTGGGTGGGCTTGACAGCTTTCTCAAAAATCACATGACCATAGATGTGGGGGTCTATTTTTGAGCACTCAGTTTGGTTCCATTGGTTTATATGTCTATCTGTATGCAAATACCATGCTGTTCTTACTACTGTCACTAGGTAATATGCTTTAAAGTCAGGAAGTGGGAGTTCTCCAAGTTCACTCTTCTTTTTAAAGATATTTCTGGTTATTTGAGGCCCTTCCAAATAAAGGTGATAATTGGATTTTCTATTTCTTAAAAAAGATGGTTGAAATTTTTATTGAGATTGTGTTGGATCTGCAGATAAATTTGGCTAGAATTGACAACTTAATGATATTTAGTCTTCCAATCCATGACCATGGAATATCCTTCCATTTATTTGGTTAATCAAAAAATTTCTTTTAGCATTGTATTGTAGTTTCCTGAATACAGATCTTTTTCATCTTTGGTTAAGTTAATTCCTAAGTATTTGATTTTTGAAAAAATATTCAGTATCACTAGCTATTAGGGAAATGCAGATCAAAAGTACAATAAGAGGGAAGCATATGTGGGTCAGGCAACTGGGTTTCTACCTACCACATGGGAGGTCACTGATTCAGATCCCAGTGCCTCCTAAAGAAGACGGCGAGCCGGTGCGATGAGTAGGCAGTGAGCTGAACAACAAGAGACACAAGAGAGAGAGAAACATGATGAGAGACACAACAATACAGGGATCAGAGGTGGCTCAAGCAACTAGGCACCTCCTGCTCACATCAGAGGTCCCGGGTTTGGCTCCCAGTGCTTCCTAAAGAAACAAGGAAGACAAACAGATACAGCCAGTGCAAACAACAGTGGGGTGGGGAGAAATAAATATAAATAAATAAAATAAAAATCTTTTTTAAAAAAATACAATGAGATATTTCACACCTTATAGTATGGTATAGTATGGCCAGAAAAAAAAATAAAAAATAAAATAAAAAAACAGAAAACCCAAATGCTGCAAAGGATGTGGAGAAATGGGAACACTCCTTTACTGTTGGTAAGAATGTAGAATTGTGCAGCCTCTGTGGAAGACAGTTTAGCATTTCCTCAGGAAGCTAAATATAGAACTGTCATATGATCTGGTACTCCTTCTACTAGGAATATATTCAGAAGAATTGAAAACAGGGATACAAACTGACATTTGCACACCGGTATTCATAGAGGCATTAGTCACAATTGCCAAAAGATGGTAACACCCAAGTGTCCATCACCAATGAATGGATGAACAAAATTGTGGTATATACATATGATGGAATACTATGCTGCTGTAAGAAGAAATGAAGTTGGGATGAACTTTGAGGACATTTTGCTGAGTGAGGCCAAGAAAATGTCCAAATCAAAGCATCATCAAGCTGTGTATTCCCAAAGACCAGCTGACAACCATCTTTGGCTCCCTCTGTCACATGGCAAGACCACATGGGGGAATCTGCTGGTCTTTCCCTTCTCTTCCAGGTTTTGTTGATTTCAGCTTCTTGCTTCCATGGCTTTCTCTCTTTCATGTCAGAATTCATTCTGTTTATAAAGGACTATAGTAAAAGGATTATGACGCATCCTGATCAAGGTGGGCCACAGCTTAACTGAAGTAGGCCCATCAAAATGTCCTATTTATAATGGGCTTATGCCTACAATAAAAGATGAGATTTAATAACATGTCTTTCTGGGATACATACAGCTTCCAACAACCAGAGGTTTTATCTATGTTACTAGAATAAACCATTTTTAAAAATCCATGAAACAGCACAACACAATCAACCCTAAGTTACACCATGGACTATAGTTAATAGCACAAGTAAAAAACGTGTTTTCATAAATTGTAACAAATGTTCCACACCAATGTAAGGAATTAATATTAGGGTGGTATATAGGAACCCTGTATGTTATGCATGATTTTTCCACAAATCTACAACTGATCTAATAAAAAGAGAGAGAGAAAGATTTAAGTTATACAAGAAGTATAAAAGAGTGGAAAATAAAGAAGAAATTACTTATATAACATGGGGATTGGAAAAGATTTACTGACTCAGATGAAAATAAGAAAGAACAATATAGAAGAGATAGATAAATTTAACATCATTAAAATTTTTAAAACTCTACTGTAATGGAAGAGAAAGTCAAACATGTCAACAAAGTCAAAGATAAGCCATAGCTTTTTAAAAAGAAAAACTTTAAACTGATATAATAGATTAGTATCCAGAATAACACATTCATACCAGTAAGAGAAAGAAACAAGCAAATTGTAGAATGAGGGTGGGGGCAAAGGATATGAACCAAAAAATCATAAAATTGAAATCCAAAATATAAATAATATATGAAAAGATGCTCACTTTCATTGGCAAATAGGAAATACTTTCATTATACAATGGCATATCATTTCACATCTGGTAGATTGTCATAGGTTTTTAAAAATTAAAAAATGCTAGCAAAATAAGTAAATTAAAGGGAGACTTATGCAATGTTGGCAAAATTGTAATATGAGTAAAAGCAAACAAATGTATCTTTATAAATTATTCTTTTCATTCTTCACTATTTATCTTAAAGAGATTCTTATAGAGATTCACTGAAAGACATGTAAAGATGTGTTTGTTATAGCATTCTTTGACATGTAAAAAAATATTAATCATAAATTCAAGAAAATGGGCAACTTGTCAACATGTAAAATTCCTGCAAAAATAATGGTAGGTGGAAAAGATGTTATTATCAAAAAAATTAATAAAAATGTAAAGTGTAAAAAAAAGAGTATAAAAGGGGATGCTGGTTACAGACAGATGGAGGCCCTCTGCAGGGAAAACACAGCGCTAATGTGGATTTTGTCTTGGGGTT
The DNA here is from genome assembly GCA_026826555.1 of Tolypeutes matacus. Lineage (NCBI taxonomy): Eukaryota > Metazoa > Chordata > Mammalia > Cingulata > Chlamyphoridae > Tolypeutes > Tolypeutes matacus. The sequence continues at coordinate 10,214,807 of JAKSZT010007815.1, read as the reverse complement.
GCAGAAGCAAGGGTTCCCAGTGCCACTACTGGTATACAGCTGGATAGATTCATGCAAAGGAGGTGGTTCCCAATGTCATGTGAGGGCAAATGTCCCACATTGATGACTGCTATATAAGGTTCTGGGACCATGAAGCAGGAGTTGTGTTTCCTCTGATACCCAGAGAATGTTGGTCAAATACTGCAGGCCGTTACAAGAATAAGGAAGCATAAAGAGGTGCAAAGAATAAAAATAAACACCTGAGATGGAAAATGAATAAGGCAGTAGGAAAAAATGAGAAGGAAATAAGCTTTTACCAGTGGTCTCAAAGCTAAAATGTTCTCAAGTTTTACATCTATCTCTTGGTTTTTGTAAATAAAGACAAAGCTCTCATTGCCTGTGATTTCAGCAAAAAATATTTATAACCCAGCTCCCAAATTACAGCACTTTATAACCTAAATGGAATATGTTTGAAGATCAGAAATGGGAATCAAAGAGATCTATATCTAAAAATGTACCCAGTATTGCTTGTTATATTTTACCTTAACAGTTTTATCTGGCCCTAAAGCAAACACTATGTTAGAAACCTTGAGACAGAACCCTGAAATAAAAAGAAGGGAGCATCAGTGCTGTGGAGTTCAAATCCTGAAACCTATACTTTTAAAGTCATGAAATTTCTCTGAAGAGTAGAAAATGGGTATAATATTCCTTATTTCACAAGATTAGCTGAAATAATGCAAATTAAATTACCTGGGCAATGAGTGATATATCGTGAATATTGAATAGACATCAGTTCCTATCTCTATCTTAAAACATATCATGCCAAACAAATATAAAAGCTTCCTGGAAACAAATCAGAATATTTTATCACAAACCTTGGACACAAGATTGGTTCTAAGTGAAGTCAGTTTCTACCCTTCAGTGCCCTCTTTATTCTACTGACCTCCTTCTCTGTTCTTTGAAACCCAGGAATTCAGGGATTCCTGACAGAAGTATTTAATTAAGAGTTTAATTTGGAATTAGGAATTTAATGTGTAAAGGAATTTGATTAGGATTTTCCAGTCTAAACCAGAAAAGGGTTCAAGACTTAGAGTTTGTAAGCTGTATTTCCCTTCCTTGTCTTCTAGTAGTATCCAGGATGCCTGGGGAATAAAAAAATTCAGAGATAACTCCTCTAGCTCTCCAGAGATATGACACATATGTAGATTATTATAAATTGCACCATTAAGGAGGTGGGTTTTTTGAGTTCAAGAGAATGTACCCACATATATTTTACTGCACAGGAAAATAACATGAGCTCTGGCTATTTAAAACCAGAAAGCATTAAATCTGGTGGTGGTGGGGATGGTGAAGACTGAGAAAATACTAATGAAATTATAACAAAATTAGAGTCTTCCTCTACCCAGGAAATAAATCTAAATCAAGAGATCAATCCTGTTTTGTTTCGTTTTGCTTTCTTTTATTTAATGCTAAAGACTGAATAATCCAGAATAAAGGGGCTGAATTAGCAAAAAAAAAAAAAAAAAAAAAAAAAATCGGGAAATTTTAGGCTGTATATATGGTACTAAAATAAAAATTAAAAACAAAACAAAACTCGTAGGACTGTACAATACAAACAGCTACTCCTAATAAAAACCATGGGCTATAATTAATAGTACAATTATAATAGTAGTCTTTCATCAATTGTAACAAAAGTTCCACACAAATGCATGGTGTTAATAGAATTATGGGGACTCTGTATTTTCTGTGTAATTTTTCTGTAAACTTACAACTTCTCTTAACAAAAAGTTTCCCAAGTGATTTTGGTGAGCACTTTGATTGGTGAATCACTATTAAACATATACAGTACAAATATTACAGAATTTGGGATGACTGGAAGTATGCTCATTTTCGTGAAATTATCAATTTCCTGAGGTTGTGTACTAAGAATTATTTTTTTAATTATCCTAAGGCCTAGAATGATATCAAGCACATGTAATTAAACTTCTACTAACTCAGGGCATGTATTATTTTACCAAATTAGAGATTGTGGAGATTATTGAGAGACCCTTTCTTGATTACCCTTGTTTAGAATATGCTGAGACATGGACAATGAATAGACATCAAAATATTACATCTGTTACTGATAAAGCAATTGGAAGATGAGACTTAGATCTGTGGGTAAGTGAGCTTGCTAATTCTTCACTAATAAGTTATACATGAAGACTCCCTACACATGGCTCTTCTTTCCCTTTTATTTGAGCCTAAAATTAGCACTAAACTTGCTAAATGTATGTCCCATAGATTTAAATCTTTGGACTGTTCATATGCCATTTGAACCCTGAATCTCAAGAAAGTTGAGACACCTACTATCCAGTTCATTGGACTCATCCAGGACAACTAACAAAAGGATGATGATCAACAATGCCCATCCCAAAAAACAGAGTATCTACAACTGCAAGTGAAACAGTTTCATACATCTGCCCCATGGGATCTAAGCCCCTGGTCGATCAGAAACAAAGTGGGCATCACCATCCCCAAATCCTCAAGATTGGGGAATGAACAATGGACTAAAGTAGACATTATTATTCTAGCAATGGAAGAACTTGTATCATTGATATAAAGGCAGTGGCTACCAGAGTTTCTGGGGGAGGGAGAGGGAAAAAGAGGTGTAACTTGGGGACATTTTGGGGACATTGGAATTGTTCTGTGTGACACTGCAATGATGGATACAGGCCATTATACATTTTCTCAAAATCTATAAAATTGTGTGGGGCAAAGTGTAAACTATAATATATACTACAGCTCATGGTTAATAGCAATGCTTCGAAATGTGTTCATCAATTGTAACAAATGTACCACACTAATGATGAATGTTAATGTGGGAAAGTGTGGGAGGTGGTGGGATATATGGGAATCCCCTATATTTTTTATGTAGCATTTATGTAATCTAAAGCTTCTTTAAGAATAAAAAAATAAATTAAAAAAAGAATCTATTTGTACACTTATGCTTATAGCTATGAAATTATAAACAAAAATACAACAAATATTTTTCTATCACTGTAGAAAAAAATAGTAATCCAAAAATATAATGAAAACTGTATGATGCAAAGAGATAGTTGAAGCAAGAACAAGAGGTCAGAATAAACAACGATAATCTGCATAACTATTTTAGTAGTAAAAGCCAAAAAAATTTAATTGCTTGGAAGCTGGGTTATAATCCAGGTCATGATTCAATTTTCCAAAGCAACTGTGAATTTTGATCATGTCCCCTAAGTACTAAGGTGTTCATTTATTTATTCTTTTTGTGCATATATCCAAATAAGCAATTATTTTGACAAATATGAAAATAAGGCATGACAAGCCATAGCATCCTGTGTTAGAATTAATTGACTCATAGTGTCACTGAATATATACTTCACTTATTTTAAATAGTATGTAAAAATGGAATTTGGCTTCTAATAAAACTCTGCTACTTATTTTTTGTAGCAGTTCAGGATTCTTTCAGTTTCATATTATAAAGAACCCATTTTAAAAATGGCTCAAGATGAGAAAATTCATTTTCTTGCATAATATGAAGTTCAAATTAGGGAAACTATAGACTCTGTGATTCTCTTGAATCTTTCTTCAGGCTGGCTTCTCTCATGATTGAAAAATGGTTACAAACATTAGCAGGGGTAACATGTTCCTTCTTCACATTCTGTGGACAAAAGAGGATTATTTTTATACTCATAAAATATCAATCTTTATCTTCAGTTAGATTGAGCTAAAAGTCCATGTTCCTATTTGTGGACTAATAAGTATCATCAGGGAATGCCTTATGTTGATTGCTTAATCCAAGTCTTCTGAGCTATCATTTGTGAGACAGATGTAGTATTATAATTGGCTTAAATTAATAAAAACTAATGAACAAGCCCATAGCAAACTTATTCACATATACCCCTCCCTATCTTTACTATACTTACTTACTTGTAAAAACTTATTTACTATTTTTCTCTTAGTACACCCACTTACATTAATTAATAAGTTACCACCTTATCAGCTGGTTCTAACCAGACAAAATAGAAACATCTTCTGCACATATGCAAAGTAACAAAATTCTGACCTAAAATTACCCACAGCTCAATTATAATAGTAAAAATCATACCCACTCAAATACTAAGCTGACATTTTGAATAAGTATGAATTGCAATTAGTACACATGTCCCACTTAATTGAGTATCCTGACCTGTGTCATTTTACTCCACCCTACTCCATTTCCCGAAACCAACCTCCTCCATAATTATGTAAATATTCCTAACTTCTGTAGCTCTGGGAGAAAGATCTGAGCACACATCCTGTCTCCTTACTTGGTAGCTGAGTAATAAAATTATTTATTTTCTCAAAATCCTGGTGTCACAGTATTAATTAGTTTCTATATACATAGGGCAGTAAACCCATTTACTTGTATGGTAACACTATTCCTGAAGACAGAGTTGATGTAATCTAAGTCACAAAGACTATGTGAAGGAGATGTGCAAAAGTGAACAAATTTACAGCTTGTTAGAAAGAGGATAAGAGGAATGGTTACAGGGAAGCCATGCAATAGTGTTTATTGCATCGGCTGATGCATATTTAAAATGGTACTTAGCAACTCCAAACTAAATGTTCCCAAACCTAAATAAGTGTAATACCATTCCCAAAGAATGGTCAGTGAGATGATGTTGTATATATCTGGCATACGTTACTTTCTCCATTAATGTCAGCATCATCTTTATGAAGCACTGTTCAATACTATAAATTGTTTTACCAATGCCCTAATAATTGGATGATCAGTACATTAGGTACAATAGTGCTTAAACACTTCACATTTTTTTCTACAAGGCAACATTATTTTGTAATAGTTTAATTTAAAGTAAAAAATAAAATAAAACAGTACTAGCCAACCAATCAAGGTGTCACTCAACAACTGTTTACTCAAGTATTCTTCTGTCAAGATAGTCTAATTTCCTGGAAGGCTAATGAGGAAGATAGGCATCCTTTCACCTGCCACTAATATGTACTCCATTGTCAATATTATCATCTCTGGGTATATAACAGGAGCAGACATTAAGTAAAAGATAAAGAAATTTTTGTTGAATAAATGAATAATACATAGTGTGGCCAATGACTCTTTCTAGACCACATAAATAAGCTTAGAATTTAGTCTATAGGCAAAAATATTTTTAAATATGATTAATTTTCTAGTCACCCCAATTTTGCTAGCATTTTCTATAAAATACTATGCTGATTAATTCTAACAATGTACCTATAATTTCTGGAATCAAATATTTCATTTCCACTAATATTTCATACTATTTAAATTATGTTCTACTTTATACACATAAGTATTGGGCTAATTTAGAAAAGCATTAGTGTAGGTGTTTACTCTCACTTTGTGCAGTCACCATTAATAAATAATACAATTTAAGAATTGGAGTCATTTATTTTCCTCTTTCTTCACAAAATGTCCTTCTCTTCAATAATGTGTATCATTCTTCAAAGGTATCATATTTAGGTAGCTTCCAGCAAGACAATACTAAAAATATCAATGATTATAACAATTTAAGAAAATCTATTGATATTCTTAATAGAGATATGTGTGTTATTTTAGTATTTTAAATGAGTTTGAATTATTCAAGACTGATAGAGAAATAGCATATCAACATATCAACCAAAAAGTCAAACATATTCACTAATTGTGTGATAAAAGTTATTTTCTTATTCCATCTGGTTTTGTACTCTTTAGATAGATATTTTCAATTAGAGTATGCATTTTGTTGTTATTTATTTCAAGTCTTTTCTAATTTATTCCCTGGGTTTAAATGTTACCAAAGGTTAAAAGTTGACAGTTGGAAGGCAGAAATCCCTAGCTAGCATGCCATATTAAATTTAATCAATCATATCCTATTTGGCAAAATGGCCTGATTTGATGCAATATGACTGTGATTTTTCAAGGAACCCACTGCTTTTAGAAACGAAAATCAAAGGAGATTTTCCAGAAGCATTTACTTAGTTTTGTGTGACTGAAATATTTAAAATCTTCTTGTTGTATTAGTTGGCAGGAGACCAGAAGACTATCAGAATTGCTGGTCAGTCTGCTCAGCACATGTGGCACAGGCCATCCTATAACCTCTGGGGAGTAACTACACTACAAACAGTTAGCGAAATGAGGTGAGGAGGCTGAAGGGCAGGCCTCAAACTAAAATGTATTGGCAATGCTGTCCAAAGAATAAGAAATGTTTCAGAACAATTCAAAAGTGATAGAAGAGGAGGATTGTGAGAAGATGGTGATGGATGATGCAGACAAGGCTCAGCTCTCTCTCCAAAACATCAGAAAAAGAGCCAAAAGCTGCCTGATGAACCTGCTTTGGGGATCAGAAAAACAGGACAGAGCTTCATAGCTCCCAGGAGGGTGAGGGACAGAGAGAAGAAGAACAGGAAATAACAAACTGTGAGTTACTAAACCAACTGCCTGCTGGGAAGGACTCCCATCCCCTTACCACAAGATGTGAAGCTCGGGTAAAACACTAGCTCATACAGCTGACTGAGAAGGAAGCAGACATCTTCCTCCCTGTCAGCTGTTACAAGGCAAAAGGTTGGGGAGGCAGGGTGCTTTCTGTCAGTAAATTCAGCCAGTTGAGCCTGCTTTGAATCTTGGCTCCAGCCAGATGAAAACAAAGGAAAACCAAGAGATACACCTCCTTGGAAGGGTGCACTAACGAGCGCCATCTGCTGGCTGGTGTGAAAATTGGATGAACAATTTCACTTGGGTCTCTAACTTCCGGGAGAAATTTGGCATGCCTGGCATGATTTTGATGATTTAACTTGGACAATTTTAAAGAATTATGATAAGTTGAGACAAACATCAAAGAAGAAATAGATCATATGTTGGGTCGCAAGAAAAGTCTCAATAAATTTAAAAAGATTGAAATTATACAAAACATTTTCTCTGATCATAACAGAACAAAGCTAGAAATCAATCATGGATGGAAAAGGTGAAAATTCATAAATATAATGGAGATTAAACAACACACTCTTAAATAATCAGTGAATCAAAGATGAAATTGCAACAGAAATTGCAAATATTTTGAGATGAATGAAATGAGAACACAACATATCAAAACCTATGTGACACTACAAAGGCAGTGCTCAGAGGCAAATTTATAGCCCTCAATGCCTACATTAAAAAAAGAAGAAAGACCTAAAATTTTAGATCTAACTACACACCTGCTGGAACTAGAAAAAGAACTTAGAACTAATCCCAAACCAACTTGAAGGAAGGAAATAGTAAAGATCAGAGAAGAAATAAATGTAATCAAGAACAACAAAACAATAGAGGGAATCAACAAATCCAAAAGTTGGTTCAATAAGAAGATCAACAAAATCAACAAATCCTTAGCTAGACTTCCAAAGAATAAAAGAGCAAAGCCAGAAATAAATAAAATCAGAAATGAGAGAAGGTCATTACCACTGAGACAGAAGAAATAAGAGAGATTTATAGGATACTATGAACAACGGTATGCCAAAAACTAGGCAATGTAGATGAGATGGACATATTCCTAGAAACACACAAATCAGCTATCAGCTACACTGAACTTAGAAGAAATAGAAGACCTCAACAAACCAATCACAAGTGAAGAGACTGAAACACTCATCAAAAACCTCCCAAAGATGAAAAGCCTGTGAATGCAAGGCTTCAAAGGTGAATTCTACCAATCATTCAAAGACGACCTAATATCGATCTTGCTCAAGCTCTTCAAAAAAATTGAACAGGAAAGAAATCTACCAAACTCATTCTATAAAGCCAACATCACCCTAATACCAAAACCGGATAAAAATATTATGAAAAATAAAATTACAGATCAATATCTTTAATGAATACAGATGCAAAAATCCTCAACAAAATATTTGCAAACTGAATCCAAAAGCACATTAAAAGAATTATATACCATGATCAACTGGATTTTATCCCAGGTATACAATGGTGGTTCAATGCAAGAAAATCAATTAGTGTAATAAACCACATCAATAAATTGAAGACGAAAAATCATATGAACCTCTCTATTGATGCAGAACAGGATTTGACAAAATATAGAGCACTTCCTTGACAAAAAAAAAACACTCCAAAACATAGGAATAGAAGGAAAGTTTTTCAGTATGGTAAAGTGCATATATGAAAAACCTTCAGCCAGCTTTGTACTCAATGTTGAAACACTGAAGGCTTTTCAGCTGAGATCAGGAATAACACAAGGATGCCCATTGCCACCATTGTTATTCAATATTGTGATAGAAGTTCTAGCTAGAGAAAATAGGCTAGACAAAGAAATAAAAGGGATCTAAATAGGAAAGGAAGAAATAGAACTTTCATTATTTGCTGATGGCGTGATCTTATATCTAGAAAATCCTGAAATGTCCACAACAAGGCTACTAGAATTAAAAGAAAAGTTCAGCAAAGTGGAAGGATACAAGATTAGTAGGAAAAATCGATAGTATTTCTATACACTACTGATGTGCAATCTGAGGAGGAAATTAGAAAAGAAAACATTTATAATAGCGACTAAAACAATCAAATATTTAGGAATAAACTTCACAGAGGACATAAAGGACCTGTTTTCAGAAAACTACAAAACATTGAAAAAGAAACCAGAGGACTTAAATAAATGGAAGGATATTCCATGTTCATGGATTGGAAGACTAAATATCATTATCTCACTTCCTGACTTTAAAGCATATTATATAGCTACAGAGGTAAGAAACAACAACAACAACAATAACAACAAAAACAGCATGGTACTGGCATAAGGAGATACAGATTGACCAATGGAACCGAATCATGAACTCAGAAATTGATCCTCACTTCTACAGTCAATTGATTTTTGACAAGGCTGTTAAGCCCATCCAGTTGGGCCAGAGTAGTCTATTCAACAAATGGTGCTTGGAGAACTGGATAGCCATATCCAAAAGAAAGAAAGAAGACCCCTTTCTCACACCTTATACAAAAATTAACTCAAAATGGATCAAGGACCTAAATATAAAAACAACGACCATTAAACTCCTAGAAGAAAATGTAAGAAAATATCATCAAGATCTGGTGGTAGGTGGTAGTTTCTTAAACCTTATACACAAAGCATGAGCAACAAAAGAAAAAAATAGATAAATGGACCTCCTCAAAATTCCATACTTTTGCACCTCAAAGGACTTTGTCAAAAGGGTGAAAAGGCAGCTGACTCAATGGGAGAAAATATTTGGTAATCATATATCTGATAAGGGTTTAATATCCATGGTATATAAGCAGATCATACAACTCAACTACATAAAGAAAAACTATCCAATTAAAAAATGGGCAAAAGACAACTGTACAAAGAAGAAATACAAATGGTGAAGAAACACAAGAAAATATGTTCAACATCACTAACGATTAGGGAAATGCAAATCAAAACTGCAATAAGATATCATTTCACACCTATTAGACTGGCTGCTATTAAAAATTCAGAAAACTGTAAATATTGGAATGGAAGTAGAGAGATAGGAATGCTTATCACTGTTGGTGGGAATGCAGAATGGTACAGCCACTGTGGAGGACTGTTTGGCAGTTCCTAAGGAAGTTGAATATAGACTTGCCATGAGACCCAGTAATGCCATTGTTAGGTATGTAACTGGTAGAGTTGAAAGCAGTGACACAAATACACATCTGTACACCAATGTTCATAACAGCGTTATTCATGAAAGCCAAAATCTAAACAACCCAGTTGTCCATCAACTGATGAATGGATAAGCAAATTTTGGAGTATACATACGATGGAACATTATGCAGTGGGAAGAAGAAATGAAGACATGAAACATGTGACAACATGGATGAACCTGGAGGACTTTATGTTGAGTGAAGGAAGCCAGACACAAAAGGACAAATACTGTTGATTGCCCTATTATGACTAAATATATTATGTGAAATATAAATATATTATGTGAAATATCAATATGGGTAGAATTGCCTATATAAGACCATTTTTCTTTGAAGCTGAACAAATGTAAGTTAGTACTACAAAACGCTAATATCAGACCAAAAAGCCCATACTCCTAAGTGAAGGAGACCAGACACAGAGTACTACATATTGTATGATTCCATTTATGTAAAAAGTAAATATAAATTGATTTATAAAGATGAAAGGGTATTAGTGGTTACGTACAGCTGAGGAAGGGATGACAAGGGATGTGGAGTTTTCATTTTGGAGTAATGGAATTGTTCTAAAATTTTTGAGATGATGAATGTACAACATTGTGATTATACTAAAAGCCATTGATTATTCACTTTGGATACCACAGATCATATGGTATTTGAACATATCTCAGTAAAACTGCTTAATAAACAAATAAATAATTGTGCAAGAACAGCCAGAAATAGCAGGTATGTACTACAGGGGATACATAGAGACTGAGAGGTGAGGAATTTTCTTGTTTGTTTCTTTGTTTTTTGTTTATTATTATTATTATTATTGAAATAATGAAAATGCTCTAAGAATGATTGAAGTGATGAACGCACAACTACGTGATTATACCAAATACCATTAATTGTACACTTTGGATGAATTGTATGTTTTATCAATATGTATCAATAAAATTGATTTGTTTTTAAAAAGGTGATAGAAGAGGAAAGTGAACTAAGTTTGGCTTATTAATATACTTATAGTTAGGACTTCATCTCAATGGCTAGTGTTGGTAAAATACCGGAGAGTCACTTTGTACTGATTTTATCCAACTTTGTAAGAAATTTTCTTTCCAGAAAATTGGAGAAAACTTTTTATATAATCAGATTGGGATATTTCAGTAACTTTCATAAGCAATTTATTACTATTTTCACCATCCTAACTTCCTGGAAACTTAACCAGCTAGCTTTAAATAAAATGTCATAGTATAGCAATTTCTCACCTATTCAGAGATCACATGTCCATACATTATTATCAAGAAAGTAGAAGAAAACAAAAATCCCCTGAATCACTTAAATAGATGGCACAAAATTACGTGCAAATATTTTTTATTATCATTTCTTAATATAATTAAACATTTAATCCATATATCACACCTCTCATTTTCAAACTGCACACCAGCTCTGATTCCATCCCTCATTGTATTTTTACAACTCATGTTTATTTCTCAATGTGAGAGTAAATTCACCAATACATACAATGTTTTAGTTATTTTGATAATTAATTTGCTATCATTAATTATAAAATTAATAAATTGGCAATGGACTTTAATTCAGAATTCTAGGAACTTGAGTCTATTCCTCAGCTATGCTGTGCTAAAAACCTATAATTCCAGAATCATCTCTCACATTACACAAACGTTTGGATATACAAGAACCTTGCTATTTTTTATGATTAGCATCAGTTCTAGCTTAATCTCTGTTTGGAAAGTCTCAGGGCAAGTTGTAGAGAACATGTAAAATTCTCTGGAGGGTAATTATTCTTGTAATGGTGAATTAAGCAAAATTAAATGTCACTAATTAAGTGCCACTTTGAGAGGCTTCGTAAATTATCTATGTGGCCAGTCCTGGCAAAATCCCTTAATACCCCCACGGCTTTCTTCTAATGTCAGTAATGTTGCTAGTCATAAAAACGGACCTTGGGAACCAGGAAACTTTGGATTTGTTCACGAATCACAAGGGTATGAATATTTTTTAAAGAATATTGTCATCTTATTTTTTTTTAAATTTGACTATTAATTGGCTAAACTTTAATCTGGAAAATTGTCATATTAAATCACATTTTAAAAATTATGCCACAAAATTAGGATTACTTTTAATGTTATTTTAGTAGTAAAACATTTAACAGATGAGCAGTGGCTTTCTAAAAATACCTTATATAAGATTAATTATATAATTTTATCCTTGAATTTGGTAGAAGTTACAAATTAATAAATATATGGGGAAATTTATTTGGCTGATTGACTTGCCTAAATCATAGAGCTAAACACAACTGAGTCAGAGGTAGAATCCAGGTCTCCATTTCTCAAAGGAATAGGTTCTGTGTACCTACCAAAAAGTCCACTCATTCTAAACTATGGTTTTAAGTAAATGACTAAAATAAAAATCTGCTAGATCTTCCCATCCACTAATGTAAAACAAATATCTAATAAACATATGCCAAACTGGCAGCTGGTGCCTTAGTTATTGCAGAGAGGAATGAATACTCCTTAGATGCCACACACCTGGGAAGATTTACAGACCTATTCTTAATAAAAATGAGCAGCCATTCCTTCCTAGAATCTTTTTCCTCCCAAGGGAGGAAGGTTTGTGAGAATCTTGTTATAACCCCTAAAACTGCCTTTTGTACATGTTACATTCCAAGCTTTGCTTTGCTAACACATTCCCTTTGAAAATAATGAATGAAATATAAAGTGAACTATGCTGCCTGCCTGAAGGGGTGGAGGATAAAGCTCTTTATTCTAATTGACACACAGGTTTCTGAGCTATTGCTCTTGATTTAATGTTTAATCACATTGAAACTATATTTCAGGAATAAATTTCTATGCAAATGTATTAAAATCATGAAAAGTTGATAAATACATTTGTATAGAAAAATAGATGAATAAAAACCACATACCACAATAATTTCTAATCAATGCCTTCTAAAGAAAATTCAGGGTTCTTAGCAAAATAATAACATATTTTTTCTTATATCTTTGTCCCTGTAATTTTTCTGATAGCTTGGACTTGAGAGATTCTTTACCCTGATTGTCAAGATCAATGTAATATTTTCTTTAGCTCAATAATGAACAGTTTCACAGAATCATTTTATTTTATTTTTTCTCCAACAGATGTTTTTTGAACATCTACTAAGTATTCTAGATGGTTTGGCAGCATCAGCCAGCAAAACAATGATCCCTACTTTGAAACTCTTCCCTCTAGCAAGGGGAGACCAATCAACAATAAGCATAAGGAAGAATCATAATAAATTAGGAAACTATGCAATATCTTAGGAGGTGATGAAAAAAGAAGTATTTCAGTAAGTAACCAGATATAGGACGTATGTGATCAAAATGGGTGTGGCAGCAATATTAAATTGGTGGTCTGGTTTGGAGTTAATGAAAAGACAAGACTTGAGGAAAAAATTGAAAAAGGTGAACAAAACCCTAAAGCAGAAGCGAGTCTGACATTAAAGGCACAGTCAAGAGTGGAATGTATGAGCAAGAGGTGAGCACTAGGATATGAGAGCAGAAAGCAAAGCGTGTGTGGAGGCAGGGTGGGGAAAATACAGACCAGTCAGGGCTTTGCAGACCATTGGAAGTACTTTGCTTTCTTTTCTGAGTGAAATAGGAAATCATTTCAGGGCTTTGGAGAGAGAAATGACATAGTCTGACTTCCTTTTTAAAAAGATCACCTTTTAAAAGGACACCATTTTGGAAGCTGTTATAATAATCGAGGCATGGACAGAAAGGAGGGCAGGTGGGGACAGTGATGGTATATTTCTACAAGCAGATCTTCCACCTTTAACTTAAGAGAATGGAAAAAAGATTACTAGGGCTTCATGCCACCTTCTATTAAAAAAAAGTACCTTTGTAAAAGATGTGTTAATAAAAGGGATGAAAGCCAAATGCAGGAGTAAGCTCCGTGAGCTACTAGGTTTCAAACCAATGAAAGAATTCACTTTGACAAACAGAACAGATTTTCTCTTTGGCCTCCTCAATTCACTTACCCTTCCTAACTACACCTTGAGTATCAAAAAGGAGATCCACTCACCAGTTAATCCACTGGCCCTTAGGATTTATTATTAGATTTAGGGCTTACTTTCTAGAAGAGTTTCATGGTTTTATAAACCTATGAAAAAGCACAAGAAAGAAATGGCTTGTTAGGTAAAATATTATTTTTCCTAGATTTTTACGGCATATTTCAAAAAATTGGTATTTGAAATGCCAAATTACCTCTAACTATAGAGCCACTATTAAATCACTGATACACATTGTGTATAGCTAAGAATGGAAAAAGTTGGTATATGTGAAAGTATTTCTAATTTTTTTTTCTCTAATCCCAGGATTAGAAGAGCTGTCATTTACTAATTATAAGGATTGCAAAGTAAATTCAACAAGTATTGATAAACATTGACTATGGGCTCAGCACTATGAGCCATGCAAATAAAAATAAAATAATATAACATAAAATAAAAATGAACAACTGCTTTGGTTCTCAATAAATCAATGATCTAGCAAATAAATGAACAGACATATATGGCAGATTGTTCTGTGTGATAAAGCACCTTATGTTGTCCTTTTCTTTTACACCCTCCAAACTTCATTCTCAAGTTGAAGAAAAAGAATTAATTTTGTTGATTAAGAAGCCAAAAGAAGTGGTCTGCCTTGTGGAAATTTTTGCAGGCAATCAACCTATGGCTTTTTTGTGTGTTTTGATTAATTAAGGTAACTTTATTCTGTTCCTATAACCACATCATTAAAAAAAAAAAGTATCAGGACCCTGCCTATTCAAGATGGCAGAGTAAGACACTTCAGGGTTCCATTCCCTCACAGAAGTTTTGAAAAACCAGCAAGGACTGGCAGAAACATCTTTCTCAAAACTCCAAGAAACCGTTAAGGACTACAGTAACAGGGCCAGTGAAAAATCAAGAAAAAGGCTACTTAAAAGTAATCGGGTCTCTTGGCACCTTGGCAGTCCCATCTTCCATCCTCTCACCAGGTTGGCATGAGGCTAGACCATGTTCCCAAGATCTGTACTTTGCAGATTTCTGAATGAGCCTATCAACTACTTATTGCTAGATTCCACACCTCATTCAGCTCTGTGTCTGCAGTCACTAATGTATCTGGCATATACAAAAGATTCAGTAAATATTTAGTTAATAATTATTTGCTAATAAATGTAATTTAGAACCATATATAATTATAGAGATAATACCATCTGTAAATCCCCTTTCAGGATTTAAATACAATAGCCTTATTGGTAAGTCTCTGTAATGCCAACCTTTTAACTCTAGAATGCTCAAACTAAATAAAAGACTCTACAACCGGGTCAGCTCAGGAAAAAAGAAAATGAAAAGGGATCAATTATTAGAACTCTAAAAAGAGCAATATAGCCTCTTTCAAAAGAGAAGAAAGCATAGAATTTACAGAAATGACATGAAACCTCAAGAGGCTTGGCTCTAAAATTCACTAAAAAAAAAAATATTCAGAGATTATAGATTTTAAGAGACACACGTTTCCATTCTTTGGGATTTGTAAGAATTTATGATTATATATATATATATTACCATCAATAAAATCTAAAGGCAAAATTACTCCATTAGCAATAATATGACTTCCCAATCAGCAAATATTTATTTTCATAATTTGCAATATGCTGGGTAAAACAGCTATTTATCAAAATGAAATTCAGAAAAATTATGAAAATAACATAGAAAGAAAATAATTTATAAACATATGTATATTTCTGCCATTGTTTAACTTAGAACTACCCAAATAAATTCATGAGCAACTATAAAGCTCTATAAAAGTCATTAAACATTAATATCATTTTCACAATATATCAAGGAGAACTTGCAATTGATTCTTATTATATAAAATATCTGATTTCAAGGAGTCTGAAACATAGGAGAAGTTTCCAGTAAATTCTTTGATATTTCTATCACAGGGGGAAAGAACAAAACTAAATATATATATATATATAAATAATTTTTCCAAAGATTTTGGAAAATGATTTGCTGTGAAAAAATACATTTTATCTAAAACTTCCTAAAAGCATTTTTAAATGCATTGTGTGATTTCTTCTCCACTTTGGAAAAGTAAATGACTAAAGACATGGTCAAACATCAGATGAGTGTAATAAATAGAATATCTGGATTGCTAAATATTCTTTTTGTAAGTAATTTTTTTGAGATATATTCACATACCATACAAACAATCTAAAGTGACCAATGGCTTTTGGTATAATCACAGAGTTGTTTTCATTCATCACCGCAATCAAATATTAGTGCATTTTCATTAGTCCAAAAAGAAAAAAACCTTATCCCTTAGCAGTCACATCTCAATCCTTCAATCTATCCCCTGCCATACATATCTGCTAATGTAATTCTTTCTGTATACATTTATTTATAATTACAATTTATATAAATGGAGTCCAACAGTATGCACTATTTGTGTCTGTTTTCTGTCACTTAGCATAATTCTTTTACTTTACAATTGATGAAAACATATTAGTATATTACTATTCACTACAGTCCATAGCTTGCTTTAGGTATATTTTTTCCCAAATACCACTGTGGCAGTTTGATATTATTTATGAATTCCAAAAAGAGATATTGGATTATGTTTGTAAACTGGTTTGTCTTTCCCAGCATATTAGATTATATTGGATTCAGAGGTTTCACATTTACTTGATTAAATAATAATTAAGTCTTTGACTGGGCCACATCAGTAAGGTATTGCCTCCCCATCCCTTTGGTGGGTGGGGACTCACAGAGAAAAGACATGGCAGAGAACAGAGCTTGGAGTTTTAATGCTAGAGCCCAGGAAGTAAGCACACAGTGGAGCAGAGAGAAGGCTCAATTAGACACAGCAGAAGCCCCAGGAAGAAAGACAAGCAGTTTGCCTGAAAGTCTACAGCTGGCCTTATGGAGAAAGTAGAGCCACTGAGCCCAGAGAGAAACAAGCCCAAAGAAGAGAGGAACCCAGGAAGTCTGAACCCTTGCAGACATCGGCAGACATAGTGCTCCAACACTTGGCAAAAGACTTAGGAGAGGGAAATATCTTATGCTTTATGGCCTGGTAACTGTGGGTTCTACCCTAAATAAATACCCTTTATAAAAGCCAACAGATTTCTGGTATTTTGCATGAGCACCCCTTTGGCTGACTAATACAACCACTGTATTGTTAACATCTTGTAATATTAATGCACATGCGTTCTAATTCATTGAAGAATATTATTGTGTTTGTACTATTAACTCTTTATCCACAACAGGATTCACTACACTATACAGTCCCATGTTTCATCCTTTAGCTCTCCTTCTAGTGACATATACAACCCTAATCCTTCCCTTTCTATCACAATCATATCCCTATATTGACACTCCTAATTACATTCACTCTAATGTGCTATCATCACCTCTATCCACTTCCAAATATTTACAACCGACCTTATCACAAATTTTTCACAAATTAATCCTCAGCTCCCCATTCTCTATCCTCATTCTATTTTCGGGTCACCAATCTTCTAGCTATAAGCAGGTGGAGAAGATCCCCAGTTGTATGCAGTAGCTAACTCTATCCACCTAAGAAAATATGAACTCCTCTAGCAAGATTCAACATATAGGATTAAGGAAGCAACATGCCCTTCTTTATTAGTGTAAGCATCAAATCAAAGACATGTAAATTCTGCTTTCCTAATTTCCTGATTTAAAATGTACAATATATTCATGAATATTTTCATTTCTTCAAGACAAGAATTTAGGTAATGAATAACCATAAACTATTTCCTCCTCTTCCTCATTTACCTCCTCCTTCTTCTCCTCCTCCTCCTCCCCCTCTTTCTGCTCTTCTTTCTTTTTTCTCCTCCTCTTTCTTATTCTTTTTTATCATCAGCCCTTACATATATGTTCAATAATTTATATTTTTAAAACAACCTTCATAAACAGTGTATGAATGGTAAAGTGTTAAATGTAAAAGAAGAGGAGAGGAGTGCATGAGTGATGGAAACCCTTCTGGCTAACAGGACAATCAAAGAAGAAATCAACAGTCATGATTATACAAACTCTCTGAAATTCATCCATATGTTGAAATATAGGATGTGCTGTGAAGCTTTTTGTAAGATTTGTGACCACAGCAATAACATTCATAAAGACACTCTTCTTCTTTGAAAGTCCAAACTCCCAAACAGTCTTCTCTTCCCCTAGAATTTTTCAATAGTTTAAAATGAATAAGACAGCTAGTTGTATATGTATGCAGAGTTAGATATATTAGATAGATATAATCATATTTACATAATTAAAGATACAATATCACAGTTTATGTAATCTATATAATATTGACTATATAATATTGACCATAATATCAATCTATATATAACCAATATATATATAATCTATATATAACCAATCTATATATAATCTATATAATATTGACTATATAATATTTACTCTAATACCAATTTCTATTTTAAGCTTGTACTTATTCTTATAATGATTTATGGTATCATTGTACAGATATGTGAGTTGATAAAGTGACAGACATCACCCACTGCGTCATGAGATGCCCTTTATCATTTGATTCTAGCTCTGACTGTATTTTAAGCATTGTGACATATTGGAAAGTACATAAGATTGGGACTCTGGGTATTTAGTTTTCATTTTGACATTTATTCATTTTGTGTTCTTAAAAAAGCCATTTAAATATTCCAAATCTAAACACTCTCCAATATAAATTCAGGGAAATCAACTAAGATTATTTGTCTATTGTACCAACTCTCAGAAATTATGATAATGAGATTCAAATAAAGGTCAAAAGCCTATGCTCCTTCCATTTTGCCAAACTGTCTTTTCTATAATTCATATTTCTACATTTTATGACTATGAATATTTTATTAAATAATTATCTTAAAGCTACCTGTGACAAACCAGTGGCAGAGCCAATTTGTTTGATTCACAGCAGTCAAAGCACTTGAATGGCAAACTAAATTATTTAATATTCTTTTGCAGTAGATATCATTGATCACTGAAAGAGTATCATATCCTTCTAGTTATTTGTTTCCCCATCCTAGCAGACTTTGATAGAATAAAATTCTGGAATAACACATGAACTTTGGCTCTCATTTGGAATGCACTGAAATGGAGATTTGATCTAATCTTGGCAGTAGCTCAAACAAAGAAATTTTGCCTTGATTGGAACAAGTTGACAAGAAGTTTGTGGTGCCTCTCTCACATATACCATGATCCCAGCTTGTCATTTTTTTGTGTGTGAAATATTTAGGAGAAACCCTGGGACAGGGATGTCTTTTTCAAAATAAATGAAAGGTATAAATTTGAGGTAAATGGATAGAGACAGGGACTAAATTGCTATTCACATGCATGGGCTACCCACTCACATCTTGAAAGTGTAATTCATCAGTAAAGGTCATAATCTCAGTCTCTTAAATCTAAATCCAAGCACTCTTCAAAGATATTTTGTGTCATAATTTGCAAATGAAGAAAACAAACAAGAGAGCAACATTTTCACACAAAAAAAATAATCCTTTGTTTGAAATACTTGTCTATTCTCATTAATGAGAATTTTCAGTAAAAATTTTACTAAACATCTGTAAAAGTAATTTATTTGAAAGAACGTTTTACTACTAAGATTTTTGCTTGTAAAAATTACTGTTATGCATATTAACAGATATTGCCAGTAGACACTTTATTAATGAGAATGGAGTTTTGCCCATATTAAAATATGTCTTTTGGCATCATAAATAACCAGGTAGTTTGGAGCACTTACGAGAAGTCTCTTTTGTAATTGAAGAGTAAAGATTAATATGGTGACCTCTTTCTCTTAATAGTGGAAAATCTTTAAGCCCTCAACTATAAATTTTTGCCTGGTTCTTTCATTCCACCTTTTTTAGTTTTTTATTTTTTCTCAGAATGAAGTTAAGAACTACAACAAAGTATTTAAAATATATAGCTGCAGAAGATATAGTAGGAAAAGTCAGACATTTCCCTTTGAGTGAAATATTTTAGGTTGTAAAATTCTTGCACTTAAACTATGTTCAGCTATAGAAGGAAAAAATAATTTGAGTCAAAGTAAAGAAAATTAAATATCTATCTGAAAAAAAATTGTAGAAAGTCTTTATATATAATCTCTAGTATTATGAGCCCATTAAGCAAGGAAATGGATTACTAGATTTGTGGAGATGAGTCTTAACCTCTCTGAATTGTGTGTGTGTGTGTGTGAACTATAACAAGGGTCAGAAAACTCTGGCTGACAGGCTAAATCTTACCCACAACCTGTTTCTGTAAATAAAGTTTATTGAAACCACCATTTCCAGTCATTTAAATATGCTTAAAGCTGAATTTGCACTACAATGGTAGAGTTGAGAAGTTGCAATGGAGACCATAGACTCCACAAATCCTAAAATCTATTGATGAAGATTCAACACAATACTTGGTTCAAAATAGGTGCACAGAAATTGCTAGTGGCATAGTCTTTATTTTTATGTACATGGCATCAGTAAAAAAATAAATAATTGAAATAATGCAATATTTTTTCATGCACACAGCAGATTAGCATATTATGTTTTTTCCAGGAATCTTTCTTTGATCCAAGCACCAAAACTGGCCCACTGCGTGATTTATTGGAACTTATTCATGCCCAATAGCTTATGTATTCTCTATGACTTCTTTTGTGCTACAATGTCAGAGTTGAGTAGTTGTGACAGAAACTGCATGGCCTACAAGCCTAAAATAAATCTATCTAGCACTTATACAAAAAATGTTTGCTGGTCCCTGGTCTATGCCATATATTGCCTGACATTCCCTAAGTTCAGTTTGATAAATCAGTCTAATTGTCCCTACCTCAAGAGCATTGGTTCATGAAATCACTGCAATGTTCAAAGTTTGTTACTTTCTGAGAAGGCCACACACAGGAAAAAAAAAATGATTTCAAATCTCAGAATAATAACTATTTCAATATTTCAGGGGTGTGGGAAGCCCTGGTTATTTAAAAAAATTAACTCTAATCAAACTGCTGATCCCTTTTTCCTCTAAAAATCTGTGATTACAAAGATGAGATAAAAGTGGCTTGAAATATAATCTCTACTCAATGAATGTCATGTTCATTTGAGTGATCAGAAATTCCATTTGTCTATCTTCATTATAAACTATTGATATTTAACATCTAATTTATAACTTTCTTAATTTCCTTATTCCATATCATAAAAATAATCAATACATTATAATATCTTATATGATTCTCTGTTACTTGGTTTATCTCTTACCATCCTGGTTTCTTTTGGGAAAAAGGTAAGGTCTTTCAAAACTATATTCAAAACAAGGCTTATTGTAAAGTTCTTTACACACTAGTTCTTAGCAAAATACCTCCTGATTAATTGTAATCAAATGCAATATAGTAGAAGCTAACATCATAATCAGTTCACAGGAAAACAAGATTTCAGATTTGATGTTTATCTAAATCTCTCTAAAGCAAGGGTTCTTAACTAGGGGTCCACAGATTCCCAAGGGTCTGTGGAAATATTTCAGGGGGTCTATGAGCTTGACTTGAAAAGGATCAACTTATCTTTATTTTCTCTGACCTTCACTTAGGAATACATGCAGTAAATAAATTACAGTAGTATTCATTTCACCTGACTGGCAAAGGAGTCTATGGAACAAAAAAGGTTAAGAACCTCTTCTCTGAAGGAACAGTTAGCATGGGCCACTGAAAAATAATTTATGCACCCAAACAATTTTATATTTATATTTTCTTCTTTGGACATTGGAAGTTATAATAAAATATGCAAAAGCTGAAAATGAATGGACGAGAAAGAGAGCTCTCTTTGCTTTCCCACAGATAACATTTCCCTTAGTTTCAATTCAGAGTAGGTCCATAAAATATATAAAACTGCTTCAGTGAAAAGGCATTGGGGGAAAACCAAGAACACAAAACAGCAAACAAATCATATTATTTAATAGAATAATATATAGAAAAAAAGAGCTCTAAGCATAATGTTTCCCTAATGGGAATTAACATGCTATCAAATAGAGGAGGGTTAATTCTTCTAAGTGACTTAAAAGAAAAAGAAGCAAGTTCCCATATTTTATAACGATAGAAAACTTATAGCTCAATTAATCACTTCGTCAATGGAATAGATTTTTCTACCCAAAGTGAATAGCTGTCACATTCACTGAAGCAGTTTGATGATTCATGCAACATTTTTCAGTACCTATATTGTTCCAGGCATTTTACCTAAGTCATGTAACTTAATCATAACAGCACAACTTTAAAGTACATATTATCCCATGTTATAGTTAAGGGAACTGGGACCTAGAGAAGCTAAGTTGCCTAGAGTGATAGATCTAATCAATAGTATAGCCAAATTTCAAGGCTAAACTTGAATTTCAGTACGAACTCTGAAAGCTGTGTTCTTTCTGGATCCAATTTTGGAACTATCTCCTACCTTGATATATAGGAAAGAATGATACAGATGTTCTCAAACTGTAATGTGTAGTGGTTAAAAAAGTCAGATACATAAGCACTACGCAAAATATTCTGATTTAGTCAGTGTGCACAAAACCCGACATCTGTGTTTTTATTGAGCATCAGTTGTCATTCAGGCTAGTGAGTCTGTACTTACTTCATCCTGACTTAAAGAAAAAATGATACTAGAGAGGAGTGGCAGCCTTGACTATACCTGGCTTTTAACTGAGAAAAGTAAAATACAGTCATACCTTGGTACTTGACTGCTTTGAGACTTGTTGAATTTTGTACCTAATGCATTTTAATGTGAAAATTTTATCGTGGTACTTTTCATTTGTTTGGTACTTGACACGCAAGCTAGAACTTGTCAGTGTCGGTTGCCTCGTGACTCGCTACCCTTTCCAGCTGAAACAAAGGGTCACACATTAGTCACACGGTAGCTCTTGTCCTGTTTACCTCCCATTGCAGTCTTATCTTAGTTTCTGTGGTCATTTTGTGTATTTTTGTGTTTTTTTCTCATCGTGGGTCCTAAGAAAAGGAGCAGTAATAGCACTGAGCAGAAAAGAAAATTACTTTGCACGGCCATTGAGCAAAAAAAAAAAAAAAAGAAATAATAGTTAAATATGAAAGCAGTATTCACATTACTGATCTTGCTAGGGAAAACGTGTGCCTAGAACAACTGTCTCCACCATCATTAGGAATAAAGAAGGGATAAAAAAGGCTGATGTTGCAAAAGGAGTTAAAGGAGTAACAAAGCAGCATTCCCAAACACTAGAAGAAATTGAAAAGCTGTTATTAATTTGGGTAAACGAGAAGCAGTTAGCGACAGTGTATCCAAAGCCATGATATGTGAAACATGCCTCTTTTGAAAAACAAACCTGAACCAAGTGATGAGAGTGTTGAAGTCTTTAAGGCCTGCCAAGGCTGGTTTGATCGTTTGAAAAAGAGGACCGGCATCGATAGTGTCGTGAGGCATGGCGAGGCAGAGAGTGCTAATAAAAAGGCTGCTGGTGAATTCGTCAGTGAATTTCAAGACTGTGTAAAGGCTGAGGGTTTTATTCCCCACCAAGTCTTTAACTGATGAGACTGGAGGTTTTTGGGGGAAAAAATGCCGAGTAGGACCTACATGACAAAAGAGAAGAAGGCATCACCAGGCCACAAACCAAAGAAGGACAGACTCACTCTGTTGCTGTGTGGGAATGCTAGTGGGGACCTAAACTCAAGTCTCTACTGGTCTAGCATAGTGAAAATCCGTTGAGTTGTCAAGAAGCATAATGTCATAAAAAGCAAACTCCCTGTGATGTGGAAGACAAACAGTAATGCTTGGGTCATGAGGCAATTTTTTACTAGTGGATGAATGAAGTGTTTGGTCCCTCAGTGAAAAGATATTTGCTGGAGAAAAATTTGCCTCTGAAAGCTCTCCTACTTTTGGACAATGCACCTGCCCACCCTTCAGGCTTGGCGCATAACTTACTGGGGGAGTTCAGCTTCATCACTGTAAGGTTCCTGCCCCCCAACACTATTCCTCTCATCCAGCCCATGGGTCAGCAGGTCATTTCAAACTTCAAAAATTGTACACCAAGGCGCTTTTCCAGAGTTGCTTTGAGGTCACCTCTGACATCCAGTTGACACTCACAGAATTCTGGAAGGAGAACTTCAATATCCTGCACTGCCTTAACCTTATTGATAAGGCCTGGAACCAAGTTTCTTATAGGGCAATGAATTCAGCATGGGAGAAACTGTGACCAGAGGCAGAGGCTGAGAGAGACTTAAAGGTTTGAGGCTACCCCATGCCTGCAGGTACAGAGGGTACAGTTGTGTGGGATATTGTGTCTTTAAGTGGAGGAACATGGTGAAGAGCTCAGCACTGAGGAGCTGCAGGAACTACAGAGGAGTAGTAACAAGAGGTGGCTGAAGAGATTTCCTCATGTGAGGAGGAGCTAAGGGAGGATGTCCCCAGGTCCTTGATAAAAGTAATGTGTGCAAAATGGGCAGAGGTTCAAAACTTTGTGGAGAAGTACCATCCGGACAAAGCTCTGACAAGCAGAAATGTGAATTTATTGAATGACTAAACAATTTCACACTTTCAAGGAATTCTGAAAAGAAGATAGAAGCAGTCCTCATTGGATACGCTTTTGGTGAAGGTGACAAAGAGTATGTCAGAGCCTGTGATGCCAGGTGAAAAAAGGCAGAAAAGAGAAAGAACACCTGAAGTGCAAGTTCCAGATGTTCTTTTGGAGGGGGACTCTCCCTCCGAGGAACACTCCATGTAAACTCTCCTCACCACTCTCCTCTACCATCCCGTTAGGCCATGGACTCTTCTCAGTACAGACAAAGTAAAGTTTTTGTTTTATTTAATCTAAGAATTTATTAATTTTTAGGCTTATTTCTCATGTGAAGTAATGATATACAACCCTATCTTTTTACATTTTTACATATTGCCTTAAAAATGTGCATTGTCTTTGGCTTAGGAACACATTAAAGTTATTTATATTATTCCTTATGGGAAAAATTTGTTTAGTACTCATTGAATTTGGTACTTGTCTCCCTTCCCAGAACCAATGAACAAGTACTGAGGTACCACTGTATTTGTAATGTGACAAAATCTAAAAGAAGAGATTTTGTGTGTATGTGTTTATTTTTGTTTTATATATATATGTGTATATATATATATATATATATACATATATATACACACAAATATATAACACAAAATTTCCCATTTTAACTATTTTTAAATATATACTTCTGTGATATTAATTATATTAAAAATGTTGTGCTACTACCACCACCATCTTTTACTAAGACTTTTTCCCAACACTAGATAGAAAATCTGTTCCTATTAAGAAAAAACACTCATTCCTGTCAACCTCCAGTCCCTGGTAACCTCTAATTTACTTTCTGTCTCTATGAATTTACTTATTATAGATATTAAATAGATGCAGAAGTATATTCATATAAAAATTTTCCTTTGGTGCCTAGCTTATTTCACTCAACATATTTATTTCAAGGTTCATCCATGTTGCAGCATGTAATAGATTATATTTTAAATGCAAGAGCTGATCATACTAGTACAAGATATGGTTTTCATTGATGATGAAATTTGTATAATTGTTATATTTTAAGTATATGAGATTTCTACTTTTCTTAAGATACAGAAATTGACGTTTAGAGGAAAAAAGTCAACTATACTGTTTTGTTATTTGTTCAATATTGTGATGCAATTCATAAATATCTTTATATATAGGAGATACCTTATATGGTTAATAATGGAAATATTACCACTTTGGCACATATCATTTTAGATTTGGAAAATGATAGGTCCGTTCTTCCATATAAAAACCAGCAAAAGAAAGGAAAGCTATTTTGTGTTTTACCCCAGGCAATAGAGACAATTGGGAGGAATGCCAGTATTACAGGATTGGAATGCCATATTTATATCCTTTGCTCACAGAATAATTTTTAAGTTCAAGAGGAATTCTCCCTTGTCTTTCACTTTTCTCCCTTCTCCTCAGATCACTTCAATTCTTTAAAACTTAGACTATCATGTCCCTAATTTCCTATTGTCTTTCCCTTTCAAAATAAACCAAGCTGTCTTACTTTGTTCATTAACTTGACATTTCCAAAGCAATTGAGTTCATACTGGCATCTATAGTTTTTACTAAAATGGCATACAACTGTGTCACGGATGTCTAGGATTCTTTAAAAGTTTTATATAGAGAAAATTTTTAAAAGTAAATTAATTGAATTATTTTTGTTTCTGTAAGGAGGTGATTTTTTTAAAGAATGGAATTAGTGTAATATTCTGTTTGAAAGAGGAATCATGAAAAATGAAAATCAGGCTCTGCTTATGAATCTTGGAAATATTAAACATGCATTCCTGAAAGACCAACAGACCAGAAAATATAATAAAAATAAAGAGAAGTGTTGAAGTGAATGAGAGAGTGTAGTGTTCCAATATTTGCACCCTTCTTTGTGGTGTAAGACATCATGGTGACTTCTTCACAGCAATACAGATGAGCAAAGTAAATAAATACAGAAAATAAATAAAAACCTGCCTTCATAAGCTTGCAATCTAAGAAAAACAAGTGGGCACACTAGTTTAGTGTAATGTAAAATACTATGTCACAAATGAAATACAGAGAATGATGGAGGGACTCCTGTTTGACAAACATGGTGGCACAAAAAGCTCCAATGTTCCATTTGCTCACAGAATGGAACTAGTAAAAACTGCCAAAATCATCTTTCTCAAAGCTCCAGAAAAGAGTTAAAGGGATGCAGTAACTGTGAAAGTGCACAATTAAACACAAACACACATGAAATTTAAAATTGGTAGAAGAAACTTAATAGCATCCTTGATAACCTCTCCCTCATCCACTCCCAAATCTGGCTTTCTGCCCAAATTTTATCAAAAAAAATTTTTTTTTAAAGAAAATCATGAAAAAGATATAGAGATAGAGTAATTCAGACAAGAAGGAAGATGTGAAAAATTCCACATCTTCCCTAGATTTTCTGTGAGGATATTTGCAGTTGAAAGATTGGGGGAATAAACAGCAAGGAGAAAGCAGCAGACTTACTTTCCTGAGGAGAGAGTGCCTGGAGTTCAAAGATGCCACATCATCTGGAATTGACAGGCAAAATTCTAGTAAGTAGGGGATCAAAGAGAAGCAAACTTCAAAATCTATACAATTTCCCTTAAGGTTTGGATGACTCCAAAGTTACTTAAGGATAGGGCAAAATGCTAAACAACCTAGTTTATCTAAAACAATTTATTTAAAAACTGTTTTGGTTATTATACCAGGAACATAGTGGGAAAAGTTGGAAAAATCCACCACAGACCAATAATTTATTTAAATATAAATCTGGAGGAAATTCTACAACTGAAAAAATACTATCAGTGAAATTAAAAATTGAGAAATGGGCTTAAAAGAAAATTAGATATGGCAGAAAGAGGATTAATAAGCTGTCTGGAGTATAGTGAATATAATTTTGGATAAGTGGGTTAGAACCAGCACATTGATCTTTACTGTACTTTAGAAAGGCAAATAGCAGAAAGGTGGACTAGTAAAATCAATCAATTTAAATGCAAAAAAAATAATATTTCAAAAAGTAAAAAAAAATATATTTGATTGTAGACATCAGGATAAAACATTTGACATGATGCTTCAATTGTAAATAAAATGCAAAGAAATGCAATAGCTAGGGCAACGATTTTTAACTCAAGAGAGAGAGTGAAGTAAATAATTCAAATAAAAGCCTACTTTTGCTGTTGCCTTCAGAAAATAAAAGAGGGGATCAGAACTGCAAGGGTGGCAGAGAAATTACAGAGTGTAGATTAGTTTATAAGACATTGCAAAAAAAGGTCTGTGGATAGCACTAGGATGGATGGAGTTTTCCCTAGTTTGGGTGATGGATAGTTTCATGGTGCCAAAATTGAAAATGAGGATGTCAAGTTGAGGAGCTGGTTAGCAATGCAAAAGACTGTGCTTAGTTTTGGAAAGGCTGAATCTAAAATGTCAGTAGAACAGCTGGACAAGTGGAGGTAGGCAATCCATTAGAAAGGGTGAGCTGGATTTAAGAGTTTTATCTTCCTCTTAAAGATTGTAAAGCTCTTTGCTTAAGGTGATTGTTAGAGCTTTAAGAGTAAATGAAATCTCTGAGGTAAAACACAGACCAAAAGAAATTATCGCCATGATTTTGAATTGGAAATAAGTCAGCAAGTTAGAGAGAAAAGAAGGGTCAGACAAGTAAAAGGAGTATCAGAGTAGTATTTTAGTTTGGATGCAGAAAGAAGGAAGAAATCAAGAAATCAGGAAAAGTGAGAAAGTCTTCCTTGGCATGAAAATGAAACAAGCAGTTGGATTTAGAGAGTATAAGAATATAGATAATTTGGAGAGAGATGTTACACAATAGCAGTAAAAGCAGGAATCAGAATGTAAGAGTTTAAGAAAATGTAGAATATACTCAAGAACAAAATGAAATACAAGTAAATTATTCTTTGAAGATTATTGGTGGTAAGAAGGTAAGAAATGAGGGAGTATTTGAAGTGGGCAGGTGATAAAAATGTTTTATTTTCTGATTATATTTGAGGGTAGAGAAGTAGAAGCTAATACATAATATTGAAGAAAATATTTAAATAGAAGCAAAGTGACTTAAATAGTATTGGATCATGAATTTAGATGTTTGAATAGGATGGATATATTTCGGTAGAGAAAGAAACAAGGAGAGGTAAAATTTAAAAAAGAAGATTTTTTCCTCCTATAGAGAGATTTATACTGGGCATCTCAATTACTTCTAAAAAAGTTATCAGTTACTCAGAGTGAGGAAGTTCAGTGAAGTAACAACATGAGAGAAGAAATTCTTTAGAATGGCAGCTTAGGAGAATTTAATAGGGAAGGGACAAGGAATGAAAACTGAAAAGATTTTTAATTCCCAGTGAAAGGCATTTGCCGAAAGGAAACACTTTTGCTATTGAGCACTAAAATGTAAATACCATGTTTTCATCACTCTGTATATAGCTTCGACAATCAAGAAAATTAAAATTGAGACTTATTCTTTCTTTCCTTTCCCTAAGGGAGAATAAGTGTTCAGGAGAAGCAGTATAAAGAGCATAGTACAAGATATCCTTCTTTTCTCTGCCAATGTGCAATGTTGTACAATTTTCTTCATTTAAATTTACTACTTCTAAAATATATTTTTAATCTTTCATGGATGCCACTAACAATTTATTAGGACAGAAAAATGTTGAGTTGGAGGATTTCAATGCTTATCAGAAAAAGATTGAACCACAAGGTGGCAGTAATATACAACAAGCTTTACTGAGGTAGTTCTTGGTCAGGTTAACTTGAGAAGGGCAGTCCCTCTCAGTGGAGACCTTCCAGAACCTGATGCAGGCAGGACCACTTAGTAGGGTAAGTAGGGCAAGAGAATTCCCCGGAGAAAAGGAGATTGGAAAGGAGGTTTATGTGTCTATGTGATTCACTCAGCATCACAATGAAGAGTTTCTGGGTTAGAGAACTTGGGGTCTTTATAGCCATAGAGTTTGTTTTATCTATGGTTAGCAGACTTTGGGTGCAATTTCATGGATATGCAAAGCAAGTCAGCTCTAAATACCTAAAAAAAAAAAAAAAAAAAAGCTTATTTAGGCTATATTAAAACAAATGGATTTGAGATTGGTGTCAGCAGGCTTTTGGGCTAATTACTGGTCCTAGAGTGCTGTAAAGAAGTAAACAACTAGCAGGATCAACACTCAGGGGTCATCCTTGGCTCATTTCCATAACAAGTGTCTTGTAGAGGTTGAGAGAAAAATGAAATTTAAATGAATGTGTGGGGAACAATTCACAAAATGAAATGAAAAGGCAAATGTTTAGACAGATATAAAAATAAAACATTCTTTTAGCAAGAAAAAATGGGAATTTTATTAGCTGCATGATCTCTAGATTTCCAACAAAATTTTTATTTTTTGAAGCATGAGATTTTTAACTTTTAGTGAAAATTCTATCTCAAAGAAAGTGGCCTTAAGTGATTATAAAATACAATTGCAGTGTTGGTGAATATGATAGAATTTTGTTTGTTTGTTTGTTGAAATTTGAGGACTGAAAGTTGATACTGAGAAAAAGCAGTTTCTTTTCTCCTGATGTCTTTAAAGCTGATTCCTGAAACACCAGCGTTTCAAAGACAGGAAGAGTTTATTTAGTTGCACAGCATAGGAGTTAAGCTGCTTTAGATGGCTCAAAAAACTGCCTCCCTGATCTGCAGAAATTCTAATACTGTATAACATCAGGGTGCTAATGAATAATTGGGATGGAGCTTGACACAGATCCCATCATTAATAAACTTTAAGGGGTTAAACAAGCTGGGGGTGTACTCCCCACCAGGGGGAGTTACAAAGTTACAATCATTTTCAGGATCACGGTTCTGAGACAGGAAAATATAGAGTAGAGGTCAGTCACAAGGCTTTCCATTTGTATATTAAACAGAGCTGATGGGGGAGTGGTTACCATGGCAATAGTAAGCAAACACAAGGGTGGGCTTAATCTATAAACAAGGGTAAGGTCAATCTAGAATTACCATTACAAAGGTAAAGCATAGATAAGAGTGAGGTTAAGTCTAGAGTAACTATAAACAAGGGTGAGACCACTCTAGCCAGCTTCAGTAATTTCAGGTATTAACCTTTTGCTATTTTATAATATAAAGGCATCTATATAAAGATTTAGTAATCATAATTATTTGTTAATCCTTAACCGTTGGTTACAAAGGTATATATAAATTTACCAAAAAGATGTTTCAGGATTCCATTAAATTATTTCTTGGGGTGTTATTTTTGTTTTTCATGAAAATGTTATGTTCCTCAATGTCATGTTCCTGAAAATAAATGATGAAGATTTTCTTTTCACAATTAAGTTATTTTAAATATACTGGCTGAAGCTGCTGTATGAAACCCCCCCACTCATGCTTTGGAATATTTATCAGGGAGCAAGGAGAACAAGCAATCTGAAATTTATCTGTTTTCATAGGGTTCACAAAATGGGATAAACCTCCTCTCAAAGCTCATAAAAATTGAATTTAAAAGACCAAAAGGTATTTATGAATAAACTATACATGAGTCAGTAATGGATTAAATGACTACTTGAGAAGAGGTGGGGCTGGTAACTCTTGCACTTATTTCCATGATTATATAATTAATACATCCTCTTTATTTTGTAAATAGAATGAACAAATCAAAATAGCTGATGAACATAGCAGACTATAAAAATATTGATTAAAAATAAAAGCTAAGGATATATTAGTCGATTCATAATTGACTTTTAGATATTTTTTAAAACTTCTTAACATTTCAAGTCTACTTTTTCTCAGTTCATGCTGTGTGAAGTATTGACCTAGAATAACTTCTTATCTTTATTGAAAACTTGACTACAGTCTTAAATTTTATATCTGAGATCACAGAAGAGTTGTGTTTCATCTTTATTCAAATTTTTTAGACATGAATTTCTTCCACAACATTTTGTCTCATATATTTCAATACTAATGTGCTTTTATTTCACAAACCATCCATTCCTTTCAACCAATTCCAAGATAGTTTCTTAGTATGATTAATTTAAACAAGCTCTTCTGAGGCCTCACCAGCGGTCAAAAAGGATGTTAATAATTACTAAATTTATCTGTTTCATGCAAGGACTTGAAAAAGTTCAATACTTAGAAAAAGTCATATTTTTACCAGTTATTTTTTAGTGTTTTATTTCTGGATACCTCTTACAAGCACTCAGGAAGTAGTCTGCCCATGTTTTAACACTACCATTTCCTTAAAGAAGACCTGACCAAGGTTAATTTCCTGATACCAATAAACCAAATTAATTTCAATGCATCAAATCTTTTAGTAACCTTATAGCCATTTAAAAATATTTCCACAAATACTTTGACATACCTCATTTCAAAATTTAGAATCTAATTCCCCCCTCTGTGAATGTGAACTGGACTTTGTGGCTTATTCTAATGAAGTGAACATTGCGTAATTGACAGTTTGTCATTTCTGAGGCAAGGTCCTAAAAGGCTTTCCTGCTTCCACCTTAATCTCTTAAACACTCTCTCTGGCAAGAAGCCATCCCATGTTGTCAGGACACATTTTTCAGGCCAGTGGAGCCATTCGGGTGTGTGTCTATGGTGTCAGGTCTATGTCGAGAGGAATCAATTTGCCAGAACCACCTCGAGAAGTCATGTGAGTAAGCCACCTTGGAAGTGGCTCCTCCTGCCTTAGTCAAGCCATTAGATGATTTAGTCCCTTATTTTTGAGACCTCCAGCTGAGGGCTCCAGATATCACAGAGCAAAGTCAAACCATCCCCAATGTGTTAACTTGAAATTATTGCCCACAGACACCCTGTGATTATACATAATTATTATTGTTTTAGCCCCAAATTATTATCACTAATTTGGGGCTAATTTTTTATGAAACAATAGATAATATACAAAATGCATTTGTACTTCTCTTTTTAAAAATGTCTTAAGACAAAATATAAGCTTATATACCTTATTTTATTTTATAAAGCAATGCACTACCAATTTCAAAATTAAGTAGTAATTTTATTACACATACTTTGATGTTATTTTGCTTTTTTTCATGTGCATTGCATCCAAACCCATATACAGCAGATTACCAATTCTGCAAGCAATTTTGTGAGGCATATGTATCAATTTCCCTTAGCAATAGGGTTATGGGTGATTCATGTTTTAACAAAAACATATAAATGTCCTAAAGCCTAGTTATTAGAAAATTATAGACCGCAAATATGCAACTATTCATCAGTACACTCTCTAGCATTATACAAACAACTCATAACATACTAAACAGATACTGATTTATAATTAAAAAGATTTAAAGTCAGCAAATGAAAACACAAGCAAGTCATGATATCACAAATGAAGTATTACTCGGAAACTATTCTTGAATCCATAGTCTCTGGCCATCTGGTTATAAATATGTGCTGACTCATTAGGCTGCAATGTTAGAACCTCAGTAACTGCAATAGTATAAATATAATTTAGGAACACTAAATTTTACTGGGTTTCCATAACTTGCATGGTACATTATTAAGAATAAGCCCTTAGCAAGATGGAAAAATGAAAGTAGTTTCAATCATGTGTCCTTTGTCAGTTAAAAAAACAGAAGACTTGCATCTTTAAAGGAGTTTGTCACTCACCAATAAGGGAAGCCTCACACATCCCTGCCCATGTCACCCCTCTTCACAAATCAATATTTCAACAGCAGAAATAAAGACAAAGCATTTAGAATTGTGCTACCTGGCGACCTGGGCATAGCTGAGAGTGGGAGGGCAGTTAGCCTGGATTCCATCTTGCCCTGGGTGAAGTTAGACAATTTAAATCCTCTGTGCTTTATTAGTTTCCTTACACATAAAGTGAAGATTATAAGAACGCCTATTTGATATGGTTGTTCTGAAGATTAAATGACTAAACTTTACAATACTGTCGGGCACATATCAATCTTTAAATATATTTTATTTGTTCATTATTGTTTCTGTTGGTATTATTCTGATGTTGGACAATAGCCAAGTTTTCTTAGTATAACTTAAAGATCGTTTTACTCTTATACCTTTTCTTAGGTTCCTCAAATT
Organism: Tolypeutes matacus; assembly: GCA_026826555.1. NCBI lineage: Eukaryota > Metazoa > Chordata > Mammalia > Cingulata > Chlamyphoridae > Tolypeutes > Tolypeutes matacus. The sequence goes on along the minus strand of JAKSZT010007815.1, from coordinate 10,181,540 downwards.
AACGATATTAGAATAATTTCATAAGGAACTGAAATTACAGCATGGTAAAATTTGAAGCCTTCTTTGTAGCATGCAGAGTCCAGCTGTTTAGTATAACTGAAAGATGTAATTGATCCAAACTCAGCCCTTGAAAAAAATGGGACTATTGCCAGTGCTCAGCTCTATGGAACCATAAGACCTAAGGAATGAGTGCAAGTACAGTTAAACCTAATGGAAGGTTTATTAAGAGTAAAATGTGATGCTTTCACAGTGTGAAACATTTTGCTGCTTCAGGAACTCATTGTTTCTACTGATTCCTTGCATAAAGATCTTAGTTTCCACTGTTTACTTTTTTAAAAAATGTGTTCTTCCAGTCAGTTCAAACTGCATTCCATTTCAAAATGTGATTCTCAATGAGTTTAATTATATTTTTCCTCTCATAATATTTTTCATGTACAAATCCCACACACCAGATTCCATGATAGCACTGTTCAGATTTTTGCATATCTCTTCTTGTTTTTGTTTTCTGCTGTTAACTCTGTGTAAGGGGGGATGATCGGTCAAAGAGTGGTATATTTTTAGAGGATTTTGATGTATGCCATTGAATTAATTACCACACATGCTACAAAATTCTTCAACTTTTAAGAGTTAAAACAATCCTTGGAAATGTGGACAGGACATTAAAAACTGCAGTGTGTGCACCTAAATTTTTATATAATCTGCCTAGGACTACTTACTCAAGGGCTGAGGAGCAATTGTTATCATAAATGCCTTCAGGTTTGGCATTTAGGTGAAAGTGTCTCAGGAATGGATGCACCTTTAAAAAATTGCATTGATGGACTAACAATGAAATATCATTTTTCATGAATTTTAAAGCTTAATTTTGGACTCATAAATCCTCTTCCATTTTGGATATGTTTGTCATATTTGTACTGATGTATATTACAACTAAAAGTCCTTAGATTTCCTCACATATCTAAAAATTCTTACTTGGTACTTGCTCGTGTATGTAAGCTGAAATTTGAACAAGTCAAAAACTCTAGGGTGTTTGTATTACTGTATTTTTTTGAATTTTTAAAAATCTTTACCTATATACCAGCATTATCAACTCAATCAAGATTGCTTTAAATGTCTAGAAAGGTCTTGATAAATTTCCCACTTACTATAGGTAAAGACTTGGGGTGGGTACCTATTTTCTTACAGCAAGTCTTGAATTCCTGAAAAGGAGTTATGTGTGGTTTATTACCCTCAATGACTTGTTTCAAGGAGCCATTTGTTTTTAATTCTCACATAGAGTGATGAATTCAAATTTTGAATTGTAGATAAGATCTCATCATGAAGGCTTATAAATACCAGGAAAATAGACTCTAGAAAGTAATTGTTTTTAGGGATTTTATTCATGGGAATGGCCTTATTAAATTTCAAATTTAGAAAATGTATTCCAGTTTCATTAAGACATATGTGTTATTCCATCCATTCATTAAGGACATATTTTAGTACCTACTCTGTGCCAAGCAATGAAACTATTTATAGATAGATAGATAGATAGATATAGATATGGTCCTGTTTATCTATTTCCTCTTTTGTTGTTTGTGCTTTGGGTGTAAAGTCTAGGAAACCATTGTCTAAAACAAGGTCCTAAAACTTCTCCCCTATATTTAATTTTAAGAGTTTGATAGTTATGGCTTTTATATCCATTTTTAGTTGATTTTTGTATAAAGTGTGAGTTAGGGGTCCTCCATTTGTTTGGAAATAGAGATCCAGTTTTCCCAGGACCGTTAGTTAAGGAGACTATTCTTTCCCAATTGAATGGTCTTTGCCACCTTGTCACAAATCAGTTGGCAACAAATATGAGGGATGATTTCTGAGCTCTCAATTCTATTCCTCATCATTTTAAATGTCTGTCCTTGTGCCAGTACCACGTTGTTTTGATTACTTTGGCTTTGTAATAAGTTATAAGATTGGGAAGTGTCAGTCTTCCAACTTCATTCTTCTTTTCCAAGATTGCTTTAGCTATCTGAGGACCCTTCCCCTTCCATATAAATTTGATCATTGCCTTTTTTATTTCTGTAAACAATGTTGGGATTTTGATTGGGATTGTGTTGAATCTATAATTTTCTTTGGGTGATATTGACATACTAATGATATTTAATTTTTTAACCCATGAACATGGACTATTCTTCCAATTCTTTAGGTCTTCTTTGATTTCTTATAGGACTGTTTTGTTGTTTTCTGTGTATAAGTGTTCTACATCCTTGGCTAGATTTAATTCTATAGTTGGTTCTTTTAGTTTCTATTATGAATAGAATTTTTTTCTTCCAATTTTTCATTTTTTTTGTGTATATAAACACTGCTATTCTTGTACCTCACTTTGCTGAATTCATTTATTAACTATAGGAGTTTTGTTGTGGATTTTTCTGTATATAGCATCATGTCATCTGCAAATAGAGAAAGCCACTGAATCATTTAGTTCTCATCTTAGGTGGTACATTAAGTTTTTATTTATTCATTCACTTACCCATTCATCCTGTCTTAACTTAACCTCTTGACCACTGAAACATGGATTAGAATAAGAGAATAACAAGATTTTCTCCTCTAATCAGAGTCTCCTCTAATCTATCCACAATACTCCTGACAGAATATTCACTCTAAAATATATCATCATATTTATATTCTACTTCCAATACATCACTAATTCTGCATAACTTTCAGAATAAATTCCATACTCCATAGCTCAACAGCTTGTCCCTCTCCAGCTTCATTTCAAACTACATTTTCATTTGTGATGTTTGCCATAATAGACATGCAATTTTTGCCAAAATAAACAGTTTGAGGTTTACTGAGAAAGGAATTTGGTTTCATGCTACCTTGATTTCACATAAACTAATTCTTCCACCTGATGATATACACTTACCATAAAATTTTCAACTTGAAAACTTAGGTAAAGTAACATTCTTCTGGTAAACCATTCCTGATCCTAAAATCAACGTCTGATTGAGTAGTTATTTCCTCTCCTAACAGTCTATGTAATACTGAGCTGCCATTACAAATACAACACAACTAGTTGCCTTAAATAATGGGAATTTATTATTTCACGGTTTCAGAGGCCAGAAGTCCAAATCAATGCATTGTCTAGAAAGCTGCTGCTTTCTGAGTTGATCGAGTCCTGGCACAGAGCAATGTCTTTTCCTTTCTCTTCTGGGCTCCTTTGTCTTGCAGCTTCCAGATCCTCTCTGTGGCTTTCTCTGAATATGGCTGAATTTCTTCTGTTTATAAAAAACTCCAGTATTTGGATTAAAGCCTACCCTTTTTCAGTTGGGCCACACCTTAACTAAAACAACATCTTCAGCAGATCCCATTCATAATGGGTTCACATCCACAGGAATTTGTATCAAGACTGATTTCATGTCTAAATCTGGGTACATAATGCAACCCACCACACACACCATATTTTATTAGGCTATAATCTTCAGATACAATGTATTATTTAAGTTGGTATCCCAGGTTCCTAATACATTGACTACATGCAGTAAGTATGCAAAATATAATTGCTTGTTAGATGAACATCTTATTGATGAATACAGAAATTGAGAAATCCTCGGGCACTCTGTTGATAACTGTTTTGGTTCCACCATGACTGGATAACAAGGTAAGACTGGAAAATAAATTTTCTGCATCTGATTTTTACCTGAGAATGAGTTATAACATAATGGGTTTAAGTGCAGCTCATGAAGAAGATGCGAGCACAACATAGATATTCTTTGTCAGGTATTAACAATGCATACATGCTTTAACTGAAGGCATTTTTTGTTTGATATCTTTTGTTTTTGGATATCGTAATGTTTGTTCAAATATTTTGATGAATTGTTAAGTCTGGAGAGAGTCACAGTAATGTCATTTCATGAAGCCCTGGACAGTATATTCTGAAATAGAAACTGTTGAATTTATCTAGTAGCATAAAGCAGGAAAGTTACTCCGAAAATTGCATGAAATGTAATTATAAAATTGCAGTACTGTTCTTACAGGGTATTAGAGTGTTTCTATATTTATAGAAAACTTGTATAGACTGTTCAAATGAGGAGCATTCAACATTTATAGAATGTCAGCAAGAATTTAATGAAGTCAATGTTCTTTTAAACAGTCTTTCTATTGACATATATTACCTGCATGTATGTGTGTACGTGTAATTACAAATTCCACCAACTGTGAATAATTTCATTGTTCTAATTATTTGCCAAATTGTTATTTCTTATCTTATTGCTTTATTAATAGTCTTGTATGTAATTCTGTGAAAAGGAATATAACATAAATATTAAGATCCTGCTTTGTTCATATTTCAAGCTTCATCACTCTGAACATGGGCATGCTATTTAGTTTCTCTTTGCTTTGTCTTCTTGCTTATAACTTGGGGATAATAATAATAGCTGCACTATAGGATCATTTTCAGGATTAAGAGTTAAAATACATAAAGCATTTAGAAGTTTCCCAAACTTTTCTTTTGCAAATTAATCTATTAACATTAGTTATTATTTAGGCTCATCATCACTGATACCTTAGATATCAGCACAGTTTGTTGCAGTTCATTATTGCTTCACTAGTGTTCATCATTGTGAATAAACCACTAAACCAAGTGGATGATTCCAATAAAAAATACATATCTGCATTTTTACTAAATAATAATTCCACAAATAAATCAGTTATGGCCCACAATTATGAAGCAACCTTTCTTTATTCTAGGACATTTATTTCCATACAATTCTGTAGGTAGATCAAGATTAATACAGATGGAGCTGAGATGTTAAAATAGGATTTGGGGCTCCATGTTTTCTTCAGAAGAAAGTCTAGGGCTGCACTCTCTCTCTCTCTCTCTCTCTCTCTGTGTGTGTGTGTGTGTGTGTGTGTGTCTGTCTGTCTCTCTCTCTCTCTCTCTTCATGTGTGAAAATGTTTGTGTGTCTTGTGCACATGTTTGTATGCATGTTAGTTAAAGAGAAGAGCCACATGCAGTTGGATCACCGGTTCAAGTGGATCTGTCTATTTATCTGTTTTATAATTTTGTTTTATATTAGATTTCTTCTGAGCAAGTCTTTTATTTGAGTGAAAAAAAAACTAAATTTGAAAATCACTGGAAAGTTTCAAAGAAATATATTTCATAGGCTTATAGGGATATCATTTGTGATCTATGCATATGTTTCTTCAAAAGCTACAGGAAATTTATTCCTTGAGTGTCAACTTATTTTCCTCAGTCACATAATAGTTATCTTCAGAATCAGAGACTTATCTAAATGGCCAGAAAATTCCTCCCATGAAAACACAGCCAAAGTGCTCAGTTTATTTTTCATGCTCTACTTCAAGAATAGCTCTATTTAAAAACTCACACTACAGAATATTACCTGGTAAAATTAAATCTTCTTGATATTTTTTTCCAGGAGATTGGGAAATGGCTAGCATAAGTTTATGGAAGGAAACATTTCACAGTTATATAATACAAAAAATTCCTTATTTCCCTAAGCCTAATTTAACTGATGTTCCAATTTCATTCTGTAGTATGTGTATCCTTTAATAAAATGTTTTCTAATAATGTACTATTACTATCAGATATACACACACACAAAAACAATGTGTAGACAAACAGAAAAGTTGGCGAGTCTTTTTGACTTCATGAGCAACTTGCTTCAGTCACAATGGAAATTCCCAACCCAATTATTCTGTCGGTTATTTTAATGTATAAGGGACTCACTGTGAACCATCTCATTAGAAAGCATATAAGTTGGACTCCCAGTTTGGGGCATTCCTCTTATAGTTAAAGTTTTCATCACTTATAATAACAGGAACACCCAGAAATAATTTAAGTATGGGATAAGATTTGACCTAGTGTGTATATTAAGGTGTGCTTCCTATGTGACTTATAATTATAACTTTAACACTTGTTCTCTTCTCAATTTTAATTTTTTTTCATATTTAAGTACTCATCCAGATTAATATAATGTCATGTAATTTAATCTAAGGTGACAAAATATGATATAGTAAAATATTATAGAGTACACTATAATATAGTACAATATATTATAAATAATTAAATATAAATAATATTTCTCATTTTAAACAATTCTTTGATGGATGTGTAGATCCTGACTTTCCCCTTATCTCAAATTGGTAATTATTCTCAGGAGTTTGTTGGTCATTTAGAAAATTACTATATACTTTTTGATAAGTCAATTCATTTCTTCAGAGAATTATTATTTTGGTTGGCTTGCAATTGATATTTATTTAGGCTTTCATGTCCCATAATTTTCATTAAAAACTTCATAAAAATATCAATAATCAAAAAACATGCAGCATGTGGAGCCATGTACCAATTTGGCAGGGGTTCAAGGTTTTCATGTCATAATAAATAGCTCTGCCAAATTGTTACCAGCCTGTGAGGCATATTTTTAGATTCTTCATCCAGGGAGATTTTAAAACTAAGTCAAAGGACTTGTGGGCACATCAATCAGTGTTTTCTCACCAAACAATAGTTTGCACAAAGAGCAAAAGGAACTGATCTTTTAGCTCTTGGCAACATGTGGTTATCACTAGCATACAATCTGATGCTTGAAGTCACCTTCAACTTATCACTGTTCCTCTGCCTGCTGTTGTAGCACCCATTAATGAGGTAATAAAAGGCCGGAGAGGCAGCAGTAAAAAAGTACAGCCCTGGATAATAGAGGAAAACATACTGTTCTCTTTATGTTTGTTAATAGGGCATGACTATTGTTCCCAAACTGCCTGGAAGCCATTGTGCCTTACTTCTCTGGAGTGCATCTGATGCAATGAAGGACACAGTTACATAGCTAATGCAAGCAAAACATTTTCCCCCACCCAAATGCTCTGAGCACTCATGGGCTTAGGAAAGCCGTATACAGAATTTCTTAGGTAGGAAAACCTTACACATTAATTTAACTCCATTTATTTGAAGTGGGTTAAAAGATAGAATATTCTATTTGAATTTAGAAAAGAGATTATGTTACAGAAGCTGTAACTGCCCTATGAAATGATGCAAAATAAAGACTTTATTTCATATAATAGAAGGGATCATGAATATTCATCAAAACCACATTCTGTAATTAATACCATCTTTATAGCCATTTATGGTTTACAAAGCCAATCTTAAATTCTCTCATTTGGTTATGTATTTCTCATAACCCTGTAAGATGATATTGCTATAGTTCCTATATGTTAGGTAGAAAAACGAGACTCAGTGGGTCTAAGTAACTTGCCTAAGGTGACATAAAATATTGGCATAAAAAGGATTCAAACCTGAGGAATAGTGATTGGAAAACTAGCATGCTTTCTACTATATTCTGCTACTTTTAAAGTTAATAATAATAGCTACAATTGAAAACTTATTAAATACTGAAAGTTGTGCCAAGTTCTCTGCATCTATTACCTCATTTAATCTTCATAATAATAATTATCAGAATAATCTCCATTGACAGATGAGAAAACCTTGTTCTTTTGTATTAATGAACACATATTCTAGAAATAACTTCTTAGAATGGTTAAACCAAGATCATGGGCTATACATTTTCACTTCTAAGATGATTAAGAAATCAATTATAGTATGTGATTTAGTTTGCCAAAGAGCTGCTGATCCAAAGTACCAGAAATATGCTGGCTTTTACAAAGGGGATTTATTTAGGGTAAAAGCTTACAGTTCCAAGGCCTTGAGAAGATGAAACCTAGTCACCATCAGAGATGCCTTTTCACCAAAGTCATCTACTGTTGATCCTGGCATGCTGCCACATGGTAAACCCTTTCCTCTTAAGCTGCTCCATCGGCTCAGCCCCTTGGGGCTTCCTTCTTAAGCGACCCTGCATCCTCTCTTTTCTGGCACAGGGTTTGTTTCATTCCTAGCTTCCTATATCAGTCTCAGCTGTTCTGCTCTCTTCCCAAGTTCAGCTGTAAGCTATCAGGCAAATAGCTCATCTCTCCCCAGGGCATCAGCTGTTTGAGTCTCTCCTTTCTGTCACGTGGCAGGATCAAAAACGTCAGAGTTCTTTCTTCCTGTGCCTATCTGAGTCTTTCCCTGTGTTTCCATTTATATCAGACCCAGCAAGGGGGTGGAGACTCAACCTGAATTATGCCTCACTGACATAGTCCAATAAATAGCCCTAAAGGGATCTTATCAAGTAACTTAATCAAAGGCCCCTCAGCTGAATTTAATGCAATCAAAGGAATAGATTCGTTTATAAACATAACTGTTCTTTTTTGGGATACATAAAGTAATTTCAAACTGGCACAGTATGTTTTAAATTTCTAAAAAATTATAGTAATTTTATAATATATAATAAGGTCTTTTTTTCCTTAAATAGGAATAAAGAATATGAAATTATCTGGATATAATATTAAGGTACATTTTACACAATGAATTATAGTCTTCAAATGAATGTTTCTATTCATATAAACCATAGATTTAGATGTGTTCTATCCTGGGAAAAAGAGATTTTTGCTATAGCTACCAAATGATGTGTATTTTTCCTTACTGTTTGCCAAATGCTACTTTAGAAACTGAAAATCACAAATTTTTCTAAAAAATTAAAATAATATCAAATGCCCATTTTAGTGATATGTGTTAAAATATAATATAGAGAGTTGGCTATTAAGGGGTAGGGTTTTCTGTTAGTTTTTGTTTTTTATTATTATTTTTGGAATAATGAAAATATTCTAATATTCATTGAAGTGTTGAATGCACTACTCTGTGACCCTACCAGAAGCCATTAACTATACACTTTGGATGCATGGTTTATGAATATGTTTCAATAAAATTGATTTTAAAAAAAGGAAACAACCCAGATAAGTATCCACAAGGGGCTTTTTAATGGTCAGTTATATGTATCAATTTGCTTAGGTTGTAGTCTCCAGTTATTGAATCAACACTAATCCAGGTGTTGTTCTGAAGGTATTTCATAGATGTGATTAAACTCCATAATTATACAAATATCCTAGATAATCTGGGTGAGCCTGATTTAATCAGTTGAGAGACTTTAAGAGCAGAACTGAGATTCCACTAGAAAGAAGAAGTTCCACTCACAGACAGCAGCTGTAGCTCCTAACTGGGAGTTCCTACCTCCCTGATAACCTGTGTTATGATATTGGATTAGTGCCAACTCCCTAAATTATTTAAGCCAAGTCCTTGTAATAAATCTATTACTACATATCTTCTACTCATTTTGTTTCTCTGGTTGAGCATTAACTGATACTGATTTGTAAAGGAAGTAATGGAATTGCTTCATGCAAAGAAATACTTTTCTGCTGATAAAATGTTATAGAAAAATATATCCAATATATTGCTAAGGGGATAAACAGTGTATAAAACATTTTGAGTAATTTGTTACCATCAATTTATATATATATTAATATATACACTTTCATAAATATATGTAAATAAGAAGCAAAATTATTAGGAGATAATTTAACTTTAGTGGATATGATTGTTATTTTTTGTTTGTTTTCATTTTAATTTTGCTTAATTAGCTTCTTTTTATCTGCAGTAGTATTTTTTAAGAGTCAATACAAAACTGCTTACTAGCATTTTTTAATTATAAGGAAAAACATTTTTTTAAATTTTTATAAGCCCCCTGGCTGATGCTAATGAAGCTAATTTAAGAACCACTGCTAGGCTACTGATAAATTTAGAGGTTTGGTTCAATTGTGGCAAAATCATTGCAAATTCCAGCCCCAAAGCACCAGAATGTGCAAAATGTTTTTTATTGTTGGGTTTTGAGTGATAAGAATACAACATCTCTAACCTTCCTGTCAAATGAGCTAAAGGAATATTCTCTCTCCCTTTTTACACTGAAGAAGGGTAGGAGTAGTCCTCAGCTTGGTTCGTTCACTTGGAGCAGCAGAATAGACAGTCACGTAGAATTAGGCTGAGAAGGAAAAGTGGCTTTTCTCGCTGGCAGGCGTTTGGAGATGTACAATCTCAAATCAGCCTCCCCAGTAAGGGTTTTTTTCACAGCTTTTACACAGGTTTAAACAAAGAAAACTGATCATCAGGGTGACATTTCTAAGAAGAGTCCAGAAAATTAGTTTTTGCTTTCTCAGTTAATCTTTAAAGATGCATGGTACCTGGGGCCCAGCAACCTTGGGGTGATAAGGATGGGAAAGAGGTGAGGATGTGAGGGTACAGATAAGGAGGGATGTGAGGGTATACATAAAGAGTAGAGATAATCAGGGAGGGAGTGCATAATTATACATTCTTTGGTGGAATTAAATCTAGTTAAGTTTAAACCTGTAGCTCTATGTGCCTTCTGACATGTGAGCAAGAAAACATTGAATTTTTCTGACATTATAAGGTACAGTACAATGCCTTAATATTTAAGCTATACCAAGTTTTTCTAGTACTACAACACTTGGGAAAACCACAGCTCTTTTGGTGTGGGTTACTTGTCTCGGACTCCTAGTACCACCAGAGTCTGAGACTGAAATAAAAATCTAAATTGTCTCTAGCTGGTTCCTCTGCACTTTCTGAAAATCTGCTTGTCACTGTACAAATCTCAATTTTAATCAAAACTTAGTTTTGGAAAAAAGGAGCCTTTAGGGGAAATCAGCTTTTAAATATATATGGGGGGAAGGGATGTGGCTCAAGCAGGTGGGCTCCGGCTTACCACATGGGAGGTACCAGGTTGGGTTCCCAGTGCCTCCTAGGGAGGACAAGCAAGACGGCGATCTGATGCTATGGGCTAGTGTGACAGGCTGGCATGGCAAGGTGGTGAGACAAAATGACACAACAAGTTGGCACAGTGAGGTGATGCAACCAAGAGACACAGTGAGGAAGATCAATGAGAGACACAGCAAGCAGCGAATGGAGGTGGATTATATGGGGGCAAAAAAAAAAAAAAGAAGCAAGGGCTAGAGAAATAAATAAATAAAAATAAATAAATAAATAAAATAAATAAGTATAGGAAAAATTTACAGATTTATCAGGCACAATTTACAAACCATAACATTCATTCTGTTAAAATATATTTCCTTATTTTTATTTTGTTAACTTCTTATTTTGAAAAAAATGCATGTTTACAAGGAAAAATTTACTCAATATATGTAAATATATACATATACATATAGCAGAAGCATTTGTATATATGTAGACAGATATAGATAAATAGAGAAATAATTTCTACTTTCAGAGGAGATTCTAGAGGATTTAAGTAGAAGTGACATTTTACATCTTCTCCTGATTAAGCCTTAGTATACAGACAATCCTTCCTTCCTTCCTTCCTTCCTTCCTTCCTCTGTCCCTCTCCCTTTCTCTCCCTCCCCCTTCCCTCTTCCTCCCTTCCTCTCTTCTTTCCTTCCTTCTTTCCTTTGATAAGTTTGAAATGAACAAACTTTGTCCCTAAATCAAATGCAGAGTGCTATGATACATATTTTAGTGTTCTATATTGAGGTATGATTTACATACAATAATATACACAACTTTAAAACATACAGTTCAATGAGTTTTAACAAATTTATACACTCGTGTATCTTCCACTGCCTTGATTGTTACCACACTGCTTCATTTATATATTCTAGAACCGAATCTAGAGTAAATATACAGTATATATTATTTTGTATCATGCTTCCTTTCATGTACCATGAATACTCTGAGATTCTTCCATGTTGTTAACATGTAAAGTTAGTTCCTATTTTATTTGTATATAATATCCCATTGAATGCATCTACAATAATGTATCTAGTCTGTAAACTAGCATTAATATTTCTTCCAACTCTTTTCTATTATAGCTAAAGCTGCTATGAAAACTGTTGTACAAGTTTTGTGGGCATATGTTTTTATTTATTTTGTTAAAATACCGAGAGCAGGAATTGAATAATGGAGTAGGTGTATATTTTTTAATAAGACACTATTAAAGTTTTTCAGTTAACCCTCCCACCAACAATGTATGGAGTTCCATTTGCTCAACATTCTCAACAACACTTTATGTGCTTAGTCTTTTTCTTAATTTTTTCAACTGTAGTAGCTTTGAAATGAATTTGCATTTCTTCACAGCTAATGATGTTGAGCATAAATTAATGTGCTTTTTTGGCTATTTGTATATATTCTTTTGGGAAGTATCACTTTAATATTATGACATTGTTTTTCATTTTAAAAAACTAAGGTTTAATTCACTAACAATAAAATTCACTTCTTTTGGTATATAGTCCTATGAGTTTGACAAACACATACAGGCATACAACTACCATTATAATCAAAGAGTTGCATAACTGTCCAAATCCTTTATGCAATTTTAGTAAACTCTACCCCTCCATCCAATCTATCCCATAGTGAAAACAATTTTTTGCCCCTATATAATTTTAATTTCTTTAGAATGTTCTATAAATTAAATCATAATATGTATAGTCCTTTGAATCTGTTTTCTTTCACTGGCACTTTATCTGAGATCATTTCATATTATTGTCTGTATCAAGGATTTGTTACATTTTATTATGGAAGATGGCTCCATTTATGGATTGACCACAGTTTTGTTTTGTTTCGTTTTGTTTTGTTTTGTTTTCGTTTACCAGTTGGAAGACATTTCAGTTATTTCTAGGTTTGGGTGGTGACACGTAAATCAACTTTAATGTTTTCACAGAGGCTTTTGTATGAAAATAAATTTTCATTTCTCTTGGATAAATACCTAGCAGTGAGATTGCTAGATCATATGGTAAAGACATGTTTAACTTTATTAGAAGCTATCAAACTGTTTTTCAAAGAAGTTGTACCATGTTGCATTCTTAGCAGCAATGTATGAGAATTTGAGATGCCAGTCATGCTCAGAAGAATTTAGGGTCGTTGCAATTTTTTTTTTTTCAATTTTAATCATTATATAGATGTATTGCTATATAATTATGGCTTTAATTTGCATTACCATAATAATAATGACATTGAACAAATGTACGTATCCTTATTTGTTATCTGAATATTATCTTTGATGAAGTGTCTGTTCAAAAATTTTGCCAAATTTGTTTGGGTTATTTGTTTTCTGTTTATTGAGTTTTGTGGATAGATGGATAGATAGATAGATAAAAATAGATGGATAGATATGGATAGATACAAATATATCTATATTTTGCAAATATATCCCATTCCAGACCTTTGCCTTTCTATTTTCTTAACAGTGAACAGAAGAACAGAAGTTCTTAAGTTAGTTGAAGTCTAATTCATCTATTTAATCTTTTATGGATCATAAAAGATCCATGTATGTTTGTTGGTGTATACAATAAATCTTTGTCTAATCTAAGGTGTAAAATATTTTCTCCTTTATTTTCTTCTAGAAGTTTGTAGTTTAGACTCCATATGAAGTTCTATGATTCAGTGTGACTTTATTTTTTATCTGATGTGAAATACAGATCAAAGCTCTTTTTGCACATGAATATCCTATTGTTGTAGCATTATAGGTTGAAAAGACATCCTTTTTCTATTAAATTGCCTTTATACTCTTCTTAAAATTCAATTAATCTTATCTGTGTGGATATACTTATGTACTTTCTACTTTGTTTCATTGATCTATAAGTGTATCTTTTCATTAATGCAAAGTAGTATTGGTTACTATAGCTCAGTTAGTGGGAGACGCAAATTTGTTCTTTCACAAAAATTATTTTAGCTATTCTGGTTCCTTTGCATTTTCATGTAAATGTTAGAGAAAGCTTTTTAATTTCTACAAAAATAAATATATCTTTTCATGATGTTCATTGGAATCATGTTGAATCTACATGGCAGAATTAACATCTTCATAATAGTGACTCTTAGAATCCAGAAGTATTGTATCCCTCTTTTTATTTAGGTCTTTGATTTCCTTGTCGCTCTTAACATGCAGTTCTTGTAAATATTTATTAAACTAATAGATATTTTGCTTGTTTGTTAATTTTTAGTTATCAATTTCTCACTGCCAGAATAAAAAAATGTAATTAATTTGCGTATATTGACCTTTCACATTGAAACTATGCTAAACTCATATTTTAGTTCTAATAGAGGTTTTTTTTGTTTGTTTGGTTGGTTTTTTTTTTGGTAAATTCTTTGGGATTTTCTACATAGACCAGAAGCTGGCAAACTATGGTATGAGGACTGAAACATAGCCAACAAAGAAGGCATATTCAGGTCCCAAACCCTTGTCCTGTAGGTGTGAACCCATTTGCAAATAAGACCTTTGAAGATATTACTAGTTAAGGTGTCCCCAAACTGAATGAGGGTGAGTCTTATTCCAATATGGCTGAAGTTCTTATAAGCAAAGGAAATTAGACATAGTAAAGGAAGCCATGGGGTACAGCCAGAAGCTGGAAGTTAACGGAACCCAGAAGTTAAATGAGAAGACACTGCCACATTCATTGCCATGTGATAGAAAGCCAAGAAAACCCCAACATTGCCAGCCAGCCAGGAGATAATAATCCCTGGAGTAAGTAAGCCTTTTAGCCTCTGAAACATTAAGCCAATAAGTTCCTGTTGTTAAGACAACCCATTGCATTATATTTGTTTTAGAGGCTGGGAAACTAATACATACGGCCTGTGAGCAAGTTGCCTGATTTTATAAATAAAGTTTGATTGGAACCCAGGTATTACTATTTGTTTTTTTATTGCCTATAGCTGCTTTTGACTATAATGGCAAAATTGAAGGGATGCAAAAAGACTATATGATCCGCAAGTCTAAAATAATTACTATGTACTACTATAAGATAAACTTTGTTAATGCTTGGCAAATATATTCATATTATCCAGCAATAGAGACCATTTTATTGACTCCTTTTCAATTTTAGTGAGTTTTAATTCTTTTTCTTCCCTTATTACATAGTCTATGCTAGGAATGTAAGAATAACATAGAATAATAGTGGTGAGAATGGACTTCCTTGACTTCTCCCAGATCTTAGAAGGAAAGCATTTACTCTTTCCACATTTAGTGTGATGTTAGTACTAGGACTTTTAGAATTGCCCTTTAACAAAAAAAGTTCCATTTTATTCCTAGTTTGTTGAGTTTTCATTTTAATCATCACTATATGTGATGAACAGGGTCTAATAATTTTTTGCATATATTTTTATGAAAATATAATCATAATATATATTTCTTTATTTCATATTGTGTGGTGAATTACATTGATTGTTTGAATGATGAATCTGTTTTGAATTCCTGGAATAAACCTCACTTGGTCATTATGTATTTATATATATTTTTGATGGAATCAATTTGTAGCATTCTGTTAAGGAATGTTGCATCTATCTTGGTAATGATTGAAATGAATCTGTAGTTTACCTTTCTTGCAATGTCTTTTCATCGTTTTGGTATTAGGGTAAAACTGGCATTATAACATGATTTGGGAAGTAGTCCCTCTTCTATTCTCTGAAAGAGAGTTGGTAAAATTGGAGTTATTTCTTCCATTATTGTTGGAAGAATTCACCAGTGAGATCATCTAAGCCTGGAGTTATCTTTTATAGAAGGTTTTTAACCCAAGTTAAATTAAATTAACAATATATTTAATTGATATAGATATATTTCATTAGTGTCCATTAGTGGGGTTAGTGTCCTTCAAGGAAATTTGTCTATTTCATCTAAATTACTTAATTTATGGACATAGAGTTGTCTGCAATATTCATTCATTATAATTTTAATCTGCATGAAATAACTAATCATAACCCCTCTTTAATTTCTGATATTGATAATTTATCTCCTGTCTTTTTTTCTAGCTAAGCCTGGCTAAAGATTCATCAATTTTGATTGATCTTTTCAAAGAACCAGCTTTTGGTTTTATTAATTTTAATTTTTCCCTGTTTTAAATTTCATTGATTTCTGTTCTAGTTTTTATTGTGTTTTCCTTTTGCTTACTTTATGTTCATTTTACTCTTCTTTATCTAGTTTGCATGGTAGGAGATTATGTTAATGATTTTAGGAGTTTCATATTTTATAATATATGAATTTAATATTATAAATTTCACTCTAAACACTGTTTTAATTGCATTCTTCAAATTTAGACATATTGTGTTTTCATTTTTCTGCAGCTAAGTCACTCCTCCTCTGAACTCTGGCTGCTTTGAATATTTTAGCTTTTTCCTAGGTTTTCTGTAGTTTGAATATTATATGCCCAGGAGTTCTTTATTTCTTACCCTGCTTGGTATTGCCTGGGCTTCTAGGATCTATGGTTTTGTTGTTTTTCACTACTTTTGGAAAAATTTCAGCCATCCTTTCTTCAACTATTTCTTCTGCACCATTCTCTCTTTCTTTTATTCCTGTATTCCAAACATGGGTATATTACTCTGTTTGATATTGTCCTCCCACACTTACATGCTCTGCTCTGTTGCGGGTTTTTTTTTCACATTTTTTCTCTTTGCATTTCAGTTTGTGTAATTTGTATTTGTTTTATCTTCAAGGTCACTGATAATTTCCTCAGTTTTCTCGGTTCTACTGATGAACCCAAAGACATTCTTCATCTCTAATGCTGTGTTGTTTTTGTTTTATTTCTAGTATTTTCATTTGATTCATTCTTATAGTTTCCATCTCTCTGGTGAAATAATTCCCTATCTGAACTTGCATGTTGTCTACTTTAGTGTCTTTAACATATTAAAGATACTTATTTTAAATTCCCTGTTTAATAGGTCCAACAACTATAACATATTTGAAATTGGTTCTGATGATTGCTTTTCCCCTGCAGATTGTGTTTTTCGCTTGCATTTTGGTATGCCCTGTAATTAAAAGCTAGACATATAGTCTAGGGCAGTACGTATGAGGTAAATAGATCTTTAGTGTATGGAATTATGTTACTGTAACCAGGATTTGAGTTGTGCTTAAGTTTGTTGTGCTTTAATTACCAGATTATGGGTGCTATGGATACTAAAGACTTCAATTTCCTATAATGACCTTGTGGTCTTGCCTCTTGGCTTTGTATCTTCAAAACGTCTGCTTTAATAGTCCTACTGACTTATTTAGCATCTGGAGCTTTCCTCTCAGTTATGAAAATGTTCAGGTCTTGTGTCTCCTTGTAGGCACCCGTCTTTCTTCAGAATTTAGGACGGTTATCTACCCTGTTGTGGAGGACAATTCTAAGATGGACTTCAAGGTTCTTGGCCCCCTGGTTTGCATACCCTGTATAATTTCTGAAATTGTGAATACAGTGGCGCTCTTCCTATGATTTGCTGATGTTATAGGGCCAGGTGACTTTAAGAAAGGGAAATTATTTTGTTTGTCCTAATTTAATCAAATGAGGCCTCTAAATATGTATCTAGCAATCAGAGGCAGAAACCCAAGAGTGTGGGAGGGAATCAATGAGAAAGTTTTCTGTGGTTGTGTTTAAGGGTGGAGGAGGCCAAGTAACAAAGAATGTGGATAGCATCTCAGAGCTGAAAGCAGCCACTGGCTGACAGCCAACAGGAAATGAGACTTCAGTCCTATAGCCTCAATATGATGGATTCTTCCAAAACCTGAGTAAGCTCGGAAAAGGATTTTTCCAGTAACTTCCAGATGAGACCTCAGTTCTGTCAAAACCTTGATTTCAGTCTTGTGATACCCTAAGCAGATAACACCATCATATCTATAGCCTCTGACTTAAGGAATGCTGAGGCAATAAATAGGTGCTGTTTTAAGGTTCCAGTCTTGTGGTAATTTGTTATACAGCAATAGAAAATTAGTACATCTGTGTACTCTGTACTCTTACAATTTTGCTAATTTGTTCCTTAGCTTGTTTCTTGTTTAAAAGAAGTGAGCTTATATTTTTCAGCTCTATATATGTCCAAACTGAAGACATAAGTCCTCTATTTGTGCTTTTTTACATATCTTCCAATGCTGTCTAAAATATGTTCCTATTTTCTTTTAAATCTTGCACATATGAGCATCCTTATAATAGCCATTTTTACATACTTGCCTGCTAATTTCATCAGCTATTTTATTCTATGTCTGTTTCCATTTCCTGAATTTTTTTCCTCGCTATGGGTTATATTTTGGTGCTTCTTCAGATGTCTAATAATTTTTATTTGATATCTAAATTTTATAATTTTAGTTTATGTGCACTGAATTGTAATGTGTTCTGTAAAAGACTGTTAGACTTTTCCCAGCAGACAGTTAAGCTATTTAAAGATAAGAAAAATTCTTTCATGGCTTTTTTACAAAATTTAACCCTTTAAAGGAATATGTAGAGTAGCAGTTATTCTAATGCTAATTAATTCCATTTCTAAAGTTTTCCTTCCATAGTCTCAATTAAGTGGCCCACTTAGGGTAGTAGAAAATAGATTGATTTCCAGCCCTGAGTGAACTATGGGAATATTTTATCTTACAATTACCTTGAATTTTTTCTTTTCCTAAAAGTTCTTCTTTGACCATCCCGTGGGCATTCATTCTAAAAAGACACAGATTGATATTCCTTCAGAGAGTCAAGGAGTTCTATGGATTTTGTAACTGTAGCTCTCGCCTCTATGCTACAACATGATGAACCTGAAAATGTTATGAGAAATAAAAAAAGCCAATCACAAAAGGTTCTATTTATATGAAATATCCTAATAGGCAAATCAATAGAGTCAGAAAGTTGATTAGTGGTTACTTGGGCCTGGGGGCAGGGTAATAGAAGGTGACAGATAAATGCTTTGGGGTTTCTCTTTGTAGTGCTAAAAATGTTCTAAATTGACTGTAGTGATAGTTGCACATATCTGTAACTATACTTTAAAAACACTTTAAATGGGAGCATCACATGGTATGTGAAATTAATCTCAATAATGCTGTTTAGAAAACTAGACAATTAAAAAGAGGCTATTGAACAAATTCAGATATATTATAGCTCCAATATTAATTGCTCTTAGGAAGAACATAATTACTGTATTTTCAAAGAACTGTTAGGATTCAGATAACAATAAAAAGCTGGAGACATATTACAGTATTCAAGAATATTGGCTTTAGAGCTAGTCTAATCATGGTTCAAATCTACTGTTAGAAACTACCTATCATAGTTTGTTTGCCTTCACCTAATAATTGCTAGAAATGAATGTGGAATGACTGAATATGATTTTAATTATTTATTAAAAAGTATATATTTTTCTTAACCATTACTTCCAAGCAAAATACAAAATATATGGATTAATAAAGAGTGGCAGTCATTGAATCATGATTCTTAAAATAGTTTAACAACATATTCATGTGGGTGGGTAAATGGAATCAGTGTTTTCACAAAGCTTTACAAATTAACTTCAGAATGCTTATAACTATCTTGACAATTTCCAAATATCAGAGAGAAATGCTGTTTTGAAAGGAGTCATTGATATCTGTTTCACTGATTAAAACCACAAAGGTTTGGGTATGAATTCTTTTTTTTTTTTTCAGGTACCAGGGCCTCGTATGTGGGAAGCTGGCTCTCAACCACTGAGCCACATCAGCAACCCTGAGTTGGTTTTTATCATTCATTGTTGTTTGCTTTTTTGTTTTCAAAAGGCACCAAGAACCAAACCTTCAACCACCTGAGCCACATTCAGTCCCTGGGTATGAATTCTGATTTGGGTATCTCATTTGGAGTATATGCCTTAAGTTACTTCATAGAAATAAATTTCATGTGTAAAATAGGGCAAACTCTAGTACTTCATGTTACTCCCCACCGCTGAGGATTAAATAAGATAGTGAATAAACAGCTTTAAGCACTGTGCCTGACACATATAATGCCCGCAATAAATGATAGAGCTTCCTCTTTTTATAATCTAACATTTACAATCTCAGGAACCTCTAGAGCAAATTCTGAGCCAGGAGTTTCAGTGATGGAGAATTATTATCTTTTTAAAATTAATTACATGAAAATCAGGAAATATATGATACAATATTGAAAAACAACAACAAATGATTCACTGAAATTTCTAGGGATGAGGCTTGCCTCAGAAACATATTAACAAGTAAAAAGCAAGAGCTAGCAAAGGAATCTAAATAAAATGAATTAGATCACATTCATATTCACTCTTTATTCCAGTCCCTTAACATCCAAGGTCTTCTATCCTAGCACAAACAGAAAGTGATGCATTGAACTAAAAGAGTAAGAGTTTCTGCTTGGTTTAGATAAGCACTTCAGAGGTTGTGAGCTTATCATAACCATCTGCCACTCTTGAGACAGCAAAATTACTTGGAGTATCTTGCCAAACCAGGTTTACTTATGACATTTTTTTCCTTCTTTCTGAAGTCTTCAGGATAAAAGTACAATGAAAGAACATCAATCTCTATTCTTCTCATCTAACCAAAGTCAGAAATTCTACAATTAGAAAGTAATGTGTACTTTAGAGGTCAATGAAAGATTATAATGTCCTAAATGTATCAAAGTACTGCTGCTAGAGTGGATTTTCATAGTAGGTTGCCACCCAATTGTTAAAATCTCCTCTACTATAAATTTCTAGAAATAATTTTATTACATAAGAAAGGACAAATACATGAGAAAAGAATAACTGAGCATGTGTAAAGGTGAATTTTAATATTAATGACTAATGATGATACAAAGAACACCTGGAAAAGTTTTCCCAAAACAAGAATATCTCAGAACATTGGTTATGCTGCTATTTCTTTCTCACACATACACATACACATACACACACACACAATCCTTTGCCATTCCTACATCACTAGAGACCTGGACTTTGCAAAATTGTAATTTAAGCCATTAATGTTTCAAAAAACAAATATTAGTACAATAGAACTGCAGCAGTTCCCATCAACTTCGAATTCTAGGTAAAAATAGAATTAAGCCTTTAATTCATTTATTGATGCAACACTTTTTTAACAAATGCCTGTTCTATTTTGCATGATGGAAAAGTTTTAGTAATAGATTATGGTGATGGTAGGACAACATTGTGAACACAATTAACAACAATAAATTATATATTTAAATGTGGCTAAAAGGGGGCATTTTAAGTTACATAAACGATACTAGATAAAAATTTAAAAAAGAAAACATAAGACTGTACAACACAAACAGGGAATCCTAATTGTGTAAACCATGGACTATAGTTAATAGTACAATTATAATATTCTTTAATCAATTGCAATAAATTTATTATATTAATGTAAGCTGTTAATAAAAAATAAGGGGCATATGAGAACTCTATAATTTCTGCATGATTTTTCTGTAAACCAACAATTTCCCTAATAAAAAATGCTATGTATGATAACAACAACAACAACAAAAAAACATATAAAATACCTAGGAATAAAGAAAAATCCTCTTATGTATAAAACCCAAGTGCAACATGCTATGAGGAATTAAAAAAAAAAAAAAGAATGCAATTTAGTACCTCCCTTTATGTTGCTTTGTTTAAATAGTGGATGGAGGAGAGCTGGGGCACTAAATTAACGTTCTGTTATAAATGTTCTCATATGGTGTTTTATGAGATACCAACAAAGTTTGCTTTGGCTACAGAGAAGGCAAGCTTAGGACTGAATTTGATGGTATGCATCAAGAAGAGTTTAGCAAAGGTGATAAAATTTGATCAGTCAGATGAAAAGAGGAAATTTGCATCACAGCATGGATTGGATTTAGGGGAAACTTATCCAGGAAAGCAAGTCTCATGCTGTATTCTGGGCATGAAGCATATGCAAAAATATAATTTGAAATGAGACTGGATATATTATTTCAAACAAGATTGGAGGAGCCTGTGAACATCAGGCTGGGACACTTGAACTTTGTTCTGCAGATAACCTAATTATTCAAACGTTTTGAGAAATTAATGGCATGATCCAGATATTTAGTCCCAAAGGTTCCAAAGACATTGCAGAAAGTACCAAGAGGGAATTATTTGACACCCAGGTTTCGCAACTGAACCACCTTAATGGTGGCTTGAAGTTTTCTTGTTTTTTCCCTCCATTACCATCACCTTCTTTAGGTTCAATCTTTACCTGAACACATATATTTTATTTATCTAGCCCTCTAATTTGCTAGATGAGAGTTTTGTTTTGTGTGTAAGAATAGCTCATTCTCCAATTAGACAAATCCAGCTTTGATGCATTTTACCTGCTAGAATTCTAAACAAGCTTCTCTTTCTTTAAACTTTTAAATCAAGCTTCAATGACAATGTAAAAATATAAATATATAAATTAATACTGACTCATTCATTGGATTCCCTTAACAAAAAGTTTTCCACTTCATCCATTGTGTGTCCTATTGAACTTCTCTATGATCTATTCATTATAAAAGCACACCCTTCATTTTAACCTCCCTGGTCACGGTTTTTAGTGAGGATTGACACTCTGCTTTTATGATTTGTAACCCCTACATTGCAAACACTCAAGCATCATTTTATTCCTTTAGTAATTAGAACCAATTATACCCCTTTTCTACAAAATTCTTATCCATTCACTACTAGGCTTAGAAGGAAAATAACATTTGTTTAAATCAACAATACTCTCTTGTTGGAAGGTAAACTCTACACGTTTACATGGTTACAGACTACATTTGAATGAACTCTCACAGCAAATGCCAGAGGGGAAAATATCCTGTGTAATAAATATTATATTTAATTGCCCTAGTCAATTTTAAACCAACCTTTCTCATGATTCAGAGGCTATGCTATAGATCAAACTGGGATCAGTGCTATGTTAAATACTTTTTATTTCCTAATGGTGCCTCTGGCAGTCATTGAAAACAGGGTTTATGCAGGCTCTTTTATTTGGGTGCTTTGATGATTTTATTGTCAGATGCTCTCACTAATAAAAATAAGTCAAAGGCTGTCCATAAGCATTCTAGTACCTGTTTGTGGTGTCTTTATTATTATTTTAGTTGCCATTTTCATTTCTTGTTATTTGTATCCTTCACCAGACATATGACTTGATAAAGTCATAATGCTGTCACATATGTATGTAGAATTGGTATTTTTCTACGGAGTGGTACAGGGGCTTGAGGCCGGAAGAAATTAATTTATTATTTGATTTAAGAAAGATGTAATATTTACCAAAGCAGCTGAAATTAAATTTCTCATTTATAATCAAATCACATCATTGGCAAGACTGCTTGAAATTCCAATGGGCAGCAATAGAATTTTATGAACTATCACTGCTAATACCAAGTGGATCTCAAAAATACATAATTTACTTCTTTTTCCTTTTCTCTTCTTCAGTATATCGATTTATATATAGTAAAGGTTTGGACTGTGGCAATATTTTCTATTCTTAGCTCTGCTGTTTCTATAAGGCTTGATCATTCAACATGGTTTATCACCCCAAAAGTAACCCCATTCTTCATACTAAAAAATGACCTTTGAATTTCCAAGGTGACTTTCCTTGAAAAACCAGAAGAAAAATGTATTCCCTTATTTGTCACATTTTTCAATCTTTACACTGCCTTCAGAGAACACACTCTAAAAGGATTTAGAGCTGAAGATAATCTGAGGATGACCCATTTAACTGACAAACAGACCCTTAGCCTGCTGAATGGATGTGTCTTTCTAATAGCAAATACTGCATTGCTTTTCCTCTTCAGGCGTTCCCATCAATATTGGTATAGCACTACTTATTTGTTTATATTAGTAGAATGCCTGCACTGGGAGCCACGCTACACTGATGTTCACAGGACAGTGAAACATCGTGGGACCAAAAGTGCATGCCAATGCCTCTCTTACCTTCCTGAATTTCTAGAGGAGATGTTAAGTTACTTAAGCATGGCTTGCATTTTTCTTATCAATTTTTTCAGTTCTTTTTCTTTCCCTGTGTTCTTCATTTTAGCCATTTTTCCATTGGCATGTCTTCCAGTTAGCTAAACTTGTTTACTGATGTATCCAATCTGCTCTTTCAGCTACCCAATTCAAAATTTGATACTTTGTTTTTTTGTTTGGTTTTTTTTCTTTTTTCTTTTTTTTTTTTTTGCAGTCTCAACTATCCATTTCATTCATTTCTTTTAGAATCCAATTCCGTGTTTACAAAGAAATCAGCCATCCTGTCATGTAATTAACCCTCTTCTTTTCTATTTGCTTTAACAAAAAGTTTAAAAGCTTTAATCATAGTTATATTGAAATTAGTATCTGCTAACTATGTCTATATTACATATCAAAACTATTCTATATCATGCATCTGTTTCCTTTTTTCTATTGGCTGTTGGTCATTTTCTTGCTTTTCTGCATGTCTAGTATAAAAGAAGTTTAAAGAGCCTACAGATGATGCTCTTTTCCACCAGAAGTGATTTTTCACTTTCCTTTGTTAGGCAGATAGAGTGAGGATGGACATCTCCATCCAAGAATAGATTGACCTTAGCCAGAATTGGGTTAGGGTTTCAATAATGTTCCCCTAACCCCTAGCTCACCCTTGTTTCTCTTGCCCAGACTTCTTGGGTTTGAATTAAGAACATGGCTGGTTCTCATTGTCTTTCCCAGCAATTCTACAATAAATCCATGTCTTCTGTGACATAGTCCATCTCTCCGTCCTCCCATACCATGTACTTCCACATGTGAGAATTTGGAATGTGCTGGAAATCGGTCATGTGCTAGAGGAAAGACCCTCTTTTGGGGAGTCTTTACCTCATAAGTACTTGTGAGGTAGAAGGAAGCATCACTGTGCCTTTTAGATGCTCTCAGCTTAGGACTCCAGCCTACTGTGTACAAACCATAATTCACTAAATGTGCCAGGCGCAAGCCAGGCTTCATTTGAGGAATCCTAGTGTCTGATTTGTTATGCCATCTGTCTTAGTTTGACAGCGCTGCTTTGACAAATACCACAGAATGGCTTGGCTTAAACAACAGGAATTTATTGACTAACAGTTTGGAGACTAGAAGTCCAATATCCAGGTATTCAGCTGACATGTTTTCTCCCAGAGTTTCTAGAATTCTGGGTGCTGGCTTGCTAGTAATTCTTGTGGTTAATTAGCTTGTAGATGCATCTTGACCTCCATCGCATGGTTAACTCTCTCCTTCTCTGCCTTCTACTTCTGGCGTCTACTGACCATGACTGGACTTTCTCTGCTTATAAGGACTTAGGCCATATTGGATTAAGACCCACCCTGATTCTATTTAGCCTTATCCCAATAGGAACTTTGAAGGTCCTATTTACAAATAAATTCAAACCCACAGGACTCGGAGTTAGGACTTGAATCTGTCTTTGTGGGAGACATGATTCCATCTATTACACCATCCCTGAATGAACATGAATATATTTAGTGGTTTTTCTTTTCCCCAGTGGAGTCTCCCTACCTGGGATGAGCCTGATTCTTAACCTACAAGCAGAATCAAGAACTGCCCTGGGGAGGGGATAGCTTATGATTGTCAGTTTCCCTCGGAAGTTTCTTCTATCTCTACAATTTTAGTCCCGCATAATATATCTTGATTTCATAGTTCATAATGTCTTTTAACAGATGTTTTTAAAATGTAATATTTTTATATTTGTTACAGAAAAAGCATGGCCTTATTATCAGTTGTTACTTATATTATTATTGGTTATTAGTTACAGAATTGGAAATCAAATCATTGTTTCTTTTATAACAAAAGATAAGAATAGAAACAAACAAACAAAAACAAACTTTAAATGTACATTAAAGGGTGACTGGTCAAAGAAATTACTATATAGTCACTATATGCTGGAAGGTTGTTTTGCTATTAAAAGAAAATGCTGTCCCCACATGTGTATGCCCAATCATTATTGCTTCTACAGAGAGAAAACTTGATAACCAACCACAGAACCCTAAATGGCTACATTTATATTCCAATGAGATGAAAAATGAAGCTTCTTGAATCAAGATAATCACACTCATATGCAGGCATAAAGGTGCAAACCACTTTAGCATATTATTTACAAATATTCATTTATCCCTAAGGAAATAGAAGAAATGTTAGCTATGATAATGAAGAAATGAGTATGTGTACAAATCAAGAAAAAGTGATCCACTTTAACAACCAAATTCTAGGCATCTCTGATGCCCCACACTTCCACCTGTACAAGCTATGCTTAGACAAAGCAGCGGAGAGCCATTTTAAAAGTGTCTTTACGTTGAAGCCGACAATATGACTGCTTAAAGGAGATATGTAGAAACTGTGCCCCGGTGATCTGTGAATAGAAACATCACTTATTACTAGGAAGGATATGGCTGATAATGTTTCATTTGCACTTAAGCATGTCAATATCATCTACGAATTAGCCAAACTAAGTTGAATAACCATCTCAAAAATATAAAACATGAAGAAGCTCATGGAGTGACTTTGTTATATCGGTTACTTTGAAAAAAAAATGGATATGACAAAATATTGATCTGTAATATTTTAAGACAAGTCCTTAAGATGCCCAAGTCTTTGACGTTATTACCTCTATGTAGTTAATACTTTGCAGTTGAATTAAGCTGAAGAATTCGGGAAAGAAATGTATGACATAAAGGTTGATAAGTTATTTGCTTAGGACACATTTTAATTTTCATTTTTTTGACATCAATACTCTGAAAGCAAAACTATATATAGAAAGCTAATGGTGGCATATAATATAGCTGATAAGCTTTGATAGAACATGAATAAAAATTTAAATACACAATAAAATACATATATAATGTGTTATTTTTTTGTGTAAAACAAAAATAGATTATACAGCATAATTATTTTTCTAGTCCAATAAATAAAGCAAATTTCCATGCAAATAAATAAAATTGATATTCTCAAAAGTATAAAGTTGAATCCATCCTCATTTACATAAAATAAATCATAGTCACACTAGTTTATCAAATTTCTCAGTACATTCTTTATAACATAATTCCTCTCACACATGTCTAAGGTTTAAAACTAGAGCTACTTTTGCAAATAGTGACTATAAAGTTTAACATGCTTATATTTAAATTTGAATTAGAATTTGAGAATTCAAAACTGCAAGTAAACTCTTACTTCATCCTCATATTAAACACAACAGAGAAAAGGATTTACAAAATGAAGACTATGTTTGCTTTTGACTACTATTCAGAAGGGGAATGAAATTTTATAAAATTCCACAGGGCAACAGCATGGCTATAATTCCCCAATTCTTTATTCCTACAGTCTATGCTACTTTTTGCTGATGCAACTCCTTTCACATGCTTTTGAATTTTAAAATATGGTAAAAAATCATGTCCTACTCTAAATCATTGAAGCTTTTGTTAATCCCAGAAAAGATCATGTTCTTGGACCTTATCCATTCTTGTGGGTGTGGGATCCTTTGATTCGATTGAATTAGGCTGGGGGCCTTTGATTGGAGTACTTCAGTGTGGCATGACCCAGGGTGGGTCTTATATAAATGTGAGAAACACAGAAAAAGAGAACTGTAAGCTTTTACCCTGCCACGTGAGAGAGGACTCCAGGATTGCCTATAGCCTCAGAAAGACAGAGAAACTGAGAGCCTGAGAGAACCTGGAGGCTGGAATCAACTGAGCAACTGGAAGCTTAAGAGAGGAGATCCCAAGAGAGAGAAGCTACATGCCTAATCACTCACAGCTGAGCTCAGAGAGAAAGTGAGCCAGGAGGAGGAGACACAGATCCACTGTTGTTTTGTCTTGCCATGTGGCAGAAGTGCAGGATCAGTGAAGCAGCCTACCTTTGATGAGACAGCATCTCTGATCATGCCTCGGTTTGAACATTTTCAGTCTCAGAACTGTAAGATTTTACCCTAGTAAATTCCCATTATAAAAGCCAACCCATTACGGGTACATTGCATTGGCAGCCTTTAGCAAACTAAAACACTTATTAACTTGCTTTTTAAACTCAAAATTATATCCAAAACACCAAAACACATATCATGGAACTGCATATAGTTAGGTTAGATCAGGATGATTTCATTCCTGAATTCTACCCTATTGCTGGCATTTTATATCATACCTCCAGTATATTGGTTTAAAATTTATTTAAATTACTTTAACTCTAAGCTGGATATTAGCTCCATGGTCTTATAGTGAATAAAAGTAAATGTCAAGGGGATAAAGAGTAATCAACTCTGTTTTATGTCATTGAAATGTTAAAAATTCCATAAACCTAAATGCACAAACATTAGTTGTCCTTATTCTAAGGACACCTGAAATTGTCATTTTTATGAGTCTACTAGGTTTCCAGAATAGCTTCTGGATTCATATCCAATACCTATAAACATCCCAAGCTTTATAACTTTATTAAAGGGAGGTTGCCAAAAAACTATTATTTCAAATAACTTCCCTCTCTTATAAACTTTTTTAAAACCTGAACTTTCCATATTAGTGGTAAGTCACAATTATTAATCTGATTGCCATAAGACAATGTATCAAATGATAAAAATAGTTGGTAATCATAATTATTTTGAAACTATATTTTATGCCAATCACTAAATTTGTTAATGTTCATTTTAAAAGTAAAATGACTGAGAGGTGATTAGTCATTTGTGAAGGAGTACTGCCTGAAAAGCCTTTATGAATCTTAAAATTTACAGTAACTCAGCTTTAGTGTTCTTTCAGAATGAACTGCAATAAATCTCAATGTGTATGTACTACATCATTGTGACAGGTCATTGTATCAAGGTGGTATATGAAATTATCAAAGCTGTCTATTTAAATATACTTCATTCCACTCAAAAGTAGGAAGTACTGATTATGAATCAACTTGATTTAAAGATATTTGTTTCATCTTTTATTGTTCTCCTTTACTGTAATTAAAAAACTCCAACCATGCAGAAAAACAACATGGCTAGAATTGGTCATTACTTTTTGTCAATACAGCTGAAAGATTAGTAAGGCAGGACTCTGCAATATATTGAATAGAATAAAAAATAAATAAAACCTCACGCATAGTTAACTCGTAAAGGAAATGAGAACAAATGCTTCAATACGGTCATATTGAAAATGGAAGGTGATTGTACTTTAATACATTTAAACACGCTTCACATGTGTTTCTCTAAGTTAGAATTCTTAGAATATTCTCTTCCCAACAAACAAAAAGACCTGTCTCTTGACATCCTGGGCATCACACCACTCTGAAGGATTTTTCATTTTGGTCATCCTCATAAGTATATTCAAAGATGACAGGGGAGAATGAAGTGACTACTAGCTAGTGCTAACAGACCTCAGACTGATATTCCAGAAATATGCTCACCCCCCCCCCAAAAAAAAAAGCAGGACAAAAAGGTGATATAAGCCTCCTAGACAGGAAATAGAATGAAGTTGTCACTCAATAAAGGCCTGATGCCTCACCACAGTCTCTCCAGCACAAGTTTGTCTTAAAAAATAAATAAAGCAGTTGAAATACAGGGGCTTCTTTGGGAGTTGGAGGTTGTCCTGAGTACTGTTGTGGCAATGGATGTAGGCCATTTTAAATCAGCACACACCACTCAGAACGGAGTGGGAGAGAGTGTGGTCTACAGTGTGAACTGTGGTCTATGGTTGGTGGCAAGGCTCCAGGATGTGTAAGTTCATTGAGGTTGGTGGGCCACACTGAGGGAGATGTTTGTGTGGGATGTGGTGGGAGGTGTGGGAGGTGGGCAACATGGGAATCCCAGTGGGTTCCGTGTAATATTTTAGGTAATCTAAGCAACTCTTAAAATATATGTATATATATATATATAAATAACATTTTTGTAAGCAAATACACATATATGCATATATATTTATATATCATTTTACAAATGTTTGTATGTATTGTGAGAATTTTGATTTTTACCCATAATAAAAAAAAAAAAATGAAAAAATAAAATTAAATTAAATTAAAAAAAAAATAAATAAAAGCAAACGTATGAGATTTGAAAAAAAAACATAATAAAAAGAACAATTACCAATCAAATAAATAAATAAATAAATAAATAAATAAATAAATAAAACACTATGAAATAAGCAAATAACTCACCCACCCTTAGGTCCCACCTAGCTAAATAAAAAGGTTCTGATAAATGTTAACAGGATATAGAGGCATGTAGAGTGGGATCATGTAAGCAAGTATGAAAGGAAGGAAAATCCTAAATTCTGGACCTTACATATCCCTTCATAGCCTCCCCTGACCTTATGAATCAAACCTATTCAGATCCACACTGACGAACATCCATTGGTAAGAAGATCATAATTTCCACACTCTAAATCAGAACATGTAGTTTGGGAAATGTGTTAGTTCATTTACTTTCTTCAGAAAAGCCCTCCAAATTTATTCAAATGATATTATATACTGTTATATATTTAACATATTGCCTTTACTGGAAATATTTCAATTACATAAAATTAGCACTAAAAAATCTGAGCAATATTATAACTTTTTACCAAACATATGACCCTTGTTAGAGATATTAACAGCTAACCCTAGCTGAATCCTAACACCCTCCCTAGGGATGGGAACATAACATATGTGCATTCCCCAGGGCACAGCACAGCCCAAACTGTCACCACTCAATAATAATGGTTAAAATTCTGAATAAGCAGCCCTGAAATAGATGCCCCTTTACCAATTCTTCATACTCTCCATGTTTTTTTCCATTTTCTTCCTGTTTTATTTCAAGATTTTCACCTCTTCTTTATGAATTATCTCCTTCAGTTCCTACTCTGATCATCTGAAAAAAAGAAGTGCTCCTTTGGCCCAATTTTCTTGCAGAACTTTACCAACCTGTTTTAGAACTTTCTCTCCTTCCTCTCACACTACTGATTTCTGTCCTTTAATCTGTAAATACAAGGCTATAAATTCTTATCATTCAATATCTTGAAGAGAATTGTGAATGCGATTATATTAGCTTATCTCTATTTTCCTAAATATTTCCAAATCAATAGCTTTGCTGACAATATTCTCCATAGTGTTAAGAGAAGAGTACACTTGATTAGGAATTAGAAAACCTAAATTTAGTTCTACCCCTGACACTACTGTGGGCATGTATTCAGGAAAATCTCTTGATATCTCTGGCTCACAGTTCACTCATTATTAGCATAAAGTACAAGTCAATGTAAACTTACTCTGGCTATGAAAAGTAGGATTTTATCTTACTCTAAGAAGGATCTGCCTGTCAGAAATTTGCTCTAAGGTAGACTAGAGGAAAAAAATTAAGCATAGATTAAAATCTGACCTCATTTTTTATAAGCTGTGTGTTCTTTGGTAAACTATTGAATGTTTCTGAACCTTGCTTTCCCATATGGAAAATAAAAATAATAGTAAATAACTTACACGTGTGTTATATGTTTTATATATGGACTGCATCTAAAGGCTCCCCTTTTCCCATTATTTAAGGCCCTATTCAAAATCCTTGCCCTCTTGGAGCTTTTCATGATTTATTTCATTTCAAGGCACATAATGTAATAGGCACTGAATGTTTTTTGTTTGTTTTTTGCTGTTGTGTTCTAATTTTTTAAATGTATGAACCATAATCTGGAATCAGCCTTTCCTTATTCAAAGTGTCTCTAGGAGTTTAGCCATTTATTTCTCATGACTTTCACTTTTTACCTTGTTTTACAGTAATTTTACTAGCTACATTTTGCCTCTAAAATTTAATCTCCTTGAGAGTAGCAACTACGTGTGATTAATTCTTGGCTACAGCATAAAATTCATATTAGTGCCTAGCAGATAGTAGAAATGTCATAGTTATTTGGAGAAAAAAATGAATGAATTCACACCATGGTATTACCTGACACCAAATTTCCATCTTTTTAAGGCATTTCTTGCCTTTTTGGATTATTTACAGATCTTCTAGAGGATTCTTACCTCCACTGTATTATACAATATTTCAAATCAATCATTCAATCAATCAATAATTAAATTAATTAAAAAATATCTTTGGGACTCTCTCTTTAGAAAAATACTTTTGAAAGCTAGTTTACACAAATAGTTCTACAGAACTCAATCTAGAGTACATTTTGATAAGTTTTGAGAAATAAAATGTACCATTCCAAAATGCACCTTTATTCGTAAAGCAAAATCTGGTAGAGCAAAATAACAGAAGCCAACCATAGTAAACGAATATTGGGTGATTTAATTTTTGCTTTCCCTGAGGGAATAAATACACTGGTAAATGATATCCTTGTGAAGTTTTTTTAACTGCTCTGGCTCACTCTCTCACGTGTAAAATTAGCATAATAACTGTACTTATCTTGTAGTGTTGCTGGCTATAAGGATGGAATGAGGTAATTCCTGAAACATGCTCAGCAATGTGTCTGACACAAACAGTTCAACAACAGTCACTTCTTATTAAAAGATTAGAAATAGAATGGTTTGTTTCAATGTTTTTTTCCCCAAAAGATAACATTTAATCCCAATATTATTTGGTACCTCTCCTGTGCCATGATTGAGGATATTGAGATTCCTTAAGAAATAGTGAACACCTTATTATACCTACATTCAAGCAGGTTATAACATAAAGAAATAATTAATGTAGAGTCTAATATGTGTCATATCATAAATATGCATAAAATGCTATAGAAATCTAACAATAGAAGGGGTAAATTCCAATTAAAGATACCAAGATTGCTGGAGTCAGGGCTTATTAGGCCATAAAGGGCAAGTAGGAAAAGAAGGATTTAGATATGTCAGATTGGAAGTTGGGGATGGATCATTTCAAGAAGATAGAATAACAGAAAGAAACAGACAAACAAAACCTTGAAGACACTTGAGGGTAAGCATTAGCATCCTTACTATAAAATTAAAATACCTGCAGTAAAGGACTTAATTTTTAAGGGTAATAGACACTATGAATTAATAATGATTACACTGTGTTTTTTATAGTTTATTTCATAATGCAAGCATTGTTTTGTACCTTATATTTAAGACTAATAAAAAGTTCCATGGCTTTTTTCTACACAATGAAAACTGTTAAGTGAGTGAAAACAGTTTTATATATAAATTTATTGCATCAGATCAGGTATTTTAATTATACAGAAGTCAGGCAATTAGTAAGAATCCATGAATGAGTGTCTAAGGTGTTGATCTTGGGAATGATGTAATTGCTGAATCTGCAGCACTTGTGAGATATTCTGGCTTCAATTAAAATACACGCCATTGTGTAATCAATGCTGTCGTTTCATAAATCCCAAGCAGATGTTCTTGAAGAGCATACTATCAAATAATTCCTAAAGAGTGAGTTTTTTGAGAAAGATCTGGCATGATATAAAATCTCAGGCACCTCAAAATCTTTCTTTGAACTTTAATTTTTGCTTTTGATTGCTTTTAGTTCAGAGTTATATATCCAAAGATAAAGGCAAACAATAAGATTTAGATGCTAGTACAGAAATAAGTTGGTTTGTAGTCAAATGTGTGGTATACATTTAGCGAGGAAGTGATATTTAGAGTTGTAGCATTATGTACATGTCTGAAGAGATATATTCATGTCATAAGCCATCTTCACTGAGGTCTCATTATTAAAAGAAATCTTTGCTTTTAGCTTTTAGTTGTCTCTGATCTGGACATTTTTGAGTAAAAAGTTTATGTTAAACTAAAGTAATTTTTTCAGTTTTTCCCTTGCTAAAAGAGAGAACTCTTGAAATCTAATGCATAGTGACCATATGCTACACAATAAACCCAACTCTTTAGAAATCACTCAGCCATCATGCTGCATCAGCAAGTATGAATACAGTCTTCTAGCAACACTTCTGTTCAACAAAAATCAAAATGCCTTCCAATTCTAACATTTCATGATTTCAGAGTTCTAAAATACTTTAAAAAATCATTTACAATCAGTCTACAGATCAGTAAAGCATGTGATTTGGCAATTTGTTTTTAGGAGCTGAGGAGCTATACTGATTTTACATATGTCATAGTCTTCTACCGTTGCTCAAATTTTCAGTAATATATAAGATTTTCATCGATAAAGCACGTGAAGATAACCTGGTTATGAATATAAGTTACTTGACCTTAATCCAGCAAGGAAATCCACAGCTGCTCTAAATGCTCACACTAGAGAAGTTCAAGAGGTCTTAGAGGAGCCAGCCAGGAAGCTAATCAATGACACAGATGCTGCTTCTGGAATCACATTGGAGTGATCCCCATCTGGGACACTCAGCATGCCAAGTTTGTCTCAGAAGTGGTCACAGCAGTTAGGTTCTTTGCTCCATATGAAAAAGAAAGGCACCAAGGGGAACGATTCTCCACTCTGCAATTAACAGGAAAATGCTGCGTCAAGTGAAATTGTAATTAGATATAGTGATATGTTAATGAGCTTTGAAAATGTTTGGTTGAATAAGAGAAAAATGTTTGGATTGAACTAAAACAGCTATGTATCTGAAAATACAATACACATTATTAACTACAACTCTGTGCCAGAGTGTGTTTGCCTATACTTGTGCATTTGGGGTGAGATTATCTCAATATTACACAGATGTCACTAGAGACATTTAGTTTATTAAAGTGTCTCCATCTGATTTAAGAAACAGCTTCAGAATATTATCATCTTATTGTGATTACCTCAGAAAAGCAGTATGACTCTCAACAATTTTTATACAGGACAATAAAATCCAAGATAAGCTGCCTTTGAAAAATGAATTTTCTGGGAGGTGTTTTCTTTTAGTATGGATCTTGTTACAAATCCTGCTTGTAAGGATCTACTGTGTTCCCTACATATAAGTCATTAAATTCACAAAGTTGGAGTTACTCAATTTCTTTCTGTGAATTAACCTAGTTCAGACCATGGGATTAAAAAAATTATCTTGGGAAGTAGAAAAACTGAACCCTCAATTCATAATGTTGTAATTTATTTCAGTTTAGACTCTGCATATCCCAATATTGTCCTCCATATTCATTTGAGAAACTTGAAATATTATTTCTAGTGAGACAATTTTTGCCTCAACTTCATCTCTCACCCAGTTAAACAATAACATCTCTACCTTGTTTTCTTGTCTAGTATTCTCTTTCCTCTAGAATTAGTTTATTGATAGATTATAGGGTAAAAGTTCCAAAATGTAACACCAGCAGAATGTTTTTCAATGCAATTCTTATGGCCCAAATTCAAAATGCATCAGAATCATCTTAGGCATTGTTAAAAATGAAGACACTGCATTATAAATAATTTATCATTACTGATACTTCCAGTGGCCAAGTGTGCACGTTTTGAGGTAAATTTAATTTGTTTAATGTTAATAATTAAAATAAATTAAATTTACCTCATTATATTCTTTCTTATATTCCAATATTCTTCCTTATATTCCAATATTATTTCTTTCTTTTTGTTTTGACTTTTGTTTTTGTTTTTTTAACTTTAATTTTATTTTTTAAAAGATACTTAGATTTTACAAATGTCATCAGAAAATATAGGGGATTCCCACATGCCCTGCTCCCAACACCTCCCACATTTTTCCACATTAACAACATCCTTCATTAGTGGGGTACATTCATTGCAATTGATGAACACATTTTGGAGCATTGCCACTAAGGGTGGATTAAAGTTTACAGTGTAATTTACACTCTCTCCCACCCAATTCTGTAGGTTATGGCAAGATTTATAATGACCTGTATCTGTCATTGCAATGTCATTCAGGACAATTCCCAAGTCCCTAAAATGCCCCTGCATTACACCTGTTTTTCCCTCTCCCTGTCCTCAGAACCTCCAGTGGCCACTTCTTCCATATCAATGATATAATTTCTTCCATTGCTAGAATCACAATATGTCTATAGTAGAATAACAGTAAGTCTAATTTAGTCCATAGTTCATTCCCCAATCCTGCAGATTCTTAAGTAAGGAAAATGGTAAAAATTATACATGTCACAATCTTTAATTATAGAATGTGTACAAAAGCATGTATACAATACTTGTTTTGTGTTGTGAAGAGAAAAACTTACAGCAAATGTAGAAAATTGGAACCCTGCACTGGAGCCTGGGACTCCCCCACTGTGTCCCCTCCAGCTGCAGATAAAGTCTTCTACTTCCCTACTTAAAGTGTGATCCATGGGCTGGTAGGATCACAATTGGCATTTCCTAGAAGCTTGTTTAATATGTAGAAATTGAGTTAAATAATATGTTATTTAACATGTTCCTCAGGCAATCCATCATAAATTAAGGCTCAAAAAAACAATAAAAAATAAAAATCAGTGCTCTCATATACAGATTCACTCAGCTCCTTGTTTGTTAATATCATTCCAGAATTTTTCTGTAGCTTTTACTAGACTCTAGGTTTTTCGTATGCTTGTTATATCATAAACCAGGGGATAAAGGGAATTGCCATGAGACAGGTTTGTAGGCATTTTTGTAGGTACAGATGGCTGGAAATATTTGCCACTATGAGTAGTAATAGTTTCTAGTCCAGTGGTTCTCAAGACTGGCTTCATATTAAAATCACCTGGAGAACTTCAAGAAATTACTAGTGCAGGAGCTCTACTCCCAAACAAGTAAATCATTAAATCAAGATCATTGGAGATAAAGCAGGAGTATTGGCCATTCTGGAAAGCTCCCAAGGACAGTTTAAGCTAAGGTGAAATCTAGCATATTACAGAGAATATAGCAGACATTTTAATTGAGTTAAATTGGGCTGAGCCAATGATTCTCAAATCTTCCTGGAAGATTCTTAAATACACCAAGATCCAGGACACAACCAAATAACATTGAGTAGTTCTCTTTCAAGGCAAAGGGTTGCTCAGAATTACACCAAAGTAAAATTTTCTGTATCAAACACTGCACTTTATTTAATGGATATAACCAATATTGGAAATAAATTTCGAGTAGGTGGAGCCATTAGGATTCGATGCAATCTAATTTTACTGCCTTTAGTAAAATATTTTTTAAAAGAGATACTTTAATATCTTTATTTCCAATATGTGTACTTTAATTTTATTTTCATGCCTTATTGCACTAGCTAAGAAGTCCAGAATAATACTGAATAGTAATAGTGAGAGAGGACATCATTGCATTGTTTCCAATCTTATGGGAAGGTAAAGAGTCTCTTGTCATAAATTACATATTATCTTAGCTGTAGGTTTTGTGCAGATGTTCTTTATTGAGTTGAGGAAGTTCCTCTATATTTCTAGTTTGCTAAAAAGGATTTTACCATTAATAGTTGTTTTATTTAGTCAAATCCTTTTTTTCCCTACATCAATGATATGATCACACAATTTATCTTCTTTTGTCTATTGGTATAGTAGATTACATCGATTGATTATCTAAGCGAAAACTTGTGTTGTTAATTTTAGATATTCAATCTCAATCTCTCTCAAAAAATAATAAAGGAAAGGGGTAAGGTCTGAGTTTGAATCCCTTGTTAGTTATATAACTGCAAGCATGTTCCTCCATTCACATTTCTGGTAAGAACTGCTTACCTCAGATGGTTATAATGAGAGTTAAATTAGATAATCCATACAACCCCTTAATACCATGCTCCATATATAATAAGCTATCGTAGTTATTATTTTCAAACATGGAAGACCTTGAAGATTTTTCTTGAAAGTCAAGTTTAATTTTGTCAAAATATCTACCTAGACAGACTTTTCATATATAATGGGTATAAAAATCATCTTTTTTAAAACTTCTATTCTCACTAGAAAGAAAGCACTATGAGCACAAGTACTTTTTGACCATTTGGTCCACTACTGCATGCTCAGCACCAGAACCCTATGCCTAACTAACAAATATATGATGAGCAAATCATTCAGTTGCATAGCACTCTATGGTTTCTAGAAAAGTCTTTTATATATATGCATAGTATCACGTATGGTCCTCATGATAACCTTATGGAATCTAACTTTTCTTTCTCATTGTATGCATGAGGAAAGCAAGGAACAGAGAGTTGAAGAGGGCTGCTCAAGATCTCCTAACATCTATGTCTTGAGACTCTTTATCTACTGCCACAGGTTTGTAGCCTGAAATAAACCCTGACACAAGGTAGATACTCATAATTGCTGGACTTAAAGAGAAGATGAGGCATGTTATTGTTGTTACTCCTTTCTTTTAGAAGGCCTGGGTTTCTCACTCCTGGATAACTGCAATTAGTCAGGGGGTATGTGACTATAGGATAATTGAGGGAAGTCACCACTGTGTTAAGTGATTTTATACATTATACTTGTATTAAAAATCAAACATGGACAGCTGTAGGCTATAATGCAAATTTTGTATTAACGTAAAGATAAAACATGAGTTTTTAAAGGGAATTTGTACATTGCTTAATTCAGTCTATGTCTCCTAACTGCTCCTATGACACAAGTCCATTCACCTCTGCTATTAGAGTTACATTAGTAGAACACTTTAATAAGCATTGATTTGAATATGTTGGATAAAATGATGTGCTGTGACAGGATTTCGGTAAGATGAAGGGTTTTTTTGCTATGTTTGTTAAAGAAAGTCCTCCTCTCACAGAAAATCTGATAGCAAGGGCACTATCAGTTGTGGCTGTTGCTTTTGTTACCATCCTTTGTTTGTGAATTTGGAGAAGATACTCAACATCTATAAATCTTAGACACTCCTCATTTATAAACAAGGACAGGACAATTTGCCACCTGAGGAATTAATCATCATAAGTCGCTTTTGAAAATTTCACACATGCCTAATTGCAATAACCAGCAAAACACCATTAATAATAAATACATTTCATAAGACCACAAATACTCTCTCATTGCCAGTGGGTATCATTTGTGCTCACTGATTAATGTGTTGGATAAATCTTTTTATTCATGAAAACAAGAGAGAATGCCACATTAAGAAGATGTTTCACAAAACAGGATGATACAGAAACATAGGTCGAATGGGCCACATTAGAAAGGGGTTGTGTATCGAATATTACCCTGGTTCTTTAAACATTTGCTTTATTCATGCTTCAGTGGACAATCTTATCACCATGGAAGGGCTCACCCAGAATTTTTTCAGAAAATTGATAAACTATGAGCAAATTTGGTCTTTATTAGTTTTTTAGAACAGCCTAATGGGAAAGGGTCAAAAAAGATTTACAAGCATTTATGCAGTTGTATCCTTCATTTTTTTTTTTTTTTTTGTAAAATAACCAAATCCTCAAAAAGTTGCAGAAGTCAAAGTATGCCTGCTCTTTAAAGGAATTCTGTGGAAATGTCCTCGTTTTTAACGTATTTTTTGACTACCAAAGTGATGTGCGTTCAGTTATAGACAATCAGAACAGAAAAATAACCCTAACACTGAGACACAGTATTATTATTCTTCGACTTTCCATAGAAAGAACCTCCTTTGTTAAAGCTGAATAGTCATATAATAATGAGTCAACCCCCTTCCTGGGAGTTTCATGTATCTTGAGTTTCATTAATTATTGAAACCTTTAATAAGTGGATTCATACCATTTTGACCATTTTGAATGTGTGTTTTTTTGTTCTCATTACTTTTGTGAGTTTCATTCACAATGTGCGTAAAATACTTTATTTACTTGCATCATCCGTTTTAAAAAACCTTGAATATATATGCCACAGTTTACTTACCTATTCCAAAATGATGGACATATAGCTTGTTTGCTATTAGGAGCTGTGTAGGATAGTGCTATAGCGAACATTATTATACAATTATTTTGATTAACATATGCTCTCATATGCCTAAAAGTTCATTTTATAAGTAATGGGTTTTCCTAGATGAAGCTTCAGTATGTTATGTCCTAACAAGTTTCAAAAGTGGTTGTACCAATACAGAATCTCACCAGCCATTCCACATGTTCCACATTTCCGCCAATAGTTGGAAATGTTAATAAATTGACTTTGGTGATTAATTCTGGTGGCTGTACACTGTATGCTTTGTGCTATTTGTTTTATTTTCCTGGTGCCTAATGAGGTTGAGCGTATTTTCATATGCCTGCTGTTCATTTAGAAATCTTTATTTTCTAAAATGACTGTCTAAGATTTTTCCTTATTGATATTTATGATTGTGTTTGTGTGTGTATGCAGAGTATGAGGGTATTGTCAAATAAATCCTTTGAAAATTTCTTGACCTAATATATGGCTGGTATTTTCAGTCTAAATATAATGTCTTTTCATGAAAAAAAGTTCTCAATTTTAATGTCTTCCAAATTGTAAAATATCTACTTAAGATAGATTTTTGTATCCTGTTTAAGAAATATTTTTGTTCAAATACCACCGAAATCTTCTGAATTGTTGTATACTTTATTAGTTTCCTTTTTATATTTATATATAATGCATCTGAAATTGATTTTATGGATAATGTGAGGCAAAGGTGAATATCATTATTCTCATATGATATTCAGTCAATTCAGCACCATTTATTTAAATATCCATCTTCTATCCACATTGCTGCAGTGTCATTGTACCACAATTCTTTAAGAAGACATACATAGGCATATACATATATACTATACATATGTATCCATATACATGTAAACACACACATATGCATACAGACATACAGCTGCCAGTACTCTAATGAATTTATATTACTTTATAATATTTTTAAGATACCTAATATTCAAAGAATTTATAATACATGGTAAAATAAATATATAGTAAATGAATTATATTATCATGGTAATTGATAATACTTGATTTATAAAATATAACAAATTTTACAATGTACAATCATAAAGAAGTTTTTATTCTATCCATATATCATGCATATAAGAAATATCACCATTGCTATTGTTTTACAATAAAAAATGTTATCATAAAACACTGTATAGATTATTGCATTCAGTAAAACTCATAGTCCAAGGAAAAAGTCTCCAAAATCCCAGGCTGTAATCTACCCTCCTTTTACAACTGAAAGTATATTTCTCTCTTATCGATATAAATAATATCAATATGTGAATATTCATATTTGATTATTTATAAATATATTATCTGACTCTACACACAGAAGATACATTAGAAAATTGAGGCATTTTATCAGTGATCCAGCTTATAAAACACTTTTTTTGGAAATATAACTTATGGAAGTCAGTTTTACATGATCTTGAACTTTTTAGAAAATGTACAAATGATCTTCACTTCAGTGTGATAAGATCAGCCTGAAGGGGAAATTATTTAGTTGCTAAATTAAAACTCACAAAAATTAGCATAGGTATACAAATTGAAGCATGAACATTGAAATTTCTTACCTGTAAATGTATTTTTTCTGATATATTTTAGAAACTTTTTTCAGAAGTTTAAAACTTCCTGGTTATTCAATTATTTGGCTCAGAGAAAGTGAAGGATATTTTTCCCTCTGAAAGAAAAGTCTCTCTATATTTTTATTTCATGACATGCATATTGTAAGTCACTAACAACTAACATGAAATATATATTTAAGTCACTATCACTAACAGCTAATATTAACAACTGTGAAAGAATCCTTAGATGTGAATTTGTCCCTTAAATTCATCACAAAATTATGTTCAATGTTTCTCAACATCTTTGACACCTTTCTTTTAATTCTACCAGACCCTATTGCCTCTGATGGCTCTTCAGGTAAGGGCAAAATAATATGAGACAAAACTTCATTTAAGATCAAATCTAATACTTAGGTTTACAGATTGGGTATAGAGGAGGAAGAACCCAACTTAGGATGTGTTTTACAAAATGGGAGTGATTTCATGCTAAGGTAATGTGATGGTTGGGCTAATATGTCAACTCAGCTAGGATTGTGCTCAGTTGTTTGGTCAAACAAGCACTGGGCTAATTGTAATGCAAGGACATTTATGGACTTTGGCTACCAGTGAGTTTACTGCATAGATAGATGATTACATCTACATCAACCAGGAAGATTGCCATCAGCAATGAGTGATGACTTATCCAATCAGTTGAATGCTTTAAAAGGAGAAGTTATTTCAGCATTCAGAGAGAATTTCTTTTGGACAGCCAGTGTCTCCTCATCAAGGACCTTCTTGGACTTTCATAGGAGCCCCTGGTTTGCAGCCTGCCTGTGGTACCTGGACTTGTGCATCCCCACGGTCGTGTGAGAGACTCTTATAAAATCTCATACTATTTACAGATATCTCCTATTGATTCTATTTCCCTAGAGAACCCTGACTAATACAGCTAAGTAATTTTTTTAAAAAAATTTTATTCAATTCAGTTTGTAACAGGTTATTTTTTTTTTTAAGATGACAAAAAATGTAGTTTTAAAAAATATTGTGGATTGTCATAGGTTTATTCCCTCATTTCAAATCACTAAACTCTTACTGTGTCAGAAGTGGTCAAATCTGTATGAATCTCTTCTCTCATGGTTAGGCTTCATATTTTTTGATTGAAAAACACATCAAAGTAGGGATTCAGGCATAGAAGAAATTTTGAAGTAAAACTTCCTTGTACTACTGTCTTTTATTTCAGTTTATGAGCTTGAGAATTCAAGAAGTTAAGTAAAATTTTCATGATTCCACTGAGGAATATAAATTATATTTACATCATTACAATGGTTTTATCTCAGTGCTTAAGATATTTTTAAAAAGTTTGTGGAAACCAAGAAATATAATTAGACAGTCACTTTTCCTTACTAACTAAGCACACATTCCACAAACTTATTTATAACCAATTTAAGATTTAGCCTTTTGCACAAATACTGCAATTAGTTTAATTGCAGATTAAAAATATTAATTGATATGATCAAGTA
This sequence comes from Tolypeutes matacus, assembly GCA_026826555.1. Taxonomy (NCBI): domain Eukaryota; kingdom Metazoa; phylum Chordata; class Mammalia; order Cingulata; family Chlamyphoridae; genus Tolypeutes; species Tolypeutes matacus. Next base: position 10,139,231 of record JAKSZT010007815.1, on the reverse strand, counting down.
GTCATGGGTCATTGTCTCAGTAGGTGGAGACCCACACAACAACCAAAAGAATATTGAATCATATCCTGGGAATTCCTGCTACTTTCTCTAAGAAATCCCCAGAGTACATGGGCAGTGCCTAGCAAAGGACAGACCATTACGCCAAGCCCCTGAAATTATTGGTCAGACTTATGAACCTTGTAATTGTGAAATTTAAACTTAGCCTCGTATTTTATATTGCCTAAGAGTTACCTCCTGAAAGGCTCCTTGTTGCTTTCATGTGGACTCTCTCTAAACCAAACTCAGTGCATAAACACATGACCTTCCCTCCACCTGGGCATGGGCCATGATTCCTGGGGATGAGACTCCTTGGCACTGAGGGATTATTACCAAGCACCAACTAGCAATGCATCTGGAAAAAGACCTTGATCAAAAGGGGGAACTATTAAGTACCAATGAGTTTTTATGGCTAAGAAATTTCAAAGTGAATCATTCCAGAGGTTATGCTTATGCAAGTCTCAGCAGGATCTCATTGACTGCCACAGTAAACAGTGCCACAAACAGCTGATATCTAAGATCTCTAGGGAAATCTAGACACTATAGGCAGAGCACACAATCTCAGTAGGCCTTACTTTAGAATATGTACTCCCCAATGTAACAAAATTAGACTGATTTATAATTTCCCTACATATGGCTTTTCTGCCCTTTTTATTTGGACCTAAAATTAGCACTATACTCATTAAATATATACCCTAGAGACTTAAACCTTTGGTCTGTTCATATGCCCATTGAGCCTTGCATCTCAGCAGAGTTGCAACACCTACTGTCCAGTTCATTGGACTTGCCCAGGACAACTATCAAAAGGGCAATGATGGATAATGCCCATTCCTAAAAACAGAGAGTATCTACAACTGCAAGCAAGACAGTTCCACCCATCTACCCCATGGAATCTAAGCCCACCCTCAACTGGAAGCAGAGTGGACATCACCATTACAACATCCTCAAGATTGAGGACTGAACAAATGTAAGGATGGAATGCAACTATGGACTAAAGTAGACTTATTAATATTCTGGTAATGGAAGAACTTGTATCATTGATATAAAAGCACTGGCCACCAGAGGTTTTGAGGAGAGGGAGAGGGAAGAATAGGTGTAACATGGGACTTTTTTGGGACATTGGATTGTCCTGCATGACATTGCAATGATGGATACAGGCCATTATACATTTTATCAAAACCTATAAAATTGTCCGGTGCACAGTGTAAAATATAATGTAAACTATAGACCATGGTTAGTAGCAATACTTCAATATTTGTTCATCAATAGTAACAAATGTACCATACTAATGAAAGATGTTAATGGGAGAAAGTGTGGGAGGAGGGGGCGTGGAGCATATGGGAACCACCTATATTTTTGAAGTAACATTTATGTAATCGAAAGCTTCTTTTAAAAAATTAAAAATAAGAACGTATAGAATAAATTAGAGAGAATTGAAATAGCAGCTATGTATGGCAGGGAAAGCATTGAGAGATTGAGAAGTGATTATTAGGGGGTAGTGTCGCTTTGTTCCCGGGCCTGGGGGTGATCAGCCCTACCGCAGCCC
>JAKSZT010007815.1:10007814-10112649 GCA_026826555.1 Tolypeutes matacus | reverse complement strand
CAGTTTTTCTCTTTCAGTTTCCTAATTGTATCATACCACTGTCTTCTTGCCTCCATGGTTTCTGAAGAGAAATCTGCACTAAGTCTTACTGGACATCCTTTGTACGTGATCGTTTCCTTCTCTCTTCCTGCTCTGAGAATTTTCTCTTTATCTTTTACATTTGGCATTCTGAATAATATGTGTCTTGGTGTAGGTCTATTTGGATTTATTCTTATTGGGGTATGATGTGTTCTTGGACATGTAAGTTCATTTCTTTCATGAGAGTTGGAAAATTTTCAGCTATTATTTCCTCAAATACTCTTTCTGACCCTTTTCCTTTCTCTTCTCCTTCTGGAACTTCCATGACACGTATGTTCTTGCATTTTGTGTTGTCATTCAACTCTCTGAGCCCCTGCTCAATTTTTTCCATTCTTTTCTCTCTCTGTTCTTTTCTCTCTTCAATTTTAGCCTTTCTGTCTTCGGTATCACTTATTCTTTCTTGTATCATTTCGAGTCTGCTGTTGTATGACTCAAATGTATTTTTGACTTCACCTATTGTGTCTTTCATTCCCATGAACTCTGTTATTTTCTGTTCAGCAATAACACCTCATTTTCAATGACTATGCCTAGCACAGAGATCTTTGTTTATAAATGACATTCTCCAATAAAAGTGACACATACTCCTTTGAGTAGAAACGAATGCCTCCCTCACTGGGATGGGAAAAATACAAGATAAACCTGGAATATTTTGTTCTAGAAAGTAAGGAATTATTCCAAAAAAGATGGGAAAAGATAAAGGAGAGAATTCCACTTCTGTAATGGCCAAGTATGATCTTATCAAATGAACCCAGATAACAATTATAAACTCTGTACAAGAAGTGAAAAACAACCAACTAAAGTCAGAATTTAGTGATTAATTGATATTGAAAAAGGGAATGGCATGGGGTCAGTTTTTCTATTTTATAGCCTTTGTCCTGAAGGAAGGCTACAGTTACCCCTCTGTGGCTAATGGTCCAATCAAAATCCAAAAAAGTTTTAGAGGACAGAATGTGGGACAACCACAGCTGCTGAAAAGTGAGAGGGGAATCTCTGAAAGAAAAAGTCATAAAGAGACACTACAATTGTGTGTTTTGAATTTAAGTGCTGAAATGTGCATGCATGGAGTAAAATTGGAACAGCCCAACTAATGATAAATCAAATTGATATTTCATCTGCCATCCAAGAGACAGGGATTGTAAGTTTGATTCTAACCAAATTATTGCTCCCTAAACAAAATACTCTTTGGAGTAATAAAACAGAATTCCAAGACATCACAAATCAACAAAATAAGAATTAAAAATATATATATATATATATATAAAACAACCAAATTATAGAGAAAATCATCAAAGCCAAAAATGGTTTCTTTGAAGTGATAAAAATAAACAAAGTGATATCTTAGTTATAATGTTTGAAGGAAAAGAGAGAGGAAAAAAATATCAATATCAGGAATAAAAGATAGTATAGATCCTACAGATATTATATCTTAATTCACCACAGTTGCTATTACAAATACCACAAAATTTGTCACTACAGGAATTTATTGTGTCATGGTTTGTTAGGGAGGCTAGAAGTCTAATATCCATGGCAAGACCATGCTTTCTCTGCAAGATCTGTAGAGTTCTGGCTTTCCATAAAACCTGGGATTTGTTGGTTGAATCTCTGCCTCCATTACATGGTCTCCTCCTCTACTTTTCTCAGAATGGTTGGCTTATCGGGTTTCTGGCTTCTCTTAATCTACAATAATGTAGATTAAGTCCCACTCTGATTGAATTAGAGCACACTAAATCTGATCTTATAGGATCCTGTTCACAAATGACTCCACATCTTAACAGATAATATATCTTCAAAAGGACTTATTTACAAATAGGTCCACATCCACAGGAATGTAGATTAAGAACATGTCTTTTGTTGGAGTACAAATATTCAATTTATCACACATATTAAGACAAAACTTTGAGCAAATTTCTGTCAACCAATTTTCAAAATAATTGGAAAAATTCCTTGAAAAATACAACTTGAGCAAACTGACACAAAATCAAACCAAAAATAAAAATATTACTGTACCTTTTAAAGAAATTGAATTTATTATCAAAAACAAACAAAAAAAAACCCCTCAAAGCTCAAAGGTTTCATGGGTGAATTCTATGAAAAGTTTAATAAAACATAACTATCATCTTATATAACTACTTTTTATACAGTACTTAGGAGGAAAGGGCAATAAACAAGTTTTTTTAAATAATAAGAAAGTTCTATGAAGTTGTCTTAAGACCAGGGCTTAAGGTTGATCTTGATCTTGATCCTGATTCTTGTCTCATTGTCTGTACACTAAAAATTTTTCATCTTTCTTTTTTTATTATCAAAATATAAAATTAGAAAATATAAGTTTCCATGTCACTAAAATGCTTGAATATAATGGATAATTAATATCTGATCCACACATGGATTTTCATTAACATTTGATGTTCCATTTATAGCTTTAAAAATAATTCTAATCACACTATATATGCAATTTTGTATTTCCTTTTATCAACTACACCTTTGCCTACTGTTAAAGGTTCAAATATTATTAACATTTAAATTGCTGTATCCTTTTCAATATTATTAGTAATGTAACTGCGTATAAAGATTTTATCATATTCATGATTATTTTACTTTGTTTCAAAAGTGGAAATACAGAGGTAGAATATGTGAACAGCTTTATGACTCTCTGTAAATTGTCAAATTGCTTTCCAAAAATATTAATAGCCTTTCCACAAATGCATTTTTCACACCCACCTATATTTCTAAATATTATTTTCTATTACTCTTCATTCCTTCCACTTTATATTATAAAGTTTTAATTATTTATTTTATAAAAGTGTTATTTTACCAAAATTTTAAACAGCAAAAATGATTACCCAGAATCAGGTGAACTTATTGAGGAATCAGCAAATACCGAAATGGAGACCTTGTCCGCAAATGGTACAAAGTACTCCTGTAAAATTAGATGCCCTTGAAAGTTGCCAAATCCAGTGACATGCTTTTCTTATTCAAACACAAAGAGATTTTATCTGAAATAAGTAAATAAATAACAGCTAAATTAAGTCACTAACTGCTTGTAGAGTGGCATGTCCTTGTGGAGCTGACTAGTTTTAATTGGAGATGTAGAAGAATGTCAAGTTTTCTATAATTAGTTATGTCTTGAGACTCATACCCATGTATTATTTATATGTAGTTGGCACATACAAGATGGATAACTGGGAACGAATTGGAAAATACAACTATACCTTGCTTTACATTTGGATTTTGGCATGAGAAAGAAACTTAAAGATTTTTTCTTCTCAAACTTGAGAGACTTGAAAATTTTTCAGCAACCTTCATAGACTCCCAACTACTATAGAATTATCACTGTTTCTTTTTTATCACAACAGAGAGGCATTTCAAGTACTAAGAAAACATTTTTCAAATTTACTATTGGAAAATTAACTTTCTCACATTTTCCTTAAGTTAGAATGAATTTTTGTGGGAGCAGGTTTTAAAATTTGTTAAGAAAGTAAAAATCCTAGAAAGCATGCATCAGACCACAGAAAGCAATTAATTTGTCCGTCCTTTGAACTGATTTAAATTTCCTCAAAAACATCGAGACTTTGCTTGCGCATCTCCATTGACAGTGAACTCACAGGTTCAATAACTAGTTCAGTTTTTAGGCAGCACTTACAATTATATAGGTTTTCTTTCCTCATGTTGAACTCTGAATTTATTACTGATAACTTCCACCTGCTCATCTGGATAGGAATATCTGTCCCATAACCTAAAGATTTTTCTCATGTGTAAGATAAATGTCCTCAAGTATCTCAAATTCTTTTAATATTTCTCTATGAATCTATTCACAGATTTCTATGTTTTCAAATCTGTACCTTCTCTTCTCCCCAAACACATACATTTATATGTGAGATTAAGGTCTGATTGTCAGAAGCAGACACATGAATCACAAATAATTTATGAGGATTAGTGTTTTTAATTTTATTTTCTGAACTATACTTGTGAAAGTTGATTTTACTTCCTTTGCCTCATTTTCCTTTTGCATACATAGAGACTTATAATAGTGGCATCTGTTTCAAAGTGTAGTTTTCAGAGTTAAATGAGCTAAAACTATGAGGATAATAATAGTCCCGAGCTCATAAGGTTTTAGTGTAACTTAAATAATTACTAAAATAATTCTTGTCACATTGTAAGAGGAATGTAATTGCTAAATCTTATTCATTGTATGTGGTGAAGATTCCACAATGATCAAAACAGAGAACCTTCCCTTCTTCACAGAGACTACTTTCTAGTCAACAATCATCAAGTATGTATAGAGCTTAGGATGCTTCTTGACATTAGAAAACATGCAATAATGTTAGAAAATATTATGCTTATTAATTTACCTTAGGAATAAATTTTCTTTTAGAAGTCACATTACAGTGCTATTTCTTATTTAATGTAACTCAATGTCTGAGTCTTATTTTGTCTGCATTTGGTTTTCTGGAACTGAATGCAAGATTTGAATAATTAGGAATCATCTCTTTAGATAATATATAATAGAATGTGTTCCTTACCTTGACTCTTAGTTTGTCAGGGATTGTCATCTGGACACAGTATCCGCTCCTGTCATCTTCACCTCCCAAACCATAGCCACCATGTGTGAGTGCTTCTTCATCCACATCAGCCAGACTGGCAATGCCTGCTAGGAGCTCTACTGCTTGCAACACAGCATCCAGCCCGATGACCAGATGCCAAGTAGGGGAGTAGATGATTTCTTTAATGCCTTCTTCAGTGAGAAGGGTACTGGCAAGCACATGTCCAGAGCAGTGTTTGTAGACCTGGAACCCACAGGTCATTGATGAAGTTCACACTGGCACCTACCGCCAGCTCTTCCACCCTGAGCAGCTCATTGCAGGCAAGGGAGATGCTGCCAATAACTACACCTGTAGGCCCTACATCATTGGCAAGGATATCATTGACTTCATCTCAGACAGAATTCACAAATAGGTTGGCCAGTGCACAGGTATTCAGGGTTTCTTGACTTTCCATAGCTTTGGTGGGGGAACTGGTTCTGGGTTCACCTCCCTGCTGATGGAGCAGCTCTCTGTTGATAATGAAAAGAAGTCCAGGCTGGAGTTGTCTATTTATCCAGCCCCCCAGCACTACAACTGCAGTCAAGCCCTACAACTCCATCCTTATCACACACACCACCCTGGACCACTCAGATTGCACCTTCATGGTAGATAATGAGACCATCTCTGACATCTGTTGTAGAAACCTCGGTATTGTGTACCTAGCCTACACCAAACTTAACCACCTTATTAGCCTGATTGTGTCCTCCATCAACACTTCCATCAGGTATGACGGTGCCCTGAATGTTGATTTGATAGAATTTCATACCAACCTGGTGTCCTATCCCTACATCCACTTTTTCTGACCTGTTATATCCCCATCATCTCTGCTAAGAAAGCCACCATGAACAGCATTCTGTAGCAGAGATTACCAAAGCTTGCTTTTGGCCAGCCAACCAGATGGCAAAATGCAGCCTTCTCCATGGTAAATACATGACTTGCTACCTGCTGTACTGTGGTGATGTGGCTCCCAAAGACATCAGTGCTGCCATTGCCACCATCAAGATCAAGTGTAGCATTCAGGTTTGTGGACTGGTGTCCCACTGGCTTCAAGTAGACATTAATTACCAGCCTCCTGCTGTGGCACCTGGTGGAGACCTGGCCAAGTTCTAGCTATTTGTGTGCATGCTGAGCAACACCACAGTCATTGCTGAGGTCTGGGCTCACCTGGACCACAAGATTGACGTGAGGTATGCCAAGTGTGCCTCTGTTCACTAGTACGTGGGTGAGGAGATGGAGGAAAGAGAGTTTTCTGAGGCCTGTGAGAACACGGCTCACTTAAGAGGGATTATGTGGAAGTTGGTGTGGATTCTGTTGAAGGAGAGGGTGAGGAAAAGGAGAGAAACACTAATACCCATTTCTCTCAGCTCTTCTGCATGCCACACTCTCAGTATTTAAGCTTCTACTTCAACTGACAGGCACTTAAGCACTCTGATGAGATTGTCGTCACTCTAAGTTGTGATCTATCTTATTTTTTCATGTGTACCTGTAAAATTTTCCAACATGTCTCAAAGTAAAGGTTTTAATAAAAAATATTTACAAAATAGTTAATTTAGTTTATACATATTTACATCTATTTAAAATAATAATGTATGCAATAGTTAATACATCATGATGTGAGCCATATGGTATCTAGGCCATTGTCCTAATATTTGGAGTTCCTTTCAAAGATGATAGACAATCATAAGATTTTAAAATTTAGACGCTGAAAGGAACCAGAGACATTATTAGTGATCAGACCCTCTTGCTTTAAAGTGAAGTGAGAACCAGAAAGGAGACAAAAGCCACCAAAGGCCACATAGTGGACCAAGCCAAAATTAAAGTTCAGATATTCTGATAGTCCAGGAATAGTACCATTCTTCCGTGATGTATGAACTTCAAGTGTGACATCCTTAAGTCTGAGTCAATCATAAAAATATTATCAGGAGTTGCCTGAGCACAAGGCTCTTCCATATCAACAGGGTTCCATTAGCACAGTTTGAGTAAATTCATTCAGTTTCACCATCATGACGTTTTCATTTCTCCTTAAGGATCTCTACAAAAGACTTTTACAATTGATCTCTGAAATCCATATGTTTTGGTCTCAAAATTTCTTCAGTGATATCTAGCAATCAATCAATCAATCAAGTTAAAATTAAATCTTGAATATTGCCCCATCATCCTTAACTCATCAGGCATTAGAAAAATAGTTGGCAAAAGTCCTTTATGTTTACTGATGGTTTGAGCTCACTTAAGTGTGTTTTGTTTTGTTTTAATTTAATTTAATTTAATTTAATTTAATTTAATTTAATTTAATTTTATTTATTTGGAACATATACTTTGATTAGCAATTTTCTGGGCATGTTTAACTAACCTAGGTTAGAAAACCTTGGTCATGTTTAATTGTAAATAATTTGACATAAGTTTGGGCCAATACTTGAAGTGTATAATTTTAGTTGGTAGGATTTTCCTGCTTATGTTTTTTTAAAAAAAGTTTAATTAGAAATAAAAGATTTAGCGATGTCATGAAAATTATTTATTTTCCCTGTGCTATAACTACCTTTTTTGAAAAATGAAAGGGGCTATTGACAGGTTTATTGTAAAAGTTAGAAAAAAATAATGCATGGCAAATATTTTGTTGAGTGTCTGACACTAACTCAGTCAGTTTATCATTATCATTATTATTTCATAGGTGTATTCCTATGCTGTTTGGACAAATACATTATGTCATCAAATCCTCACAGCATCTCTCTTGGTAGGAATGAAAGATGTTATGGCTCTTCTTTATAAACAAGGAAACTGAGGCTAAGAAATATGACATCTCTAAAAAAGATCGCATATTTATTGACTGTCAACCAAAACCCAAATCATCATATCCCTAATCCAGTGATTCCTCTACTACAATAAACTGATATTAATTCTAATATGCCTCTATCCACCTCCTTCTCCTCCTTTGGGTCTCAGCTTAAATACTACCTCCACAGGGGGCTTCCCTATCCCCATTAGTTTTCTTTTCTTCCATAATTAGTCTCCTTCTCAGCACTGTCTTTATTCCCTAATAACATTTTATCACATTATTTGTCATTTTAAGCATGTCAGTCTTGCTTACTAGAATGTAAGTTTCAAAGGGACAGAACTTATGATTATCATGTTCACAGATGTATCCCAGCAAATAATTATAATTTAATAATTTTTTCTAATGAATGTGTTAATACATTTGAAAGGGAAAAATCCCAAAAGAATATATATCAGCAATATTTATCGAAAATTTGTTAATGTTTAACACACTTTAAAGTAGTTCTTTGGACTTTGACTATATTTCTGTTGTGCTGTAGCTGCTGTCTGCCTGTGCTTCCATTTTCTTAGGGAGAAACATTCATTCTACAAAGCCAAGGCTGATATTCTTCATTAAAATTTTGAAATACTTCAGGATAAATAACTGCTTCCCAGAAGCCCACATTCAACCCATTGCTGTTTACACACATACACACACACAGGCAGGCATACAGACCTCTAACAAATAAAGAGTGAATATCTAGCAAATCAGAGGACTTTTAGAAACCAGAAGTAAACCTCATCAGAGATAAATGTCCAAATTTTAAGATTTAAAATATTATAGAAAACAAATAGAATTTCTGCCAAGTTCATTTCACCTAGTTGCCTCAGTACTACTCTTACAATGGAGTTTGAAACTCCAGTTTTGAGCTTCCAAAATTGATGCAATAATTTGTTCGGCAAAATGAATTTGGACATATTTGGACTAAATATGGTGGAGAAATAAAGAAGAAAATATTCCTTTGGCCTCAAAGGACATAGGACATAGCCATATATAATGAACCATTTCATTCTATGATATATGTGTTATATTAGAAATGAGGTGAATTGAAAGGGAAATCTCTATAAGAAAATTTGCCCACTATTAATTATATACAGGCAAATTCAAGGGTGTATGGCATTGCTTAGCTAGGTCAATAAAATGGAAGAAGAATTAGAAAAAATGAGAGTAAAGAAGAAGGAAAAAGTATGAAGGGATAAGTGATGCAAAGTGTTAAAAGAAAAAAATAGAGACAATATATGAGGAAATTGTAATAAAAATTATGTCCTCTTTGATCTTTTTAAATACTGGTGATGATTTTTTATTTTTAAATGTTTTATAAAACAGTTATCTTTTGAATGAAGTCACTTTAAGGAACTTAACTTTGTCTCTACCAAAATTTCCTTCATAATTTTGAATACTCTTTTCAAACTTTTATTTTGTTCCCTTTTTCCTCATTCTCACATATTTTTAAATCAACTTTAATGTCAGTTTGGAAGGTCAATGGTAAATAATGTAGTATTATGATTATTCTTTTAATAATGCTTTTAATGTTTCTAAATTTTACAATTACTCAGTTAATTCCTATGATTAGGGATCTTTCTGAGTATCTAATCTCTTATCCTTAGGAAAAAATATTTTTAAGTGTGCTGGTTGTGGACATAACATTCAAGTTACCTTAAGTCATATTAAATTACATCATTTTCTTTTCTTAATTTTAAGAGGAAAGATAAGAATCAAATGTGTGCATTTACATTTAGTTATAAAACTATTTATAAAATATTGCCCTTCAGAATTTGAATAAAACTACCTCCTTTCTAAATTTTACATTCATACTTGAAATTTTGAATATCATTGAGTTTTTTTCTCAGAATATTATGGATGCAGGTAGTAGTGTATATGACATGATTATGTGAAAACCTATGCTGCTCAAAAATGAATTTGCTGTTGATTTTTAGAAATGTTGTCTTTAGGTCATATATCTTTGTTATTGACCACTTTATTGTTAATTACTTTAGAAATATTAAAATTAATTCAGGTTATCCAATTTATCTTGAAGAGTACTCTAGATATTCTAACTAATATATCCTGTCTTTTCTCATTCCCTAATATTATCCATGTGTATGTACATGCCTGTATAAATCACATTTTTTAAGGATCTTACAAATATATACTTTATATAAGAACTGGAAACAGCTGGTGTAAGCTTCACTGTAATCCTTTAAAGTAAAAAAATATGTTGAAAGATCAATTTATGCATGGTTAAACAAAAAATCAGAGGTATTGTTTGAAGGATAATCACTGGAAAAATCAAAGGCAAAAGATCTATGAAGCTTTTTCCTTATTCCTACTAACCATTTCAAACATTTCAAGAGAAAGGGTTTCTATATCCTTTCTCTCATATCAGTGATTCCAATTATAGGATGATTAGATGGGATAATGAAAAGTTATGCCAATCCTTAAGAGTGACTGCCAATTGATGTTGACACAACTAGGCACTGTGAGGCCAGAGGTTGGTCACCATTTAGCTTTTACATGTATTAATCTAATTCCACATTCAAATGCTTTAAAGGACATTTCCATCCATGGGATTGTAGAATTTTAATTTATGGCATTTAAAATATTTTTTAGCAACTAGACAACTTCTTTCAATTAGCCAACAGCTGTTATTTTTTTCTTTTTTTAATTTTCAGAGGGTCTGTGAAAAAATGTTGGCACTAATTACTTATGATTTTGCATCAATTTACTAATTTCCAGCCCAACAGGAAATCCCCTGTCATAAATGTGTCAGGAGTGCCTTTTAATGACCTTAATCCAGATGGCTGTTTTGGGGACATAATCAAACAATCCAGTTTTAAAATGTGTTCAGTTGTGTATTTTCCTCCAATTAATAAATTCCAAATGATATCTACAAAATATTTTATAATGCCATTAACAGGTGTATCCTCTATCCCAGGAAGGGCTATTCATTAACCAAAAAGCTGAGATGGCTAGAAAGTAAAATGCATGAAAGCCTCTTAAATCAACTTACTCTTAGGGGTCAGAATGAAAACATAATAGTATTTCAGATCACTGATCTTTCTTATATAAACCTAGCATATCATTTAAGAAACTAATTATACATTATTCAATGGAATCAGGTAATATGAATATCAAAATAAAAAGTCACATATAAGAAATCAAATATTTGTAAGTTAAACACATTTTTGATTTGATAAAGATTTGTGGTACCAATTTCAGTAAGTCTAATAAAACCTCAGGTAAAAATTAACTTTGGTATTCAGTGTTCAAAGCTAATGGTATAAATATGATCAAGAATAGAAAATGGAGCAAAAAGCAAAAGAGTGGCAATTAATTAAAAATTTTAATTTGGCTTTATCAAATCATTACATAAAATAGAAAAAATATATATGCATATACATACCCCAGAAAGGCATGTTCTTAAATTTAATCCGTTCCTGTGGGTGTGGACCCATTGTAAGTAGGACCTTTTGAGGACGCTACTTCAGTTAATGTGTGATCCACCTCATTTAGAATGGGTCTTAATTCTCTTATTGTAGTCCTTTACAAACAGAATTAATACAGAGAGAGAGAAAGCCATGGAAGCAAGAAACTGAAAGCAATGAAACCCAGAAGAGAAGGGAGAGAATAGCAGACAACACCTGTGCCTTGCCATGTGGCAGTGGTGTCAAAGATTGCCTACATCCAGTCTTCCAGAAGAAAGCATCACATTGATGATGCCTTTATTTGGAAATTTTCCTCATCCTCAAAACTGTAAGCTAATAAATTCCTATTGTTAAGCCAACCCATTTCATGGTATCAGCTTTCTGCAGCCTAACAAGTTAAAACAATATATCGCTACCTAATTGTATTTCACAATAGAGAATAGAATAATTCTCTAAATCTTCATAATATGCCTTAACTTTTTCAATTATTTTTGTTACTGAATGGATTAAACATATAATAATCTGTGTTTTATTATAAAGTGATTGCCCCCAAATAATTCTCTGGAACTTCTTAAAATTGATGCACATTTGTTTGGAAAACATAGATTTCTAAAACTTTGACTAAATAAAAGATCTAGAATATATTGAACATTGGAGTTTTTCAGGCCTTGAGAAGTATCTGCTAATAGAATCCATATATCCTTGTGGTAAAGGACAGGAAGGAGAATTAATGTCCACTCTATCTTCAACATTTAAAAAACAATCAACCCTACTCTGTGGCAAAAAGTCTTTATGAGATCTATGCTTTAAACCAATAGGGCAAATTCCCCCAGCACATCTTTCAATTCCATTTCCAATCCTACAGTAGGGATTAGTGTAGCCTTATCCTCTGATAGACAGATAAACCTTTCAGGATGTAGCAAGTTAACATTTAATAGACAGGAGCTATGATATCGACTAGAGCTAAAACATACTGTCAGTTTATATAGTAAAGAAGAAGTATATTTTTGTTCACGTCCTTATAGTAAGTCTTCTAAGCACATTATGGTATATTTTACTTCTCTGCTTGTATTTTATAAACCCAGAGGCTGAATATTTCCCCAATCTTTCCAGGACAATGTCCCTTGTATAAAGAAACATTAGTTTGAATATAGAACAGCATGTTATTGGGGCTGTGTATATTCCTGTGCTATAAAGAAAGACAGACAGTGAATATCTCACACAGTCTAAGAGTTATCTCAGCTCTTCACAGGTCTTCAGCTGGAAAATCTAACATCTGTGGTTTCAAAGATGGGGTCATGAGGGTGATTTATTTAGTAGCTATACCTTAGTTGGTGAAACTGAAGAACTTCTAAGGAGGTAATATCAATAGAAATTAGATGGATGTCTCAAAAATTACTGAAAGTCAAAATTCTCGGATACCTCTTTATTTCAGCAATTTACTTTATAGCTAAACCAGAAAGAAGCTGAAAGCAATATTTAATGGCAAGTTATTTTGATGACTTAAGGCAAAGATTCTATGGGCCAGAATTCTACTCTTTGGCCTATTCCTTCTAAAACAATTTAAGTTCTTGTTTTATTCCATGTATTGGGCTAAGTGCAGAATCAGAACCCCTTAGCCATGAGTTCTTAACCTTTTTTGTTCCATGGACCCCTTTGACAGGTGAAAACACGGACCCCTTACGTAGTCCACACTATACTGTGTAATATTTAATAAATATATCACATCTGTACCACCACGGCCCACAAGAAAAATGTTTTTTTGAATTTCAATTCAAGCTCATGGACCCCTTGTTAAGAATCCTTGCCCTTATCCTTGACTCATTACGGTCTAGTTTTTAAGACAGAAATTACATAATAATATTAATACAATTGTGTCTTTAATTAATATAAATAGTACATATATGGTGCTGAAATTAAGATTTGCACATATTATTTCACTTTGTCCTCATAATCACCCTATTGAATTAGAGACACAAAACAAGTTTTAGGGTTGTTCTTAGGTTTCAATTATGCAATAGTTTTCTCTTTTTTTGACTACACTTTTAATTAACATTTAAGAAGCAAAGTGTAACATGAAATTCCTTTGATTATATTGTTGTTGATTTACAATGAATAAGAATATGGACCAAAGGAAGAAATTAATGTGAAATAATGTTCATGCTCATTTCATTTGAACAAAATTTGATGAGCAGAAATAAAGAATGAGGTTCACATTCTAGGAACATTAAGAAGGTAAAATCAGAATGACTTGGTAGTAGACTAGAAGAGGGAGAGGGAAAGTTCCAGAATGAATCTCAAATGTAAATTGTCACCATAGACCAAGAAATAAAATACAGAAAAGAAAAAAAAAATAAGCAGAAATTGAGTACAGAAATGATGAGATTAGTTCTGGAGATGTCAAGCATGAAATACCAATACCTATTACATTGTAACATCTCAAAAACTGTTGTTCACTGAATGACAAAATATAAGGAGATGTCTTGCAGGGAATTGGATATATCAATTGGGCTATGAAGGTGAATTGAGGGGAAAAGGAAGTGAATATGGGGTAATTATATTTAAAAGGCTGATTAGAGCAACTCAGTAGTAAACATTTACCAATTGAAACTTACCAACACTTAACTGTCCTTATTTGGAGGACTTCCCCAATATCTGAATTACTGCATGTGCATAGCAACATAACTCACTCTTCTGAAAATAAAGCAGAAAGAGCCTCCCACTATCTGCCTTTAACTACCAGAATGGTTCTGTCTTATACTTTATTATGGAAAGAGTGACAAAAGTCTGAAGATTCAGTCTCTGTAAATATAAGGACATACAGAGGGACCTTGTGCTGCAGCATCCTGTCCACAATGTTGTTACTAAGAAGTTATAATTGTTCATCCTAAATCTTGGATTCTAAAAATACCTTAGTCATTTCTCAAATTTCCAATTAGATCGTCCTGACTCTGATGGATTCCATGAGCTTCTGATATATCCAGTTTATTTCCTGCTGTTTGCAAGCAGGAAACTTCATTCATATAGAAAGCATGAAGAATGAGAATATCAGTCAGCAAAGAATACAGCAGAAAACGCCATTGTCCACAGTTAAGTAAAATGAAAGCTAATAGACAAATAAAATATCCCTTGAGCAATTAAGAGTTGTCCAGTCAGACCAGAAATATTGTTGATGTTATTTACTTCATCTCAATCCATATGTTAGCAAGAAGTCCCCATATGCAAGCTTATCAGACCACTTCCTTTGTCTTGAAGTGAGATATCCATGCATGCATGCATATATACATACATACATATATACATACATACATATCTCACTAATTGATTAGAAACAGAATATTCAAAGGTGCTAAATTTGACTTAGTATGCACAAAATCAACCAATGAATACATGAACTCAGATTGCCTTCATTTTTTATATATTTCTTATACCCTTGTTATTCTAATTCCTTGGGATTAATGTAGGCTCCTTATTATTCTAGTTCATTAGAACACAAAAGAGTAAAGCTTATTTTACAAGTGAGTCCAAAGAGAAAATTTAAAAATAAACAAAATGGCTGTAAGTTTCAGAATGACAACAATACCCAAATCATATTTTTTTATTATAAGTATGCTAGACCACATCCTGGCTCTTGCATATTAGAATAATTTTTTTTCTAGAATGAAATAGAAGTATTAGGCATGAAATAGAATTATAACTTCCTTCAAATTTTATTTTAAATGTTTTACTTTTTGTTAACCATGTCACTGACTATCTAAGAGTAAATTAGATTTCTTGACAAGCAACATGAATATAAAACAACCAAAATGGTTTGATATATTTATTTCACATAATCCATCTTCTGGTAATTAATAAACATATTGAGGTCTAGAAGTGTTAGGGTGTCTTCCTAAACTTCCTTTCTCCCAGTGGAGAATATAATTTTTGAGCCTTAATTATGGACTGAAGCCCTTATCTACCCATCTAGTCTTATTGAAGTTGAGGATGTAGCTGTAAACATACAACATGTTCAGGGAATGGGGAATGAGACAGGAACAAGCACAGCTCAGTGGCTGGGTAAGCAGGATGCACAAGAACAGTGAGATGTAATAAAACAGATAATTCAAGGAGAGAAATTAAATCCGGTATTTTTGTTGATATAAATTAGGAAATTTGTTTCACTCCTGATTACATATTCTTGCATTAAGTAAAGAGAGAATATAGACTTAGTATCACCTGTTGGAAGAATCTTGTGCTTTCAAGGATTTGACTTTGACCCTCCTTTATAGGTACCCTTCCATAAAGGGAAAAGAGTCCACAGAGTCAAAAGATGTGAACACTCAGAGTCCATGCTCACTGTTGAGGACTGGATTATGATCCAAAAAAGGCATGTTCATATCCTGACCCCTGGTACTGTGAATGTGAACCCATTTCTAAATAGGGCCTTTGAAGATATTATTAGTTAAGGTCTGGTCCAACTACATGAGGGTGGATCTTAATCCAATATGGCTGAAGTAGTTATAACTAAAGGAAATTGTACATAAAAAAGAAAGCCTCAAAGAGGAGTAGGAAGCCAGACATCAAAGGGACCCAGACATGGAAGAAGAAAGAGAGGACATCACTATGTGTCATAAGGCAGGGAATCAAGTCAAGGAACCTCATGGATTGTGGAATAATACCAACAAAAAGCAAATCTTCTTTGCCTCTGAAGCCATGAGCCAATACATTTCTCTTGCTAAAGTCAGACCTTTGTGTGGTATTTATCATTGCATCTGTGAAAGTAAGACATCCAGTTTTCTAAACTAAGCTGTAGACCAGGTTTGGAATTCCCTAGAAAATGTCTCTAAACACACTTCCAAAGCTGTGAGGTCCGATTCTGCCAGGGAGATGACATTACACATATGGAAAAAGCCTAAGCCTAGGGGTGGGGGGTGGGTGGGGAGGGCCGAAGGTCAAGTAGAGGAATGTTGGGGGAGTGGGTATAAGATAGCACTTTTGTTGTGTCAGACAGAGTCAGGCAGCCAAGGGCCACCACTCCTTGTACTGTCGCATACCAGCTTCCAGCTTTACATCATGAGGAGCCTAAGACTACACAATTTGAACCTGGCTTTCCAGGTTGTTATGAAGTTTATTTTCAATGTATAGTTTTAAAATATTTAGACATTGGTATACGCATCACATTTTTACTATTGCTGCATGCTCAACAATTTCCTGCTCAGGTCTGCAGAAATATGTATGTGGGCACTGACCAAGCAACGATCTTAAATAAGTTTTCTGATTACCATGTTTTGGTAGACATTCCTCAGTTTTAAAAGTACTATTGAGGGAGACAAAGTTTGATCTAAGCTAACTGGAGTAAATAAAAGCAAACACTTTCTTGAGACTAAATGAAGGAAATGTAAGCAATGAGCTTAAAAATATCAAGAGAAAGAGAAGGATGAAATAGTAGAAATGAGAAATTATACAATAAAAGGAGCCACATGTGTCAACATTCTGGGTACCTAGGATGAGTCACATGCCGGGAATAAGAGGTGGGAGGTAGGAGAAGAAGTGTAGGATGAAGCAGTGCTTGGTTTTTAAGACAATATGGAATTTTAATTAGGAAATATAATGTCCTACACAATGTTTTGTACAGTTTAGCCACCAGTAGAAGGAAATGTTAATTTTTAAAAATTATTTTGCTTTAAGAGGACATTGTCCTTTGTAAATTTTCTTTAAGCTTTTCCCAAATATAGAAATAGTATGTTCAAAGAAAAAGGTAAAAATTATGACTCTTACAGAAGAAATAAATAAGAACATGGGATTAGTATATATATCTTCCCTTTTTTGATGTAGATGAAATCATGTATTATATGTATCTTATTTTTTCACTTAATTTTCTATCATGCATCATTAAATGTTCTCCAAATAAGATGGATTTATAATAACTTTACAACATTCCACTGAGTGGATAAAGGCTTTATGGTTTATAAACTTTTACAGACTATCTTTGTTAGGTAAACTAAGATTTATTTATTATAAATAAATGGAAAGGTGAATCAATTCTTCATGAGTCTTTTTTTTTTTTTACAAGGGAGCATTTTTATCATTTCTTTAGAATTGACTTGAGAAGTAGACTCTCTGTATCAAATAGTATAATTACTTTTAAGACTCATCTAAATGATCCTCCCAAAATTTTCTACCATTTTATACTCCTAACAATGAATGGTGATTCTTGTCTCACTAAAAGATTTTTTTAATAACTTGGTAGACTAAGAAAGGAAACAAGGTTAACTTTTCTAAATAAGTCTTTGAGTCTATGACATAAAATAGATAGTAGCAAAATTTCAAGAGAAAAAATTGTTTCATGCCAAAAGCCATATTTATCCAATTCATCCTTTAAAAATCTCTAATGGAAAAGTACACTCATGTCTTATTTTATCCTGATTGTATGTTGTCATTCTAAATTATATTATTTTCCTTAAAAAGCCTCAATTTGGCTTTTATTTAAATTTTATAAGGAGATTTAAGAATCTCTGAAATATATAAGCAGTAGATATTTCAGTAGAATTCTTAAGAGAAGAAGCTAACTTCACAGAGACTCTCAGATATATAGCCCATTTAAACTTAAGTTCTAGTCCTGATAAGAAAAAAGAAAGAAGTACAATTGAATTCAACCTACCAGCTGGATTTTCTGATACTGATGGAATATGTGGGAACTTGCGCAAAAGCTCAGATTATTCCTAAAGTCCTTCTAAGTCTAAGTTGTATAACTTCAAAACATTTTTTTAATCTCAGTATTTTCAAGTTATACCATAAAATTATACTTTGCCACCACTGCAAACCAAGATTTCTCTACAAATCCCAGGAATTTTTCAGATCACTTATTTGTTGCAATTCCCAACCCTTCGTGAGGAAGCAATCTTTGAACAAATGTTATTAACTAGAGAGAAAGGCACAAAGAGTGTGTTTACTGAAGTTACCTTTCTGGCCTTTGGTGAAATATTCAGGTTCACGCAGACAGACTGAAATAGGAAATGTTGCTCTTCAGGATTTTGTTAACTAGTGAAGCCCTTCCTCCTACATAATATTCTGTCCTGAGAACGAGACAGATGTTTGCATGGGTAGGCTTTTCCTTTGTTTTTTTCTTTCTCCTTGAGAAGAATCTTTGGCTGAAAATTTGGAGCTCTAAATGTGACTTGCTAAACAAATACCTTGCCTCACTGAAGGAGGAAGAATATGGATGAACTTCATCATTCTCATTGTCTTTGTCAAATTAGGTGGAGTTAATGCAGGAAATGATAAAGACAAACACCTTTTAGATGTCTCACGGACTAATCATTACAACAATAATTCTAATAATTAATATTAATGAACATGAGATATGTATTGAATATTGTGTTTTCCAACCCATTTATTTAATACACTATTAGAGATTAAATCATTTCCCCCACAAAAGACATGCTCACAGCCCAATCCCTGGTCCCGTGAATTTGGACCCATATGCAAACAGGAACTTTGCAGATGTTAGTAGTTAAGATGGGCTAAAACTGAATGAGGTTGGTCCTGAAACCAATATGGCTGAAATCCTTACAGGCGAAGGAAATTGGATATATAGAGAGAAGCCACATGGAGCCACCAGAAGCTGGAAGTCCACGCAACCCATAAGAGAAAGAAGAAGTCACCATGTGGATTGACATGTGACAGAAAAGCCAAGGACCAAGGATCACTGGCAGTGATGCCCTGATTTTGGACTTCAGAAATCAATCCTCAGAATCAGGGGCCAATATGCTGCCATTGTTTTTTTTTTTTTTTTTCTTTACCCCACCTACCCATTTTAAGCTATTTGTTTTAACAGCTAAGAAACTAAAGTGAACTCCCAATGTCTTTGTAAGTTAGGTATTATCCTTATTATCTTGATTTTGCAGATATGTTAATTACCTAGCTTAATGGGCACACATCTAATTGGTGGAACAAGGACCTGAAACTATTTCAAAAGGACTCAAAAGTCCATGATCTTCACCGCCATGGTAAGTTTTATTGTTTAAGAAAATCAGATGGCTTCTCCCATACATTTGTTGACTTAAAGATTTGATGCATGGGAAGCGGCTGTGGCTCAATCAGTAGGGCTCCCGTTTACCATATGGGAAGCCGCGGGTTGGGTTCCCAGGGCCTCCTGGTGAAGGCAGGCCCGCCCGCACGGCGTGGTTAGCTGACCCAGCGAGCACAAGCAGCAAGGGGGGGATAAATGAATAAATAAATAAAATCTTTAAAAAAAAAAAAAAAAAAAAAAAAAAAGATTTGATGCATACCTGTTTCAAAGAGTTTATTGCTGGAGTAAGGAAAAAGTATATATCTAAATTTTTTAATTCTAGAATTAACATGGAAGTGGAAGGGTCAAGGGCAGTACCATCCAAGAAATTATATTTAGATAGGGGGCTGATATACAGGACATTTAAGTGACTTACCTAGAAACCGTGGTTAGTGAATGATACAACCAGAATTAAAATTCATATCTCCTGGATTCCATCAGAGCACCTATATATTGCAATACCGATTTCTAAACAAAATTGTATGCTAAATTTGAGCTACATGGTAGTTTAACTAGATTAACTTAAATTCATTGCATGAAGCCTAAAAAAGGAATTACAAATATAATTTTTGTGCAAGCAGGCAAAATGGTTGATATCTATCTCCAAAATATAAAACTCACATAGAATGACAGACTTATGAAATGTTCTTGACAAATTCAGCTAAGAGTTAAGAACAGTTTAAACCACTCAGGAGTCAGTAATATAACATTGTGGGTGAATTTTGCTTGAGGAAATGATATAATTTGTTTTCTTTTAAATGCAATCCAGTTCCAATTTTAGTGCTTGCTGAAATCTTGCTACATACAGAAGCAGGATTAGAAGAGTGATGGAATTTTTTACTGTCCCTGTTGAAGGTCTTCTGCTTCTTTGAAGAATCACAAAAACTGGTAACAAAATCCCCCTCTCCATGAGAAATTTCTGATTTGTTAATTCCATAATTAATGAATTATAATTTGGACCTACTTATAAAAGGAAGAAAGGACACAGGCAAAGTTTTAAATAACAGAGCAATATGGATCTTTGTTTACATTTAATGTTGGCTGTGAAATCTATGGGCTATGCATTTTGCTACAGAAATAGGCTGATGTGTAAATTGGTGAGGGCTTTCTTGATGACGATCTTGAAATATCTACCAAAATTAAAAATATACACAAACTGATCCGGAAATCAATTTTGGAAATTCATGCTACAGAAGTGCCCATATGTGTAAACAAAGATACTTGGGAAAGATGCTCACTGTGGTTGTGTTAATAATAATTTAAAAATTTTAAACCACCTAAAAGTTAATTCACAAGGTAATGTTTAAATAAAATATAGACATAATATAATATACAAACTATTAGAAGGCCTTTACAAAGAATGAGGTAAATTATTTATGCTAATATGGAAGTTTATGCAGACATAGAAATATGTCCAAAATATATATTTTAAGTAAAAATAGTAATTCATAGAAAAAACTAATATAATTCCATATAGGATTTAAATACATGAATAGATGGAGGATAGGTAGTTGTAGATTGGTAGATAGATAGAAATAGATACAGATATATATTTTGTGCAAAATTATTTACAGGTAACTTTATAGGAGGAAGAATGGGATTAGAAGAATATTCACATTAAATAATTATATTCAGTTGTTAAGAGATTTAGCTTACTTTTCAAGGCACAATTAATAGTAAATTTAAGAAATCTTCAACTTTGAAATTTGATTTAGTGAGATGGTTCTTTATGATAAGATGGAAAATGAAACATTTTTTAAAATAGCCCTGAGATTCCATAATTGCCTTTAAATGACCAAACTGAATACAACCACTTAAGAAATTATTTCAAAGGCTTTTCTTCCAGGATATATCTCCTCAAAACCCTCTCCTTTGAAATTTTATGGTTAATAGTTATCTATTGCCTACTTTCTGCTTCTTGTAAGATGTATTTGTCTTAAATATCTTGTACTTTTTCATTTTCGTCTACAACATATTTAAGTCTCAAAGTGTTTGAATGATTTTTATTACCTACTTCATGAATGAGAGGTGATAATCACGAAAGTCAGATCCACCACTGCTGAACGAATAATTTGTTGAAGCTTTGGAATAGTAATGTGATGGCTATTACTGAGCAAATATTTCCATTATAAAAATATCCAGTTTGGGGCTTTCATCTTATGGAAAAAAACACCAATGATGTTGAAAGTTTTACTTTGTGGAACACAATTTTTAATTGTTTCATCAAAATTTACTGCTCAGAAATTCAAGTTAATTACTATTTGTAATATTTAATTTTTTGTTATTGTTTAGTGGCATCAAAATCTCATTTTAAAATACTTCAAGCATTCTATAGCATTTTATATACAGTAGTCTTTTGGAATACTCTAGAGTTTTTTGATAATCTGATATCACAAAGATTGATGTGGTTTGAAAAATGACACAAAGGAGGCCATTTCATCTTCTAAACCCATGAGAAGGCAAAGAAGTTTCTTTGCTTTAGAAATCATCTTCCATTAATCTAACATCATCTGATAATGTTTCATTAAAAACAAAATGAACAAGCAAAAAATAACTAAAATCTTGATCCAAAATGATGGTTCTCAGTGTCTCTATTTTTGGTGTCAGAATCAACAATGTCTTTGCCATTATTGCTTTCTAAAATCCTGCTTTGTTTTGATTAAATTTAATGCACCAGTAATGGATATTAAGAGATTCAGCATGTAGCTTTTCATGTATTTGAATGCAAGATTGAGACAAATATATTTCTTAAATGAATATATCTTCTGTCATTTAAATGTAATGTTATGCACAGAGGTTAGAAACATTTGTGATAATAGTGATTAAGATCCACAATTTGCAGAATCTTTAGAGACAAATTATTACATAATCAAGCACTTGTAAAAGAAATTTAATCATATTTAGGCTGAAGGTATAAAGGAAACTAACATTTGGTGAAAAGCTACATTGTACTGGGAAGGAGAAGTTAATAGCATTATCATATTTAAACCTTAAAATAACCAAGTATAGTAAGGAACTGAGTATCATAGATGATAAATAGAATGTCCAAGGTCACAAATCTAATAAGGAGAAGAGCTGGGAATTGAACCTAAGACTGTGTAACACAAAATCTTTGTGTCACCTGTTTTATTTATTGAATATAATAATGATAAATGTGTATATAAGTATTTCAAATAGGACAAGTTATTATTACAATATATATTAAATTATAATGCAAGTTCTATGAGATCACTGGACATGTCTACTGTGTTCACTCCTATGTGTACCCCATACCTAGCACACTTCCTGGCATATTGCAGTTATCAAGGAATATTTACTGAGTGCTTGAATGGAAATAAGAGGTAATTAGTACCCACCTGAATGTTAATAATATGAATTATAACATGAATAATATAACTACATAATTTCAATACCATTCCAATGTTTCAGAGATCTTTCTAATATTTCAGCACTGATCTCACGTGTTTTTTACATGGACTTACTTTCTATGCTAAATACTTAATTACCTATCACTGCACAAACGTTTCATCCACAAGGTAGACATTGATGATACAAATAGAGTGAACGCAGCTGAATCTGACACTGCTGCAGATTCCTACTCACACAATACACCAGGACTAAATAGTTTATGATTTAAACACATAAATGCCAGCTCTGACTTAGTTTGGAAATGGGGATTTTGGTCTATGTTGCAAAGGCTTACATATGTTAAAATTTAATATTTAGTAAAGTGCTTTTACAATTATTGTCATCTGATCTTACCCAATCCTGTGAGAAAAGAAAAGCATACTATTACTATTTTACTAATGAGCCTCACATGATGAGTAAATATCATGAATGTTTAAGTAGTAAAACCAAAATGAGAAGTCAGGTCTCAACCCAGTACTGTCCTTTATGTCTTGCTATTGCCACTCAGGTTCCTATAGCTTTGAGTGAAGAAAGATCAAGGATGTTTAATATCAGTCTGTTTATCATTTCTGAGATGAGAGATAAAAATAATCAAACAAAAAATACCACAGATCAGCTATTTATTGCAGTTGAATCATTAGAATTTTGATTTTGGCTTTACCACACAGCTATCATCCCTTCCCCTCCTTTTTTGCTTTCAAAGAGTTTACCCACTTTTCTGGGTCCTTCAGTATCATTTTGATGAATTTTGGAACTCATCTCCAGGAGAAACATTACTTCCATTTTCATACTCAATGTGGAAAAGGTTATATAATGATGCATGTAGTTGAAATAAATGTAGTTCATAACTGGTATTATATTACTACATTAAGTGGGACAAAAAGAAGGAACCAAAGCCTTAATTAAACTGTGGTTAATGGTTATTGGAGATTAAAGTATTCCTGTGGAGTTAATGAAGACAAATGTAACAGCATTTTCCAAAGCTGTCATTGTTTTATTCTTAATCTTTATAAATAAGACCTTCCAGATTTTAAACTCCTTTATAGAAAGAACAATTGAAAGAACTATCCAGTAATGATTCCAAAATTGCCAGTGTAATTCAGAACGGTAGTAACTAGTTTCCAGAAATTTTCCTTTCATCAGACTTCATAATATTGCCAAAGTAATAATGCAAATTTGTTGAAAGAAAGAAAAATATATTTGGTGAAACAAATTCCAAAAAGTTTAATTTATTTCATCATTTGAGGAATAAATTCCGGTTACAAAATTGGAAAACTGGTTAATTCCACCACAGTCAAGTGAAAATTTGTATGACTTGCTTTTCTAATATTGCACATGTTATTCATGTATGTAAACTGTAACAAATGAAAGAATCATTAGAATTTCTTGTCATTTAGTTTTCTAATTAATGTGTATTAATTTAGACATCAGCTCCTATATTGCTGAAATGTCATAAGAAAAACAGTTAGCAGATGTAGAAGAGAAAATTTTCATATATTATAGTTTGTTGGTCTCTATGAATGGAAATACCAATTTCATAATTTATCCTGAATGAAATCTTTAAGACAATGGTTCCTTGACCACCTATATTAAAATTTATAGAAAATAGACTCTTGAAGATATCCTACAATATAAAAAACAAAAGATTTGAGTTTAAGGGAAAATAAACATATCTTTACCATACTTATTTTTAGAAAGTTGTGGGAAAGCAGAATAAAATGAGGTATATGGTGAAGGCCAAATACAGAAACCCTAAAACCCATTATCTTTCATGAATGTGACTTCTTCTTTGCCGAAAGTAGAGTGTCTTTGGGGGGTGGGGGGGAGAAACAAAACTGAAATGAAAAGGAATTGGCCCTTACTGTAATAATTTTCATAAACAGATACCTGCATGACAAAAGGAAAATAAAAAATTGGAAAGATAATGGTATTTGGCTGGTACATAGATGAGGTCACTGACTCCCTATAGCAGGTGTGCCCTCAGTTTCCTTTTTTAACATCCTTCAAAGTTCAAGTGAATTTTTCCTAATCCAATTGTTATGTTCTTGTCTCTTGTGAGCTTGGTAAATTGTTTTCTTTATTATGAAACTTCTAATGAAAATAATGTCTTATGAGCTCTTACTAAGTGGTGGGCTCTGTTTTGAGTATCTTTGAATTAACTCATTTAATCCTCACCAAGTTGGCAGCTAATATTATCTTCTCTTTACATGGAGGAAAACTTAGGCAAATAAGGAAATTGGTCATGCTCTTATAGCTAGTAAACAATGCAGTATCCCAACCCAAACACTCTGACCCAAGAGCCAAGCTCTTAACCTTCAGGTAATGCTTGCCTGGCAAGGGATATTAGTTCACACTCACAATTAAATGGATAGGACACAGATGCCTAAGAGCTAGAAAAACATGCCTTTGATTAAACTGTTTCT
Organism: Tolypeutes matacus; assembly: GCA_026826555.1. NCBI lineage: Eukaryota > Metazoa > Chordata > Mammalia > Cingulata > Chlamyphoridae > Tolypeutes > Tolypeutes matacus. The sequence continues at coordinate 10,087,873 of JAKSZT010007815.1, read as the reverse complement.
TCCTCTATATTGTTTATCAAAACCCTACCCATTTTCCCAACTCTTCCATGAAATCATTTTGGATTCTTATTCTAATTGTAGTTAAAATTTTTAGCTCTATTATGTAACTTACAAAAGTTTAAAATATGAGAGCTTTAAAGATCTTTGCTTTATCAACCAGGAAATAACTATAAGTGGTTAGGAAACACTCAACTTGAGATATCCCCACAACACCAAGTACCAACGGCCAAGAAGTTATAAATTCAATCATTAAACTGTCACAATAGGCCTGATAAAATATATCTTAATAAAAGAGATTCTAAAAGTCATTACTTTTCAGGAAAAGTGATTTTTATATCCATGCATCTTCACATTTCTCTTGCTGTCTCCAGCCAGGTTTTTCAATTAAAAACAACAAAAAATTATGGATTGCTTATTATGTCTGACACTAGTCTAAGTAGTTTTCAGTTATTATCTGATTTTAGCTTCATAACAAGTTTATGAGGCAGGTATTATTATCCCATTTTACCAATGACAGCACTAAAGCTGAAAGATATTAACTTAATAGATTCCATACTGCTGCTAAATTTTAGAGCCAGTAATCACTCACTTTCTTATTTAATTATTTTTATATCAATGTTACAAATTACTCAGTTAATTCAATATAATATCTACAATAACAATAAATTAGCTTTAGTCAAGTTACACTTCCTCCTTACTTTTGTTAGTTCCTCAATCTTGAGGGATTTGGGATGATGTCCACTCTGAGTGCTTCAAGCTGAGAAGGCACATAGATATTATGGAGCAGAGGAATGGAATTGTTTCGCTTGCAGTTGAAGATACTCCTTGTTTTGGGATGAGACTGGTCTATCATGATCATTTTATTAGTTATCCAGGGTAAAGCCTGAAGAACTGGGGAGTGGGAGTTGATACCTGATGTTAGATGGAAGGCAGAGTTTGAAAATGATGAGGTTGGATATTTAGTTGAGGAGATTTCCAAACTAAATGTGGAAAGCATGGTCTGGCTTCTCCTTGCAGCTTATAGCAAAATGCAAGAGCAGAGGGATATGCTGAGAACTGAACTCCTGGACACAAAGAAACAAGAAATTGATGGTTTGGGGAATTTGGAGCTTCCAGAGGTTTGTAAGTTTCACAGGTCTACAGCTGGAGGGGAATTTTGCCCCAAGAGAGACTGCATGCCTTTAACTGATTTTGGTGAGATTTTTATATTTAGCACTGTTACCAAACTTATTTAAGGCTTTTTGAAATATTGTGATGGAATGAATGTACTTTGCAACTGGAAAGAGCATCTTTTGGGGATCCAAAGGGTAGAGAATGACAGCTTGGAGCTTTTTGTGGATCCCAGAAAATATCATGTTCTTAGAGCTAATCCATTCCTGTACATGTAAATCGATTGTAGGTGGGAATATTTGATTAAATTACTTCTTTTAGGGGCCTTTGATTAGATTGTGTGAGCCATCATGGGTCTTAATCCTCTTACTGGAGTCCTTTATAAATGGAGGACTAAAAGCAGCAGACACAGGAAAATAGCAACAGAGGAAGAGAAACCCTGAGAGCCTGAGAGAGAGGTCCTGGAGGCCTGAGGCCGGAACCAGCAGAGCACAGAGGCAAAGAAAGAGGCCTCTGAGAGACTGGAAGAGACAAGTCCAGGAGGAAAGGGGAGAGATGAGCCATATACGTCATTGCCAACAGCTGAGCTTAGGGAGAAAGTAAGTCTGGAGGAGAAGGCAGAGACATGCAGAGCAGCCATTACAGGTACTATGTGCCTCTACTCCCACAGCTATAACTTGGTGAGACAGCATCTCTTCATGAACTGTAAGCTTTTAACCTAATAAAATAAATTTCCATTATAAAAGCTAACCCATTTCTGGTATATTGCTCCCAGCAGCATTTAGCAAACTAAAACATATAACATTTATATCCCATAGGATTATGTAAAGTTCAAGATGTCCAAAAGTCCCTTTCTGTCAAGACACCTGACCTTTTCCTACCTTTTCCTTCTTACTAGAGTTATGTTCTTTGACAGGTAGAACATAATTTATATACTTGCTTTGCTTCTCCTGTAAAGTTCTCCTCCTCCTCATCCTCCTTCTCCTTTTTTTTTTTCCTTCTGAAACTATCTTTTGACTGACTAGTCTAGGACCCACTGCTGTTACCTATGGAGGGCTTTGCTCCCTTAGAAATTTGAGAAGGTGTGACTAGAGGAATTGTGTTTTGGGTTTGGTAACTCCGAGTAATATTACACTGATGTTTGCTTCATCGTAAAGCCCTAATCATTCTGTACAGTTCTGTTTCCTTTTAGTGTGCTTTCTCCATCTCTGCTCTGTCTCCACTGACGTATGAAGAGCACTAATCTGTTTTAACTGCATTCCAGGTTTGTTCTCTGCTGCTGTTTATGAGGAACAGCCAGTGCACTAGTCACAACTTTCTGATTTCTCTCAGCATGTGTATCTGGGCTAAACAAGGTATTTTCCTCTCAGAACCTTTTGGCAGCACCACTCTGCTTGGCCAATTCCTTTATGTTCTGAGAGGAATTCGTAAGCTTTAAGTTACCTCATTTCAGTCCATTATTTTCATTTATCCAAACCAGCCACATCATGGATCTTAATCCTCTTACTGGAGTCCTTTATAAATGGAGGACTAAAAGCAGCAGAAACAGGAAAATAGCTGCAGAGGAAGAGAAACCCAGAGAGCCTGAGAGAGAGGTCTAGTTCCTACTAGTTGGGAATGGTATTAACTAGTGCAATGTTTGGGGGAAAATAACTAAATAGACTGATTTCCTGGGAGGCACGGATTGGTTGCTCCTTTTATTTCAGTGTCTTCAGTGACTTACACAAGGACTGGGCAGTGCAGTGGGATTGGATTTGGAGAATGAACTATTTCATACATTAAAATTTGTCATTGAGAAGTCATGAATGACTTTTCTACTTACAAATTTATTACTTATATAAATCACAGGCCTTACATTATCAAATTCACTAATCTAAATCTAAGAAGTGTGCAAATACCATGTTATCTATATTAGCTGCAAGATGTGGTGTTTAAGAGAATGAATTCTACAGTCAGACTGTATGGGTGAATCTACAACTTACAAAATAATTTGACTTTTGGCAAGTTACTTGATCTCTGTTTTCTCAGTTAATTCATATAGTTTTATAATAAATTTAAGGTCCTCTAAAAGAACATAGCACACAATAAATTATTATAATTTTTAATAACTATTATCAGAGCAGAATAGGTGATAGTTAAATCATTTAAGCTGTAGGTCTAGCTTGAACACTTGACTTGGGGACGAGAAATTTAGATATGGGAAAGGGCTTTGGGTTGTAAGAAAAAAAAATCATAACAGTTCCTTCAAAAATATTTGTCGGTCAATTGGCAATTAAACTATAAAAATAGGTAATCATACTAAAATACCTATACTCTGTGCCAAATCCAAATCTTCCTATAGCCACTGTGGATCCTTTTTTATCAACCTGTGTTTTAAGTTCGCTGTTATTAGCTTTTATTTATGTTTTTTCTCTTGAGAAGGAGATTTTTTTTTATTATTCTTGGAGAGAAAAGTTGAGTGAGCCGCACAGAATGTGCACAGAACACTGTTGAGAATCACCTGAAAGAACACATTCCATTCAAATGTGACACCTGTAAGGGAGGGCATCCTGCAATCCCAACTACACAGAGCATCTATTGACTGCAGTTCTCTGGCCCTTTTTCCCTGCAGAGCAGATCCAAGCACAAAGCTCCTACTGCCTTCAAAAGGAAGCTTTGTGCTTGGATGAGCTTGGCAGGAAGAAGATGAAAAACTGACCTCGGGTTCCCCTTCTTTTCCCAGGTGCATTTGTCCAGGAGATACTGTGCTACTTCATGTGAATTCTACGTAATTTTTTTATATGCTAATGTACAGGTTGCTCAAGAAATGGCAATTAGGGTGTGAATTTTAGATTTCGTTGCATTGAACTATATTGTAACATACCTACAGGTTACCCTGAAATTGAACCCGTCACTTTGTTAATGTGATAAAAGCAAGTATAATACAGCTTTGGAGATTTGGACATTGTTACATAGAGTGTATGTTCAACTGTAGGACAAAGTGGTCTGAATACTTCTAAATTATGTGACAATCCCCATGTTATTTTTGGTTTGACTTTGGGAGTATATGAAATAAGGAGTTTGGGATATTGTTCCCATTTTTGCTCAATTCCTCCTTGATTTCAATCCATGAGGTTGAAAATGAACACACTTCTCAAATAAATCCCTGTCTTAATTGTAATGTTTAGCTCACTTCCACTCTAAATTCCCAGCCCTGTAATCAAACATTTCTTAACTGTGTTTGGATCTAATGAACTTCACAGAATCAGTGTGAAACTTCCCAGTTAACTGCAGCTGGCTTATCTGCTTTGGAATCTAAAGCAATGTTTAATCATTCTAGAATATAAAAACGGAAAAAAGCTGCTTTGCAACACACACACACACATACACAAACACACTCAGAGTTTTGGAGAACGGGAATAAAGGAATTTCTCAAGATCGCTTATTCAAAAAGCTTAATTATAAAACTCCTTATCCAAAACAGCTTTTCATTTTTGTAATCGCAACCTGGAGTCATTGAGATAGTACAAACATCATCATATTTTCTATGTGTGTGTGTAAGTGCTTGTTTGTGGATGTGGGTGTATATGTCTCTGGGTAAGGGAGGGGTGGGGAGGGTAATGGTTCCAACCTGGGTGAAAACATTGGGCTATACTTTTTGGAAAATGAAGAAGATGGAGTCTAGGGGTAATTTAAACTTTAATTTAATCACTGAGAATATGTTAAATAATACCTCTAAGTCCTTTTTATCTTCATAGTTCTATGAATTCCTAAAGATCACCCTCTACTTTTCAAGTTTGACTGAATTTTAAAACTTTTTCCCAGGGTAGCTTTCAAAAGCAAGTCAAGGTTTGAAAGATTCAGAGAATACATATATCCAAGGGACTTTCTGAGTTTGAACTGTTTTCTTTTACAGTGAATTTTATATTTGAATTGTATTTTCTGTGTAACAAGCCATAAGCCCAGGAGTCAAGGAATATGTCTTGGCATACACTCAACTATACCGATAAACTGGTGGAAATCTGTGAAGGAAAATTAGAAAATAGTAGGTAGGTTTTTTTCTAATGCTTTACCTGGAATGCACAATAGAAATAGATTATATAAACTTCTTTGTCTCAGAGGAAGCATATGCATTTCATTAAAAATAATTTAATTTAATTTAAAATATCTGATCATAGAATTCACTCTATTTTCTAAGAAATAAACACTATGAGGTTTACTTACTTTTTTGAAAAATGAAGTCATAAATTGAGATATGTATCTTTAGAAGTTCTCTGATTAATGGTGAAGAGTACAGCAATAGAATGCTTAGAACAGTTCATAAAAAATTTCTCCTCCTTAGTCATTTTTTCCATAATAGGTTTTAGTTCTGTTCTCATGATTAAAAATTCCAAACATACACAAGAAAGGACACCCATTATATCTGTGTCACATTTTTTTTTTTATAATTCCACTGCCCTTCCCCACTCTCTCTTTCTCTCTTTCTTTTCTCCTGTCCTCTCCTCCCTCCTCTCCTCCTCTCCTTTCCCTTTCTCTTTCTCCCTGGTGTGGAAAATTCTAAGGTAAATCTCAGACATTATACAAATTCACACTTAAATCCTTCAGTTGGCATTTAAAGATAATTTTATAAAAAGTAAAGATTAATAAATTTTCTTATATATCATAATCACATGTCACAAAATATTCACAATATTTCTTTGATATCATTTAATATGTTGACCTGGTTAGTATATTCTAAAAGAAAATGGTTTCATGCAGTGGTTTGTCTGATATATTTCTAAATTTGTTTTAACTTAATTGAATCTACATTAATAGAGAAAATTTGTATAATTAAATGGTTTCATGAAAACCTGGTTTGAAGACATACCCTCAATCTATTTTACATTTCAGTGATTCTAATTTATTCACTAATCTCAAAATATATACATTTGCTCACATTATTCTATCCTCCTGGAATGTCCCTTCTCTTCTTTCTCATCTTGTGAATATTTGCTCATTATTTCATGCCCATTCAAATATAAACTGATCTCTTTTCTCTTCCCTAGCTCTCTCTTCTACTTCCAGGTAGAATTTATCATCACTCCCTCAAGCATTCTGTAAGCATTTTGTTCAGGCTAACAACATAAAAATTAGATAATTGGACTATATTTTGGAGACGGGCACACATTCTTATTTTATGACATTCTATTTCAGTTATGTGTATCTTATATGTTCACCCGAACATAATGTCATAAATGTGTACTCTGAGATTCTCTTCTGTACTTTACCTTCATATTTAGATCCACAATCCATGTGGAATTGATTTTTGTTTATGGTGGTAAGTAGATGATAAGCCATAGATATTTTCATTTGGTTACTCAATTGGTCCCTTTATTGAAAAGGTCACGAATTAAAGTTAAATATTATCATATATTTTGTGCACATTAGGGAAATCTATAGGATATCTTTTTTTTTTTTTTTTTTCAGGTTATGCAGTAAACTTTATTGAATGGTGAACCACTAGTAATGAGGAAATAAACTGCACCTGATCATGAGATACATTATTGGTTATGGAATTATGATTTTGATTAGAGATTTGCATTTATATTCATGAGAAAGAATAAATGATAACTGTCTTTTTTTGTGATGACCTTGCAAGTTTTGAAATTGATGTAATGCTTGTGCCATAAAATGACTTTGGCAACACTCATCTATTCTTATACTCTGTAAGAGCTTGTGTAAGACAGGTGTTACTACTTTTGTGACTATTTGGTAGAATTTACAGGCAGAAAGGGAAAACTGAAGTAGTCTGTGTGTGAACATATTAAATAAGGGACTGAAAATTTTAAACTAGATTTAGAATTGTTCTAATTTTCTATTCTTCCATGCATTAGTTTTGATGTCTTCTTTTTTCTAAAACATTGTCCATTTTGTTTGCTTGTCAAATCCATTTCTTAATATCCTCTCTTTACTTTTCAATGGCTATATCTCTTCTAGTGATGTTCCTTTTTCATTTCTTCTACTGATAATTTATTTTCTAACATTTTTTCTTGATCTTTTTTGCTAGTGGTTTTTATTTTGATTAATGTCGCACAGGAAAATATTTGGCTTTATTTATTTTCTCAATTACTCATTTTATATTTCAATCTTTTTTTTTCATTTTATTAATATTTTTTGTCTAATTTTGTTGAAGGTTCTTTTTTGCTCTTCTTTTTCTATCTTGCGCTAAACTAGAAATATACTTAGATTATAAATTTTCAAGAGGTTTTATTCTGTGCCATATTCATTTATGGCTACAAATTTCTGTCTAATTACTGATCTTTGTTCATCCACCAAGTTTTCTTATTTCAAAAATTTATTATTCAATTTAAAATGTTTTCTAATTTCCACTGTGATTTCTTTTGTTTTGTTTTGCTTTTGTTTTTGACTCCTGGCTTCTTTAGAAGTATATTGCTAAATTTTAAAATATATTGGCATTTTTCTTGTTTCTTTCCTCAATTGATTTAAACCTAATTTCACAATCATAACAGATGATTCTTTGAATGATTCCAATCCTTTGAAAAGTTTTGAAGCTTGCTTTATGAACTAACATATTGTTAATTTTGTGCGCTTTTATTTGCACAAGGAAAGTGTGTAGATTATGAAATTTCTGGTTTCAGAATTCTGTAGAATTCATTTAGAATGACCATGCTAATTTTGTGCTTCCAATATTCAGTGTCCTTTCAGATTTTTGTCAGCTTATTCTTTCTTTACTTAGAGAGTTGCTGTACATTACTTAATCTTGATTGCAGATTTATTTCTTTTACCTTTTGTGTCTTTTAGAATTTTATTTCTCTCATTCTATTCTATATTCTATAGCCTATAAGCTGCATTATTTGCTGCATACATACTTTAGCATTGTTACATAGAATGCATTGGCCCCTTTATCATTGTGGAAAGGTCCCTTTGACAATAGTAATTCTCCTTGCCTTAAACACTACTTTATATGATACATTTGTAGAAACACCAGCATTTATAGGAGGACTGTTGTATGGCATATCATTTTCCACCTTTTTAAAAAATCATTATTCAGCTTATATATTCTTATATTTAAAATCCCTTTTTAAAGTAGCATATAATTGGGTTTTATATTTTTGCCAATCTGGCAATTTTGTTCTTTTACTTGTAATACATAGTCCATTTACATGTAATATAATTACCAATACAATAATAAATCAACCATCTCACTATTTGTTATCAATTTGACCCAATTTTTTAAATTACAGAAGTTGTGAACTTACAAAACAATCATGCACATGTGTGGAATTCCCATACAACACCCCTTCACCAACACACCACACTGTTGTGGAACATTTGCTACAGATTATGAAACAATATCATCAGACTATTAATGCTAATTATGGTCCATAGTGTATACTTGGCATATTTTTTCCATACACCCTTAGTATTAACACAGTATGCCTTTGGCATTGATGCAAGAATATTACAGTATTGCTGTAAAGTATAGTTCATAGATTACATTAATTCTATTTTCCCCATGCTTTTCACATTCTGACCAACCTGCAATAGTGACAAACATCCGTTCTAGTTCACAAAAGGACATTTTTGCATTAGTACTATTAACCACAGTTCTCATCCACCTCTGGGTTCACTGTATTATTCAGTCCTTAGTTCATTCCCTAGCTTTCTTTCAATTGACATTTACATCCCTAGACTACCCTTTTCAGCCACAATCCCATTTATAAACCAGCTGTTACTCACTGTAATGTATTACCCTCAACTCTATCCATTTCCACACTTTTACAGTCAAGTTAATTAAAACTTCTACATACATTAAGCATTAATCCTCCTTGCAGCCCTCCTCTTATCTCCCAATAAAATATACTCTAGATTTTAACTCCTTGCATTTATTCTACATATTTAATTCATATTAGTGAGAACTTGCAATATTTGTCCTTTTGTTACTGGCTTACTTCACTTAACACAATGTCTTCCAAGATTCATCCATGTTATCACATGTGTCTCAGTTTCTTTTCTTCTTACTGCAACATAATATTCCATCATATGTATAGACCACATTTTGTTTATCCATTCATTGATGGATGGGGACTTGGGTTGTTTCCATCTTTTGGCAATTATAAATAATGCTGCTATGAACATTGGTGTGCAAATATCTGTTCCTGTCACAGTTTTCACTTCTTCTAGACATATTCTAGACATATTGCTGGATCATATGGCAGTTCTATATTTAGCTTCCTGAGGAACTGCCAAACTGTCTTCCACAGAAGCTGCACTATTTTATAATCCCACCAACAGTGAAGGAGTGTTCCTATTTCTCCACATCCTCTCCAGCACTTAATATTTTTCTTTTTGTATTTTTTTAAAATAATGGCCAGTCTATGCAGTTTGATGATATCTCATCATTTTGATTTGCATTTCCTCAATAGCTAGTGATTTAGAACATTTTTTCATATGCTTTTTGGCCATTTGTATTTCCTTTTTGGAGAAATATTTATTTAAGTCCTATGCCCATAAAAAAAAAAAAAAAAAAGGAATGCTTGCTCTTTTACTGTTGAATTGTATGATCTCTTTATATAGGATGGAAATCAAGCCCTTATCGGATGTGTGGTTTCCAAATATTTTCTCCCATTGACTGGGCAGCCTTTTTACCTTCTTAATAAAGTCTTTTGAATCACAAAACTGTTTAAGTTTATCCCTTCTAGCTCGTGCTTTCAGTGTAAGGTTTAAGAATTGACCACCTACCACCAGATCTAGAAGATGTTTTCCTACATTTTCTTCTAGGAGCTTTATAGTGTTAGTTTTTATATTTAGGTCTTTGATCGATTTTGAGTTAATTTTTATATAAGGTGTGCGATAGGGGTCCTCTTTTTTTTCTTTTGGCTATGGATATTCCAGTTTTCCCAGCACCATTTTTTGGATAGACTGTTCTGTCCCAACTGGGTGGGTTTGACAGGCTTGTCAAAAATCATTTGACCATAGATGGGAGGATCTGTTTCTGAATCAATAATTTTTTTCCATTGGTCTCTATGCCTATGTTTATGCCAGTACCATGCTGTTTGTACCACTGTACCTAGGTAATATGATTTAAAGTCCGGAAGTGAGTGTACTTCAACTTTTCTTCTCCTTTTTAAGATTTTCTGGCTATTTGTGGCCCCTTACCTTTCCAAATAAATTTGATAATTGTGTTTTCCATTTGTTTAAAAATGCAGGTGGAATTTTAATCAGAATTGCATTGAATCTGTATATCAATTTGGTTAGAATTGACATCCTAATGATATTTAGTCTTCCAACACATGAATATGGAATGTTCTTCCAATTATTTAGGTCTTTTAAAATTTCTTTTAGCAATGCATTGTAGTTTTTTTAATACAATTACTTTACATCATTAAGTTTATTCTTAAATAAACTTCTGAAATGGAATTTTTCTGACTTCCTCTTCAGATTGCTTTTTAGTAATGCACCACTGATGATTTTTGTGTATTGATCTTGTGTATTGATCTTGTATCCTGACATTCTACTGAAATAATTCATTAGCTCTAGCAGCTTTGTTGTAGATTTTCCAGGACTTTCTAGGTATAGGATTATATCATCTGCAAATATCAAAAATATTACTTCTTCCTTTCAGATTTGGATGCATTTTATTTCTTTTCTCTTGTCTGATTGCTCTAGCTAGAACTTCTAGCAGTGGTGCCAGTGGGCATCCTTGTCTTTTTCTTGAGCTCAACAGGAAAACATTCAGGCTTTCATCATTGAGTACAATGTTAACTGTGCTTTTCATATATGGCCTTTATCATGTTGAGAAGGTTTCCTTCAACTCCCTTCTTTTGTGGTATTTTTATAAAGAAAAGATGCTGTATCTTGTCAAATGTCTTTTTCTGCAACAGTTGATAGGATCATGTGATTTTTCTTCTCCGATTTATTAATATTGATTTTCTTATGTTGAACCACCCTTGCATGATTGGTATAAAACCTACTTGATCATGATGAATAATTCTTTTAATGTGGTGTTGGATTCAATTAGCAAGCATTTTATTGAGGATTTTTGCATCCATATTCATTAGAGAAATGGTTCTGTAATTTTATTTTTTCAGAATAGCTTTATCTGTCTTTGGTATTAGAGTGATATTGGATTCATAGAATGAGTTTGGTAGCATTCCTTCTTGTTCAATTTTTTTAAAGATTTTGAATAAGATTTGTATTAAATCTTTGAATGTTTGGTAGAATTTAACTGTGATAACATCTGGTCCTCAGCTTTTCATTTTGGGTAGTTGTTTGATGACTATTTCAATCTCTTTACTTATGTTTGGTTTGTTGAGGTCTTCTATTTCTTCTAGGGTCAGTGTAGGTTGTTCATACATTCCTAGGAACTTTTCCATTTTGTCTACATTGTCTAGTTTGTTGGCATTCACTTGTTCATAGTATCCTCTTATGATCTTTTTTTATTTCTGTGGGGTCAGTAATAATGGCCCTGTTTTCATTATTTATTTATTTATTTATTTATTTGCATCTTCTCTTTTTTTTTCTGTCAGTCTAGCCAAAGGTTTGTCAATTTTGTTAATCCTCTCAAAGAAACAACTTTTGGTTTTATGAATTCCCTCTATTGTTTTATTGTTCTCAGTTTCATTTATTTCTGTTCTGATCTTTCTTATTTCATTCCTACTACTTGCTTTCAGAATAGTTTCCTGTTCTTTTGCTAGTTCCGCCAGCTGTTTAGTTAGGTCATTGATTTTAGCTCTTTTTTCTTTTTTAATGAAAACATTGAGGGCTATAAAGTTCCCTTTCTGCACTGCTTTCACTGCATCCATAGGTTCTGATATGTGGTGATCTCATTTTCATTGGTCTCAAGATATTTACTAATTTCTTTCACAATTTCTTCTTTGACACACTGACTATTTAAGAGCATGTTGTTTAATCTCCATATATTTGTGAATTTTCTCTTTTTACACCTGTTGTTGATTTCCAGCTTTATTTCATGATGATCAGAGAAAGTCCTTTGTATAATTTCAGTCTTGCTGAATTTATTGAGATCTGCTTTCTGACCCAACATATCACCTATCCTATAGAAATATCCATGAGCACTTGAGAAGAATGTAAATCCTGTTGTTTTGGGGTACAATGTTCTGTATATGTCTATTTGATTTAGTCCATGTGTCATATTATTCAAGCTCACTTTTTCATTATTTATCCTATGTTCAGATGCTCTAGCCAATGACAGAGTTTTGTACTGATGTCTCCAACTATTATTGTAGGGGCATCTATTTCTCCCTTTAGTTTTGCCAGTGTTTGCCTCATGTACTTTGGGGCATCCTGGTTAAGTGCATATAAATTTTTTATTGTTATTTCTTCCTGGTGAATTATGCCTTTTATTAATACAAAATATACTTCCTTGTCTCTAATAACATTTTTACTTTTAAAGTTTATTTCATCTGATATAAGTATAGCTACTCTAGCTTATTTTTTTTCCCCCACTTTTTTTTTTTTTATTTTTTAAAAGATACTTTGATTACATAAATGTTACAGAGAATGTATAGGGGATTCCCATATGCTCCACTCCCCACACCTCCCACATTTTCCCACATTAGCAACATCTTTCATCAGTGTGGTACATTCATTGCAATTGATAAACACATTTTGGAGCATTGTAACTAAGCATGGATTATAGTTTACATTGTAGTTTAGACTCTCTCCCATTCAACTCTGTAGGTTATGGCTAGATATATAATAGCCTGTATCTGTCATTGTAATGTCATTCAGACAATTCCCAAGTCCCAAATATGCCTCCCTATTACACCTGTTTTTCCCTCTCCCTAACCCCAGAACATCCGTTGGTCATTGTCTCTACAACAATGGTATTTCTTCCATTACCAGAATCACAAGTAGTCTATAGTAGAATATTAGTAAGTTTATTTTAGTCTTATAGTTCATTTCACAATCCAGAGGACACGGGTTAGTGATGCCCACTCCACCATTAATTGAGGGGAGCTTCAATCCAATACATCTGAGAGATGGGACCCACTTGCTGCAATTGTAGGCATTTTTGGTTCCTTGGTATGTTGTTTGTCCATCATCTCCTCCCTGTTAGTTGTCCTGGGTGAGTCCATTGAACTGAAGAGTAGGTCTAGCTTATTTTTTATTACTGCATGTGTATAATATATTTTTCCAGCCTTTCACTTTGAATCTATTTGTATCTGTATTAGTCAGCCAAAGGAGTTCTGATGCAAAATACCAGAAATGTGTTGGCTTTTACAAAGGGTGTTTATTTGGGGTAGAAGTTTACAGTTACCAGGCCGTAAAGCATAAGTGACTTCCTTCATCCAAAGTATATTGCCATATGTTGGGGCAAGATGGCTGCTGACGTCTGCCAAGAGTTCAGGCTTCTTGGGTTCCTCTCTTTCCGGGGCTCTGTTTCTCTCTGTGCTCAGCTGCTAGGCTCTCTCCACAAGGCCAGATGCAGACTATCAGATGAAGAGCACTGACTCTCTCCTCAGGGCTTCTGTCATGTCTAAGGAGCCATCACTATTCCTCTGTGTTCTTCTCCTATGTGTTCACTTTCCAGGCTCCAGCTCAAAACTCAGAATTAAAACTCCAACTCACTTCTCTGCTCTGTTGTGTAGTTTTATCTGTGAGACCCTGCTCACTAAGGGGGCGGGTACTCAACATCTTACTGATGTGACCCAATCAAAGCCCTAATCATAATTTAATCATGCTCAGGTACAGACCAGTTTAGAAACATAATCCAATATCTATTTTTGGAATTCATAAATAATGCCAAACTGCTACACTCCACCCTCTGAATTCCAAAAATACATTACAATATTCAAAAAACTTAAATCAGTAGCAATGCAAGTACAAAATCATATCACAATCAGATTAAAGAAATACAGTTTTTTTGTGAGGCAAAGTCCCTTCTGCTCTAGGCCTCTGAAACTTGAAAAGCAATTTATCTGCTTCCAATACACAAATGGACAAAGGAATACCATTTTCATTTACCATAAGGAGAAATTAGGAGGAAAGCATGAGTCATGGGTCCTCTACAGTTCGGTAAACCTGCAGGGCATTCTCCATTTGATTTCAAAGTCTGAGAGTCATTCTTAAGATGATGGTTTCTTATCCCTGGGGCCACATGAAAACCCACCCTTTCCACGGGCTTTCCCAATAGCCATTTTCTTGGTTCCACCCTCCTCAAGCATCTGGGTGTCAACCAAGCTCCAGAATGTTGGGGTGATTGCCACACTTTACCCAATCTTTGGGTTATAGTCTTAAACCCCCTAGTACAGTGACATGAAGACACCATCATCCCTAACCTCTGGCATACAGGCTCAACCCTCTCAGAGCAACAAGTTGACCACTTGGCCTTCCCTAATCCATAGGGAATAGTTGCACCTCTCTCAGATCTATGGGGTGTTGACATTAACTGCCCTAATCCTTGAGGAATGTGCTCCACCCTCTTTGTACCCTGGGGCAGCAAAACTTTCCCTAACTATTGGGTGGAAACATCCACTCTCTTCAACTGCTGGAGCAAACTCACCCTCTCTGTACATATGGGTTGGGTTCCTCTCTTGGCCCAAGGCTATGTCTTAATTCCAGATCTCAACTTCCATGATTAGCCTCTTAAAGTTGTTTTATTCTATCAATGTCTCCTTTCTATGTCCCTTTTAGTCCAAGTGAACAGTGGTTTTTTTCATACAGGCCTCTCAAAAAGCTTGTTGGTTTAGCATGCAAGAAGCAGGGGTTCAAGCCATCAGACAGTAAATCTTTCCAAGGAAACTGCATCTTCAATCCTGATTTACAATTTCTAAGTTTAGTTACATCTTGAAATGGGGCACTATCGTCTAGGAGCTTTATTTCCAGAGGTTTGGGATTTCTGGAATCAGTTTCTGGTTTCTTTGTGCTCAACAGTTCAATCTTCAACTTATCTCTCTCATTTAGCATTTTACTATAAGCTGCAAGGAGAAGCCAAGCTGCATTCTCTGAGTTCACTGTGGAAACTTCTTCAGCTAAATGCCCAGGCTTGCCATTTTCAAATTCTGCCCTCCATAAGCCACCAGGAGTTAATCTTGCTAAGTTCTCTGTGACTTTAAAACATGGATCACCTTTCCTCCAGTTTCCAATAATAGTTTCATCATTTACTTCTTAGGCATCATAAAAAGACTCTTTAGCATCCATATCCCTACCAACAGTCTCTGCAAAGCAATCTCAGCCTTTTCTATCAAGCATCTCACAATTCCTCTAAAAAATGCCCTCTACCCATTTATAAAACTGTTCCAGCATATTAGTAATTGCAAAAGCACTTCCCTACTCCTTGGTACCAAATTGTGTTATTAGTCATACAAAGGGGTTCTGATGCAAAATGCCAGAAATATGTTGGCTTTTATAAAGGGTATTTATTTGGGATAGAAGCTTACAGGTACCAGGCCATAAAACATAAGTCACTTCCCTCACCAAAGTCTATTGCCACATGTTGGGGCAAGATGTCTGCAGATGTCTGCCAAGTGTTCATACTTCTTGGGTTGCTCTCTTCCCAGGGCTCTGTTTCTCTCTGGGCTCAGCTGCTGTGCTCTCTCCACAAGGCCAGATGTAGACTATCAGGTGAACCCCTCTGTCTCTCTCCCCAGGGCTTCTGCCATGTCTAAGAAGCCATCTCTATTCCTCTGTTTTCTTCTCCCATGTATTCATTTCCCGGGCCCCAGGTCAAAACTCAACATCAAAACTCCAACTCACACCTCTGCTCTACTGTGTAGTTTTGTCTGTGATTCCCTGATCACCAAGAAGCCAGGGACTGAACATCCTACTGACGTGGCCCAATAAAATCCCTAATCATGATTTAATCATGCCCAGGTGTATTAGTCAGGGTTCTCTCGGGAAACAGAATCAGCAGGAGATATCTGTCAATAATATAAAATTTTAAAAGAGTCTCTTACGTGACCGTGGGGATGCACAAGTCCAGGTTCTGCAGGCAGGCTGCAAACCAGTGGCTCCAATGAAAGCCCGATGAAGGATCCTTGATGAGTTTCTGGGAGAAGTTGCCTGTCCAACGATGAGCTGGGAAATTCTCTCCGAATGTTGAAATCACTTCCACTTTTAAGTCATTCAACTGACTGGATAAAAGCACCACCCATTGATAATGTAATCTCCCTGATTGATGCAGATGTAATCAGCCATCCACGCAGTAAACTCACTGGTGATTGAAGTCCATAAATGCTCTTGTATTACAATTAGCCCAGTGCTTGCTGGAACAAATACCTGGACACAACTACTTGGCCGAGTTGACACATTAGCCTAACCATCACACTAGTTATAAACCAGTTTAGAAACATAATCTGTTATCTATTTTTGGAATTCATAAATAATGCCAAACTGCTACAGTACCCTTGTGTCAGAGATGATTCTCTTGTATATAGCATATAGATGACTCATATATTCTTATCGATCCCACCTGTCTGTGTCTTTTGATTAGGGACTTTAATCCACTAACATTCAATGTTATTACTGTAAAGGCAGTTCTTATTTCACCCATTTTGTCCTTTAGGTTTTATCTGTCATATTTTATTTTTACCACTCTTTTGACACTTTTAGTTACTTTCACTGACATAATCTTCATTTATAGACTCTCTTCCAAGCCTCTCTCTCCCCAGTCTTTTCGTTTCAGGCTGTGGCACTCCCTTTAGTATTTTCTGCAAAGCCAGTCTCTTGGTTACAAACTCTCTCAGTTTCTCTATGATTTATCTATGATTAGTTGTCTCAACTCCTTTATGTCATCTGGAGGCTTTTCTTGTTCTTTTGATGGGCCTTATCTTCCTATTTCTTGGTGTGGATTGTAAATTTTTGTTGGCTTTTTGGCATCTGACTTACTAGATGCATTTATTGTGGGCACAGTTTTTCTCTTTAGTTTAGTGTTTTCTTGCCCTTTTTCCCTTTCTGGTTGTGTAGTAGGAGCCAAGGATATAGTTGGTAATGTAAGCTGTGGAGGATGAAGCTGCCTGCATTGCCCATGAACCAGTGAAGCTTCTCCCACCTTTCTCCTGTCAGGGGTAGGGACAGAGCTACTTCTGTGTGTAATAATTCAAGCCATGCAAACCAAGACCAGCTATAGTTACCCAGAGAGATTGATGAATCATAACACTTCTTCCTCCCTGTCTGGGGCACAGATGGAGCTGCATGTGTGGACAGCAATCTATGCCATGTGAATCCAAACTGATCACAGATGCTCAGGTAGATTGATGTAGCACCAATCTCCCTCCTCTTCTGCTAGAGGTGGGGATGGACCCTCTGCATTTCTCAACAATCTAATCTGTGTGGACCAAATGCACCTACAGTTGCCCTGAGATCCTGAAGAAGTACTGTCCCTTCTGCCCTTTAGGGGGTGGGGGTGGATCCACAGGCACCCAACAGTTCAGACCCAGTAGGCTGAAGTTACCTGCCATTGCCCAGAGAGGCTGAGGAAACACCAGCCCCCTCCTATCCTATTGTGGGATGTAGGTAGATCCGCAAGTGCCCAAGAGTCTAGTCTGTGCAGACCAAAAGTGCTTATCATTGACTGGAAAGACTGAGGAAATAGTTCCCCTTCTATCCTTACTTGGGGGTGGGGATGGATCCACAGGTGTCCAACTATTCTTTCTGTGTGGGTCAAAAGAACCTGTAGTTACCCAGAGAGGATGGGAAACACTGCCTCCCCTCTTGTCCTATGAGGGGTGGGGGTGGACCTACAGGCATCCACAGTTGTTTTTGTGCAGGACAAAAGCAACTGCAGTTACTCAGATAGGCTGAGGAAACACTAGCCCCCTCCTAATCTATGGGGATAGAGGGGTGGAGATTGAATCAAAGGTGCTCAACAAACCCATTTGTGCAGACTGAAAGTACCTGCAGTTGCCCATAGAGGCTGAGGAAACACAGCTCCTCTCCTATCCTGTTGGGGTGTAGGGTGGGAGCCCCAGTTGTCACACTATTCAGTCTGTGCCAGCCAAAAACACCTGCAGATACCTGGAGAGGGTGGTGCAGTTTTTGCCAGGTTCTTCCCTGCTGGAAGTGAGAGTGGAGGCTGAGCTCGGGCTGCAGTCTGATCTGGTTGGTGAGAATTTGGTCCCTACTGTGACTGTGATTTTCAATCCACCCCAACCCAATTTTTATATGTACCTTTTTCTCATCTTTTGACCATTTAAAAAATTGATCTACTTTTTATTGTTTCATTTTTCTTCTGTTAACTTCTAAGGTGAGATTCTTTAATTTTCTTCTTAATAGTTTCCCTGATGATTCAAACATTCATTTTTTTCATAATAAAAAATATAGTACTCCTTAATAATTCCAGAATCTTAGAACACTTTTCCCTCACCTAAACCCTTCCCACCTTTAATATCTTTGTTTTCATACAATTTAATTTTAATATACTTTTAAAATACTGTAAGACATTACTAACATTGCTTTCCATAGTAAATATAAATCTATTTTTACTCATATAATCACCCTTTCTTGTGTTTATTCCTCCCTCTAATCCCAGTGCTTTACAATTCTATTTGAATTTATTGTAATGCAGGCATGAAGGTGTCAAATTGTCACAGTTTTGTTTTGTATTAAAGCAACTTAATATTGCCTTCTGTTTTCATATTTTCCCTGGGTATAGAATTCTATGATGGCAGATGTTTGTTGCTCTGAACTTTAAAGATGTCATCTATTTTGGGCTTCTGCCATTTCTGTTGAGTCTTATTGCAGTCCCTTTGAAGTTATTAGGCATTTCCCTTCTCTTGTTGCTTTAAGAATTTCTCTTTGGTTTTATGTAGATTGATTAAGAATTGCCTAGGTGGGGTCCCCATTGTATTTATTTTGCTTGGGATCCACAGAACTTCCTGAATATACAGAGTATACTTTTGCACAATTTTTTTTTTAATCTCTCACTTCAAATACCACATCAGCCTGATTGTTTTCTGCTCTTTCTCTTGCTCCAAATTCTAATTTCAGTTTTTCTAGAAACTTTCACTGCATCCCACGTCTCTTACAGTCTTTGAAAATTTTCCTTCATTGCTTCTTTCTGAATTTTATTTTAGAATTTTCATCTCACTAATCCATTTTTCTGTATCAATTCTATTATATACCCATCAATCAGATTCCCTTATTGTTAATATATTAAATAACCATGGGGCATTTATCAAAAATTTAAAAAAATCAATAGTATTAACAAAACTGTGGACTTAGTTCAGATCTCACCAGACTTTCCACTAATGTCATTTATTTGTTCCATGATACAGAATGTCACATTGTATTTACTCATCATGTCTACTTTGACTTTTTCCAATCTGTAAGTTTTTCAGTCTTTCCTTATTTGTCACAACCTTGAAGCTTTGAAGAGTACTAGACAGTTATTTTGTAAAATGTCCCTCAGTTTGGATTTGTATAAACTTTGCTTATGATTAGACCAGAGTTCTGAATTTTATGAATGATACTACAAAGATGAAGGGTCCTTCTCATAGCATCCTATTGGGAGTACATGAAATCGGCCTGGTTTACTACTGGTAATATTAACTTTGATCACTTGGTTAAGGTGGTATATCTTGTTCTCTATTCATTAATAGCAAGCCAGGAATTTCAGACCACACTCAGGAAGAGGATGATCAAATAAGTTGTGTTTATATATTAAAGCCATCATCATAATTAATATTTTTGGAAGGAGATCATTTGAAGTTATGCAAATATCCTGCTTTTCTTTAAAGCTTTGTATACTAATTTTAGCATTCCTTCATGAAACTTACCAACATCAATTATTCAAATTTGTCAGGTTGATTCAATTGATATTAAAATGTTTCAAATTCAAATAGATATTTTCATCATTGCTATTTATTTATATAATAATTTATTTATTTCAGTATGAACTCATGGTTATTATTTTTTTCCTTTGGGTTTCAACCATATTATTTATTTTGTTGTTCAAATTTTTGGTCTTTGGCCATTGGGAGTTTTATGTTCTTTTAACATATCTCACCCAACCCCCTTTTATTTTGAGTACTCTCATACTTTATGGTACTATAAGATGCTCCAGGCCATCTCATATTTTCTATGCCCCAATAGTAAAGATAGTCACTTCTCCACACAGCTCTGGTTCCTTTTATTTAAAATAGTATTTAAGAAACTAAGATCTAGATGCTCTACATGCCACTCGCTATTGGTATGTATGCCACTGTTTCTAGGCTCTTTCAGTAGACAGAGCTAGAAAATATATGTATTGTTTTAGTCTTTCAAACGGGTGCCGATGAAAAGTACCAGAAATCTGTTGACTTTTATAAAGGGTATTTATTTGGGGTAAAAGCTTACAGTTAAAAGGCTGTAAGAAGTCCAACTCAAGGTTTATTTCTCACCAAAGTCAGTTGTCACATGTTGAAGGAAGATGGACACCAATCTCTGACTGGTCTCTGCCTTCCCCTCTTGGCATCCTTTTCCTCTTCAGTCTCCTTGGGCCCAGCTTCTTGAGGTTTCATGCTTAAGTGAAGTCCTCTCTCTCCTGGCATAGGGCTTGTGTCTTGGGGCTTCCTATATCTGTCTTGGCTCTCTTCCCAAGGTCAGTTGTAAGCTATCAGGCAAAATGTTTCATCTCTCCCCTGGCTTTAGCTGTTTGAGCCTTCTTCTGTCTGTCACATGGCCAGATCAAAAATGACAGAGCTCTGTCCTCCTGTGTGTCTGTGACTGTCCATTTAGATCAGGCCCAGCAAGAGGGCAGAGACGCAACCTGAGTTACTCATCACTGACGTAGCCCAGTCAAAACCCCTAAATCGATCTTATCAAAATTTCTTAATCAAACGTCCCACAACTGAATTTAATACAATAAAAGGCTATCACACCCAGAGGAATAGATTAGTTTACAAACATAATCAGCCACGTATATGTACCTATTATTATTTCTGTATCTGTCTATATATTAATGAAAAACAAAACAAAACATGCATTTATACTATCTCTGACTCTAATCCTGCAACACATAGTTTATTCCAGCCTTCTCCACTTGCTTTTTTTTTACATTTTCCCTAGACTTTCAGAAAACTGGATCTCATTATCCACAAAGTATTTGCTTATTTGTTCAATTCTAAAACATTTGAAGTAATTTCAGAATTGCTAACCTGGACCCAGTGAGAGTTAAATTTACTAACTAGAGTAGAGTATTTATAAACAATGTGAATACATTTTTTTTTTACAAAGATGGCAAGTAATATAATGGGAAATATAGTATTTTCAACAATGAGTGCTGGAACATTTGGATAGTCATATGGGGAAAAAAAGATACTATCCCTTACCTTACAGCCTATACAATAATTTACATGAAATGAATAATAGATCTAAATAGATGAGCTAAAAGTATAAAACTTCTAGGAGAAAATATAAGAGAAAATCTTGGTGAACTTGGGTTAGGCAAAGATTTGTTAGTACATAAAAAATGGGAAACATAAGATAAAGCATTGATAAATTGGACTTCTTAAAGATTAAAAATATTTTCCTTTTGAAGAACACAGTTTTAAAATTGAAGAGAAAATCTCCAGACTAGGAGAAATATGTAATATATCATTTATTTTTAACAGGACTTGCACTCAGAATATATAAAAATCTCATGCAACTCTATTTAAGAAAAACAGCTCATTTTTTAAAAAGAGGAAGTATTTTGCATACATACTTTATCAAAGATATATACTTGGTAAGCCATCATAAGACATATGCTCAACATCCTTAGTCATTAAGGAAATTCAAATGAATCTTACATTAGTTAGAATATTAAAAGTGAAAGATTGATAATAGCAAGTGTTAGCAAAGATTGTAGTAACTGTAGTTCTCAAGTATTACTTGTTGGAATGGAAAATGGAATGATCATTTTTTAATAAAGTTTACAATTCTTTATAAAGTTGAAATACATTTAATCCAGTGATCGCTATCCTAGTTATTTACCCAAAGAAATGAAAGCATAAGGACATACAAAACTTGTACTTGAAAGTTTAAAGCAACTTTGCTTATTATAGCCTCAAACTGGAAACAATTCAAATGCCCCCCAAAATGGTAAATGGACAAACTTTGGTATATCCATACAATAAAATATTAATCAGTAATAATAATAATAATAACAATTATAATGATAAAAAAAACTACTGATATACATAGATGAATCTCAAAAGCATTATACCAATTCTAAGAAGCCAGAGACAGAAGACTGCATACTATAGAAAGGATTAATTTGAATATTTTAAAAGCGCAAAAGTACAAAGACAGGAAACAGATCAGTTGTTGCTAGGCGTTGAATTTGAGGGCATAAGGGATATGTTAAAGGAAGTAGGAAGGTTCTATTTGATTGCAGTGATTG
The DNA here is from genome assembly GCA_026826555.1 of Tolypeutes matacus. Classification (NCBI taxonomy): domain Eukaryota; kingdom Metazoa; phylum Chordata; class Mammalia; order Cingulata; family Chlamyphoridae; genus Tolypeutes; species Tolypeutes matacus. Next base: position 10,065,459 of record JAKSZT010007815.1, on the reverse strand, counting down.
TACACATCTGCGTTACACAGCACTTGTCAAAACTAATTGTACTGTCTATTTAAAATTTGTAAAGCTTATTGTATGTGAATTATTTCTAAAAATGTAGTACTTTAATATCTTTAAATATCAGTATTAGTAATAATTATAATATTAGTAATTCTTATTAATTATTTAGTAGGTATCAGGCATTGAGGTGCAGCAGTCTTTCCACTACATAATGTCAAGCACATTTCTAATAACTATGTAGCAATACTCTGAGTATATGCTCTCTCACGCATTTACCCAGTTACCTGAAAATAATCATGCATGTTTACTAATGTGCTTGCATCTATATCTTTGTACATTAATCATATTATTTCCTTCTTATAATTCCTAAGAAGTATAATTTCTGGGTAAAAAGGTAATGCTGTTTTTTTTTTTTTTTTTACTTTTTTTTTTATTTTATTTTTTTTTTTATTGTGGGTAAAAATCAAAATTTTCACAATACACACCAACATTTGCAAAATGATATATAAATGTATATGCATATATGTGCATTTGCTTACAAAAATGTTATTTATGTATATATATAAATATATTTTAAGAGGTGCTTAGGTACCCAAAATATTACACGGAACCCACTGGGATTCCCATGTTGCCCACCTCCCACACCTCCTACCACATCCCACACAAACATCTCCCACAAGTGTGGCCCACCACCCTCAATGGACTTACACATCCTGGGGCCTTGCCACTAACCATAGACCACAGTTCACCCCGTAGACAACACTCTCTCCCACACAGTTCTTAGTGGTATGTGCTATTTTAAAATGGCCTACATCCCTTGCCACAAAGGTACTCAGGACAACCTCCAAATCCCAAAGAAGCCCCTGTATTTCAACTGCTCATCTCCTCCCTGCCCCAAAAGTGTCTAGTGGCCACTGGCTCCACCTCATTGTTATAATTTCTTCCATTGCTAGAATCACCATATGTGAACAACAGAATACCATCAAGTCCATTCTAGTCCATAGTTCTTCCCCCAATCCTGAGGGGACTGGGATGGTGATGTCCACTCTACCTCCAAGTGAGAGAGGGCTTATATTCCATGGATATGGTGGGTGGGATGATCCTGCCTGCAGATGCAGGCCCTCTCCATTCCCGGGGATGGCCATTGCCCATCATTGTCTCTTCGCCAGGTGACTTGGATGAGTCCATTGAGCTGTAGGGTAGGAGTTGCAGCTCCACCGAGATTCCATGTACACCTGGCACATAGATAGGCCAGAGGCTCCAGTCTCTGGAAGTATACCTAAAAACTTCAGCATCACATATAGGTTTGAATAGAAGGGACTGATGTACCATGTGCAGGGAGGACTTATTTGAGTCCAATTCTGTCACTCTCAGGAGCACAGATTCCAAAATAGAGCCCACTGATAAGGCATCAGTCTCTAGGTGGGTAAAAAGGTAATGCTGTTTTTAAGTAATTTATTTTATACCAAATTGCCAACCCAAAAGTTTCTGACATTTTTCATTTCAATCTACATTCAAAAATTTATTTTTATTATATTTTTGAGTTGTTATGATGATATGCATACTTGTTTTGTAAGTTCCTAATTTTTACTATACATTTATTGATCATGTATGTTTATGTTTAGGTATTATTTCAATAATTTTTAAATGAAAAAATACATTTTTATTAGCTTATATTATGAATAAAGTAGTCTTCTTTTTATTGGTTTATATTTTATTCCACTGTACATTTCTGATATTTCTTTTGCACATATGTTCCTTTTTCTTTTTAATTTTAAAGAATTTTTTTTTCCCGGGCACTAAACCCCTGCCCTAAACTCATGACCATGTTGATTGACGACCGCAATGTCTAGTTCATCTATTTTCATAATGTTCAGAGGGCTTTCCTTTACTCAGCTCACACATTATCTAAGACTCAAATATGTTCATCAGAGTAATACAAAGAGAGATACTGAATATAAATTTTACTAGTTTTCCTGTACCTGAGGGAACAGGGCAGGGATAACAGGGAGTAGAAAAGCGAAGCCATTATTATGTTTTTAATGTGATTTTGCTAAATTATCTTTTATCAAGTTGCTGGACAGCTGATTGGTGGTTGAGGTAGATTGAATGCATCGATGGCCTCGACACTTCCCCCTCCCTATATGACTTTGGCCATGTTAACTTTGTTGTACTCTCCCAGTCTGCCAGCATATTAGCCAGCCTATCCAGGCAGTATCTTTGAAAAGGGCTTGAGTAACTGAGCTTACACCCTCTTGTGCTCCGCCATTAAAATGAGAAAATACCTGGGCTATCCTGCTGGAGAATGAGAGTCAAGAGTCCCTGTTAGCCCCCTTCTTTATTGCCCAGGTTACAGTCAGCTGACTGCCTAATATGTGAAGGTCTCCAGACATGATGAGCTCCCGAACAAGTCCAGCCTAAATATTTGAACTGCAAAATCATGAGCAAAATAAATGTCTATTGTTTTATGTCTGATTTTTTGAGATGCCTATTTGGCCTGCATTATTGTGGCAAGAGAAAACTTCTGTAAGTAGGCATCAGCTCCTAATATTTCTCTTGGCCACAAAAAGCCAGTCTCTAAATTTCTTTTCTCTTCACATGATATCACTCTTTCTTGTGTTAGCTACTAATTTGATATTGTAGATGCTTTATGCTTATTTATTTGACGATTTTAGAAGTTGTGAACTCTGCATTTGCTCTCCATGTTAAACAAGAAGCCCCACAATTATTTTTAAGGAGATCTGACTTCTGTGTTTCTTTGTATATGAAAAGAATCATAAAACATATTTAAAAGAAATCTCAAATTTGAAGCAAGATCTATTCAGCAAATTGTATACCATGTGTAATTAAAATCTTCAGTTTTCAAGGAAAGGACTTCATACCAGGAATCTATTTAAATATATATTTTTAAAACCCTTCCAAAAATTATTTATATGACAGAAGGGTAAGTGAATAAGTAATATGTCAGCCAATCTCTTAACATATGCTTGGATTTAAATCAAGAAAAAAAATAAAAATGCACTTTGTTTGAAAAGCTGTTCAGCATATAATTTTTACATTAAGTAATTCTCACAAGATTTTTTTAGGCATAGTTCATTTTAACAAATAATGTTAAGTGTCGGTTTAGAGGGTCCCTCTTATAAGATTCAGCTCCGTTTTTCATGTCATAGTCTAATGCCATTATTCAAGAAACTTACAATATTTCCTCTGCCCTACCACATGACTCCCACCTCTGGATTGCTACCTGTGTAAACCCCAAAGACAATGCTCTGTCAAATAACATTTGATTAAGTGGAATGACCATCTATCATCAGAGCACAGTGATTAAAATGTCCTCTGTTATCAACACAATCATCCATTAGTTAAAGGCAGAATCCATTTCAGCAGTGAGAAAAGAAAAATCAACAAAATGTGTTTCTACACATTTGATTAATCATCCTCTAATTACCTGAGACTCACAAAGCATTTCAGAAAGGCAGATACAAACTGAGCTGGAAAGTATCTAAAGATAAACCAAGAAAGAATGGATGATATTTGATGTCATTGAATGGTCATAGTGGCATTTAAATTCTTCTCAAGATATCAAGGAAGGATTGTCAACCTTTCCTTCACATTTTACATTTGTTTTGTACATGTGTTTCAACCAAGGTAAAACAGGTTCACTTTTGCTTGAAGATGAAATGTTTAGAATACTAAAAAGAAGATTAATTTTAGCATTAGCTGTTACAAATCTCCAGGAATTTAACAATATGTGACTACACAGCAGAGGATTTCTGAGAAGACAGGTGAGGCTATTCTGTGCTCAGAACAGATGGATGAATTGAAGAAGAGGTGTTGACATACTTCAGTAAAGCATTCTTTACTTCAGCAGCTTCCTCTAGTCTTTCCTTAGGACCAAAGGAGAAACCAAGGTATATTTCATCTAAATATGACAACAGATTGATTTCTTGTGAATATTAGCTTAGGTAGGCTTTATTAAAATTTTTTTCAGAAAAACTCAATTTAAAAATACCTACTTATTATTATATATTATTATTTTTGGAAAGTAATGTTAACCAAAAGATTTATGTAAACAAATGATGTGATTTTGGATTCAGAATATAAATTCTTAGGCTATGTATTCCTAATGAAAAGCTGAATATGTTGCCAACAGAACAAAATTGGATGCCTTATACATGATTTGATCTGGCAATAACTTACACTTACAATGTTGTCTCTTACTCTCTCCTGCCATGCATCGAATGCTCTAGAGACTAAGTTGAGACTAATATTGTTTTTCAAATACACCTGGCACTTTTCTAGCTCACTGCTTTGTTCATGCTATTCCTCTTGCTTGGAACTCCTTCGAGCTATGTCTATGTTCACAGAAAATCCATTGCTAATGTTCCCATATCACTTCTTCCAGGCAGCCTTTCCTCATCGATTTGAAATCACACCATCAGTCACTTCATTGTCTCCCTCAGTTTCTCCTGCTGATTCCCTAATTCTTTCTGCCCTATATTTGGTTAGCATTTCTGATGAAACTCATGTTTGTCAGGGAGCTTCCTTAAATGTGTTTAAGCATTCTACTCTCTCCTTTGTTTTCCTGGAAGCTCAAACTACAAAATCTGACATACTTATACTAAAAAGAAGTGGATGTATTTTATTCCTATAGAATTGTAGCAATTTCCACTTTACGAGGTAAAGGAAGAAGTAAGTAAAGTATAAGTTTCATGTTAATCATTTAGTGAAAAAAAAAGTCCTACAATGCTGGAGCCATCTTTGTCCTGGAGAGATAGGTCAAGAGGTTGCCTGTGAAAATTCACACAATAGCAGCCTTCAAGCAACGGATTTAACTTGACTCTAGGATCTTGGGGCTGAGAGTTCCAGGGTCAAATATCACTCTGTGACTTTCTTGTCAGAACAGTTTCCGTGACATTTTAATAGAATTGAACACTTGATTCAGAGAGGTAGAATTTTTTTTTCTATTTTGTCTTTGTATAATGGCAATAGCAGCATTAGTGAATTGCTAAAATGGCAGAAGGTGTGTGGCAAGTCTGAAAAAACCCACACCTTCCCTAAAAAACAGTATTTTAGAGCTTAGGGAAGACATCTTCTGCTAAATTAGGACAATTTCCACAATTTAACTTATGTTATAGTTAGCTGTGTCCCTATTTATCTTCCTAAATAAGCTTTAAGCAACTTAAACACATTTGTTTTTTTTATATAGCTCAACACATAGCATAGTGTATCACATGTGCCAGACACTTACATGTGTATGAGTTGAATATTTTCATAGGATTAGTTTGCTGCTTTGAAAAACTTCACTAATGAATTCACCACATCAAATATCTATATAGCTAAGATGGTTGATTGTAACTGTGGGTTGGGTTAAAATAAAAATTTGAGCAAAATTTACATACCTATCAGAGATTTACTGAGATCTACAATTCAATAATTGGGAAGATTCCAATCACCATGAAGTTCTATTGAATAAAAAGAGCAACAGGATTTTATAGACAGAACAAGGGAGCACATTGGGAGGAAATTTTCAATGGTTAATGCAGACTACTTTTGCTAATATGGTTAGTATTAGCTTAGCAAAGAGGGAGTGGGTTGGCATAAGAATAGGAAGTTGGTTATAGAATAAAACAGATTTAAATTGTGTTTTCTGGGCAAGCCAGGCATTTACAAGAATAGAAAATTACTTAGATTTTCATTTTGCTGACATGGGGCTTAGCACTGGTGCCTCCGTGTTGGGCCTCCTAGATTTTATTTATCAGTTAGAAGACTTAGTTTTATTCTTGTCAGTAGTTGCTGGGGTTGAATCATGACCACTATAAAAGACATGTTCAAATCCCAACCCCTCATCCTGTGGGTGTGGACCCATTTGTAAATAGGACTTTGAAGATGTTATTAATTAAGGTAGGCTCAAACTGAGTGAGGGTGAACCTTAATTTGATATGGCTGAAGTCCTTATAAGCAAAGGAAATTGGACAGAGAAGGAAAAGCCACAGGGAGCCACCAGAAGCTGGAATTCAATGGAGTCTCAAAGAGAAAAGAGAAGACATAGCCATGTGCATTGCATGTGATGGAAAAAAGCCAAGAAACCCCAAATATTGATAGCCAGCCAGAAGATGCCAAATCCAGGAGGAAGCAAACTTTATAGGCTCTGAAACCATGAACCAATAAATTCCTTTTGTTAAACCAACCTGTTGTATGGTATCTGTTTTAGCAATTAAGGAACTAAAACAATATATATTTTTTAAACAAATAGTCTGAATTAACCAGAAATATTGACATGGCATTGTACAATTGTGACCAAAGAACAAAAAAAATTAAATTAACTACATTGGGTTTTTAGAATTTTATCACAAGAATAAAAGGTTGACGTAGCAGTTCCTCTCACTCATAAGGTAATTTTCTTGAGATATGGCACATTTGACTGAGTCCTTTACCAAAACCTGATTCTTCCATGGTTAACTGCTGACTTACGCAACATGAAGTAGCCATCATAACTTTAATTTATGTTTTTAATATTCACCACAATAGCAGTTAGTGGTTTTTACTTGATAAGTATTTGTTGATATACTGATATTCAGCTTTATCCTAACAAGGAAAAATGAAAACAAAAACAAAACAAAACAACTCTTAATATTCCCATCTTCCTATTCTTGACTTCAACTTCAGCAGAAGTTTATAAAGACAGAAGTACTGTGACAGTTTGAATTTAGTGAATCAAAAAGAAAAAAAAAGATTATTTTGAACTAGTCCATTACTGTAGGTGTGAGACCCTATGATTGCATTAGATTCAATTAAGGGACCTTAATTAGCTCACTTGATTAGATTGCTTTTGACTAGACTACATCAGTGAGGTATGACTCACGTTGGGTCTCTGCCTTCTTACTGGAGCCTTATATATATGGAGGTACACAGAGAAAGGAAGCTGCCATTTTGATCCTGCCATGTGAGAGAGGACTCAAGGATGACTAGCAGCCGAAGCTGAGGCACAAAGTCCACACAAGGCTGGGCCCATGGAGAAACTCATGGTTGAAGAGATGAGCTGTATGCCTAATCCTCCACAGCTGGGTTTAGAGAGAAAGCGGCCCAGCCAAGGCTGAGAGAGGAGGCCTGGAAAAAAAAAAGCCTTATGCCTGATTGCCCACAGCTGAGTCGCTAGAGATGGTGAGCCTTGAGTGGAAGGCCAGGACCTCAGCAGAAATCAGATGCCATCTTACCTCAGCACATGGCAAGATGCCAGGATCACCAGTCACTGACTTTGGTGATAAAGCATCTCTGATGGTGCCTTGATTTGGATATTTTCACAGACTTCGAAGTTTAAGATTTTACCCCTAATAAATTTCCCATTATAAAAGCCAACCCATTTCTGGTACTTTGCATTGTCAGCCTTTGAAAAACTAAGACAGGAACATTAAAGACATTGAATACTAATATAACTAAACATATATAATATATACCAGAAAACCATAGAAATGAAAATAAAATTTTAACCCAATAAGGATTTTGAAAGAGAGACATATGATACTATGGCAATATTTTATAGAATGTATTAACAGACAAATCAGGAACTTTTCTTTGAGGTTGTAATATATGTAAAATGTAGTGTGAGATCTTGTTGAAGGAAAGCTAAATCCTCATGTAGGGAAGAAGGATGTCACATCAAAGAACTGAATGGTTTATCTATGTCTAATGCATAAAAAGAAGGAAACTACTATGAACTGTAGCTGGAGAAGTAGGTAGAAGTCAAACTATGCAAGGCTTTGGAAGTCATATTAAACTCTTTAATTTAAGAGCAAGGAGAAACCAAAGATATATTTTAAGCTAGAGTATAATACAATTAAATTTGTGTTTTGAAAATACTACTTTAATTGCAGGGCAAAGAACTGATTATAGAAGCATGAAAATTCACATAGTTGAACTAGTTTGGGCTAAGGTGATAGCAGTAGAGTTGATTAAAAATAGAGTTAAAATATATTTAAGGTGAAAAGCTAGAGGACTGAGTGACAGATTGAATATAGAAACATGAAGGAGAAAGAAGTATCAAGATGCTCTTAGATTCTTGGCTTGTCTAAATATTAACACTAAACTCTGGAAGAATATAAGCTTATATAGTGATGTAGGAAGGTTCCAAATGAGCCCCAATGTTCCTTATCATGTGGTAGTCACATCCTTGTGTCATCCCAAAATTGAACCATGACTAATCTGGGTAACCAATAAGACACTGTGGAAATGGCATTGTAGCATCCTTCTTGGTCTCTTGAGTTGTTTGCTATGAGTGAAGTCATCTGTATTGTTGTGAGGACACTCAAGCAGTTCTCAGAATACTCCCATGTGGAGAGGAACTAGGCCTCCTGCTACCTGCCAGTACTGATTTACCAGCTACATGAGTAGAATAATTTAGAAGTTTATCCTCCAGCCCCAGTCAAGTCTTTAAATGCCTGAAGTCATAGACAACATCTGACTAAGTCTCATGAGAGAACTCAAGGCCTAATCAAGCCACTTCCACATTCCTGACCAAGAGAAACCTTGACAGATAGCAGATATTTATTTTGTATTAAGCCATCAACTTCTGAAATAATTTGTTACCAACAGTAGATTACTAACACACTCAGGTCGTCTGTAAGTTTGGTTTGGGGCATACTGAGTTCTGGGTGCTGTCAAGGATCCGAGAAGAGATTGCAAATTGGCAGTTAGATATACCCACTTGGAGTTCGCAGGAGAAATCTGGATTAGATATGCAAAATAGAGGGACTGCAAACATATAATTGTAGTTGAGATCACCCAAAGGGAGTATAGAAAATTATAAAAAATTAGGCCTGTGAGAAGGCTTTGGGGACTTCAATGTTTAATGGCTGTGAAGAAGATGATAGGAGTGAGTATTGTAAGGAAATTTACTTCCTAAAAGAGCCTTTGTCTTGGCTCCTGAGGAGTAATTTCTAAATTCTTGTAATTTCCTGTGATCTGCACATTTTGTTATTCATGGTGGGTCCCAGACCACACTTGATAGTTTATGCTAATGAGATGACTCTAGGTGGGGCCAGCCACCCCAGAAAGACCAATCATGTGATTTAGGGGTTAGGGCTTTGAGTTGTATCACACGAGGGAAGAGACTGGAGATTGAGTTCAACAGCAGGGCCATTGATTCCTCAATCATGACTATGTAATGAAACCCTAATCCAAACTCTGTACATAGATGTGTGAGTGAGCTTCCCTGATACATGACATGCTGGGAAACATGTTCCAACTCTATTGGGAGAGGACATGGAAGCTCTGCATCGTATGGCCCTCCCAGACCCTGCCCTATGTATCTCTTCTGGGTCCATCTCATTCTTAACTATTTGCTGTAAAACAAACAAACAAACAAAAAAAAACTGTAATTCTAAGTATAACACTTTTAGTAAGTTCTGTGAGTTGTCTTAGCAAATTATCAAACTTGAGGGGGTAGTGGGAACCTTTGTAATTGTAACTAGTTGGTTAGAATTTTGAGTGACCCAGGAACCCCCAAAATTACCACTAGTGTCTGAAGTGAGGGCAGACTGGGACGTTTGACCTTAACCTCTGATGTCTGACCTAACTTCAGCCCAGTGAGAATTGTTTTGTAGTTGGTGTCAGATTTTATTACAAAATTCAAAGAACTACAGAGGAGTGAGATGGGTAACAAAACAAACAAAGCAAAAAAACACGAGATATTCAAAGGAAAGAGTGATTAAAGAAGGAAGGTGTGATCAGTAGTATCAAATGCGGAAGGTCACATAAGAAAGGGGTCAAAAACGAATTTTTGATTTAGCAACACAGATTTTTTTTGTCTTATCGAGAATTGCTTACCTGCAATGTTATGGGAGGAGGCCAAACGAGTTCATTGAGAAGTGAGAAAATAGAGAAAGTGAACTGAGAACAGCTTATCAGCTTTACAGTAATTCAACATTTGTTTGTTTGATTTTTAAATTGGCCATCTGGAAGTCATACAGAATAATTTTGATGATTCATTTGTACAATCTAGTAGAGATCAAATCACATCAATTTCTTTTGAATTGTCATTTTAAATGGTAATCACTTTTATTAAAGCTGTTAAAATAAACAACCATAACATAGCAAAAGTAAATCTAATATTAATATTATTTATGTTAACCAATGTAATATTATAGAAAAACATTCATATCCAATAGATTCACAAAACTTTATAATCTGGCAGGGGAAAAAAAAGGAAAATAAAAAGATGAGGTAAGGAATTCAAGGTATTATTATTTCCCATCACAAACTTGGGAAATAATAGACACGTTTGCTTAGGCATGAGTGGCAATAAACAGGAGAGACAAAAATTATAGGAAGCACAAAGTTTTCAGAAAAGAAAGGATGAGGGGAAACCATAATATGTTACTCAAACCTCAAAATTCCTCATTATCTTGATTCAAAGGCATGTTCTATTATAATTGAGGGATTTTTCCACTTTATTCTTCATCTGCTGCATATGTCAGAGCACAAGGCCACTTCACAAAGCTCCATATTGCCACTTGCCATAGCACACTTGATATTGCATACCCTTGAATGTAGAAATAAATATTAATTTTCTCTTATAATCACACTTGCTATCAAAACTCCCTTATTAAGAGGAAAACTTGGCATTAGACAACTACACATCAAAAATAAAATTTATTTTTCTCTCACAAGTACAAATAAACTAGATACTTAATATGATGTCGCAGTTCAAAGAAAAGACAAACTCAAAATTTATACTTAGTGATACATTGCATTCCATCATCCATTGAAAAATAGGTTCATAGAAGTCAGAGATATGTTTTCTTGAAATAATCTGTTATTCAAATTAACATTCAGCATTCCAAATGAACAATTATTGCATTCTTCTTGACCATCTCCCCTTTAAACTAATCTTGAAAGATGGCGTATCTTCATTTTGTTTATTCATGAATATTCACATTGTATATTTGAAATGTGGTTTTTTTATTCTCATAATTTAGACATTAAATGGGGAATTTTTGGTTTTCTAGCACTAATAAAATCATAGATTTTTTAAAATCAAACATTTACTTTTTCTAAACCAAAAGGAAATCTGCCTCTCCACCCTTGTTTCTTAGCAAAAGGACTAGTTTTTGTCTCCCATCCTCCTTTTTCCCCTCCCTCCCTCCCTCCCTTCCTGTCTTCCTTCCTTCCTTCTTTCTTTTCTTCCCCTTCTCTCCTTATTAGTTTCCTAGGATTGTCATAACAAGTTACCACAAACTGGGTGGCTTTAAAAAGACAAAAATTTATTACTTCTCAGTGCTGGAGGCCAGAATATCAAAACCAAGGTGTTAGCAGGGCTGAGATGCCTCTGACATTTATTGGGAAGTATCCTACCTTACCTCTTCCAGCTTCTGGTGGTTGCCAAGAATTCTGGCATCCTTCAGTTTGTGGCAACATTGACTGTGATCTCTGACTCCATCTTCACATGGCTATGTTCCCTCTGTGTGTGTCCATTTCTATATCCACATTTTTCTCTGGGCCCATCCTAATCTGGTGTGATCTCCTCTCAACTAATTATATTTGCAAAGACTCTATTTCCAAAGAGAGTTTGGTTCCTGAGATTAAGGTGTCTGAGATTAAGACTTCAATATACCTTCTGATGGACAGAATTCAACTAATACTACCCCCTGTCAATGACACCTACAAAAATGTTGGGTGTATTCATTTTCTATTGCTGTATAAAAAAAAAAAAGAAAAAGCATCACAAAATTAGTGACTTAAACAATACCCATCTATTATCTTATAGCTCTTTTGGTCAGAAATTCTGACAAGTTCAGATAGGTTCTATTCTCAGGTCTCACAAGGTCAAACTCTAAAAGTCGGCCAACTGTATGCTCATCTGGAGATTCCAGTCCTAGTCCAAGCTCATTCTAGTTATTGGCAGGGCTCAGCTCCTTTCAACAATAGAAATGAGGTCTTTTATATGCTGGCTTTCAGCCAGAGGCCTCTCTCTGCTCCTCAAGACTGCAAAATTCCTTTAAACATGGAACACTCATTGTCAAATCCAGAAAGGTGTGTTGAGCCCTTCTCATGCTTTAAATATCTTTGACTTCCTCTTCTGACATCAGAAAATTTCTCTCTTTTAAGAGATCATATGATTAGATATGGTCCACCAGGATAATCTCCCTATCTTTCGGTTAATTTTGACATATAACACAACATAACATAAGCATGGAGTTGATATATATCATGATATTCATAGGGAATGAGACAGGGTGAGATATCTTTAGGAGCAGGAAAAAAAATGGTTCCTTCAAAAAATAAAGAACAAACCTATAAGAGTTTCTCCAGTTGAAACAGCTCAACACATCTGTTATACTCCCAATCTCTACTGCCCAAAAGGCAAGACCAAATAGCTAGCCTCTGTGTCATTTCCACCACAAATAATCTTTCAGTAGCATTTAATGTTAATCACATTCTCTTGCTTTCCATTAGAGTAATTGTTTGTCTCTCTCCCTCCTGTGGCAGATTATTATGTCTACAATCTATCTACATAAGTGTTACAGGTCGTAAATGTATATCTTCTCCCTGGGTGACTATTATATACATAATCTGTTACCTTTTTCCATTAAACTAATGAATGGTTGACACTTGTGATTGGAACAATCTGGCATCTTTAAATGTTGTCTTAAAAATAAAAAATGGAAATAGTCCACGGTCAAACCCACTGAACAACATCTGTTTTGCTTTCACCATACGGTAAGATGTGCCTCTTGCTTACTACTGACAGCAGACAACATTAAATGGATTGTGACTTTGATTTCTCTCTTAATTCAGTCAAAGCAAACTTGCTAATTCCTCAAGCTAGACTGTGTGTTTGACTCTCTGAAAAATTAAGAAAAACTTTACAAATTTACATTTTGGATGGCCCAAACTCTTAGTTACCACTAATTAGTATAAATTACTGAATTTAACTATAAATAACAACAATGCAGTAATGAATAAATAGTAAGTGTGATTACAATAATCGGAATCATTCTGTGAAAAGGCAAATTGATGTTTTTCACCAGATAATTCAAAGGATTCGATAAAAGGAGACCTAACAAAAGGACACACTTTAAATGAGCTTTTCCTTGGTTTGAAAATCAAAAGTGTGGTTTAGATCTCTGGGGCAACCTTTTTGAAATGTGTGTAGATATTGGTGACTCTGATGAGATATTCCACATGCGACCTCTCACATGAACTCACTCCTGCATACCCAATTGTTGCTGGGTTTTCTCCACTTTAAATTCCTCCTTTCAAGAATGAAAACCCAGATATTAAACTGGAATCAATTTTTTAATATCAACTTTTTCTCCATACCCCTTTTTATGTCAGCAATTCCACGATTTTTCTACTTACTATATTAATAACCCAAAATAATATTGATTTAGACATTTTCCCTTCATCTTGTAAATTCATTTTCTTACTAAGGCCTGTCCTCGATTATTTTCTGCTTGTCCCACTGCTGCTCCTTTTAGTCCACTGTTCTATCCCCTCAATTCTAAATTACGATAATAATCTGCCACCTGATTCCTTTACCTTCAGTCAGTCTGTGCCTATTTCAATCAGACTAATCCTTCTAAAACATGGGTTTCATCATATTGGTATAAACCCTCAAGGATTTATTTTGGCTCTGCACTTGGGCATGAAGTCCATTTTCTTTCTCTTGACCATAAAACACACCTTTCCTTCATCTTTATTTTCTACCATTTTTAACACTCACTATCTATTGTAGTCACATATATGTTCTCACTATCCTCATATGATTTTTCCCCCATTTCCTGTGCCATTCTTGCTGATCTATTCTCCTTTTATAATTTTCCCAATTTCTACCTACTCAAAGCTTGCTCGATTTTTTACCTCATCAAATATGTAAAAACTTCAGAAAACAGTTCTGTCTTCCCTTCCAAAATGTACATATTTGGGCTCTGACTGCTTAAACATAAACACACATATACACACTCATGCATGATCTAAATTCATAAATCTTAGACTGTCAGCACAATGTGGTGCATATAGTATGTTCTCAGGTTCAGATATTGGAATGTACTACGCATCCATAAACCGTACTTAAACTTCAGGTGGACATATTTTGTTTTAGGTTGGATTAACCCAACTCCCGACACTAGAGGTGGGTCCTGATGAGATCAAGCTTTTGGAAAAAATCTATTTATAGAAATTAATTTAGGATGGCTAACAGGATTTAGTTAGTGACAACGATAAAAATAAAATTTCAGAAATCCTGGGAGATATTAGAAGAAAAGTGCAGATTTTTTTGGTGGATGGTATTTGAGGAAGATGTGAAGTCTCAAACCATTTCATTTTCTGACCATGATGACAACTAATAATCATATCTTATTCTTCTATAGGACTTGTAATGTCAGACACTTGACTGAGATGTTCATACATATTATTCATTTAATTTTCACAATGATATGAGGTACCATTGTTATCCCCTTTTCAGAGAAAAAATCTGGGACCTAAATGAGGAAACCAAAGCCACACAGTGATTCCAAGATAGGCAGCTGATTCTAGAGTATAAGTTACTATGTATACCCTATAAGGGAGGTCATCATATGGACTTTCAGATGAAAGTCTTAGAAAACACAGAGAGGAAAGGATTCCTATAAGAAATTGTTTGATTTGGTCAAGCCTTCCCTTAAACTCTACAAGTTTTATTTACATGAGCCAATAGATGTCTTATTCTTTATGTTTTTTTTTTTGTTTGTTTGTTTGTCTAGTTACTTTTTTCTGTTCTATTATGCTTGTTTATGTAAGTCATGTGGAACACGTTATTCTAATTTAATCGCAATGTATTTACTGAGACTTTGGAAGGAATTCACCATAATGACCAAATTTATTAGTCTCAGAAGCACATTACAGAATGACACCCTACCTCCACCAATGTGACTTAAAGCAAGAGCAATTTTTATGGGCTCTAATGATTCCCATTCTCCTGTTTAGATTCAAGAAGTGGTTAATTGCTGATTATTTAATTAAGCAAAATTCTCCACATGATAAAGTGAATCTTATTTTTATTTCCTTTATCTCCCCTGCTCATACAGTAATGAATGATATAATTAATACACAAATATTGCAAGACAAATCATTTAAATACCATTTGATTCACAACATCATTAGTGATTCAACACAGCACACCTTATTTTCCTTAATTAAACATATCAATCCCAGAGGATTAGATAGCTTGGAAGACTGTTATTGGCAGTTGATTTATTTATATGTTGCTTGGTTTGTTGACTCATTTATTACCTCCAAGTCACTGAGGTGATCAAATTGTGGTGGGAAGTTGTTATGAGATGAGAGTCTCCTGATATGCATGAGTGACCTGGTTACACCAATATTGTTTCTTCACATCAAGTGTGAGCATAAATATTAATGTGACTACTTGTACTCAGACATTTCTTCAGACTAGTCCATTAAATTAAATTTTAACACTCTTTTCTAACTAACCACCATACAAAGTTCATTAGAGTATCATAACTGTAAATAAAAATGCTTTACTGTACTTCTGGGGTTGGTCTAGGAAGACTTATGAGTAATGCCTTTCTCCTTTTTTAAAGATTTATTTTATTTCTTTTTCTTTATTTATCTCTCTCTCCCCCCAGATGGTTCTTGCCTGCCTGTCTCTCTGCTCATTATTTGCTCATCTTCTCCAGGAGGCACCAGAACCAAACCAGGGACCTTCTCACATGAGAGAGCAGTGTCCAACGAACTGAACCACACCTGCTCCCCGTTGGCTACTGGGTCTGCTGCCTTGTGGCCTCTGCTTATTAGGGCAGGGGCAGAGTAATTTTGTTGTGGTGGGAGGCGACGTTTAGCTCTGTTGTTGCAGACAGTGGTGTTTAGCTCTGTTGTGGCAGTATCTAGCTCTGTTCGCCGTGGTGTCTAGCTCTGTTGAGGCGGGAGGCGGTGTCTGGTCATCCTCTTCTAGGATGAGCACCCAGTCACCCAAGTTGTTAAGCCACATCTGTTGCCCATAATGTCTCTTTTTTAACCTTCCCTTTTCAAGTCATTTTTCTGTCCTTGGGATTACCTGAGCAATTCTCATTATAATTTATCCTGATTTAAAAGAAAATAGTCATATGCAAATTCACTGTATTTAGTTAAACACAATATTCTTAGTGTACTTACTGAAGGTGTTCAGTTACATTTATTTTATTGTGTATCTGCAAGTAACTTATGATCATTATAGAAAAAACTAAAAAAACAAGACCAGCTATTAAAACCAGTGAAATACAATAACACATATTGGGGTACCATTAATGCTTTGGAAATCATTAATGTTTTGGACAGTTAAAACATATCTAGCTACCTATCCATTTAGTAATATTGATTACAGTCATTATAAGGTCACTTGGAAGGTCAATTAATGTTTTAAAATAATTTATTATATACGAGCATACATTTGCATATACTTGTTAGAAAATTTCTATGGGATAAATTTTTTTTCTGTAACCTCCTTTACGATTTTAACAGCAGTCATATTTTGAATTGCCTTGAGTTTTTGCAAATATGAAGTTTAAAACTTGCCTATCATCCTCAACTCTGACAGGGGCCAATCTCTCTTATTTTAGAGATAAAGGAACTTCCAACTGGATTAAACTGATGAAGAGATAATTTTGTTTTCATTTCAGTTTTGAGGTGGATTGATAAAGATTTTTTTTTGTTTTTTGTTTTTTTTTTTTCATTTCCTTGACTCTGAAACAATTTCACAGGTATGGTTTCCCTTTGCTTAAAATAAGCCTGTGTGCCACTCTTCCATTAATGCATGGTTAATGCACACTAACCCAAAATTTAGTGGCTTAAGCACCATTTTTTCTTGTGTTTTCCAATTGATTGGATCAAGAAATCAGACAGGTCTTGGCTTTGCTTCACATGGGATTAACTGGGGTGATTTAGGGAGTTCAGCTATTGACTGAACTGATCCAAAATGTCCAAGATGGTTTTACTCACACGTGTGGCATCTTGGAAGGGACAGCTGAAAGAAGGGACACAGTGTGGCCCTTCCTCCTCTCCATGCAATCCCAGGACCTCTCCAAGTGATCTCTCCAGCAGGATAGTGAAACAGTTTCATGTTGGCTCAGGGCTTCACTAGACCAGGGCAGCAACCACAAGTCCTCTTGAAATCATGTCTCTAGATTGGTGTGTCATCTTTTCTGCCACAATATTGCTGAAAGCAGTTACAATTCAGTCAAAATTTAAGAAAATGAAACATGATTCACTTGTTAAGGTTCTAATTTGCACTCATATTTAAAATGCCACACTTGCAATAACTAAATCCAATATTTTTGTTTCCTGCAAAGGATGAAAGAATAGAAAAGTCATCTGAGCTTGAGGCATATGTGAAATTAACTTCTCAATTATTAATCTTTAGTTTCACACAAAGAGTATGGAAATAGAATGTATTTTTTTACATTAAAAAAAAATCAAAAAACCCTACATTTTCTTTCCTCTAGATACAAATTCTTCAGGGTGGGGAAGAGAAACTATAAGCGTTGAATTTGTATGTGCCATTTTAAAAAATAGGTTAGATGGATATATATATTGGGGTAGAGACTGCTTTCTTTTCTTTTCTTTTTTCTTACCTTTACTTAGTGTTCAATGTATACTCTTGAAAAACCAAAATGAGAGAATTCTATTTCTCTAGTCATCTTATTTTTCTACCTATTTTGTTTTATGCATTTGAGAATACAAACAAAATAAGTAACCATCTATTGATAAAGAGATCTTGTATTAAGTTTTGGCTTGGTTGTAATTTAATTTCCTCTACTCTTGAATTTCTGTAACCTTCTGTAACCTTCATTTTATATTTCAAGTATTCTTTTTTGGAGCCAATTTAAAGTAGGCTGTTTTTTAGCAGCTCCTAAGAATATTTGAAAAGATGTATTCTTAACCTTATTAGATTTCAACTTTTGGTTACATATACCTAAAAAAAATGGGTAACAAAGCCTGGGAAGGCATGAACTGACATTTTGTTATGTCTGTGAAGATGCGTAAGTGTTGGGGAGACTCCAGGAAATAAACTGGTAGTTCTTAGTATTTTTAAATATTTCACAAGCAAATACTTTAAAGAATCCTGCTTCCAATAACATTGAGATGCTTAAAGTATCTCGAGCAGAAACAGTACAATTACCATTTTTATTTTTCTACCTAATTATTATAGGAAGTAACATAAATTTTCACCAAATCTCTTTATTTACTCTTTTCTGGCTACCTATTATTTTCAGATTCTAATCTACATTCATTTTTAACGCCATTGCTGTCATATGACTCTCTGTCACTTGACAACTCTTTCTTTTTTCTTTTTTCTTTTACTCATGGTGCATTTGGGGAAATTTTTCTACTAGAATTAAAGTTCACTGGAGAGAGATCTGATATAAGTTTCACAAAAAGGAAAGCCATGTTTTAGTGAGATAGGGTGACAGGTAGTGATGTGATGGTATAGAGGAAAAGAAACAAAAGCTACGTGAAAGAAGAAATAGAGAAGTAGCATTTTTAAATTTTCCTTTTCAGTTCAGCAGCATTGAAGAGAATAAGATGTGAAAATAAAATAATAACAGCATTAATAACAAAAAATAAAATAGAGCAATAAAAACTAAAATCTGTAAGGGAGTCAAAAGTAAAGGAGGTATAACGATGAAAAAACTTCTTAATTTCAATCAATTTTGTCAGCATACCAGTTTATATAAACAATATACTATCAGTTTTGGTAGGGTTCATATTGCCTGCATTTTGATTCATTTGTTGCATACCAGAAGTAATTGTCTTGGGAAATTAATTCAGGAAATAATTATAAGCATTCTTTCATTATAATCTGTTAGAATGAATCTTTCTTCTTAAATTTTAAATAGCTCTTTTAAACAAAGAGTCTGTATTCATTTAGAACCCTTCAAAAAGAAAGAAATAATATTAAGACACAAAAATGTATTATGATATAATATATCAATATTACATATTACATATTATAATAGTATAACATAATATAGTGATATATATAATTATAAATATATTATATATAATATTCTACATTATACTACTGTAAGATATGGTTTAATTTGTATAAGTGATGACAATGTCTTTTTACTCAAGACAGCCATACATTATGGATTTTCTCTCAACATTGCTCTAGGAACTATAATTTTGTAGCTCAGTTTTCATACAAAGAGATATGATCTTTCCCAAAAACGGTATAACCATAAATAAAATAAATGATTACGTTTAATTAAAATAATCCAGAAAAGAAACCCATACCTTATAATGATTGTAATACTTACTTTTATTATTATATTAGTGTGCTATTTGATAATTGTAGCAAAAGATAATAGAAAATAAGGTTTTATAAAATGTAAAGTGTATTATAGCACACATATATAAGATAGGGCTACATATCCAACACATATTTAAATGTCCAGTGAAAACTGACAGTGCATTAGAGAGAGATCACATTTATTCTGGTACATAGGTGCCAGTGGAAAAAAGAAAAAAAGAGAGGAGATTCCCAATTCTCCCAATTCCCAATTACAAGATATACCAGAATTAGCCTCAAGGGTCCTTTCCTATTTATAGGGCATCCCTCTGGCATCCCATATGAATGTCTCAATTAAATTGATAGGTTTATTTGCAAAAGCTGGAGTAGGTGCTGCAAATGTGGGGCATTCAAGCTGGTCAGTAATTTAGAACACTTAACCTCAGGGAGATCTGGAGCTAGCACATAACAGCTGTGGGTTGGTTTTGCTTCCTAAGCCTTCGAAGTCTTCATTTCCTGTGAAGATAATTACAACTGTGAGACATAAATGAAATAACTCATTAAAAATGTTTAGCAAGTTTTCTATCACATATTAATTACTCACTAAGGTCTGTTGTTGCTATTGCATTATCGTCAGATAGAGTCCCAAGTTTACCCTGGCTCATTAGATTTACTGTTTAGAATCCAAAGACAGCCACCACAGTCTTCCGAAACTCTAAAAAAATCTGCGCAGTTCCTATGAGTTACCCCATTATACCTTCATCTGCCTTAAAACACAGGTTTTATGTTAGATTTAAAAAATGTTAGCCAGGTTTATTTTGGAGGAAGAAATGGTAAACTTGAGCTGATTATTGAGGCCATAAAAATTGAAGACAACCAAAAGAAAGACAAAGGAAAAAGTTAGTGAAAAAGTACATAAGGATGGGAAGATGGCATCAGGCTAATAGACAAGGCTCAATGCTGTCACAAAAACACTGGAGAAAGAGTCAAAAACTGTCTGACAGTGCTGCTTTTGGGGTCAACAGACCAGGACAGTGCAACACAACTCCCAGGAGTGTGAGTGAAAGAGAGACTGAGAACCTGAAATAACAGACGTGAGTTACCAAGCCCCTGCAGCATGGTTATTTTCCCCTCTTCCACACCCAAGATATTAAGCTGGGATAAAACCCCTGGATCACTGCAGCTGACTGAGGGAGAACAGATATCTTCCTCCCTGTCAGCTGGTTCTAGGAAAAAGGGAGGGAGAGTAAGGGGGCTTTTCTTCAGTGAATTCAGCCAGCAGAGCCTGTTTTGAATCTCTGCTCTGGAAAGTCAACACAGAAACGTGATGAAAGTCAGGACTGAACACTGCCATGGAAAGGTGGTCTGATGAGTGTCATTGTTGGCCAGTTTGGAAACTGCAAGGACAAAAATTGTTTTTGATTCTCTTTGTATCTTAACCCTGGGAGAAAATCTGCACCCCATTAGTCCATCCCTGGCCCAATTATCATAATTTAAGCTGGGAAATTTTAAAGACTTAGAATAAGTTGAGAAAATATCAAAGAACAGCTCTGAAAAAAAAAATAGGCGAGAGAGAGAAATTGGCCATCAGAGTAAATTTACCAACATATTCAGATGCCTAGACATCAGCAAAACAATGCAATCTATACTAGGAAACAGAAAGACATGGCCCAGCCAAAGAAACACACCAAATAATCCTGAAGAGATAGAGGATTTGGAACAATTAATCAGTGATAATCACACAACTCTTTTAAATCAATTCAAAGAATTTAAAGAAAATATAACAAATGAGATAAAGGATATTAAGAAGACATTGGGTGGGCATAAAGAACAATTTGAAAGCCTGCAAAGAAAAGTAACAGAACCTATGGGAATGAAAGACACAATAGATGATATTAAAAGTATATCAGCGGCACATAAGAGCAGATTATAATTGCTCAAACACAGAATTAGTGATTTCAAAGACAGAACATCTGAACTGAAAAAGACAGGAGAACACAATGGAAAAAATGGAACAATCTCAGGAAATTGAAAGATAACACGAAATGCACAAACATTTGCATTATCAATGTCCCAGAAGGGGGAAAGAATGGAAAAGGGGCAGAAAAAGTATTTGAGAAACTAATGACCAAAAATTTCACAACTCTTATTAAAGACATAATATCAATATCCAAGATGAACAGTACACCCCAAAATAGAATAAATCTGAATAGAACTACCCAGAGGCACCTGTCATTCATAATGACAAATATCATTAAAGAGAGGATTCTGAAAACAGCAATAGAACAGCAAAGCATCACATACAAGGAAAACTTGATAAGATTAAGTGCCAACCTCTCATTAGAAAGCATGGAGGAGAGAAGAAAGTGGTATGATGTATTAAAGGTACTGAAAGAGAAAAGCTGCCAGCCAAGAATTCTGTATCCAGGAAAACTGTCCTTAAAAAATGAGGGTGAGTTCAAAGTTTTCACAGACAAACAAAATCTGGTAGGATTTATTACCAAAGACCAGAATTACAAGAGATATTAAGAGGAGTACTGCAGCCTGAAAGGAAAAAAACAACGGCAAGAGATTTGGAGAATACTATAGAAATGAAAATTATTAGGAAGGGTAAGCTAAAGGGTAAGTAGACATACAATAGAACAATATGACAACAGAGAACCAAAGGATATAATGGATGAAGTAAGTAATGCCTTTACAGTAATAACATTGTTTGTTAATGGCTTGAACTTCCCAATCAAAAGAGATAGACTGATAGAATGATTAAAAACTATGAATCATCGATATGTTGTCTACAAGAGACATGTCTGTAGTTTAAACCACAGACATAAGGACATCATCAGGTTAAAAGTGAAAGGCTGGAAAAAATATTCAATGCAAATAGTAAACAGAAAAAGAGCTGGAGTAGCAACACTAATATTGGATAAAATAGATTTCAAATGAAAAATTGTTATAAGGGATAAAGAAGGTCATTATATATTAATAAAAAGGAGCAATTCACCAAGAAATAACTATGCTAAATATTCACCTAACCTTAGTGACCCAAGTTAATGAGCCCACCCTGGCAAGAAATAGATGTCTCTACAATAATAGTTACTATAATAATAGTTTTAGACATAGGATAAATAAATAGAGAACTTGAATAATATGATAAATGAATTAGACCTAACAGAAATCTATTGAACATTATACCCCAAAGAACAGGATATACATTCTTTTCAAGGGTTCATAGATCCTTTTCCAAAATAGATCATATGTTGGGATTCTGATCATAACAAAATGAAGCTAGAAATTAATAATGGGCGGAAAAGAGAAAATTCATAAATATATGGGGATTAAACAACACACTCTTAAATAATCAGTGAGACAAAGAAGAAATTGCAAGAGAAATTGCAAATATCTTGAGATGAATGAAAATTACATCACAACATATCAAAACCTACAGGACACTGCAAAGGCAGTGCTGAGAGTGAAATTTAGAGCCCTCAATGCTTACATTAAAAAAGAACAAAGAGTTAAAATTGAAGATCTAACTGCACACCTGGAAGAACTAGACAAAGAACTAATCCCCAACCAAGCCAAAGTAAAGAAATAGTAAAGATCAGAACAGAAATAAATGAAGTTTATAACAACAACAACAAAAAAAAACAAGAATTGATTCTTTGAGCAGATCAACAAAATTGACAAACTCTTAGCTAGACTGGCAAAGGAAAAAAGAGAGAAGATGCAAATAAAATCAGAAATGAGAAGGAAGGGATACAATGCCATTGACCCCGCAGAAATAAGAGAGATCATATGAGGGTGCTTTGAACAACAGTATGCTGAAAACTAGACAATGTAGAGGAGATGGACATATTCCTAGAAACACATGAACCACCTACACTGACCCTAGAAGACACAGAAGACCTCAGCAAAACCATCACAGTTGAAATGATTGAAAGAGTCATCAAAAACCTCCCAAAGATGAAAAGCCCAGAACCAGACTGCATCACAGGTAAATTTTACCAATCATCAAAGACAATATAATACCAATCTTGCTCAAACTCTTTTAAAAAAAATTGAACAGTAAGAACACTACCAATCTCATTTTATAAAGCCAACATCACCCTAATACCAAAAACAGATAAAGATACTACAAAAAAAGAAAATTACAGACCATTATCTCTAATGAATATAGATGCAAAAATCCTCAACAAAATACTTGCAAACAGAATTCAAAAGCACATTAAAAGAATTATACACCACACTCAAGTTGGTTTTTATCCCAGGTATGCAAGGGTGGTTCAACACAAGAAAATCAATTAGTGTAATAAACCATATTGATAAATTGAAAAAAAATCACATGATACTCTTGATTGACTCAGAAAAGGCATTTGACAAAATATAGCACCTTTTCTTGATACAAACCCTCCAAAAGATAGGAATAGAAGGAAGCTTTCTCAGTATGGTGAAATGCATATTTGAAAAACCTACAGCATTATACTCAATGGTGAAAAATTGAAAACTTTCCTGCTGGGATCAGGAACAAGACAAGGATGCCCACTATTACCTTTGTATTCAATATATATATATTTATTTTTATTTTTGAAAGATACTTAGATTACATAAAGGTTACATAAAAAATACAGAGTATTCCCACATGCCCTACTCCCCCCATCTCCCACACTTTCCCACATTAAGAACATCCCTCATTAGTATGTTATATTGATTGCTATTGATGAACACATTTTGTAGCATTGTCACTAAGCATGGATTACAGTTTACATTGTAGTTTAAACTGGAAATACTTTTGACTTCTTAGGCAAGCAACAGCGTGTCTAAGCAGCTTGTCTTTTTTCTTTTAGCATGGATCACAGTCTTGATGCCTGGACCTGTAGCAGCAATCATGTAACCAAGAAATTAGAGGCCATGGCTCTGATTCCTCTAGTCATTGGGCCAAGGTTGGCCTCTGCCTACCTTCAGCCTTCATATTGTAGAGCAAAGGGTAAACCACTGTCCACTTCAGTTACTGCTTAGTCACAGATTCCATACTTGCAATCAAATATAACCTCTAACATAGTCCTGAGAATAGACTTTAAAAAAAGAAAGAAAAAGAAAGGAAACATACTAAGAATAATACAAACTTTGTATTCAATGTTGTGCTAGAAGTTCTAGCTACAGCAATTAGGAAAGATAAAGATTTAAAAGGCACCCAAATAGGAAAAGAAGAAGCAAAACTTTCACTATTCACTGATTATATGATCCTATATTTAGAATCTTCTCAAAAATCCACAGTAAAGATACTAGAACTAATAGAGGAGTTCAGCAAATGGCAGGTTACAAGATTAATATGCAAAAATCAATAGTGTTTCTATACACTACTGATGTGCAATCTGAGGAGGAAATCAGAAAAAAAAATCCATTTATGCTAGCAACTAAATCAATAAAATATTTAGGAATAAACTTAACCAAGTTTATTCTATAAAGGGTAAAGGATCCTTTATGTCTATAAAGGATCTGTATTCAGAAAACTACAAAACATTACTAAAAGAAACTGAAGAAGACTTAAATAAATGGAAGGACATTCCTTGTTCATGGACTAGAAGACTAAATATGTTAATTCGACCGAAACTGATCTCCAAATTCAATGCAATCCCAACAAAAATCCCAACAGCCTTTTTTTTTTTTTTTGGCAGAAACGGACAAAAACAATTATCAAAATTATTTGGAAAGGTAAGAGGTCCCAAATAGCCAAAAAAGATCTTTGAAAAGAACAAAGTAAAAGGACTTTCACTTCTGGACTTTAAAGCATATTACTTTACTACAGTGTTAAAAACTGCATGGTACTGGCATAAAGACAGAGACATTGACCAATGGAATTGAATTGAGAACTCAGTAATAGATGCTCAAATCTACAGTCAAGTGATTTTTTTTAAACGTATTTTTTAATTTCTTTTTTTTTTTTTTTTAAAGATTTTATTTGTTTATTCATTTATCCCCCCCTTGCTGCTTGTGCTCGCTGGGTCAGCTAACCACGCCGTGCGGGCAGGTTTGCCTTCACCAGGAGGCCCCGGGAATCGAACCCGGGGCCTCCCATATGGTAAACGGGAGCCCTACTGATTGAGCCACAGCCGCTTCCCTTAATTTCTTAAAAGATACTTAGAATACATAAATGTTACATAAAAAAATAGGGATTCTCACATGCCCTGCTCCCCATACGTCTGACATTTTCCTATATAAACAACACCCTTTATTATTGTGGCACATTCATTGCAATTAATAAATGCTTTTGGGGGCCTTGCCACTGAGCATGGATTATAGTTTACATTGTAATTTACCCACTCTCTCCCATACAATTCTGTGGGTTATGGGAAGATATATAATGTACCGATATCTGTCATTGCAATGTCATTCAGGACGATTCCCAAGTTCTGAAAATGCCCCCATATTACACCTGTTTTACCTTTCCTTGCCCTCAGAGCCTCCAGTGGCCACTGCCTCCACATCAATGTTGTAATTTCTTCCATTGCTAGAGTCACAATAAATCTATAGTAGATTACCAGTTAGTCCATTCTAGTCCTTAGTTCATTTCCCACTCCTAAGGATTCTGGGATGGTGATGTCCACTCCACCTCTAATTGAGAGGGGGGCTTCAATCCCATAAAGTTGATGGATGGGACTGTCTTGCTTGCAGTTGTAGTTTCTCTCGTTTCCTTGGTATAGTGGTTGTCCATCTTCACCTCCTTGTTAGTTGTCCTAGGTGAGTACAATGAACTGGAGAGTAGGTGTTGCAACTCCACTGAGGCTCAGGGCCCAGCTGGCACATGGACAGTCCAAAGATTTAAGTCTCTTGGACATACACCTACCAATTCCAGCACAAACTATAGGTTCAAATAGAAGGGACAGAAGAGCCATGTGTAGGGAAGCCATAACTGAGTCCAACTCTGTCACTTTCAGGAGCACAAATTCCAAAGTAAGGCCCATGCAAGGCACCAAACTCTGGAGCTATCTACCCTGACCACAGGTCCTGGGTATCTCCAGAGCCCTCAGGAGCTCCACTATTTCAGGTAGTATCTACTTTGGCAGTCTATGAGATCCTGCTGAGATGTGCATAAGCGTAACTTCTGGGATGACCTCCCGACTCACTTTGAAGTCTCTTAGCCATATAAATTCATTTGTCTTTACCTTTTTCCCCTTTTATTCGAGGTCTTTTTCCAGTTGAATTGCTAGTTGGTTCTTGGTAGTAATCCCTCAGTGCAAGGAAGGCTCATCCCCAAGAGTCATGTCCCATGCTGGGGGATAGGTAATGCATTTATATGCTGAGTTTGGCTTAGAGAGAGGCCACATTTGAGCAACAAGGAGGCTCTCAGGAGGTAACTCTTAGGCACCCCACAACACTAGATTAAGTTTCAGTTTCAAGAACATGGTCGTCAATATCAAGTGCACATCAATGGCCCATCCTCCTTTGTTAGTCATTGCTCCTATACTTGTGGGATTGTTGCTGTTGCATTAGAGAATGTGGCAGAGCTCTTCAGGATGGGAATTCAATATTCTTTTGGGTATTGTGTGAATCTCCACCACTGTGACAATGCCCCTTGAAATTTTGAACACATTTATATATCTATGTATGTCCAGGTTAACTTCCTCCCATGTATCCCCCATCACTGACACCCCACATCAATAATGCTCCCCTCCCCCAGTTGTAACCCTTCTGTGATTCAAAGCTTCCTCAAAAAAGACCCCAATAAAATAGCCAAATATAATTAATAGGAAAATGAAATAATAATGATAGGTTTAAATATAAGAAATAAAAAATATAAAAAGTTTTTAAAAACTAAATATTAAGTAAAATTTAAAATTGGGATATCAAAAAATAATGAAAAATATTTAAAAATTTTTTTTGTCATTTTGCCTTTCATCACTGTAATATCTGTTGTCCTATGTGTACAGTGACATTTTCTTCCATTTATTCCCCAGTGTCTTACGTATACAGTCAAGTGATTTTTGCCAAGGCTGTCAAGCCCTCCCAGCTGGGCCAGGACAGTCTATTCAACAAATGGTGCTAGGGGAACTGGATATCCATATCCAAAAGAAAGAAAGAAGACCCCTGTCTCACACTTTATACAAAAATTAACACAAAATGGATCAGGGACCTAAATATAAAAGTGACAACAATAAAACTCCTAGAAGAAAATGTAGGAAAACATCTTCATGATTGTGTGATAGGCGATAATTTCTTAAACCTTACACCTAAAGCACAAACAACAAAAGAAAAAATAGCTAAATGAGACCTCCTCAAAATTCAACACTTTGCACCTCAAAGAACTTCACCAAACGGATGAAAAGCCAACCGACGAAATGGGAGAAAATATTTGGCAATCACATATCCAATAAGGGTTTAATATCCATAATATAAAAAGAGATCATATAATGCAATGATAAAAGAGCAAGCAATCCAATTTAAAAAATGGGAAAAAGACTTAAATAGACCTTTTTCCAAAGAAGAAAGACAAATGGCCAAAAAACACATGAAAAAATGTTCAACATCACTAGCATATAGGAAAATGCAAATCAAAACTTTAATGAGATATCATTTCACACCTATTATACTGGCCATTATTAAAAAGTTGAAAAACTGTAAATGCTGGAGAGGATGTGGAGAGAAAGGAATGCTTATTCACTGTTGGTGGGAATGTAGAATGGTACAGCCACTGTGCAGGACTGTTTGGAAGTTCCTAAGGCAGTTAATTATAGACTTGTCATGTGACCCAGCAATACCATTCTAGGTATATATCCAGAAGATCTGAAAGCAGAGACATGAACAGAGATCTGCACACTTATGTTTATAACAGTGTTATTCTTAATTGCCAAAATTTGGAAATGACCCAGGTGTCCATCAAATGATGAGTGGATAAACAAACCGTGGCTTATTCACATGATGGAACATTATGCAGCAGTAAGAAGAAATGAAGTCGTAAAGAATATGACAACATGGATAAACCTGGAGGACAGTATGTTGTGTGAAACAAGCCAGACACAAAACGACAAATACTGTATGATTGTGCTATTATGAACTCAATATATTGTGAACTCACAGAATTAATAATTAGACTATAGATCACCAGATAATAGAAGGAAGGCAGAGAATGGAAAGCTGAGGGTTAATCTGTGCAGAATTGGTGAAAAGTTTGTAAATCTTTGGAAATGAATAGAAATGGTGAAAGCATATAGTGGTGTTTTGTAACATGGGACTATATAAGATAGCAAAACCTCATTTAAAACACAAATATGGGTGATATTGCATATATAAGACTGTTTTTACAAAATAATAATATCAATATACTAGAGAAAAGGAAACAGAATATCAGCTGTGTATGGCAGGGGAAGCATAGAGAGATTGAAAGGTGATGAGTTTTGTTTGTTTTCTTGTTTGTTTTTGTTTATTGTTATTATTTTTGGAATAATGAAAGTGCTCTAAGAATGATTGAAGTGGTAAATGCACAAATATGTGATTATACCAAATACCATTGATTGTACACTTTGGATGGATTTATGCTTTATTAATATATATCAGTAAAATTGATTGTTAAAAAAAAAAAAAGAACATAGGGTAGAAATTGAACCTTGATATGCAAATCAAATTATATGGCTCATGGTTAACTTTCAGGCATTTACTTGGAAGAAATCTTAGGCTATGCCTTCCTCATACCAAATAAATAATGTATATTTTATCAACTCAGTATCATGATTCTAGTTATTGCCATTGTAATAACAGTAGCTTCCTGCAAGAAATTATCAGAGGAATCAAGAATAGTTTTACTTACAATGTAAAGAAGATGGTATTAAATCCTGGGATCGAAGTCGTAGCATACAGAGAGTGTCCCTTCTGCTACCACGAAAGCTGTGCTAATTGCTTGCCCTTTAGTTCATTTGGGTAAATGTACCACAGCTGGTACACTACAAGCTATAATAAATCACGTAATTCAATTTATTTCCTGCAATTCAAGAACTTTTAAGAAATAGAAGAAACAGGAAAGAACAAGAGCATAACCTTTTGTCATCAAATCATTAAAAAATTTCAAGTCCATTGAGAAATACTGGCTACCACGTTGAAATTACTCAGAAAATGTTATCTAGAAAATAACATCTGACAACACATAACTTCCCAATTTTTCTATCGGGTTTGAGCGCTGAAAAAAATTACATGAGATTCTGTGGAATCTTCTTTCAATACTCTGTTCTCATCAAAGTTTTGTGATTCTCTTTGAATCTTAACTAGTGAATAAAGTCTACTACAACAGTAAGGGGGATTCAGATATTTGAGCAGAATAAGGTGCTTGTTAGTAAGCTTGTTTTTTTATCAAACAAAGAATCATATTAATGAGGAAGCTTTGGTTTAAGGAAGTCATATTCCACAACTGTTTAAAATTCTTTGCATAAGAAATTAGTCAGTTTGTATCAATCATGTTTAGTTGCACCTGAATTTTTTTTCTTGAAGATTTTTAATATGCCAATTTTATTATAACGACAGACCTCAGGAGATTTATAGCAGTGATTACAGCTCTATTAATTATTCCACATATTTGGAGATTGTTTCAAAGTCATTTTATATATGTATTTCAAAGCAAGTTTATCAGTGCAAAAAAAAAAAAAAAAAAAGACTAGATGACTTTTTGTATGGTTTCCATAGTTTTAAGGAAGTTTAGAATTACATTTGGTTATTTCAATAATGACATTTTGACATAGTTCATTGTTATTTATTAGTTCCAAAGTAGTTGATCATATTTTTGTTGTATTACTTTCCATTCCTTCCACCTCATTTGAACAAGAGAAAAAAATGAATAAAATCCTAAATTAATATAAGCCTTTTCTTTCAACCTATCAAAGGGAGAGCCTCTTTAAAAGAACTAAGGGTACAAGTCACCAATCAAGAGAACCCATTTCAAAATTCCAAGATCATGGGGACGCAATTTTGAAGGCATGGAATATTTCCAGCTACAAAGAAGCAGCATGTTTTATCTACAAAGGAATTTATGACAAAATAATGATTTTCAGATATGTGAGAATGAGAAATCAAATGCCAAATATTATTTATGCAATGAAACCTATCTCTGAAAACCTCAACAAATTCTACAATTGTCTTGATCTTCTCACTAGCCATCAAATTTGAACTATGATAGTTATAACAAAAGGATTCTTTTCCCTCAGTGGTCAGCGCTCCTGTTTATGAACTAATGAGAGTATATGGTGAAGAACTGAGTGAGGCAGGAGACAAAGATTGAATCCAATGTTTGAACCAGAATAACCTGATAGTTGTGATGGGGTCAGTGGAAAGTGATAAAAATCAACTGTGTTATCTTAGACTGAAAAGAAACAGCTACTCTAGGTCAATTATCAAAGAAGCAGTATGTTTTATGGAACGAGAGCAAAGAGTTCTTCCATGGATTTATGTTATGAAGACAAGACTTGGGAAGAGCTTTTTCCAATACCACCTTCTGGTTTATCCCTGAGCAGCACCCACATTTGTAGTTCATTTTAATTCTAATGATTCTAGGTACTTCAACAAAACAGTGTCTACTTTGAGGTCCTAATGGGTATTATTACCTTTTTTTTAACAAGAGGAAAATACTGAGCCTTAGAAAAATTAAATTCCCCAAAGTCAGAACATTGCTATAGCTCTCAGATCAGAATCGTGGTTCTTGGTTCAATTTCCTTTTCATTATATTGGCCTCAGATTTTCCTCTGTATGATTCTTCTGTACTGATGGAAATTTTATGTTTCTTAATATTTGTATCTCCATGATAAATGGGGGTAATAAAGAAAACTATACAAATACTCTTCCCTCAGTTTCCCAACAAACCATGAAGTAGATATGCAAGGCCCAACAGATACATGGGATGATTTTTAAGAAACTGAAAAATGCTTTTTATATTCCCAAATATATCATAGATGATACTTTGTTTCCTTTAACTTTTCTCATTAAAAAAATTGGTGCGTGTACCTTGGTGGAAGTTAGTAATGTAATGCTCCTGCTGAATGAAAACATAGACAGGATCTACATTAAGCAAATTCAATATATGAAAATATAGTTTTAACTTTAGCAAATTCAAGAGTGTTTATTAACTCTGCTGTGACTCTCCTCTGCATATGATTGGCAACTATCTGCCACATGAAGGACAAGTTATATGTTATGAGTGAGAAGCCCTATGCCTTTAAATATTCAATTACTACTTGTGTACATTCCAAAAGTACAACCCTTTTTACTTACTTATTTTTGAGTTAGAATTCACCTGTATGAGCTTCTGGGTATGGCGATGAAGGCAGAGAAAAATAGGAAATGCAGGGTGAGTTTTAAATTTTTTTGACTTTTTGTTAGAACAAAAAATATATATAAATATAAAATATAAATTTAGAATTGAGTGACATTTATACATATCTCTAGATAATGAAGGATATGAGTGAATTATTCTCTAATCTTGTTTTTACAATGTTGCTGTGAATTCTCAAAATATAACCCATGTATATTATATTGCAGCTGTCAGGGAACTCTCATTTTCAATACGGGCATTTGCCTATATGTACATAATTAATTTTATAACCAAGACTGATGACAGTTGATGATTAAAAGTCATAGCTTCAGGACTAATGGCAAGTCTGTACTTGGCATATTTGGCTATAAAACATTATATAGCTCTATATATGTAATGCTATACATTTGCTTTTGAATGATAAGATTTCTTTAAAAGATTTCACCTCTGTTAAGTCAATGAAATAGGGCAATTATTGTTTGTTTGTTTTTAATTTGAAAGATAAAAGGTGGGACACAAAACCTTTAAGTGACTTACATACCACTTTAAAATCTTAAAAAAAGCTTCCTCCAGAGTTTTACATGTAAGTATTTGTGTTCACTGAGATGATTTATGTACTCAACTCATTAAAGTATTTTAAAAGGATCTTCAGCAAGGTGAGCATTAGACAAGGAAATTAATTCAGTGCTGAGAATATAAATAGACTATGTTATCATAAAAAAGTAATAGATATCAGCTTTTTTAATCCAACATAAACTCCTTTCAAAGAAAAAAATTATGCAGCTTTTGTAATTACATTTTTAATTTGTTTTTCATTTCTACCATATTCCTCTGGTAGGAAAGCTTGTAATTGCAGACAGCTCCACCTTATGTATTTAAATTAAAGTCAAATGGACTTAAACTCCCAGGATTTTTTCTTTTGTTCAGTAACTAAACAAAAAAATTATGTTTTAAGTCTGGTTCTTGAGAAAAAATTAAAAGTGCCAGGGATTGAATCATGTCTCCTAAAAAAGGCATGTTCAAGTCACAACCCCTGGTCCTGTGGCTGTGAGCCCATTTGTAAATAGGACCTTTGAAAATGTTATTGGTTAAAGTGTGCCCAAACTGTACAACGGTAGGCCTTAGGTCAACAAGGCTGAAGTCCTTATAATCAAAGAAATTTGGACAGAGGAAGAGAAGCCACAGCGAGCATGCAGGAGTTAGAAGCAAAGAAACGCAAAAGAGAAGTGAGAAGATGCTGCCATGTGAAGGAAAATCCAAGATATCCCAAGATTGCTGGAAAACCAGATACTGACACAGTGAGCCAATAAATTCCTGTTGTTAAGCCAATAGGTTGTATGGTATTTGTTTTAGCAACCAGAAAACTAATACATTGTTTAACAATATTGCCATGATATGTGCAGTGGTTTGGAGCTATATGTACCCCAGAAAAACCTGTTATCAAATTAAATCCGTTCCTGTGAGTGTGACCCACTTTAACTATGACCTGTTCATGAGGTTACTTCAGTTAAGGGATGGCCCACCTCCATCAGGATGGGTCTTAATTCTATTACTGGAGTCCTTTATAAGAGAATAAAATTCAGACAGAGAGAAAAAAAGCCACAGAGGGAGCATCCAAAAGCAGAACATCAAAAAAACACGGAAAAGAAGTGAGAGACCAATAGAAAACACCATGTGCCTTGCTATGTGACAAGCGAAGGACAAAGAATAGACAGCCAGCCCCATAATGGCACAGTCTTCGGAAGAAGACCATCATCTTTTTGAGGCCTTGATTTGGCCTTTTTTCTCAGCCTCAAAACCTTTTGCTAATAAATTCCAACTGATTAACCCAACCCATTTCATGGTATTTGCTTAAGCAGCCCTAGGGAACAAAAACAACATATTTTGACATGTTTGACAATGTTGCCATGACAATGTTCAGTGAATATTGCCATATTTCAACTTACTGAGTAATGAAAAAAAATGATTATTTGTTTATAAACCAAACACTGTGCTAAATGATTTATAATTATCAAATTTAATTCCCCAAACAACTTTATGAATTTTTTAAAAAAACTTAAAACTCTTAAATTTGCTAGTCTCAATATAAAGAGACTCAGAAGAATACATTTCTGTACTGGCTCTCAAATTTGGAAAATCTAGAAACACATTTAGGTAGATCCAATGGCACAATAGCATCACTAAGGATATAGTTTTCTCATTACATCCCTGAATTCCACATTGTCATCCTCATGTTAAGACAGTTCCCTTGGTGTACCCAATATTATTGATAACACTCATAGTGCTACATGCTTCTGTGTATAGAGAAAGAAATGTCTTCTTTGTCCCAACACTCCCAAAAATTGTTCTTAATTTTTTTTCTATATGGGCTAGTGTTTGAGTCACAAGCCCAACTTTGACCCCATCATTTGAGCCTGACCCCATCATTTTTCCCAGTAGGATGAAATGTGATGAATGGTTAAGTCAGCCAAAGTCCACACTGACCTGTTTGTGGAATGGGTTGTTACCCAAAGAATGCTAGGGTCCTGTCAGAGGAGGATAATTAGGAAATAGACGCTATGTTGGTTGTAAAAAATGTCCAGTAGAATATCATAATCTCTCTTTTTTAAACTTTTTATTGTAGTAACTGAGATGGTTCATAAAATTCCCCATTTTAACCATATTCAAGTGTACCATGCAGGAGTAATAATTATTTTCACAATATTGTGCTACCATCACTGACATCCATTACCCTCCCTTTTTATCACCTCAAACAGAACATACTCATTAAGTTCTAACTCCATCTTGCCTTTCCCTAATGACCAATGATGTTATCTTTTTCCTGTGCTTATGATCTCTTTTTAATGAATGAAGAAACTGAGATTCTAAGAAATAAAGCTACTTAACAAAGTTTGCCTAGAGTTAAAGCCAGCTTGATACTTGATGCTTAGCATAAGACTACCAAACCAATAAAAAACACTCTGGATTTTCTACATTTTCTTGTATAGTCCATGCCACACTATTGTATAGGTGCATGGGTTGTCCATTCTAATATTACTTGATTTGCTAATTTCAGATTTTCAAATGAAAGCAAAAGATGACTGTATTAGTCACCCAAAGGGATGCTGATGCAAAGCACCAGAACCCTGTTGGCTTTTATAAAGGGCATTTATTTGGAGTAGAAGCTTACAGTCACAGGCCCTAAAGAGTTCAACTCAAGGTACCATAAGAGGTACTTTCTCAACCAAAGTCATTGGCCATGTGTTGTAGCAAGATGGTGGGCAATGTCTGTGAGGTTCAGCCTTCCTTCTAACTCTTAAGGCTCCATGGTCCCAGCTTCTTCCAATTTCAGGCTGGTATATAGCTCCTCTCTCTCCCCAAGGCTAGTTTCTTTCTAGGCTTCACTGCTCAGGTCTCTTCAAAAGGTCAGCTGTAGACTATCAAGCTCATCTCTCTTCCTGGGGCCTCTGCCGTGTCTAATGATCTGTCTCATTTCCTCTGTGTTCTTTTTCTCTATGTATTTACTTCCTGGGGCTCCAGCATAAAAACTAAAACTCTCTCCTCTGCCATATCCTGTCATTTTCTCTGTGACAGAACATGGCAGAGGAGAGTTTTAGATCTGATGAGTGGTAACTCAATGTCCTACTGATGTGGCCAAATCAAAACCCTAATCACAACTTAATCAAGTAAAAGTGAAACCTCTGAATTTAATACAATCTATTACGCCCAGAGGAGCAGACCAGTTTACAAACACAATCCAATATCTATTTTTAGAATTCATAAACAATACCAAACTGCCACAATGTCAATTTGAGAAAATATGTACCGGTTTTATAAAATGGCTTATGTGCAGATTATTAGCTTGTAAATTTAAGAAGATAATATATTAAGTAATTTGATAACTAATTTCCAAAGATAACACCCAGGAATTTCTTCCTTCCCTGCATGCTCTTGCCTTCTCACATCAAAGGTAGGACTTATCTATCTTCTCCTTGAATTTGATTTGGCCTTTATGACTGACCAAATCAAATTAAGAGGACTGGCAGTTTCCACTTTCTGCCTCTTGAATCTAGCAGCCATAGTATCAGAAGCCCTCACTATGAGGGCAAGAAGTATAGAGGAGGACTAACTTGCTCTATTTGTCAGTTCCATCTGAGTCTTTGGTCAATAGTCAACAGCAAATGCCAAACAGGTGAGTGAGTTGTTTTGGCTCGCCCAGGCCATTTGGGCCCCATAAAACTGTGGGCCTAGCCAATACCACACGGAGCAGAAAAACTGCCCAGCTGGGCCAATCATCCCACAAACCAGTGAGAGGTAAGATAATGGTTATTTCAATTCCTTAAGTTTTGGTGAAGTATATAATACAGCAAAAAGACCAAGACAAGCAACTGCACATTATATTTTGGTCTATGATGTAGTTCTGATATTAATTTGTAATCAGTGCTCATTATGTCACTAGTAAAACCTCAATCAAAATTTGCCCCATAGTGTCTGAATTCATATTTTATTCCTGTTATACTTTTCTGCCTCCCACCATATTAATCCACACCCTAGATTAGTCTTAGCATTTAAATAATTAGTGTTCACGGTTTAGAAAACTGTACAAAGTTCCGAATTGAAAAAAGAACTATGTTTTTATTAGTGTTCCTAGTATTTCTGTCCCTTTTAGTAATCAAACAGATTCATGCAGAGCTGCATTCAAGGAAGGCTCATTCTTCTCTACTATGTACTTGATAAAATTACCTTTACCTGCAACCATTATATAGTACTATGTCAGAGAGAGAAAGAGAGGTTAGAGAGGGAGAGGGAGACTGCAAGGTTGGTGGGTTTCTCTCTGATTAAAAGTTTATAGACCCTCCTGATTTCTGAGATTAAGAGAATATATTCTAAGGCAAGAATCATTTTGAAGACACTCCTCTATATATTAGAAAAACAATTTTTTGATTGTTACTTTTTATGTAATACACCTCTTCCTCTCCCTCTCTTATCACTCTGTATTTGGTGGGATTTTGCTTATCACCATGTCTTCTTCATTTATGTGAAAACTATGCTAGCATAGAACAGATTCCTAATAAAAATTTTGAGTAAGTGAATAAATTAATGTCGGGCAATTACAGATTGTGTGATTGTACTTTTTCACCTTTAATTTTGTTGGAAGATTCCAGACCTGAGTTAGAAGAGAATGCATTCAGTTTGATTGTCTAAAAGGCATTAGCAGTGGCTTACATGAATTTACCATTTTTAGTACTCTGTAAATATTTTAACATAATGGGCAGTCTATTGTGCACAATAGGAATGCAAACCTCAAATTTGCCCAGTAAGTTTGCTTTTCTAATTACCAGGACAAGAAATTTTTGGAACTTTAAAAAATTAATTAGAATGGGGAAGCGGCTGTGGCTCAATCAGTGGGGCTCCCGTTTACCATATGGGAGGCCCTGGGTTCGGTTCCCGGGGCCTCCTGGTGGGGGCAGGCCCACCCGCACGGCGTGGTTGGCTGGCCCGGCGAGCGCAGGCAGCAAGGGGGGGGATAAATGAATAAATAAATAAAATCTTTAAAAAAAAATTAATTAGAATGAGTAAATGTTGTTTCTTGCTCTAGTTTTTCTATATATACATAATAGTGTATTATCCTATAAAATTTCACCCTTACATTAGGCAGAATGTCAGTTTAGACTCCTATTAATTAAGAATCTCTAAAAATCAAATTCAGTAATAAGCACATTAACCAAAATTTCACATTATCACAATTCATATAGCAAACTGGAGCACCCAAAGCAAGATAAAGCATTCTGAATGCCACTGAAATTTTGCCTGAATGATGCTCTGGATTATTTCACTCACTCGGAAGTCTGCTTAAATGTCCTCATAATTAGCCTTTAGAGCATACTATGCTCTAACATTGCTGTTATTTGCTACTAAAGAAAGGGCTAGAAATATTTTATTTTAGAAAATAATGAAGGCTAAAATTCAAGATCTTCTCCAGGAAGCTGAACAATTTTTTTAATATGATATGCTTAGAGGTGACTTTCATGCAGTACAGTATACTAGTCTGATAGATAATATTTAAACAAGTCAGAACTTTTCTCATTTAATAATATCTATTAGTGAATATTTCATGGAATCATCTTTAGGTTCTCTCACGGCACCTTGAGTTATATTCGTAATTGGAATCATTAAGTATGTAGCCTATTGAGCCTGACTTTTTTTTTTTTTTAAGGAGGCACTGGAGATTGAAACTAGGACCTTGAACATGCAAAGCAGGTACTCAACCACTGAGCTATGTCTGCACCTCTTGAGTTACATTTGAAAGGACTGAAAAAAGATTTTCTCGTCAAGAACCTGTTTCATCATAAGTTGTTTTTTAAGCACCAGTCATGTGCTTGAGGCTTGAGCAAGGAACTAAGGATGACAATGAATGAGTCACAAGGACCAGAACTAGAGTAAGATAAATTAATCCTCTCCTTGAGGGCAACATTTTAGGAAACACCAAAAAACTCAGTAATCAAGATAAATAATATTTACTGCATTGTTTTAAAAATGAAAATTAATGCCAAATATCCGTGAGGAACAAAATATCACATATTAAATAAAGAGGGGATCTACATAACTGACTTTTCCTGTTGCCTCAGGCTCCAGTATGCCTCGTTATGGCACTGCCTACAGCTCATGGCCTCGAGGATCTCAGCTCAAGGGAAGACATAGAAAGGAGTGAAGAAGAGTGTGGAGTGTTGAGGCTTGTAAGACTTACAATCCATCACTGGTAGAGGCAAGGGTAGATTAACTGATGTCGTTCCAGATTAAACAATGTTGCTCTTGCTGCTACTGTTCAATTACCTTTATGTAAAGAAATACCTAATACCCAGATCTACCGGAAAGAGAGTTTGGAAATAGCATTAATCCTCAACTATATTTTCTTCTTATTTATTGGTCGGGAGAAAAGGAGCTAAGAATTTCTCATTTGAATTTGATGCACTTCTACCTAATTAGCAATTAGAGTTTTTACAAACTTAATGAATCCCCATCCTCTTTATTTAACTATCTCCATTACATTTTTGCAAATCAGCATACACACAAAAATGGTACATTTTCATTATGTTGTCTGGCCTAACATGCGCTGAGCATGTTTTATCTCATTTCTCTGTTTAAAAGCTTCAGAATTTTGGTCCTGACATATTGTTAATTTGAAAAAATATGACTTTATTCTGTGGATGACTAATTAATCTGCATAATTATATCACCTTCCAAGCATAATCAAAATCGGATGCAAGCAAGAATGACTATGAAGTCAGAAACATCTTTATCTGCAGGATCTCTTCATAATCAAAGAAAGACTTCAACCAAATCCTCACTTTGAGATAAGTGATTAACTTTGTAATTATTATTCTGAAACTAAGAATATTTTAAAGAAAGAGAATACTAAAATCACATGTGCATTTTACATAGTTTACTAGTGGGACATTGAAATATTCTGAGAGAAATTATTTGTATAATAAGAAGGAATAATTATTATACTTTAAAGAACACCTACAAAATTCTAGATAGTTATGTAAATACTGTTTTGTTTTATCCCCATCAGGATGATATTGTTTTATTCCAATACCAAACCAAAGAAAGACACTTGCATGATTTAAATAACTTATCCCCAGCACTAAGATAAGGTATTTAAGCCAGAATTCAAAGTGGATCTTTCCTTGCTCACTGTATTTAGCAAATTTTCTACCTCATGTATATTTTACATTTTTGGTTGCTAATGATACAAAAGATTATAACAATTAATAAAAAGAAAGATAAAAACAAGATGCATCTAAGGATTTATTAGTATTACAAATTCACAAAACACCTGTTTTCATAAAAGAGTTTGAAAATATCAGAGAGACGTGTATTTGAAGAGACTGAGTCAAAGGAGGAAAACAAGGCATCGATTGGGTTTATAATGTGTTTTGCTTCAATGGCCCATGGGAGTGAGATCATTGTTAAATGTTAAAAAGTGGACAGAAATAAACCATATTGGATGCTAAGGAGTGGGCTTATTTGTTTTACCTTTTTGGCATTACCCACAAGGAGGTCCATGCAGGGCAGCAAGCATTACAATGAGGGAATAAAAGTTACAAATCCTATTGGGTGGATTGGTTCTCTATCAAGGAAAAGGATGAATTTGTTGCCTAATTTTTAGGCACAGCCCATAACCTTTCAGACAGTTTTTTTCCAACATTGTCATGCCATGTAGTTCCAATTGCTTTTGATATTAAGTTTATTTAGGTTCAGCAATGCAGAATTAACAGTTATTGAGGGGAGAAATTTTTATCAGGCAGGGATCCAATTAAACAGGAATATGATTAGTGTCCCTGAAAAAGAAGATGGTCAGAAAAAAAAAAAAAAATATATATATATATATATATATATGTTGAAAAACGCTTAAAGACTATTTCTATGGTAACTTCAAAGTTTTACTAGAACATATTTATTTTGCTATATTTTGTGACACAGGCAAATATTCAGTTTATTGTATTCTGATAAGTTCTATCAAAATCCAACTTCAGTTTGAGTCACTCAATAGCTTAACTTGTTAAGAACTTGATGACCAAGATGATGGAATATTCAACTGTGTGTAGAAGCAGCATATATGATTGAAAGCTTTGAAAAGTAGATTAGCATAAGAAAGGTTATGAAAGAGTTGGTAAATTTATTTGGGAAGTGAGGAAGAGAATGTTTAGGCATTTTCATGTAGGAGAGAATTACTATAAGAGAACTGTGAGCAACCAAGCAATTATGGCTTAAGAAACAGCATGATGAAAACAAATTTAAATTGTTTAATTACAGAAATAATGGGAAAATCATGAAATAATTTATGAATTGGTTGATTCAGGGTAGATACTTTCTTGAGTTGACACATGGTTAAGGATCTGAGGATGAAAGGCCATTACAAAAGATGAATAACTTTCAAATTTACTTCAGAGCATATTGGCCAATTCTGGACAGTCAGTGTGTACAAGTGTAATAACTGTAATTTAAGAACTACCTTTAAATTCAACTCAAGGAAATTAATAAGTCACTGAAAAAGTGCTAAATTTGTGTAGAGTTATGGTTATTATCCCTTTCCTGGCTCCTCAATCACTTAAGTTACCTCAGGTTCCTAGGCCTATTTTTCAAGGCCTATTAATTAATTTTGCAATTGTGATGGTTTGAAGTTGTATATACCCCCAGAATAGTATGTTCTGAGAGTTAACCCACTCCTGTGGATGTGGACCATTGAAGGTAGACTCTTTTGGCGAGTAGGATCTTAAGTTAAGATGTGACACACCTCATTCAGGGTGTGTCTTAATCCTTTTACTGGAGTCCTTTATAAAGGGGATGAACACACACAGAGAGAGTAAAAGAAAGCCAGAAGCAAGAAGCTGAAAGCAATGAAACCCAGAAGAGAAGGGAAAGACAAGCAGACATCTCCATGTGCCTTGCCATGTGACAGTGGAGTCCAGGATTTCCGGCAGATGGTCTTCAGGAAGAAGGTACCATCCTGATGATGCCTTGATTTGGACATTTTCACAGCCTCAGAATTGTAAGCTTGTAAGCTAATAAATTCCCATTACTAAAAGGCAATCCATTTTATGGTATCTGCTTTGAGCAGCTTAGCAAACTAGAACGGCAATTATTCATTAAATATCAATTATGTGCATGTAGAATCTAAGATACCATGGGGCTGCAAAGATGAGCAAGATAAAAATCCATTCTACAGGTGTTTATAATTTAGTGAAGAATTAAGACACATGTAATAATAGTAATAACACAATGTGGGAAATTTCATTAGAAAGGGATGGAACAAATAGAAATGAGCTTTGAGAAGTGAGAGATTATTTCCTATTCTATGGAAATAGGATGAATGATGTTTTCAGGAATGTTATACATTGAATAATGTCCCCCCATAAACACATATTCAAGTCCTACCTTCAGGTCCTGTGGTTGTGAACTTACTTGGAAATAAGATCTTTGAAGAACCTATTAGTTATGATGAGACCAAAGGTCCAAAGGTAGTCAGGGTAGACGTTAATCCAATATGACTGGAGTCCTTATAAAAAGAGGAAA
This sequence comes from Tolypeutes matacus, assembly GCA_026826555.1. Taxonomy (NCBI): domain Eukaryota; kingdom Metazoa; phylum Chordata; class Mammalia; order Cingulata; family Chlamyphoridae; genus Tolypeutes; species Tolypeutes matacus. The sequence continues at coordinate 10,023,850 of JAKSZT010007815.1, read as the reverse complement.
TTTGGAGACAGGAAGAGACAGAGAGAGATGAGTACATGATGGAGGCAGAGATTGAATTATTGCTGGCAACACTGCCAGAATGCTACAGACTTCAGAGAATGCATGATGATTTTAGAATTCTAATTTGGACAATAAATTCCTATTGTTTAAGTCAACTAGTCTATGGTACTTTGTTACAGCATATCTGGCAAACTAAGACAAGGAAGGTCTTGGCTTTTTAGCAGGGCCCAGAATGATAAAATAGGTTGGGTTTGGACATGTGAAGAAAAGAGTGGGAATGGGTGTTGCAGCAGAAGAAGCAGTGTGAGCAATTGCGTAGAGGCAAGAAAATGAAAAGTACAAAAGAGAAGCAATTAATTGATTGGTTAGAGCATAGAAATGCTGCGAGGAGGCTGAGACCATGAATTTGCAAAGGCAGATTTGGAGGACCTTGAATGTCAGTCTAAAGAACTTGCACTTTATTTTATAAATACTAAGGATTCAGTGACAGTTCCAAGACTTATAACATAATCAGAAATAGGATTTAGGAAACACAGTGATTCTCTGACACTCCCCATTTAATGTTGTTTGATTATTCTTTTCGGCTTTTGGTAATTTTTTTTCTAACCAGCACCACTCAACACTAAATATGACTGTTTACGCAATATAAATAATCACTTTTAAGAGGTATAGAAAATCACAAACAACAGAGCCCCCAAAATATCAATGTATTTTGAATGGGCCCTTCCAAAAAAAGTATACCTAAAATTGTGTTAGTAGGCTCTTTGTAAGTAGGATCACTACTGTCCTTGAGACAGGGTGCAGTTCCTTAATGCGTGGAACTGCAGATCATTGAGAACAATTACCTTCCCCAGTAACTTTGACAACGAAAAAATGCCCTCTCATATTTCCAGATGCCACAAATAGATGGGTGCAGTCAGGACATTTTTGTTTAGAACCACAGGCTCTAGCATATAGTAGTTGCACTTAATTTTTTTAAATAAAGGGCCTAATACACCTGTCCTGGAGTATGTTCATTAGTGTTTCAACCATAAGGAATACTCCAGTAAAACAATCCTCCTTTGGACAAATTCGCACACCTATATCCCATGTCTCTATTTGGGATTTTAGTAATGCATGTTAAAATAGCCAAGACCCTGAGTAGTCAAGCTATTAAGAAATCCTTTTTGACGTCATCATCTTATTCCTCATTTCCCACACTTCCCCTTTTTTAAGTAGTCCAGTTTCACTGTTCAAAGTGCCGATCAACTTCATTAGAGGTCCTGCTGACAAGTTCTCAGGCTGGGAAAAAAAGAGAACTGAGGATAGAAAGACATTTTGTTGCCACGTGAATCTCATGAAGTGTGTGCATGTTTAGTCTATTCAACTTTGGCTCTCTTCCTTTTTTCCTCTTCCTACTCTCTGTGTATTCAACGATTCTGTCCCATCCATCCCAATTTCCTCCGCAGCATTCTCAGCAAGAGTGCTTGAACAACACTGACAAGAATATGAAATAAGTTATGTCCATACCTCGTTTTACACTGTCTACCTTCTCTGAAATTTTTGTTTGACTATAGAACCAACGTGCTTTTTCCTCTACCAACAGAATTTTCTAAAATCTGAGCACTCATGCTAATCTATTTTCTTATTTTATTTGGGGGTCCGTATTTTGCTGACAAATGGGAATGCAAGCACTTTAAGGCCTGTGGTTCTGTTGGCATTTTTCTCCCTTGTGTATCTCAAATGCTACAATTATACATAACTCTTGCCCTCTCATGCATTAAAGATCATACACTAGTGAAGAAAAGGTATTTGGAAAACATGTAGGTATGTTATTTCAAATGGCTAGTAGTTTGCTAATCATACTCCTCTAATAAGCACTGTCAATGAGAGCAAATAAGTATTTGGATGATACATAAGCACAATAGTCAGATGAAGGTGTGGTGGCATGTTTAAAAATAAAATTCTATCTATCCCACAAGATTCAAAAGAAACAACTTTACAAAATATTCAGAGGAAGAGAGAAGGTGAAAGCAACTAATAATTTTATATAACTGTTTTGTGCTGTGAATTATGTAAGCCATTGAAATGTAGTCTTTCCTTTGTTTCTGAGGCACCTTGGGAGACACTTCACAATAATCCTCACCGACATTGTCCCTTCATTTTAAATATTAAGAAATAGAGACAGAATGAAGTTAACTCACTTCCCAACAACACATAATGCATTAGTACCATGCATTCAAGTTTGGCTGACTGAAAGCCAGGCTCTTTCCATGACCTCATATTTTCTTAAGATCAAGTCTAGATAAACACCTTGTTGAAATCACATGGAAAACACACATTTAAATCAAGTGTCTCCCTTTTGCTAGCCTTATGACCTTGGGCCATTTACTTAATGCAAAATGCTGTTCTCAATCCCTGACCCAGTTTGCATGCAATTTTTTAAAATATTCTTTTCTTATCCTTCTAAGTTAAATTAGTATATATCAGGGCAAAGGTGAATTCCAATGGGATAAAATAATTTACAGGGTCAGGAGTTATTGATGAAGAACAGTGATGCTAGAATTAAAGCAGTTACTAACTTTTACTGTATGGCCCAGAAAAGTATGGGTCAGTATTCAGGTTTTTCAGGACACTCTGTGAAAACCAAAATGCTGAGTTCTGTTGCCAGAATTGAAAGTCTTAGCATTATATTAAAAAATTGTATTCCCCTGCCCCAAATTCAAAGGAAGTAAGCCTAGAGTAGGCAGTTTCCACACTCAAAATGGATTGTTGTATATTTGCATGTACAGTTATTTTTAAGACACTATATGTTGATTGTTTCAAGTTTCTGTTTTTCCAGACGGTCTGCATAACTATACAGTGACACTATTCACAGATTCAACCTATGGTGCAATCATTTTAATACTGACATGCTTCAGTACAAATAAATATAATTCAGAGAAAATCTTTCAAGAATATTCCCCCAAGGAACTGAAAAAAATGTTATACAAAGCAGGATATTATTATGGGAGGATTATATTGTGCGCACTATGCTCTGGCAAGGCTTTGAAATACAGTCATTAAGTAGGTTGCTTGTAAATTTGTTTCACTGGTTAATTAAATCCAAGGGTTTGCAAGACAGGCTGTCATATTATTTTGGATTTTATTTCTTAAAACACAGTGATCTTATGGGATTTGTTAACAAGTTGTGAAAGGGTAGTTGGGAACATAGACAAATTTTGCATGATCTCTTTTTAATGCAAAGCTGGTTCTATGTACTAATTGCCATTTCAAGTTTGAAAGGTAGTGTTTTGCTGTTTTTTTGTTTTGTTTTGTTTGGCAAAACAGGATAACTAAAACTGCCCTCTCTTTATTCCTTTACCCTACAATCATGAAGGAAAAAATGGCCTTTCAAAAATCCCTTAGGAAAAAAAAGTAGAACATTAACATTCATGGAACTTTGTTTATGAACAGATTATGCCAGGAACTATGCACATAACCTCATTGAATTCCAATAGGGAGATAGTTCCCTGATGCCACTGCCCTAAGACAAAGTTAAGGAAACAAACCACTTGATCAAGGTCTTACAAATTGGCTTTGAGGGTGTTAAAATTTTAATCCAATTTCCTTTGCACCAAAGCAAGTGTGTGTGTGTCTGTGTTCTTGTTTTTGTTTTTTCCAATTCCACTACTACCTTTCCATAATTGGCCTTGATTTTAAAGTGGAATCACTTTGCCCTTAGGGAAATAGATGCAATTGATAAAATGGAATACAGAACATCTGAAGAACTAAATACATGCACATATATCATTTTCATTCATTAGCCATCAGATTACTCAACTTGATCACATAAAGATGTCTCAGAATTATAAATTTTTCTCAGAATTATAAATTTAAGTAACAGGTATAACTTCCTAGGTTAAATATCTGTCAAAGCCTGGAATATTTCAGATGATATAGAATACCATTAATAAAGCTTTTCTGTCATATTTAAATGTGAGAATTACATTTGGAAAATCCACCTACTGAAATGTGGACGAAAAATACAATTTAGCACTAACTTTTGTAGATTTATTTAGTCTACTAAAGGGTATGTTTATCTCAAACATATTCTTTGGCTATATTTTAATGCAAGCATATTTCAAATTAGGTCCATACAGGCCACTTATATTAGAAAATAGAAAAAAAAACACAAATACACGGAAAGAGAACAATATGAATACTATATCTGCACTGTTGCAAAAGCAAGAAAACAAACGGTGCTGCTCTTGGCATCATGCAGGTTTGTTATTCTTCACAGTCTTGGAAATTGCAATTCAATCCTAGAGCTTGCTTTTTCACATGTCTGAGAAACATGTGCCAGATATATGTGAAAGGAGCAGAAATGTCTTCTCTTCACTTTCTCAATATACATCAGGCAAATGTGATTCACTAAATGTCGTTTCTGAGGCAAATACACAGCTTTCATCCTAGAGTAGACCTGACATTGTAGAATTCCAAGGAATCAGTTGTGCATGGGAGAATGGTGTATGCAGTTTATCTTTGAAAACTAGACTCACATTCATTAATTAACACTGTGAATACACCACTGTGGTTAGCATGTGTTTCTGATGGTTTCCTAACAAATACGATCTATAACCGGGTGGTTAAAGGAATTGGGTTGAAAAACCCAAGACTTTGAGCAATAAAATTCCTCCTTGGGAATTTCATATCCATTTCAGCACTGCCTGAAATTTTAAAAGGGGCAAATCCCAGAACTTACAACCTGGATCTGGTCAGGCAAAGAGAAATCAAAGCTAATATGTACTGAATATTTAATCTGTTCCAAGAACCAGTCAAAGAACTTTATATTAATTACTTCATTTAATCCTAATGATGGTCTGGTCAGAAAGTGTGGATGGTTCTATTTTGCCTTTGAATAAACCACATTATTGAGGACTAACACAAATATAAATAAATAACTAGCTCAGGTTACAGGTCATTCAGTCAATAGTTAAGAGAGGTGAGATTACTTGCCCAGATATCAGAGGGCAGAACTGAGATAAGAAGCCAGGTCTGCTTCACCACCAGAGTCATGCTTTTTCCATTCTAGCACACTTCCTGTTACTTATAAGTATTTCTGGAAATTTATTAACTCCTTAGGATTGATATGTTTTAAGATCTGATAACTAGAGAATGGATTATGTACCTTAGAAAATACACTGTTGGTTTAAGAGAATTCTAAATAAGTATTTTCTGGAAATAATTCTATGATGATTTTTGGGCTTGGGTGATACATATGATAAGATGGAAAACAAAGGATGAAGGCATATTAAAAAATATTCCAAAAATACATACAATAGTTTAGTCTTTCAAGGACAAAAATGTTGAATAATAAGCATCAAAATTATTCCTTCATGATGTAAAAATTTAGTAAAGGGGACAAGAAAATTGTCCTTTATATTTGCACTTAAGATTTACTGGATGAACCAAGAGTTTTATAAATAGGGAAGACTATATTCCAAGGAAGATGGTATTTTTGAATAGATCTGTCATCCTATTTTAAACCACTCTGTCAAAAATGCTTTAAAAATTTACTCATTGCGACCTAGTTGGTAAAATTACTCAGTTAGGGCTAAATGATACTTAACATCTGTATTTTATACTTTTTCCTACAAGATTGGCCTAATTTGGACACATTTTAAATTTTCAAATAAGCTATTTTATCATTTAAAAAAAAAATGTATCCAGCAGAACCAAGGTTCAGATCTTTTCATTTCATCAATCCATAGAATGGCTGCAATGCATTGAAATGGAAAAGGCTGTTTTTGAATAGCTTTTTGCAAAAAGCTCTTTTATTCATTTATTAGTTTTTTGATTTAATAAACAATTCTGTTATTACCTATTGATATAATTCTATAAATATTTTCAATAAAGAATTATATGCTTTTTCAAATAACAAGTCATTGTATAACATGAATGAAAAAGGAAGCTGGATCAAATGCAAGGTGATTTTAATGAAAACAACATCTTGCTTATAAACTGGTAAAGGTGCTAATGTTAACATAACATTCTGTGAACAGTTAAATAAAGCAGATGCTTGAGAATTTGAAATGCCCTTAAGAGCCAACTTCTTGATTGCAAGCACGCATAATACCAACCGTATCATGCTCAGGAGTATAGTTAAGGGAGAGAACTAGAGCTTACTATTCATGCTGATTTCCCAAACCTTCTGATGGTAGCAAGACACAGGAACCGACATCAACTCCATCTAAGAAGTTGCCAGGAGTCATGGGTCAGTGAAAAGACTGACCCTCTGTAAAAAGACTGACCCTTTGTAAAACCTCTTGATTGTGCTTTGGTCTTACCCACAGGACACAGTTACCGCAGTGACTCTGTTTTAGAGGATCTGAAATAAGATAATAAGAACACAATATTTGACCTTGAGTGAGCAAGGTATTTTGCTTGTGTGTTTAAAAACAATATTGTCAGTTTAGTTGCCAATAAACCAAAACTGCATAAATTGTGTCAAGTATTTAGAATGAGTAAGTAGGGAAAGAGGATGATGTATTAGTATGACAAAGGGGTGCGGATGCAAAGTACCAGAAATCTGTTGGCTTTTATAAAGGGTATTTATTTGGGTAAAGGCTTACAGTCCCAAGAAAATACTTTCAGCTTCCACGTGTTGAAGCAAGATGACAGGCAATCTCTGCATGGTCTCTCAGGGCTTCTTATATCAGTCTTGGGCATAGGGCTCATTTCTTTCCAGGCCTTCTCAGCTGCTCAGCTGCTTTGTTTGCTTCTGCTGCAAACTATCAGGAAAATGGCTCATCTCTCCCCAGGGACCCAGATTAAACATGACAGAGCTCTCTCTCTTCCCATGTGTCTTCTTGAGTGAATGTCCATTTATATATATAGGCCCACCAAGAGGGTGGGGACTCAACCTGAGGCACGCTTTACTGATGTGGTCGAATCAAAACCCTAATCTTAACAGGTAATTTAATCAAAGACATCTCAGCCGAATCTAATATAATCAAAGGGTATCATACCCAGAGGAGTAGATTAGTTTACAAATATAATGTTTATCTTTTTTGGGATTCATAGATGATCTCAAACTGCTACAGAGGACAAATAGTTTTCTTTTCAGAAGCCAGAAAAATCAAGAATAGACAAAGAAGCAGAATGCATAGCAGATAAAGATGGGCGATTCACAACCGAGACCTTCTGTAAGAAAATAAAATATCAAATTTAATTGTGATATAATAGAAATATGAAGAGGACATTGAAGGATTAGCTAAGGAGATCAGATATTTTTCACTAGGCAATATTGAGCCATTCAGGTTTTTTAACAGGATAATGACAAAATCATAGCTATTCTTTAGAAAAAGTAATGAAATATTTGTAAAGGTGGACTAAAGAAATAATACTAGCTAATATTTATTAAGTATTTTCTATATGATGTACATTGTGCTAAGCATTTTATATCTACATTACCGATTTTAATCCCCTCAATCTATATAGTAGTGTTCAAATCAAACAAGACTTACTCATAATAGCTTAAAGAAAAATGAGCATTTATTGTATAATGCAAATGACCTTGTTTAAGATCTCAATACTAGATCCTTTGGCTTCGGGAACTGGAAGATTGAGATCTAAATCTGCTTGCCCATCTTTCAAGGGCTGCATGTTCTATCTTATGTCCATTCATCTTTTTTCTTGATACTGTCTACTTTTTCAACATGTCAATGTTCATATTTTTGTTCACAAACACTTATATAGCACTAGGTATTAGTCACTTTTCAATCTTCATAATAAAACTATGAGATAGAGAATATTATCCTTATTTAATTAAGAGAATATTTATCCTTATTTAAATGAGGCACAGAGAAGTTAAGTAGTTTGCTCAAGGTTGTCCAGATGGAATGGGAAAAAGCTGTGACTGAAACTCATAGCTTCATATTCTTGGAATGGATAACTGTGCTATGCTGCTGCCTTGGCCAAGATGGCCACCAGACCCAAATCTACACTGAGACTGGATAATCTTACTCTGATGGACTTTATTCTCTGGTCCTTTCAGCTCAAATGTTTGAAAGAAGAGTATGCTCTGAAATTACTGGGCCTTATAAATTTTGGGGTAGAGAAGGAGGCAAGTAGAGATAATGGATGAGGGCAGGAGTCTGTGATTAATATTACTATTTTATAGCCAGATATGGGAAACACCAAACTGATATCTTCCACATTAATCCGGTCAATGTTCTACTAACAGTTATAATATCTTAAGATTTCAGCTAATGGCAGATACCAGAAAAAAAAATTGCATAAATGGACCTGTAGGTGGAATCTTTCATAAAACAATATTGATTGCTGGCAGGCACTGAAATTCTGAAGTAATCAGTAAAAACAGATAAAATAAGACATGCTTACAAAGTTTACAGATATAAGAGAGAAAGGAAGAAAAAGAGAGAGAGAAAATGTAACAGATTTTAAAAATCAGTTTTCAATGTGTAGATTCTGGACAGTATGACAAAAAAGCTTAGTTACATATGAGATCAGATTTTCCGTGTGTAAATTAGTCCTTTGCTCTTTGACCTTGGCAAGTTACTTATCCTCTTCATACCTGGGATTCTCATAAATTAGGATTGGCAAAAACACATACTTCAGAAGATTGTTGAGAGGGTTATTGTTGGGAAATTATTTAAAAATGTACTGTTATTAAATAGTCATGAAAAAAATGTCTTTAATGTTGCATGTAAATCTCAAGTAAAGGAAGTTGTCTATTGAAGCTTACGTAAAAAATACCTCTTGTGGCAAGTTAGATTGGTAAGGGAAACCACTCTTTGAGTGAAAAATTGAATTGAATGACCCCATAAAATATAAGATCTCATTACTTTATGAGATCTTACATCATTTAATATTATAAGTTAAAAGAAAAAAAAAAAAAACAATCTAGTGCAAAAAGTAAAAGAAGAAAAATATTCATATAATCAAATATTTAACTTACCTCAAATTTTTTGACAAAGCAAATGTCTTCTGTGAGGCACTTCCTAAATTATGCACTAGCACATTAAGACTTAACATAATTGTCTATTGTTCAATAGTAATTTTTCATTTATCTCCACAAAAGGAATGTGTTCTATAATTAGTAATGTAAGTTGACTCAAAAATTTCTTTTTTTATACACTCCAGTAATGATAATTTCTGGTAAAAATTGTACTGGAAAGAACTCTGAGTATTGGTGTCAATGTTTCTACATTGCAAGTTATAACACAGAATATTCTTTCTTTGAATTCATGCTTTCACATTTTATTAACTTTCCAATCTTCTTCCTTTTTAAAGCCTCTTTGGGCTTTCTTTAGGTTAGGCTGCAAAGTGGAGTTGAATGAAAAGAAGCATCACATTTCTAAGATTCATGTAGAAAATTATGTCAAGTGGTTTGCAACAGCTGCTGGGTCTAGAACAGGTTTTGGGGATAGGTGAGTTGAAACTTAAAATATAACCAATCTAGAGAAAGACAATTAAGTCTATGGTTGCTGACTTAGTTCCACTACCAATAAAATATTTTATATTAGTTATCACTACTTGACCCAACATTAGTGGCTTAAAAACAATATACATTTATTATCACTCAGTTTCTGTGGGTCAAGACTGTGAGATTATCACAGTCTCCCATAAGGCTGAAATCAATGTTTCAGCCCAGGGTTTTGGGTCTCATGAAAGATGGACTAAAAGAGGATAAGCTTTCAAGCTTCCTCAGGCAGTTGATGTCAAGATTGAGTTCTTCAAGAGCTATTGGACAAAGGGCCTCAATTCCTGACTGGTTTTTGGCTTGAGGCCAAACTCAGATTCTTTCCATGTGGCCCTCCCCCTTCATTGGCAGTTTGCTTCCTCAATGCATGCCAGAAAAGATAATAATAAAAGGCATGTCTGCTAAAAACACAAAAGATAGATTCTCTGGAACCTAATCATGAAAGTTAGATACCTTCAAATTTGTTGTATTCTGTTGGTTAGAAACAAGTCACTAGGTTCTGCCCACATCCAAATGGAGAGAATTATGCAAGGACCTCCAGACCAGGAAGATGGTATCACTGGTGGCCATCTTAGAAGCCTGCCTACCCCAAGCTTCATCACACTTTTACAGTTGATATCACTGTGTCTTGCATGAAGAAAGTGAATTAACCGCTTAGTAGTAGCTCAACAACCATAGACCTCCACTTCTCAAAAGCAAAATATGAGAAGGAAACATATCCCCCCCACCAAAAACATGTTGGTTTATATATTTAGGCCTCAGAGATAATGATTTAACAAATCTTACTCTATTTCTGTGCTTGAGCAGTCATTATCCTGATGCCCTCAGCCATATTAAACTTTGTCTCTACTATTCTCTTGCCTTGCTCAAATGAAAGTAATCTAGTGAAAATAAGTTTCCATTTCACTTTTGAGTTGTAATACATCCAGCTTGCTTCCTGGGTAGCTAATGAGGAACTAACTTCTTCTGGAACAGAGCACTTTGATAACACAGCATTCATAAACCATTCATAGAATCAGCACTTAACAGCAGGAAACACAATGTTTTCAGTGAGATCCAGAATTCACATATGCCAAATGGCACTCCCCAAGTTTAACAGGAAATGCAGCCCTCCTTTCCCAGATCGGTAGCTCTAATCATGACTTCTGAAGTCAGACAAATCTGCATTAGATTCTTAGGCCAATTATTTTGTAACTTTGTGACCATGGGCAAGTTTCCTCAATTTCCTAACAAACATAAAGAAAGTCTTCCCAGTTGGTAAGAGTTTTGTTTGATTAAAAGGTATTCACATAATTTGCTTAGCCCAATCCTTAATGATATTGTTAACATCATCATATTCATGATTTGATCCAGCCATATACATGCTTTCTCCCCTTTAATTGCAGATTTATTTTTTGTTTCCATAATAATCTTGGTCATGATTTTTATTCTCAGATATATCTCAGACTTACTTTTTAACTTTTTTACTTTTTACTTTTTAACTGTTATTATTCTTCTAATTAATAAAAATTAATTATTACATTTGCCAGAACATTCTTAATCCATGTAATTTTATTCATCATACAATGTACCAAGTACTGTCCTGGTTTTTTAGATCCACTGATAAACAAGGCACAATAACTGCAAAGACCACCATGAGCAGACATAAGTGGACCCTAACCTCTAAAACTATTGCTATATCTATTACATAAATGCTACAATAAATGTAGATGCTCAGGAAGTTATGAATATTTTGCTGTAAAAGAACCATGGCCAATAGCTAGGGGGTGGTCTGTGTAATAAAGAATCTGGCTGGTCTTTGTCCCCAGTTCCTGAGAGATAACCGCTTTACCTTTGGGATTTCCTGAGTGATATAGGGGAATCTTTATTGTTCATCATGGGCCCTTTGAACCACTCCTGGTAGTTTTGGCAAAGTGTCTCATGGTTGGCCCCTTTGTAGATTATGCTAAGGATATAACTTAGGATGACGCTGACCAGATCAAAGGAATCATGTGATTAGAGATTTGGGGCTTTGAGCCACATGTATCAGTCCAACCTCTGGGAAGGAGAGAGGGGATTGCAGATTGAGTTCAACCTAGTGGCCAATGTTCAGTCAATCACTCCTATGTAATGGAGACCAAAATCTCTAGATAGAGAAGCTCAGTTATGCTGACTTAAAATGTTCTTTGAGTATTGTCACAGTCTGATGCCAATAAGGTAATGTGTCCCTGAGGATGATGGAAGCTTCTCATTTGGGACCTTCCAAATTTGGTCCTATGCATCACTTGCTTTGGCTGGTACTAATGTTTATCCTTTAGCTATAATAAAACTGTAATCATAAATATAGTGCTTTCCTGAGGTTTGTGAGCCATTAGAGTAAATTATCAAATCTGAGGGTGGATTTATAGTGAATTATCAAAGCTGAAGGTGGTTGTGGAAACATCCAAATTTGTAATCTGCTTGTCAGATTTGAAGGTGGGCATGGGGTTCCCCAAACTTGCAGCTGGTATCTGAAAAGAGTGTTGTTTTGTGGGGAGTGTTCCCCTCAGAGTTTAAGGTTGGACTCTAAGTCCTTGCTCTCTCCCTCTGCCCTAAATTTATTTAATATTTGTTGGACAGATCAACCTAATAACTTGTCTTTTCTATGACCATAATTTTGTTATGATAAAATCCTCTAAGACAAAGATCCTTTGTTTATAAATTCCTCTCTCATATCACAAGTTTTTACTTGGTGCATAGCCACCTTCTAACAGACTTCACAGATACCCACAATCTGTCTGAAATTGTAAATACCACCTGCGTTTTCTTCCAATTCTTAGTAACCTGTTACTTTTCTCAGAAGATAATACTGCCAAGTTATAAAATCAGTCTATGCTGTAACCCAGACACTGGAACCTAATGCTCTCTTTCAATTTTTTCTGAACTACAGATGAATAAAAGTCCCCATATGACTTTCCTTTAGATAAATGGAATGCTAATGTATTGCATATCACCAATAAACATATGATTAACAGTTATATTTGATAGTACAATTTCCCAGGTTAAATATTAGTTACCATATATGTAAAATAGCTATCAAGCTTGGCACTGCAGTACTTTTGGTTCAACACAGAGATTTTGTGGTAATAATTTGGGGTTCAGTTTGTATTGAGAAAGTATAGTAATATAACACAAATGTATCAATACTTTTAAAAAGAAAAAAATGCTCAGTTTCTTTTCATAAGGATTCAGCAGCCAAACAAGTAACAGAATTCTGAAATTCTTCTTTGGGGGTCATAATAAATGGAAAATAATGCTTCTTTTATCTATTATAAGTGAGGGAGCACTGTGTCTGTATACACTTTCTGTTGCTATATCTTGTTTGTTTAAATCCTCATGTTATTTATTTCAACAGAGAGAGAGACCACTTTGTACATACCATATACACCTCTATGACTGAAATATATTTTATCTATTTTCATAGCTACTCCTCACAGGGAAGTCACTAAGTTATTTAATTGAACTCTTCACATCTTAACATTTACCTGGAAATAGTAGTTAATACATAAATATTTTTCAAAGGTAGGAAAGGAGGAAGAGAGAAAGAATTAGATTTCAGTGTAAGAAATGAAGGGATGAAATCCAAAAGTGCCATCTGTTTTTTTTCCCAGTCTATGGCTATACTTGATTTTTCCCATTCTTTCTTTCATCTTGAATACATTTTCTTCATTCCCTACCCTTTTTTTCATTTTCTTCATCCTTTTTTCACTGCCAGAATATGGTTATGGTCTTGAATACCAAATATCAGAGTCAAAAAAGAACTTGGAGCTTCTATCTTCCATTCTAAAAACTCCTATAGTGTAGTAATACTACACAGAGTCAGTAGTATGAAATATTTTAGTTGAGCTGTTTCTGGCTTTTCAGTGGTATAATGAATGATGCTCATTACACCACTAACAGTTATATCCCAATGTCCCTTGGATTTCCTTCTAAGCACCCGCTTGATATGTGGATACGTCAAAGAAGGCAACAGAAGGAAAACAGAATGGGATGAACTAATGACAGGTAGAAAACAAAATCTGTTGGCTGGGATTTAAGACTTGGGAACTGTTACCACTTTTCTGCGCTATATGTGCTATATGAATGACGGTTCATTAATTGGATTCAATTCCCTCATAGGTAATGGACTTGACTTTTTAAGTTATATGAATCTTCTCAACTTTTTAATAATTCTATGAATTAAGAATGGATTAGATCAATGACTAACTCTGCCCTCTATCCTTGGTCCTTTAAGACAGTTAAACTAATCCATACACACATTGCCAGATAAAAAGCACTCCTACAATTGTTAAGAAATCATTTTCCTGGAACTTCTGGACCATCTAAGTTGTTCCTTACCTGCTCTTACTCCAACCTACTTCCCAGAATTTGATTGGGTTTATGTGCCATATCAGACCCAGCACCTACAAATATATATTTTGTCTTCCATGTTTTTAATGCTCACTTTCTAATAGGTTTTATCTTAGACATTTCCTGCTGGATCCTCCTGCTCCACTCTAATTCAATTAAATGCTCCACTGCATGGCATTCATTCTTACATTTCATCCTATAGCACTCAGGCCCTAACACTAGGCAACATACCCAGATTTTCCCCTAAAATTTTGAGATAAACTTAAATTTTTCCCTCCTTAGATGAGCTTCTTAGCAATTTTTAAATTTTAATAACCCTGGAGTTGTCTTTATATATGTGTCTCAAAAGGGACACATCTCAACTATTTAGACCCTTTTTCTATCCAATTGCTCCTGAAAGTAAATGTCCTCAAGAACACATTCTAATATTCGATTTAGACATTTACATCATTCAAGGGGTAGAAAGTAGGACAGTGTTTTTGAATATGGAATTCCACAAAAGTCAATTGTAGATTGCCTTTTATATTGAGAGAAGTTATTCATTAATATGTTCTTATTCCATCAATTACTAAGTGACTGAAAAGGTAGATCTGAAGCACACACTTATTGTAATTACTTTTCCTTCTAGACTTGTAATGGTTTGTAGCTTCCAAACACATTTAGCAATTTCAGTTAACCGCATTAGCTGGAAAATCCAAACACCGAAACTGGAAAATATTCTACCAAAATATGATAGCTTCAATAATGCTTAATTACCTAGAAAGAGGACTACAAATTGTCTTTTACCACAGCAAGATGTATGGAAATATGAGGGCACTTAAAGAGGCACAGAGTGACAGTGGTCTGATTGACAATCTCTCAGTTTCTGTTTATCTGTCAATATTCTAAACTCACCCGCATTGTTGAAAGACAATCTTGCTGAATATAGGATTCTTGGCTGGCAGTTTTTTCTTTTGCACTATCTTAAATATATCATACCACTGTCTTCTTGCCTCCATGGTTTCTGGTGAGAAGTCAGCACTTAATCTTATTGGGTATCCCTTACATGTTATGCATTGCTTTTCTCTTGCTCTCTCAGAATTCTCTCTTTGCCTTTGGCATTTGACATTCTGATTATTACGTGTCTTGGAGTTGTTTTATTTAGATTATTTGGATGGGAATATGCTGTGCTTCTTAGACATGGATATCTACGTCCTTCAATAGGGTTTGGAAATTTTCCACCATTATTTCTTCAAATATACCTTCTGCCCCTTTCCCTTCTCTTCTCCTTCTGGGACACCCATGACACATATGTTTGCACATCTCTTGTTGTCATTTAGTTCCCTGAGACCCTGTTTAATTTTTTCCATTCTTTTCTTCATCTGTTCTTTTGTATGTTTGCTTTTGGAAGCCATGTCTTCAAGCTCACTGATCCTTTCTTCTGAACTCTCAAATCTCCTGTTATATGACTCCAGTGTATTTTATTTTTTACTTTATTTTGTACATTTAATAACTGAAAATATGAACAATTAAAAACTAAAAAGTAAACACAGATGAATAAATATATACATTTCTCAATTAAATGTAATGGATACATATAAATTTTTTTTTTAATCAAACAATATGTCACACAATATATTTGGTTCATAGTAACGCATTCATACAGTATTTGTCCTTTTGTGTCTGGCTTGCTTCGCTCAACATAATGTCCTCCAGGTTCATCCATGATGTCATATACTTTATGACTTCATTTCTTCTTACAGCTGCATAATATTCCATTGTGTGAATAGACCACAGTTTGTTTATCCATTCGTCTGTTGATGGACACCTGGGTTGTTGCTAACTTTTGGCAATGGTGAATAATGTTGTATGAACATCGGTGTGCAGTTGTCTGTTCATGTCACTGTTCTCATTTCTTCTGGGTATATACCCAGTAGTGGTATTGCAGGGTCACATGGCAAGTCTATATTCAACTTCTTTAGGAACTGCCAAACAGTCCTCCATAGTGGCTGTACCATTCTGCATTCCCACCAACAGTGAAGAAGTGTTCCTATCTCTCCACATCCTCTGCAACACTTTTAGTTCTCTGTCTTTTTGATAGTGGCCATTCTGATAGGTGTGAAATGATATCTCATTGAAGTTTTGATTTGCATTTTCCTAATCATGAGTGCTGTTGAGCATTTTTTCATGGGTTTTTTTTTTTTTTTTTTTTTTTTTTTTTTT
>JAKSZT010007815.1:9774145-10007714 GCA_026826555.1 Tolypeutes matacus | reverse complement strand
TTTTTTCCATTGAGTTGGCTGCCTTTTCACCCTTCTGACAAAGTACTGTGAGGTGCAAAAGTGTTTAATTTTGAGGAGGTCCCATTTATCTATTTTTCCTTTTCTTGCATGTGCATTGGGTCTAAGGTACAAGAAACCACCACCTACTACAAGGTCTTGAAGATGTTTCCCTACATTTTCTTCTAATAATTTTATGGTCCTGACTTTTATATTTAGATCTTTGATCCATTTTGAGTAGATTCTTGTATAGGGGGTGAGATAGGGGTCCTCTTTCATTCTTTTGGTTATAGATATCCAGTTCCCCCAACACCATTTGTTGAAGAGACTGTTTTTTCCCATCAGCGTGTGCTTGGTATGTTTGTCAAAAACCAGTTGACTGTATAGGTGAGGGTATGTTACTGGGTTCTCAATTCTATTCCACTGATCAATGTGTCTATCTTTATGCCAGTACCATGCTGTTTTGATCCCTGTAGCTTTGTAATATGTTTCAAGGTCAGGCAGTGAAATTCCTCCTACATTGCTCTTCTTTTTTTAGAATGCTTTTGGCTATTTGGGTGCACTTATCCTTCCAGATGAATTTGGTAATTGCCGTCTCTAATTCTGCAAAGTAAGCTGTTTGGGATTTTGATTGGTATTGCATTGAATATATAAATCAGTTTGGACAAGATTGACATCTTTACGATATTTATTCTTCCAAACCATGAACACAGAATGTCTTTCCATTTGTTTAGGTCTTTTAAAACTTCTTTTAGCTTTGTTTTGTAGTTTTCTGCATATAAGGTCCTGTACTTCTTTGGTTAAATTAACCCCTAGATATTTGAGTCTTTTTGTTGCTATTGAAAATGGAATTTCCCCCCTGATTTCCTCCTCAGGTTGTTTAGTACTAGTGTACAAAAACATTACTGAGTTTTGCATGTTGATCTTGTAACCTGCCACTTTGCTGAACTCATTTATTAGTTCAATTACTTTGTCGTGGATAGTTCAGGATTTTCTAAGTATGGGATCATGTCATCCGCAAACAGCGAGAGTTTTACTTCCTCTTTTCCTATTTGGACGCCTTTAATTTTTTTGTCTTCTCTACTTGCCCTCGCTAGAACTTCTAGTACAATGTTGAATAACAATGGTGACAGTGGGCATCCTTGTCTTTTTCCTGATCTTAGGGGGAAAGCTTTCAACCTTTCCCCATTGAGTATGATGTTGGCTGTGGGTTTTTCATATATGCCTTTTATCATATTGAGGAATTTTCCTTTTATTCCTATCTTTTGAAGCATTTTTATCAAAAAAGGATGTTGGATTTTGTCTAATGCCTTTTCTGCATCTATTGATATGATCATGTGTTTTTTTTTCCTTCAATTTGTTAATGTGGTGTATTACATTGATTGATTTTCTTATGTTGAACCAGCCTTGCATACCAGGAATAACTCCCACTTGGTCGTGATGTATAAGTCTTTTGATATGCTGTTGGATTCGATTTGCAAGTATTTTGTTGAGAATTTTTGCATCTATGTTCATTAGAGAGATTGGTCTGTAATTTTCTTTTCTTGTGGAATCTTTATCTGGCTTTGGAATTAGGGTGATGTTGGCTTCATAAAATGTGTTGGGTAATTTTCCCTCCTCTTCAATTTTTTGGAAGAGTTTAAACAGGATTGGTGTTAATTCTTTTTGAAATTATTGGTAGAATTCACCTGTGAAGCCATCTGGTCCTGAACTTTTCTTTGATTGGAGATTTTTGATGATGGATTCAATCTCCTTAATTGTGATTGGTTTGTTAATTTCTTGTATTTCTTGTAGCATCAGTGTAGGTTGGTTGTGTGTTTTTAGAAATTTGTCCATTTCATCTAGGTTTTCTAGTTTGTCATATAGTTTCTCATAATATCTTCTTATGATTCTTTTTATTTCTGTGGAGTCATTTATAACTCCCCCCCCCCCTTTCATTTCTGACTGCATTTATTTGCGTCTTCTCTCTTTTTTTCTTTGTTATTCTAGTGAGGGGTTTGTCAATTTTATTGGCCTTCTCAAAGATCCAGCTTTTGGTTTTGTTGATGTTCTCTATTGTTTTTCTGCTCACAAATTTTCATTTATTTCTGCTCTAATATTTATTATTTCTTTCCTTCTGCTTGCTTTGGGATTGGTTTGCTGTTTTTCTAGTTTCTCAAGTTGTTCAGTTAAATCTTTGAGTTTAGCTCTTTATTGTTTTTTAATACAGGCATTTAGGGCTATAAATTTCTCTCTCAACACTACCTTCGTTGTATCCCATAGGTTTCGATACATTGTGTTCTCATTTTCATTTGTCTCAATATATTTATTGATTTCATTTGCAATTTCTTCTTTGATCCACCGATTATTTAGGAGTGTGTTGTTCAGTCTCCACACATTTGCAAATTTACTTTTTTCCTGTCTATGATTGATTTCTAGTTTCCTTCCATTATGATCTGAGAAGTTGCTTTGTACAATTTCAATCTGTTTATATTTATTGAGAGCTTCATTGTGACCTAACATGTGGTCTATCCTGGAGAAAGATCCATGGGCACTTGAGAAGAATGTATAACCCGCTGAGTATGGATGCAGTGTTCTATATATGTCTGTTAGGTCTAACTTGTTTATCATATTGTTCAAGTTCTCTGTTTCCTTGTTGATCATCTGTCTAGTTGTTCTATCTAATGTTGTGAGTGGGGTGTTGAAGTCTCCAACGATTATTGTAGAAATGTCTATTTCTCCCTTCAGTTTTGCCAGAGTTTGTCTCATATATTTTTGGGCACCCTAGTTAGGTGCATAGATATTTAGGACTGTTATATCTTCCTGGTGATCATCCCTTTTATTAATATACAATGGCCTTCTGTATCTCTTATAACTTTTTTTCATTTAAAGTCTGTTTTGGGTCATATTAGTATAGCTACCCCTGCTCTTTTCTGGTTACTATTCGCATGGAGTATCTTTTTCCAACCTTTCACTTTCAGCTGGTTTGTATCCCTGGGTCTTAGGTGAGTTGCTTGTAAGCAGCATATGGATGGCTCATGTTTTTTTATCCATTCTATCAGCCTGTATTTTTTTATTGGGGAGTTTAATCCGTTCACATTCAATGATATTACTGTAAATGCACTATTTACTTCCTCCATTTTATTCTTTGGTTTTCACGTCATCTTGTTTTTTTCTCTCTTTTTACTCTTTTGGTTATCCTTTCCGCTATTCTTTCATCTCTACTGTCCTCCAAACCTCTCTCTCTTGTCTTTTTCTTTCAGGTTCTAAGGCTTCTTTTAATATTTCCTGCAAAGGTGGATTCTTTTTTGCAAACTTTCTTAGTTTCTGTTTGTTTGTGAATATTTTATACTCACCTTCATATTTGAAGGACAGTTTTGCTGGATAAAGAATTCTCAGCTGGCAGTTCTTCTCTTTCAGTTTCCTAATTGTATCATACCACTGTCTTCTTGCCTCCATGTTTTCTGAAGAGAAATCTGCACTAAGTCTTACTGGACGTCCCTTGTACATGATCGTTTGCTTCTCTCTTGCTGCTCTGAGAATTTTCTCTTTATCTTTGACATTTGACACTCTGAGTAGTATGTGTCTTGGCATAGGTCTACTTGGATTTATTCTGATTGGGGTACAGGTGCTTCTAGGACATGTAAGTTCATTTCTTTTGTGAGAGTTGGGAAATTTTCAGCTATTATTTCCTCAAATACTCTTTCTTCCCCTTTTCCCTTCTCTTCCCCTTCTGGAACTGCCATGACACATATGTTGTTGCATTTTGTGTTGTCATTCAACTCTCTGAGCCCCTGCTCATTTTTTTCCATTCTTTTCTCTCTCTGTTCTTTTCTCTCTTCAATTTTAGCTGCTCTGTCTTCGGTATCACTTATTCTTTCTTCTATCATTTCGACTCCTCTGTTGTATGCCTCAAATGTGTTTTTAACTCACCTATTGTGTCTTTAATTCCCATGAACTCTGTTACTTTTCTGTTCAGGATATCAAATTCTTCTTTGTGTTTACTCAATGTCTTCTTGATGTCATTTATCTCTTTAACTATATTGTCTTTCATCTCATTAATTTGATTTTGGAAATTTGTGCTCATCTCACTGATTAGTTCTCTCAAATTCTGCATCTCTTCTGGGACTCTGATGAATTCCTTTTTTTGGGCCATGTCTTCTATTTTCTTAGTATGGCTCGTAATTTTTTGCTGGTTTAGGCATCTGGTTAGGGTGTAGTTTACTCAGATGCTCAATCTCTTTCTCTTTTATAGGGATTTAGTGGCAGGAGGCTGTGAGTTACCAGAGCTCTTTGATTTTGGGCTCAACCTGGATTGTTAGGATTGTCCTGTTGGTTGCTTAAAACTGGGCACTAGACCCAGTAATTGGTTGTAGAATCACTTCCTAGGGCCTTGGGCTGGGAGAATATAGAGGCCAAGAAAAGCCTCTCCTTATTTTTAATTTTTTTATGCGCACTTCCTTTGTCTGCTAGGAGATGGTGCTCTTTGGCAGTGCTCATTTCAATGCCTGGTCAGAGTGTATTTGCTGTAACACAGGCCAGATCATTATGATACATTTTCCTGTCTGGGAGCTAAGAGCCTTGTAATTCAATCTTTCTGAGACAGTTCTCCAGTCTTCTCTGGCAGCACCCTCCCTTTTCCCAGCAAGGAAATATTTCCACACCCCGTGAGTCCTCAACAATCAGTCCCTGTGAGTAGAGGAGGAGATTGGGAGGTTTGTATATTGTTAGCCCCTTGCAGGCTCCAAGGCAATAAATGGCGCAGCCTCACCTAGCCTGGAAGAGCTCTCGGGACATGGCAGACCAAACCTGTTAGTCAAAAGCCGAGTCAGCCCCAGGCTCTCTCTCCCTTCTCCTCTGGAGTCCTCAACAATTAGTCCAGGCTAGAAGAGAGGGAGATTGAGAGGGTCGGATTTCTCCAGTCTTTTGTAGGTTCCCAGGGCAAACCACATGTGGAAGGGTCCGTGGGGCTCCACAGCCCAAATCTGTGGATGAGAACCTGAGTCAGTATTAAGCTGTGTCCTTCTCTCTCCCCTTTACAGGGGTGGCAGATCTCTGGAGCCCCCTTTGTCTGTAGTTGTAGGCCCAGAGGCCCAAGAATCCTAAAGAGTGTGGGGGACGGTGCCAGCAGCAGCAGCCGCTGCTGGTTCCAACTCATGGTTCTGTCGTCACAATTTCCCTCTTTGGTCCCTCTCTCCTCTGGGTGGTATGCAGCCTTCACCTGCTGTCCTAAACCCTAGAAGATCTTTTTCAGGGCTATTTCAGCCTGCCCTCTGCTATTTTTCTGGAGAAGAGATTCCTGTGTCTTACCAGTCTGCCATCTGCCCGGAAGTCCTCCTCAGTATATTTTTAATTTCATTTATTGCACCTTTCATTCCCATAAGATCTAATTTTCTATGTATGCTTTCAAATTCTTCTTTGTGCTCACCCAGTGTCTTCTTAAGATTTTTAATCTTACTTTAGTTATCTCATTGAATTTATTAAGGAGATTTGTTTGAACATCTATGATAAGTTGTCTCAATACCTTTATGTCATCTCAAGGCTTATCTTGTTTCTTTCATTGAACCATATCTTCCTGTTTCTTGGTATGGATTGTAATTTTTTGTTGGTGTCTAGGCATCTGGCTTACTAGATGTATTTATTTTAGGTGCAGTTTCTTTCTTTAGTTTAGGGCTTTCTTGCCTTTTCTTCCTTTCTGGTTGTCTAGTAGGAGCCATGGATATAGTTAGTTTTGTAAGCTGTGGGGGCTAAAGCTACCCACATCGCCCCAGGAACTGATGAAGCTTCTCCCACCTTTCTCCTTTTCCATGGGTAAGGATAGAGACACAGCTGTGTGTAATAGTCCAAGTCATGCAGGCCAAGACTGTCTGTAGTTTCCCAGAGAGACCAATGAAGCTTCATGCCCCTTCCTCCCCTGGGTGGGGATTGAGCTTCAGGTGTGAGCAATAATCTATGCCATGTGGGTTCAAAATAACCACAGTTGCCCAGGAAGACTGACACAGCACTGCCTCCCCTTCCCTGCCAAGGGTGGGGATGAACCCTCTGGACTGCACAACAATCTAATTCATGTGGGCCTGATGCACTTGCAATTGACCTGATAGGATGAGGGGAATTGTTCTTGTGCTGCCAGAGTAGGATGAGCACCAGCTTCTGCGGCATGGCCTGTAGTTTCCTGGAGAGACTGGTGCAGGTCCCTCTAGCTTCCTCCCTGCTGGAGGCGGGGCTGTGACTTAGGCTAGAGTCGTAAACTGATCTGGATGGAAAAAAGCCACCACCTACCTTCACTGTGATTTTCAGTCAGCCCCACTTTGCCTCATGTTGGCGGCAGAGGTATAGTGGTGGCTACCAGCCACTTTCTGACGGACAGGTTCAAATTTTAGCTGTTCTTAGGATTATACTTTAGTCTACTGGATTTACTAATCAGTAGCTGAAGTTGGCGCCCAACTGTCTCTTCCTCCCCCATTTTTGGGAAATGGAGCTTCTAATTCCAGCCACAGAATAGCTCCTGAGGTGGCTTGTGCTGCAGGCACTAGCCTCCACAGCGTGAAGTGTTCTACTCACAAATTTTCTCTGCAGATGGGCAGTCTCCTCCTTCAATTATTTCCAGAATGTTGTCGGATGTTCTTCTGTTCTTCTGTAGCCCCCAAACAGGTGCTTTAGATAGCTCTGGGTGATTACTAACTACCCTGTAGGATGAGGTGACTCTTGGAGCTCTTTACTCTGCCACCATCTTGCTGATATTCCTGAAATTCACTTTTTACATTATCTATGCAATATGAAATTAAAAATGTTAAAAAATACATTCCGCCTGAGATATTTTTGCACAATAATTTTCTGTAGCATTTGCCCAATTTCATCATTCCCATAGCCAGAACTTGACATTCCAATAATTTACTTCTCCATCTCAGGAGGTGACAATTTTTTTTTTTTTTTTTGTGATGGATGCCATTCCCTTAGTACTCCAATTTACTGGTACTGCAAATAAGAACTTTCTGCCAACAATAATAGACCCTGACCCTACTCACTGTTTCTGGTTCTGTTTCACTGTCAAATAATTTCTAAATCCCACTCCCTATTTGCTCAGATGCACACACATACATTTCTTGTACCAAAAATTTCCTAGAAACTATAACATCACACTGGACCAATGGAGGTAATGTTTATCTTACCATATCTGTATCTAAGAGAAAAACAAAATACTACTGTCACAAAACTCAATTCTTGGCAATAATGATCAATGATTGGGTCATTACTAATAGAAACTATATGTTCTGATTTAAATATAGAAATAAATTCACATAACTTGGAATTATTTTATTAAATATATATGCCATAATACAAATTATGAATATTATATATACAAGATATTAAATATGAATTTCTGGATTTGGCAAACCAGGCTTTATAAAATATTTCCTTGTTGATAAATTAGCCACTTTATACTACCTTTCCATCTCATCTGGACTCCAATCTCCTCAGTTTTCTCACTGTTTCCTAATATACCACATACTTACATGTCTCTGAATCTTTGTTTTATCTAGTCTATCTGCCAAGAATGTCCTTCTCTCCATTTTATGTCCAGAAATTTCCTATTCATTCTAACACATCTAGCTCAAATTGTCACCTCCTTTGGAAAAAAAGCATGGCATTTGAAAAATAATAATTTTATTTATTTTGTGGCCTTTTATTTTCATAATCTGAAGAGTACTGACACCAAGTATTATTTGTGAATCAGGATTTCATGTCTAATTGTTCTGTTGATGAACGACTTTACTCCTAAATGTTTTTATAGACCATTTTAATTAGGGGGTAAAAATGGGATTAAAACAGATAAAGTAATTTAGCATAAGAATACAATTATTTGCAGCTTGATTTTTTAGAAATTTATTTTTTTATTTATTCCCCCAGCCCCCCCTCATTGTTTGCACTCACTGTCTGTTCTCTGTGTCTGTTTGTTGTGTGCTCATCTTCTTTAGGAGGCACCGGGAACTGAACCCAGGACTTCCCATGTGGTAGGCGGCACCCAACTGCTTGAGCCACATCTGCTTCCCAGCAGCTTGATTTTTAATCATATAATTTATTATATATTATTATAATTTATTATTTAAGTTAAATGAATGATATATTGTTAGTGTAATAGCACCTTATTATAATAATAACCATGATTAATTTTCTGTTAGTCAAGGTTCAAGTACTAACATAAGCTTGAATCTTCATAGAAATGAAAATTTCAAGACAAGAAATCTTGACAAGAAATCTTTAACAAAGCCATTATACAGAAACTACATTTATTTTGTCAAAAAGAAAGAGAGAAAGAAAAATAAGGAAGCATGGAAGGAAAGAAAGAAGAAAAGAAGGAAAAGAAAGAAAGAAACCAAAAGATTTTCTTTTAATAAAACAAACAAGTTTATTTCCTTATGAATATTCTTATGGATAGTTAGGAACTAGCAGAAAAAGGAAATAGGTAAATGAAGAAGTTTATAGTGAGAAGGTGTCTTGGATTGGGGATATTGGTTCTTTTTTCTTAGGTCTTATAATAGCTAAATTTTTAATGATGTCACTTAAAGTTGCAGAACTTTGGATTTTACATCTTTAAAGCGAATGCTTTAAATCACAATGAATGCTTTCTCTAGTTCTTTCTAATTCTAAATATTTGTGATTACAATTTTTTCCTGAATGATTTTCAGGCAATCATCATCATCATCATATTGCTCTCTGTGGGTGGAAACTGCTGTCTTTTCCCTAAAGCTCACAAGGATGCTGGAAAAACCTTGGTAACTATTTACCTTGATCCACACAGATAGGCTGCTAGCAGGCATATTCTTGCAAGTAGCACCTGTTCCATGCTATAGCTGATTGGCCTAGGCTGAAACCAAATGAATCAGAATACATTTCACCCAGATTTAGATTTGAGACTATGAAAGAATTTTATCTTTCTCTGGGTGACTGAATTTGTAATACATGTAACAGGAACTCGAGGGGACAATTGGGATTGGAAAGTAAAAAATATTAGTATTAGCTTAAAGAGTCTAGAAGAAATGACATCCTAGTAGCAATAAAAAATATCACTGTGTACAAAATGATGGTTAACTTCATTCCTTCTATATTATCTTTCAAAAAGGTATAAAATAAGCCTGTAGATACAATTTTTAGATTACTATTTCAGTTTTATTTAAGAAAACTAAATTTTTCCTGTTTTAGTCTTTTTTAAATCAATTTTATTGAAACATATGCATACACCACACAATCCATCCAAAGTATACAATCAATGGCAACTGATATAATCAAAGAGTTGTGCATTCATCACTTCAGTTAATATTAGAGCATTTTCCTTACTCAAAAATGTAAAAAGAGAAAACAAAAACAACAACAAAAACAAGTAAAAAAATATCTCTCTATCCTTCTCCTGCCGTATAACTGCTTACCTATTTCCATCTCTATAATTTATTTGTATATACATTTTAATAGATGGAGTCTAACAATATGGAGTACTTTTTGTCTGGTTACATTCGCTTAGCATACATCCTTTTAAAACATTGATGTAAGGTTATTAATATATTACTATTCACTACTATCCATAGTTTGTTTTGGTTGTATTTTTGTCCAAATATCACCCTGATATAACATCTTGTAATATTAACCTACAGTTTTTGTTTCAAAAAAAAATTCTTATATACGCACTATTAACCATCCTCATTTTTCACAGGAGGGTTTGCTATATTATACAGTCCTAATGTTTCATATTTTAGCTTTCCTTCCAGTGATATACATGACATTAGATTTGCCCTTTCAACCACTATCATGCCCATATTTTAGCACTGCTGATTAAAACATTATGATGTGCTTTCATCATTTCTATTCATTCCCATATATTTAAAAACAACATTTTTACCAATTCTGCACAGATTAAACCTCAGCTTTCCATTTTCTAACCTCATTCTGTCTTCTGATGATTTATATTCCAGCTATTAACTCCATGAATTTGGTCATTATGTTCAGTCCATAAAAGTGAAATCATACGATATGAATCCTTTTGGGTCTGGCTTGCTTCACTTAACATAATGTCCTCTAGGTTTATCCATATTGTCATATGCTTAACAACTTCATTTCTTCTTAGAGCTAAATAATATTCCATAGTGTGTATATACCACAATGTGTTTATCCATTCATTATTTGATGGACACCTAGGTTGTTTCCATATTTTGGCAAATGTGAATAATGTCACTATGAACATCAGTGTGCAGATGTATGTTCATGTGCCTGCTCTCAGTCACATGACAGATCTATATCTAACTTCCTTAGAAACCACCAGACTTCCAAAGCTGCAGTAGCATTCTACATTGCCACCAACAGTGAAGAAGTGTTCCTATCTCTCCGCATCCTCTCCAATACTTGCAGTTCTCTGTTTTTTTAATAGTGGCCATTCTAATAGGTTTAAAGTGATATCTTATTGCAGCTTTGATTTACATTTTCCTATTTGCTAGTGATGCTAAGCATTTTTTCATGTGTTTTTTTGCCATTTGTATTTCCTCCTTAGAAACATGTCTGTTCAAATCGTTTGTCCAGTTTTATTCAGGTCATTTGGCTTTTTATCATTGAATTGTAAGGTCTCTTTATATATCATGGATATTAAACACTTGTAGGAAGTAGGATTACTAAATATTTTGTCCCGTTTATTAGGCTGTCTTTTTATTCTCTTGAAAAAGTTCTTCAAGGTGCAAAATGTTTAATTATGAGGATGCCCCATTTATAATTTATTTCTTTTGTTGCTTATGCTTTGAGTGTAAAAATTTGGGATACCCTCCCAACTTACCACAAGATCTTGAAAATGTTTCCCTACATTATCTTCTAGGAGTTTTGTAGTCCTGGCTTTTATGTTTATGTCTTTGATCCATTTTGAATTGATTTTAGTATAGGGAGTGAGATAGGGGTCCACTTTCATTCTTTTGGTCATGGATATCCAGTTCTCCTAGCACCATTTGTTGAAGAGATTGTTTTGTCCCAGTAAAGTGTAGGCTTGGTATGCTTATCAAAAATCAGTTTACCATAGAGGTGAGGATCTATTTCTGAACCCTCAGTTCAAATGCATTGATGAATTCACCTATCTTCATGCCAAAATCTTTGGGTTTTTGTTTTTGTTGTTTTTCATAACTGTTCATCAGTTTGTTAGTTGTTGAGAATTTTATCACAAATATTGATTGTTGAATGCTTTTTTTGCTTTCATTTAGACCATTACTTGTATCCTTTATTTTGTTAATGTGGTAAATTACATTGATTTTTTTTTTTTAATTTTTAAATTAAACATTGATTTTTTCCTGCTGTTTACAAGTTTATATCTGAGTTACAAAGATTATTTCTCCTTCCCCATGTTTTAAGAATTTCCTGTGTTTCCCCACTGAATCTTGGCTGCCACAACCAGACAGAAAGCACAAGGATGTTCTTTTTCTTTCATCTGTAGTAAAAACCTTAGCAAGAGACATTAAGCGTTCCAAGTCTGTAAGAGAGGCAAACCATGCTGTTTTGACCACTGTAGCTTTGTGATATGCTTCAAGGTCAAGAAGCATGAGTCCTCCAACTTCACTCTTCTTTTTTAGGATCTTTTTGTTTATTTGGGGTCCCTTTCCCTTCCAACTAAATTTGATAATTGATTTTTCTATTTATGTAAAGTAGCTATTAGAATTTTTATTGGGATTACATTGAAACTACACAATAATTTGGGTAGAACTGGCATCTTCATGATATTTAGTCTTCCAGTCCATGAACACAGAATGTCTTTCCATTTGTTTACATCTTCTTTGATTTATTTTTTCAGTATTTTATATTTTCTGAATTGTAGATATATTTTTTATAGTTGTTTTTTTAAATGTTCATTGAAAACAGTGAAGGATTCAGAATTTTTCATTTTCTTCTCTGTCATAGGTTCCTGGGGCTGCCATAGCAAAGTCCCACAAACAGGGTAGCTTAAAACTACAGGAGTTTATTGTTTCCCAGTTCTAGAGGCTAGAAGTCCAAAATCAAGGTACTGGCAGTACCCTAGTTCCTTTTCTTTTCTTTCTTTCTTTTTTTTTTTTTATTTTCTTTTTCTCCTAGTTCCCTTTAAAGGGGAAAATCCATTCAATGCCTCTCTCCTGGCTTCCAGTGGGTGTCCAGCAATCCATGTTATTCATTTTCTAGGAGGAGAATAAGTCCATCTGTGCTACAATCACATGGCAGCCTCTCTATCTGTTTCCAAATTTCCTCTCTTTATAAGAACACAGGTCATATTGGATTAAGAGGCCACCCTAATGGTTTGACCTCATCTTAACTAATAGCATCTTCAAATAGGTCATTGCTAAAAATATCAAAAGCTTCTATCAGCAACTGCAACAACTTCTACAACACAGCTTCTGATACCAATGATGTATGTATCAGAATCTTCAATCAGCAATTGCCAAGACTGAACTAATTCTAACCAATTAATTCAGAACTGACTCTAATACCCAGAGTTAGGCCAGATTCCACAGATTAAGGGCAATCCTCTATAAGCTTGCCCTTTATAAGTCAGTCACAAGTTGGATGGCTCAATTCTGAGCAATTGGCTACAAATTTAGGTTTTTCCACTAAATTTATCATCCCAGTTGGGATGATAATCCACTAGAATGACACACAGAACTTACCGAAAATGATATACTTATGATTTTGCTTTCGTTATAGTAAAAGGATATAAATTAAAAGATGAAAAGAAAAGAAAAGAAAAAAAAAAAAAAAAAAAAAAAGAGATGCACAGGGCGAGTCCTGGGATGGATAAAATGTAAGCTTTCATGTTCTCTCTCTACTTGGAGTTAGAACATTTAACCTTCCCAGCACATCAATGTATTTTCTCAATCATGGAAGCTCACTGGAGCTTAGAGTGTCACTGGTTTATATGGGGTCTCATTTTGTAGGCATGATTGATGGAATCAATGCCCATGTGGTTGAGTTCCAGCTCCAGCTTCCTCTCCTACCATAGCTAAGTGAGGTGAGCTGATATGAGTGTCTCAAAGCCCCATCTTCTCCAATAACATCTTGGTCTTTATGGTGTTGTCTGCCCCACCTTAAGGTTGCAAGTGTGGCTTGTCCCTCCCTGTTTTCTCATTAGCATATGAACAATCTGGTATAGTCCTGAGTCCTTCATGCAGGACAAAAGACACTCCTATAATAAGAATTTCCAAAAAATTTAGGGGTTATTTCCCCAGATCTAAGAACAAAGACCAGTTAAATTTTTCATTATACCACAGTCACATTTATGAGACTGAGGATTAGGACTTGAACATGTCTTTTGTGGGACACAATTCAATCCATAACATTCCCATAATTGCAAAGAGACAAATTGGAATGAAGACAACATTTCAAAATTGCTAGACAAATAAGAAATGGAAGACTTGGAGTCAGCAATGCTCTAAACTAATTGACTGCATCCATGAAATCTTAGACTATGCATCTTCTTATGACGATATCCTTTGTAAACTTTCACAAACTCAAGGATATATGAGTGAACAATATATTTCGAAAGACATAAAGGAAACATGATATTCTCATCCAGTCATTCCAAAAGAGGAATTTCATTGTACAATATTTCACAAGAACATTTTTTTCTGAAAAAGATGGTTTATTACCTTTATGCAATCAGTGAACAAAATTTACTTGATACAGTTTATAAAAAGACAAATGCTGAAGGCAGATGGATATAAAAATGTATATAAATATTGGAATGAAACAGATTATTAAAAAAATTTTAAATCATTGGATTGATCACCTAATTTACAAATATTAAAAGGAAAATGTTTTGCAATTATGGAGCAATCACAGCTGTCTTCTCAACAGACTTATAAGCTTTTAAAGTGTTCAAAAGTATTGTTTTCTCAAAGCAAGTACAAAAAGAACCTGAAGCAATGATAAGCAAGAAACTGTTTGGGATATATTTTAAATCTGGAATATATATTTACAAGAAGGATATATTCTAGGTTCAGGTATGACAGTTGGTAAACTCTTAGTTGTGCTCAAAGAACACTGCCCATTTCTTGCATATATATATCTTTGAAATAGAGAAAATGTGGAATAAATATTTGGGTTTTCTATGTTTAAATTACTATTAATATTTCTAGTAAATTCTTTTTACTATTGGTTTATTTGTACTTCTGTAAATTAACCCTACAATGACTTCAAAAATAGATAGAAGAAGTTCTTTTAGAGTCACATGGAAAATGGTGATGATTTTCCTGGAATAAATACTTCTTAAGGTACATGATTTCAGTTTCTCCCTTTATTGGTAATATTAATATTACTTTTGGTCATCTAAGAAGGTCACTAAACCACTTCTTTGTTATTTCTGCTGGAAATAAGGAACCTGAATCCAATCATGAGGAAACATCAGACAAAATTGAACTTAGACACATACAACAAAATTAATGGCTTATGGTCTTCCAAAATGTCAAGATCATCAAAGACAAAGAAAGGCTAAGGATGTATTCTAGATAAAGAGAAATGACAAGTAAAAGCAATGAATGATCCTAGGTTGACTCATGGACTGCAAAAAATAAAGATAAATAAAAGAAGAAATAAAATAATGAGAAAGAAAGAAAGAGAGAGAGAGAGAGAGAGAGAGAGAGAGAAAGGAAAGAAAGAAAGAAAGAAAGAAAGGAAGGAAGGAAGGAAGGAAGGAAGGAAGGAAGGAAGGAAGGAAGGAAGAAAGAAAGAAAGAAAAGACAGAAAGAAAGAAAAAGAAAAAGAAGGAAAGAAAGAGAAAGAAAGAAAGAAAGGAAGAAATAGAAAGACAGAAAGATGTATATAATAAAATAATTCTGAAGAAATTTTTGGGAGCATTGGAGAAATTAGAATATGAAATGTAAATGATATAACAGTATGCTATCAATGCTAAATTTCCTGATATTGATAAATAGACTGTAATTTTGTACTAGAAAGCCCTTGCTCTCAGGAAACACACCCTTTTGAAGATTAAATCATGCCCCCCACACACAAAATGTATATTCAGTTCCCAACCCCTTTCTAAATAGGACCTTTGAAAATGTTATTAATTAAAATATGTCCAAACTGAGTAAGGGTGGGCCTTAATCCAATATGCCTGAAGTCCTAATTAGCAAAGGAAAGTGGTGGCAAAAGGAAAAGCCAAGGGAGAAGCAAGAAGCTAGAGGTCAACAGAACCCATAAGAGTAAGGAAAGGATATCAACATATGCATTGTCATGTGACAAAAAATCCAAGTACTCAAGGATCATGGGTCCTATCCAGGACACTGCAGTCTTGGATGACATTGGCAATGATGTAATTTTTTAAAATAGTAACCCATTTGTCAAAATGTCTGTCTCAATTTAAATGTGCCCTGCTTAGAAACTAGAAACCTCTATGAAAGTGGAGGCTGGTTCTTGTCGACTCTTCAATTTTGGATTTCTACTAGTAATCCAATCAATTCTTGTTGTTTAAGCCAATCCATTGAATAGTATTTATTTTAGCAGCCAGGAAACTAAGACACACTTTGCAGAATTTAAGTGTTAAAAAGATGAATGGTGTTAACCAGGAAGGAGAAGAGAGGAGACATGGCAAAGAACACACCCAAGAAATCAAAAATTCAAATAGTATTGCAGTTTTTGGTTTGAGTTCCTTCTGGAAGATTATCTGTGCCTTCACTTACCCATATGTTCTGTAAAAATTCTTGAAATAATTTGCCCTTTTTCAACTACATGCCAGATCCAATGATTTTCTCTTATGTGAAACCCAAAGAGAATAAACAAATATGGACCCTTTGGTCAACATATTAAGTCAGTCTATAAATACCTGTTATGAAGAGTTATAAGTCCCTTACATAAAGTCAGAACAAACAAATATTCACTGTTTCAGAACCCAGATAAAATTTACCATTCTACTGCCTGCATTAGCTGTATTTGAACTTCACTGACCAGGCATTGTCGTCAGTCCCCCAAATTTAGAAGACTTTACTTCCAGGAACATCTATTACCACTAGCACTGTGGGAAAAAAAAAAAATGAAC
Source organism: Tolypeutes matacus (assembly GCA_026826555.1). Taxonomy (NCBI): domain Eukaryota; kingdom Metazoa; phylum Chordata; class Mammalia; order Cingulata; family Chlamyphoridae; genus Tolypeutes; species Tolypeutes matacus. The sequence continues at coordinate 9,991,717 of JAKSZT010007815.1, read as the reverse complement.
ATAGCAAAATATAATCCAGTATGGTGGTTAAGCTCGTGGACTCTGAAGCCAGGTACTTTCATCCTGGCTTCACTGCTTATTAGCTGTGTGAACTTGGATAAATTATTTAGCTTTTTTTACTTTATTTTCTTTATTCATAAAGGAGAATGACAAACAGCATCTACTATAGGGGTTCGTTTGAAGAATTAAATTATTTAAAAGTGAAAATCACACAGAAGTGTGCATGGACCAGAGAACGTGTGACTTCCCATAATTCTATCTGCCCAGTTAGAAGGAAAGAGACCCACTTGTACTTTTCAGATTATACTTTGTCACATGAGCTTTAAGACATGGCTTAGACTTTTAGAGTTTTAGAGAAACCATTTTTCTGTAACCCTACAAGCCTACCATATATCCCTCCATGTAGGCTTAAGTTTATTGATAATCCACCTTAGACTTATCACCCTGGCTTCACCAAGCATTTCACCAGCTCCTGAGCTATATTGGCCATGGCTCATACTGTTACATACAGCTAAGCATTTTAATCACTTTATTACCTGTGAAATGGAACAAATACCTAACCCACAAGGTTGATTAAATGAATCATTATATCTAAGGTTTATAGGTGCCAGAAACAAAGTAAGTTTTTAATATATATTAGCTATTTTCCTATTGAAAAAATCTCCCTTTTATATTGATAAGATTGACTTCCATTAAATCAGAGTCAGTCAGCTTTTCCTCACATAATATGAATTAGAGTCAAATCACTTCTCCCTGGTCATTGTTATCTGAAACACAATCCAGGTTGTTAATGTCCCTCAATCAGTGGACAGAAATTTCTGAATATGGATATTAAATTCCATCAAAAGGTAGGACATTCTTATATCTCTTTTTGTGGACATTGTGCTTCAATTATAAAAGTAATCAATTAAACACCCTCATAGGCAGATACTTAACCCTGGTTTTTGTTTTGTTTTGTTTTGTTGTTTTGTTTTACATTGAGCCGAGCACATATCTTTCTCCTCCTAAACTCACAAAACTGATTTTTACATTATGGCTAGAATTGTGCATTTTCTTCTCTTCAATTTCTTTGCCTCTAAATTAGGAAATTCCTAGCACATGATCATATAGGTTCCATCCTGCTCTAAAATTCCTTGATTCAGTGTCTTTATATTTAGCCCAATCATAAGTAGGGTTGTTTGGTCTGGTCTGCATTTCTAGCAGGAGGAGATATAGAACACTAATTTTGTTATGTAAGCTTATTATTGATTACCTGCTTAAGCCTATGTTATATGCAAATGTTTGTTGTTAGGAAATCCTTTGATATAGTTTATTTGATTTGGTGCAGCATAGTATATAAGCAAAGAATGGTGTTCTCAAAATCCTGAATCTCTCTGTTTCCAATCTTAAATTCATACCTATTTCTCAAATGCAAAAAAAGAATGTATTGTATTTTTAAAAATGTATTGTATTTTATTTTACCTTTCATATTCCCCATATTTAGTTTTGCATTTGGCAAAGCCATCAGTTACCCAAGGAATTAAAATCATTTATTTATTTTTATTAGAGAAGTTGTAGATTTAAAGGAAAAACCATGGAGAAAATACAGAGTTCCCATAAACCAACCTATCATTAATACCTAGTATTAGTGTGGTTTATTTGTTACAATTCATGAAAGAACATTTTTATAATTGTACTATTAACTATAGTCCATCATTTACAATAAGGTTCACTGCTTGTGTTGCACGGTCCTATTTTTTAAATTTTTATCCTAGTAAACAAATTTAATAAACCATCTATGTTTCAAGTGGGATAATTATTAGGGGAAAAAAATCAGCAAACCAAAGACAGAAACCCAAAGCATTCATTCCAACGACCTCATTTGATCACTAAATAGAACTATAAACTGTCTAGTTACTTTTGTTCCTATTGTAAGTCCTAGGTAATGATGCCAGGTTGCTTCCTGAATTCCTGTTTAGGTGATCCCGGGTGCTATTTCTTCCTTAGCTGTCCATATGAGTCCCCTCTTTTTTTCTTAAATCAGTTTTTCAGAACTGATTTCAAACATTAGTTGTAGGTGTAAGAAAAATACACCTGATAAATGCAAAGAGAAATGTTTCTAAAATTAAGTGGTAAGCAGTTTTAATAAGCTTCAGCTGGGTTTTAACTTATTTTTTTAAATTATTTTTGAAGTGGATAAAAAGCCCTTATCACAAAGCAAAATGCAAAATAACATAATTTTCATGGGAAAAAAAAAAAGCTTTACTCAATTTTGTCTCCATGCTTTCTTTAGGAAAATGTGCGTGAGTCGTATCCATTGTCTTCTTTATTTTCTACTATATATGGGGCTTGATGCCTTGTGACATAATAGAATCAGTCTTCTCAGATGCCCTGTCACTTTGACAAGACCAAAGATCTGTCCGATTTATTTCCACAGTGCTATTATTTGATCTCATCTTCCTTTCTTGCACATATTGGCCTACATCTTCTGTTGCTTTTTTCACGTCCTTAAATAAACTCATTTAATAAAAAGAGGTAGAAAAGACATACATTTAGAAGGATGTTTGTTGTCAGGTAGCCTGATGTTTTATTGCCAAGATAACTTACCTTGTTTGTGTTTTTCTCTATTTTCTTTAATTTTTTTTCTTTTCTGTTTTGAAATATGTGTTAAAGCACATATTTTGAATTTTGAAGTAGCTCTGAGATGATAATCAAATTCCCTTTTATGGATACATGGGTTATTAGGGTCACCAGAGAAGGGAGAAAGATGGGAGTTTAAAAAATACAATATTTCTTGAGTCCTTACTATGCTCCAGTATACTTGGTGTATCTGTACATTGTCTCACATAATTGTCAGAATTACCCTGCATCATGGTATGTATCACCAACAGAGAAACTTATGGTCAGAGGAGTTAAGTTCTTGGCCAATATTGTTATCTAGTAGTTACAAAGAGTTAGGATTTGAGCACTCAGACCCTATTGTCAATACGTCTTTTGTTTCTCTTATTTTATGCTTTTAATTTAAAATAAATCAAACTTATAAAAATACATTTAATTCCTATGCAGCTCATTATTTATAACTATTTGATGTTTTTCTAAAAAGAGTGATAATGCCTAATACCAAATAGTTGTTTTGTTTTGTCTTGTTTTTTATCAACTTATCACCAAGTACTGGGATATTTGATACCACCATATGAAAATTCTAATTCTTTTAATGTCAATATCTAAACATGTAGATCTAAACAAGTGGATCCTTCCTTTGGTACTTTTCTTACGAATAGGAAGAAAATTGCCATTGTCATTGCCATTACTGTTGTTTGTCAAATATGTCTGGTTCTTCATGTTCCAAGCCATGGTAAATTCAAAATCTTTGTGGGTTAGGATGTCCTTTGGTGAGTGAAATATGAGATGGAGTAGCATGTGCCATTTCCAGGTAGAAGCTTTTAAAGCCAGTGCCCAATTCTTTCTGTCCATTTTCCATTGCTGTGTGGTTGTCAAATTTAGATGAAGCCTTCTTTGGCCCAGGTTCTTCCAATGAACAGATCCCCCTTTTTGGTCAGGGTAAAATTTTTCCTGTAATTATAACTACAAAAAATCCATCATGGCTTAATCCAATGAAATATTATTTCTTACTCATACAAAATTCCGTAGATTAGGCAGGGACTTTGCCCAATGTTTTAGTCATCTTCACATTGTCCCTTTGACCAGTTAGCCACTACTTGGTACATTTGAGGGAAAAAAGAACATGGGAAAGTTCTGACAGGCTCCTAAAATTTCTGTTCACCTTGCATTGGCCAGAGCAAATTATATGGTCTTGTTTGAGTTCAAGGGAGTGGTAAAGTACAATTCTACCATGTTCCAGGAAAAAATAATAGCGCCAAATATATATGAGCATCCTTAATGACAGCTGTAGCTTTCAGTCCACCTCCTTGTGTTAGACATATAGCATGAGCAAGAAGTAATCTTACAAAGGAGTAAGCCAGTGAGTTGGTGGGGGTTTTTGTTACTGTAGCAAAGTCCAGCCCATTTGCTGGAACAATCATCAATAGAGTCCCGAATAAGAAATTATAATATTCACCTCCACTAGCCATTACTGACCCTAGTTACACATTAGAATCAACTAGAAAAGCAATTAAAAATCCAGTATAAATCATCCACCATGCACCAATATAATTACAAACTCAGAGGTGGCCCTGGTGGAGTATAAGCCTTGGTGTTTTGTTTTGTTTTTAACTTCCTAGATGATTCTAATATGCAGTTGGAGTTGTGAACTCAATGATATACTCAATGGAATATTAGGCATATGACATAGAAATATAGGTTATGATTTACAATCATGTCCATTATCTATAAACATCTATTTCAAATTTATAAGCAATTTCCAAATGCTATGATATATACACTTTATCTATGCACTTATATTTGCTTAAACATACAAAAAATTTAGAAAGCTACACAACAAATATTTCATGTGTTCACCTCTGAGGAGTGAGGATTGGAGAGCAGATAGTATTGTCCATGTGTTATTAAAATACAAGAAATAAGAATTTTATTGTTTGCTTGTTTGTCTGTTTTTGTTTATTATCATTATTGAAATAATGAAAATGCTCTAAAAATGATTGAAGTGATAAACACACAACTATATGTTTATACCAAATACCATTGATTGTACATTTTTGTTAAATTGTATGCTTGATTAATATGTACCAATAAAATTGATTTGTTTTTTTTAAAAAGATACAAGAAACATTGTTACAGTTAGTTTTAATTTTTGTGCTAGGTTTTAAATTACTATTTTCTATTTTATGTGATCAAAATCTTCTTTATAAATGTAAAAATAATGCCAAAATTAAATTTAAAGGAAAATATTAATATCTTAAAAATACAAAAGCATCTCATATTTATAAATGGGGAAATTTAATATTACACAGATGCCAATAATCACCAAAGAAATTTACATATAATAATTATAAATAAAACCTTCAGATTTCCTAAGGGTGTGTTGGGGAGAACTTCATTATTTTACATTTTGTCTGGAAGAAGAATAATGATCTAAGGATATTCAAACTATATTTAAGAAAGAAAAATAATGCAAGAGAGTTTGTACATTTAGAATATTGAGAACAGTTTGATACAGCTGCAGAATAGAAAAATCATCTGAAAAAACAACAGAAATGTCAGTAGGCTAAACTGAATGGTCACCTCCACTCTACTAGTCCAACTAGAGGTACTGACCTGTGCCCGGGGGGCTTAAGAAATGCTGTCTACATCCTTTAGGAGAAGAGCAGTGATAAAAGGGACTTTGTGAATACCCCCATGAATGCCAGGGAGTTGGCTATCTCGTTCTACACTGAGATTAATGAAATGGGGCTTCAACTACCCCATGTTCACTTACAACTCTTCCCTTCTGGAACAAGGAACACCCACACTCAGGCCACCCAGACTAATCTTGAGGTTTGTGTGAGGCCAGGATACTATTAGAACTGAAGATGGGGACCTGGAGATGAAAATGAATGTATGAGCTTTTACAGAGAAGGAGATATGGGATATAGAAGATAGATAAGGGCAGAAGCCTGGAGAATATTTCTAGTGGCTGCCCCAACATTTTAATGAGGGTGTCATTACCACCCTGATTTACCAGGATGAATGGAGGAGTCTTGGCCACCTCACGTCTAACCCTATCCTCCAACAAACTCTTAATCAGATGTAGTTAAAGCAGGAGGAGGTGGGAGTTGTAGTTTGGAGAAGGAGAAGCTGATGGTGCAGCCCCTTCTGCTCCATGGCCACAGTTTCTATTTGACTGGCTCCTACAGGGAGTCAAATGAGCATAATCTCACACTGGGAGACCTCCTCTGATCCAACTAAGCCTTGGAATAATGAGAAGGGAGTCATGATACCACTGCAACAACTGGTGTTGGTAAGTAGATATTCTATTTCCCCAAATAGGATTTACCTTTCACCAGATTGCCATTTCATGGCAGCACATTGATTCTTTTATTAGAAATGGGCCCCTGAATGAGGTGACATGATGGTTCTCCTCCTTATCCCAGGGCTTCCTCTGGAAAATGTGATTGAATGGGTTTTTGTATCCTCCTGCTTGGGACAAGCCTGTCCCTACGAGAAGCATGGCCACCATGATGCTGATTGAGGAGCCAGACTGGCAGATGGTAGGCTCTCACCTGTTAACACAGTTAATCTTGAGACTCACAAGATGGGTCAGTGGCTGCCTCTTCCTCTTAGAACCCTCACTTGCTAAGCTATGTTCTTATGGCTAATAGAGCAAGAAGTCCCTAGAAATGATCATCAGTGGAGAACTTTGGGAAAAATACTAACTAGAAGGAAGAACATGGGTTCAACAGGAACAATCTGTCCCTGTCTGATCCCTGCCCACAATCCCCAGATTCGGGAAGTAGATGAAGAGGAGGATTTTGAACATCCTTCAACTTTGCAATGACACACTTGTAGTTAGACTTCCTACTAGCCCAAGAGGTATATGGGGTATGCTAAAACTTCCTGTTGTATGTGGATTAATACCTTAGGGGAGGTGGAACTGGAGGTGATTAAAATGGACATGGATGTGATCATTTTTCCATACAGGCTTGATCAACATGCTTGGTGTAATGATATGCATAGGCAGTGCCTCCCTAATGTGCTGCATCTGCTGATGTTCCCAAACTTTCATTTTCAACATTGATAAAAGCCATGAGTTAGCAGGCCCAATCTATCTCTACCTTCATGTCCAAAGTGGGAGGTGGCCTTATGTTGTGGAAGCTAAGGTGGAGGCGTAGGCTAGGCCTGGTCAAGAGGCCAAGGAGTAGACTACTGGGAAGTCGTGGATACACTCAGCAGCCATCTCCCAGTCCTCACCTGCACCCTTCTTTTGAGTGCAGCTGTTTCAATGTACTTCCATTTTGAAGCCAGGGGTAGACATTGCATCTAATGGAATGGCCTGACCATACCTTAAGCCCCAAACAAAAGAAGCAGCCCACTTGCTTATCAGTATAGGAAATCTGCACAAAGTTTGCTTGACACATGCTTTCTGCTTAAGAGCAGGGACCGATTCCCCTAGGTTGTATAAAAAGCCAGTCTCAGATAGAATAGTTATCCCTTTTCTCTGACATGAAGTAGAGCATGCATACATTGACCCTGATCTGAGTAGTTGGCCTCCCAAGGGTGCTGGACCTCTTCCTGTGCTCTTTTGGGCTCTTTGTGTTGTACAAGTAATAATGTGGTTATTTGTTGAGAATCTCTGATTTGCTCAAACCTGTTCTCATGACACATCATATAGCAACTCATCCCATGTCATTCCTTGCTCTTGTGTAGATGTTTTTTTTCTCTTTAATCTGTTCCATTTTTCTCTACCAAGCTGACATAGGTGGGTCAGGTAGATGGAGAGTAATGTACATACAATAAGATAAGATTTAGATTTGACCCTGGCATTTTTTGTTGGCATGACCTCTGTCCAGTCTCTGAGACTCAATTTTCCCCACTATATATTCAAGGTTGATTCTTAGCTACTCTCTGGTGTTTTTTTATAAAATTGAGTAAGATAAAATATATGGTGTGGTATAGTGTCTGGCATAGAGTACTCCTTAGATAGTAATTGTCTAATGAGTCTTATCAACTTATAAGATTAGGCAGATTGTGTTAAACTTCATGGTTGTTTTCTGAAGTTTCAAATTGAGATGTAGATACTACACACCTATTCCTTATCCTCACATTTTTTTCCCCCAAACTTATTCTATTTTCTTTTTGCTTAGATTCCAGTTTCCATTTTCTTAGTAATGGCATTCATTCATCGACCCCATGGTTCTTAACATGGCCCCAAAGTAACCAGGTGAAGAATTTTACTGATCAAAATTCCATGCAGGATTTCTTTGGCAAAAACTAGACTGAGCAAAAGAAGAGCTGTATTTCAAAAGGGACTTCACATACTTTTTCCTTTTTTTTTTTTTTTTAAAGAAAAGAAATGAATGCCAGGGAACATGGACTTGCTGGATACTCCAGTCATCTGAAACAAGGTGGCATGGGCAACTGGAATATCAGAAATTATGGTAACTAATTTCTGATATTAGTAACTAGTTATAACTAGTTATAGTTATGGGAATCAATTTTATTTGAGGTATTATTTTTCTTGGAATAAAAGTGCAAAGCCAAAGACTACTGTAGAGGTAATTTCTTAGTAAGAATTGGGATGCTGGTGAAACCATGCTTTTTGTGACTAGATGACTTAGGTGGCAAATCAAAATTAACTGAATTCCATTCAGTAAATTTTTAAAGATGACCATGAAAAGTTGTAAAATGGAACTCTTTTTCATCCAAACACACAGATTCTTAAAAATCCATGTTCTTTAAGAATAATATGAAGAAGTAAACTGCAAATATGATCAGATTAGTTCAAAGCCAATTGTCCTGGGCCATCAAAGCCTTAATCTAGTATAGAAACTTGGAAATTTTAGTGGGACATGAAGTAACATAGATTTGGAAATATTATATTGGATCAGTGCATCCCATTTTTCATGTCATAGGACACATAAAATATGATAATCCCTGTACATCACAATAGATTATATGGGCATGGTTGCTTCAGCCTGAGGCAACTAGGCTGAACTTATCTAAAAGTTACCCAGAGCACATATGCTCTCTTTGAAGACTTAAGAGAACATACATTTATCTGTTCACAACAATGTTTTGGAAATTTCCCTTACAATAGGTTTTAGAAGGAAATACAAAAAATTATCATGCCAAAAGTTAAGGAAAAAAGATATTAATTCTGTTTAAAATTTGTTATTAACATAATTCACAGTTGGAACTTTTTGAAAGCTCATAGAAACCAATGTTTAAGTAGAAGCAAACAAATGTCATCCATGGACTCAAAGATGTAATAACATAATGATTTCACTTTCCATAGAGAATCTATTTCCTAGAGGATGTATTTGAGAGGAATTTGTCTACCATTTGTGCATTGAATTTCTAAATATAGGAACAGAAGAAAATATACTTTCTGGCCAGTTCAGATTGGAAAAGTTTTATAAAAATATTCCTTATAGGATGAGACAGAACAAAGCTTGATGAATGAGGAACATGTTAAGTCCATGTAGTATCTACCTACAGAAAGATTTGCATACAATTTTGTTTTAATTTAAAGAGAAGGAAAGAAGAAAATTGGAGGGATGCATGAACTATAGCTGTTTGCAAATTTTATCATCAGCAAGAAGAAAATACAAGGAAACCATGATCATGGAAGACCAATATCATACCTAAGTTACTGGGGCAGAACTGGGGAGTCAGATATGCGATGGCCATATCGCAAATGGTTTTGAAGTTAGACATTGCAAAGTGAGCTTCCATCAGGATGTATAAATCCAACTCTGACGATGAAATTTTGCCTAGAGCCTGAAATTATCGTCTCCTTCCAGTGTGGACAATGGGAAGCTAACAAGATCACTTTTCAACTGCCCATTTTCTGGTCTCTTAAAGAAATAGCAGAGGTGAGACAAATTTGATGATCAAACCCAAACTGCCCAGAATTTTGGGAGTGCAAGATAACCTCATGCTTATTTTTTAGTGTGATAAGTAATTAAGGGTTGGTTGGCTTTTCATACTACCTTTCTTCTCTTCCCTTAATCACTGACAATGACAGGTTTCTTTTCCACTTTTTTATTTGCATGAAGAAGGTCTCTGATAGACACAGACAGCCTAAGCTTAGCTATATTCTCAGAAGTGGTCAAGGGAATTTATACTAATCTCAGTAGCATAAAAGAGAACAGGAGGGAGATTTGCCACTCAGTAGAGGAAACCATGAGTGAGACAAATTGAGATTGTGTCCATTTTGTGATCAGAAATTTTCCCCAGGAATTTATCAAGATAAAAATAAATGAGATAAGAGTGTTTATAATCAGGCTGTTCTATGCACTGCCCTTCAAGAAGAACGAGGGAAGACTAGAAGGCAGAGGGCTATCCAGAAGTAGCCATGCACCATAAATAGCAGGAAAGGGGAATTGGTAGCTAGTTCTATCAGGGACAGAGTGCAGCTGAAGCATGACATGGGGCAATCAAGAGGAACATCAGGCAAGCTGCACTAGAGGTGTTTTGTTGTGGGAGAACCTCTGAAACAACAGTGGAATATGGCAGGCCTGGGATTGAGAAACAAGATTTTAAAAATTGTTACTCTGATTTGCTAATGTATCCTTTAACACTCTTAAAGAGATGCCTAATGATAAGAAGTGACTTGTAATTCTTTCTGCCTACCAGAATGTGCTTTTTAAAATGATATCATGCAGGAAACGGGCCTGCTGAAATCCTTGGATGTATTCAGGTTATACAACACCTTTCCAAAAGATTTCTAAATAGTGACCATACTCAGTCAGCAAGGAAGGTACATTCAGAGGTTTGGTGAAAATGTCCTCCAAACCAAACCACAACCAGAAATGTTATATAGGTAATCTGAGAACCAAATTGAACAAAATTAATATTAGTGGTCAATAAATAATAGACTAGAAAGAAAAAATATATGCTTTTGTAAATTCCTATATTAGAAACAGTCTGTTCCCACATTTTCCTTGTGTAAATATGAAATCTCAAATCCAAAGAAGTAAATGATCTTTACATATTTGATTGTCACTTTCCCAACTTTGACACCAACCAAAATAAGGCTTTTCAATTTTAACAAAATTTTAACATGGACCTCCTCTTCCTCTACTTCTCTCCTGCATTTATATTTCTCATTTACTTCTACTCTCCTAGAAAACTAAACACTCTGGACCTTTCATTCATGGATGACCGAGTAGACCTTTAAAAAAAGGTCATTTTCAGTGAGTAAATTTCAATTCCTCAACAAAAATTGAAGCAAGTTCAAAATTTAATCAAACTTGGCCTTTCATTTTCAGCACTTATCTATGAATTTTTACCTCTTTAGCATTTTGAAATGAATTGTCATCATGGTTCATGTGCCTGACTGACAGTATGGAATTGCAGTCTTCTTGCCAATGTAATTATAAAAGTTGATGAAATGATGAAGATACCCTCTGGAGTCTCATTCTGCTGCAGTTAATGCAAGAAGTCTGGATATTTCAACACCTTTGAATTGGTTGCTAACAAGTCAGTGTTGTGCATTTTGACCATTTTTAAAGTTCCTACTTGTTAACAGTAGGGGAAGTAACAAAGAAGAATAAGACGTGACCATGCCCTCAGGTAGGTTTTAACCTAGATTAACAGAATGAAAAAAGTTCCTTTATTGAGTAAATATGATGAAACTCTGAATAAATCAAGAAGCTTTGAGGAGAAAGCTCTATCTCCTTTATAAATTGTTACATGGCCTGGTTTATATCCAACCCTTTAACATTTTCTCTCACATTCCTTATCTGTGTTTGACAATTGAAAATGCCAGAATCCATGTTATTCCCAGGAGTCATTATACCTTTTTACATCTTCATATCCTTGCTCCTGCCTGTTACCCACATGGATGGCTCTATCCTGTTGTAGAAGCTTCAAATGATCTCTCTCATCCAGTTGTCTATTCTTTCTGGGCACAGGGAAAGATTTTCCTTCTCTGCATTCAATGAGGCCATGCAGCTACTTCTGGCCAATGGGTTGTGAGCAGAAGTGACACATACTGATTCTGGACATGTCACAGGCATGGGAGGATTATACAGCTCTGTGGCATATGTTTATTTTTGTTCAAGGCATTGAGGACATAAGTGATATACTGATTTGGGGTATATAATTGTTTATGCCATACATTCCAGCTCTCTTATGAGAGCATATGTTGATATGGGTATATTAATCAGGGTTCTCTAGAGAAACAGAACTGACAAGCATTTATGTATATAAATTAATAGAAGGAATTAGCTTACTCCATTGTGGGGGTGCTGGCAAGTCCAAACTCCATAGGGCAACCTGCAAGCTAGAAATTCTGATAAAAGTGATGCTAAGGTCCTTAGTCTGAATTTCCTAGGACAGAGGGCCATCTGGAAATTCTAACAAAAGTCAATGCTGAATTTGAGGCAAATATTCTTCTGACCTCTAAAATTCTCAGTTTTTAAGAACTTCCACTGTTTGGATTAGAATACTACTCAGATTGCTGAGCGTACTCTCCTTTGTTGACTGTAGATGTAATCAACTAAATATAGATGCAAATCCCATATAAACATATCCTTACAGTAATGAGAAGACTATAGCTTGACCAAACAACCGAATGCCATATTCTAGCCAAGTTTACATATAAAATTAACTATCAAACTTTCACATAGGGTTTCATCAAAATTTAAATAACCTAGACTCTTAGCAATCATATGATATATCAGAGTTCTAGAAAGTTTCTCAGACACACAGCAGATGTTGTATGAGTAAGAACTAAACTTTCATGCTATTTAGTCACTGAGATTTGGGGATTGCATGTTCCTGCAGCCTGGTGCATTCCTTCCTGAATGTTGTTTTTTTCCCCTTCTGCACATTAAAATATGTTTAAAAAATCATCCGTCATCTGTCTTCTTGGAAGCATGAAACACCAAAGGCAGAGATAGGGGCATGTGTTTCAATCTCGTCAATATCCATTTCCCCTTTATATGTCATATATATTTTTCATTCAGAGATAAATACAACACATTTTCAGTCTATAAGGTCTATCTGTGAACTCAATCACAGCCCAATGATTGGAGCATACGATTCATACCAAAGTCTAGAATAAATGCAGAACAAATGCAGCATGATCTGTGATCCCAGTGCTTGATTCAGAGGTTGGCACCTGACAAATAAAGACCAAAAAAAAAAAAAAAATGGAATATCAGGATTTCTTTATATTTATATTCTGGATAGTAAACCCTTATTGAATATGTGGTTTCCAAATATTTAAATAATATCTCCCATTGTGTAGGCTGTTTTTTTTAATTTCACAAGTAAGTCCTTTGATGCACAGAAGTTTTTTTTTTTTTTCACGAGGTTATTCTTATTTTTAAAGATGTTTTATATTACATAATGTTACACTGAAAATATAGGGGATTCCCATATACCTCACCCCCTCCCCAACCCACAATTTTCCCCATTAACAGAATCCTTTCATTAGTGTAGTACATTTGATGAACACACATTGAAGTCTTGCTACTAACCATGATCTATAGTTTACATTATGGTTTACGCTTTGCACTGTACAATTTTATAGGTTTTGACAAAATGTATAATGGCTTGTATCCATCATTGTAATATCATGCAGAATGATCCCAATGTCCCAAAAATGACCCATGTAACATGTATTCTTCCCTCTTCTTCCCCTCAGAAACTCTCATGACTACTACTTTTATAGCAATGTTACAAGTTCTTCAATTACTATAATAATGTCTACTTTAGTCCATAGTTGCATTCCCACCTTATGTTTGTTCATGCCTCAATATTGAGGATTTTGGGATGGTGGTGCCCACTCTGTTTCAAGTTGAGAGGGGGCTTAGATCCCATAGGGCTAATGAGTGGAACTTTCTTGCTTACAGTTGTAGATATTTTCTATTTTGTGGGATGGGAAACCCGTCATCATCCCTTTGATAGTTGTCCATGGTGAGTCTAATAAATTGGAGGGTAGGTGTTGGCTGCAACTCTGCTGAGATTCAGGACTCAACCAGCATATGAACAGCCAGAAGATTTAAGTCTCTGGGACACATATGCTAGCTATAATGGTATAGTGCTAATTATAGGTTCAAATAAAAGGGGCTTAAGAGCCATGTATAGGATAACTATAAATGGGTCCCACTCTGATACATTTGGGAGATAGGTTATCATATATTCCAAGGTAAGGCCCACTGACCAGGTGCCAAATTCTTGGGGTTTTCTGCCCTTTCTATAGCATCCAGATGTCTCTAGAGCCTTCAGGAGCTCCCTACTTGAGGTACTGTTTACAGTGGCAGTCAGTGAGATCCTCCTAAGACATGCATAAGTGTAACCTCTGGAATGCCCTCCTGACTCACTTTGCAATCTCTTAGCCATAAAAACCCATTTGTATTTAATATTTAATTAAATACAAATTAAAATCTTTTGTTCAAGGTTTTTTTCCAAATGTATCACTAGTTGTCCCTTAGTAATAATCCCTCAGTGCCAGAGAGGCTCATCCATGAGAGTCATGTCTCATGCAGGGGAGAAGGTAGTGAGTTTATATGCTGACTTTATCTTAGAGAGATGCCTCATTTGAGCAACAAGGAGGCTTTCAGGAGGTAACACTTGGACAATATATAATACTAGACTAAGTTTCAATTCCACAAGAACAAAGTTCATAGATACAAGCATCAGTATCAATGGCCTGGTGTATTGGTCTGTCCTCCTTTGCTAGGCCCTGCCCATGTACTCTAGGGATTCTTGACACTCTATTAGAGAACATAGCAGGACTCCTCAGGATGGGAATTTGATATTCTTTCAGTTTTTTTGTGGATCTCCATTCACTGAGACAACATCCCATGACCACTTGAACACATTCATATTCCATAGATGCATGCCCCAGTTTCACCCCTCCCCACATATCCTCCAACCACTGAAACCTGAACAAGTGATCCTCCCTTGCCATAGTTGTGACTCTTCTGCATTCCAAAACTTTCAAAAAAAAAAAAAAAAACTTCCTCAAATATAAATAGAAATAAAAAAGAAAAAGAGAAAAAATACATATAAAAATAAAAGAAAAAAGTTTTGCATTGTGTCTTTACTGTAAGATTTTTTATCTTTTATGTACACTGACAATTTCTTCTCTATGTTCCCCCAGTGTTTTATTTTTTGTCACATTTTTTCAAAGAAGCTTTAGGTAACAGAAAAGTCACATAGAAAACATAGGGTATCCCCATAGAGTCCATCCCCTTCTCCTCTCACATTTACACCTTTTAATAATATCTTACATGAGTATGGTACATTTGTTACAATTGATGAACAAATATTGAAACATTGCCACTAACCATGGTTAATAGTTTACATTATGGTTCACATTCTGTATTATACACTTTCACAAGTTCTAACAAAATGCAGAATTGCCTGTATCTGTCATCGCAAAATCATGCAGAAAAGTCCAATGCCCTAAAACTGCATCATGCTCAATCCATTCTTCTCTCTCACTCCCCTCAGAACCCATGGTAACCACTAGGTTGCAATTTTTGAAGGATAAGTTTCATAGTTGCATTCATTAATATAGAGGGCTTGACATATTGGTTCATCTTCTTTTGTTAGGCACTGCCTATGCTATTGAGAGATTCTTGCGCCGCTATTTGAGAACATAGCAGGACTCCCCAGGATGGGAATTTAATATTTTCTTATTTATTGTGTGGGATAAATAAAATCCACAGGGATAATACTCTATGACAAGACGAACACTTTCATATGCCATAGAAGCATGCCCCAGGTGTGCCCTTTCCTGTATATCTCCCTCCCCCAATGCCCTGCACCAATACTCCTCCCTGGCCATAATTGCAAAAAGAACTTTCCAACCATTTTAGTTTTATCCACAGACCTACAAGTCACCAGAGTTCACTTGTTCCTTCCTCCAGCCCTCCTCTCATTTCCATGGATAGTCCAACCCAACTCCCATACCCTGCTCACCCTCACATTCCAGCACTGTCAATCCCACTGTCATCCCTGCACCACTATCACTCCCATCCACTGTCAAACCACCACCTCCCATTTCTTATAGGTTTTGTCCATATTGAGTATCAGCTCACCACACTATTCTCCATTTCTGTCTCCTGATTATCTATCTTCCAGACTCTAACTCTGTGAGTCTGCTCAATTTGCTTAGGTCTTATCGGTGAGATTATGTAATATTTGTCCTTTACTGACTGGCTTGCTTCACTCAACGTAAGTTCTTCAAGATTGAGCCATGTTGTAACATGTGTCAATACTTCATAGTTTCTTAAAGCATAAGTTACTTCTCTCACCAAAGTCTGTTGTCACGTGTTGCAGCAAGATAGCTGCCAATAACTGCAAGCATTCAGGCTTCCTGGGTTCCTCTCTTCCCAAGGCTCATTTCTCTCCTGGCTCAGCTGCTCTGCTCTCTCCACAAGGCCAGCTGTAGATTACCAGGGGAATGGCTTGTCTCTTTTCCTGGGGCCTCTGCCTTGTCTAATGGAACCTTATCTCCTTCCTCACATATCTGCTTCTTTGTGTGTTACTTCCCAGGCTCCAGCATCAAAACTCTCAGCTACCTTCTCTGTGATGTGGTTTCTCTGTGAGTCCACACCCACGAAGGGTATAAAATCACGTCACACTAAGTATAAAGAAATACAGTTGGTCTTGGGGCAAAGTCCCATCTGGCTGTAGACCTCTGAAACTTACAATTTATCTGTTTCTAAAACACAAATGGACAAAGGATAAGCATTTTCATTGCCATAAGGAGAAATTGGGAGGGAAACATGAGTCATGTGTTCTCTACAGTTCAGTGAACTTGCAGGACATACTCCATTCAATTTCAAAGTCTGAGAGTCATTCTTAAGATGATGGTTTCTTCTCCCTGGGGCCGCATGAGGACCCACCTTTTCCACAGGCTTGCCCAATGGCCATTTTCTTGGTTCTACCCTCATCAAGCATCTGGGTGGAGACCAAGCTCCGGACCTCACACTCCAAGTGTGTTGGGGTGATTGCCACTCCTTACCCAATCTTTGGGTCAGAGTCTTGTCTCAGGATAGGCCGGTTAGCATTTACACTGTTTGGAGTGTGCTGCAATTCCTGAACATGTACATCCATGTCCCTCAAAAGAGTTGGGAAATTTTCAGCCATTATTTCATCCAACACTCTTTCTGCCCCCTTTCCCTACTCTTCTCCTGTTGGGATGCCTATAATGCATATATTTGTGAATTTTGTATTGTCATTCAATTCCCTGAGTCCCTGCTGAATTTTTCCATCTTTTTATATCATTATGAAAAGATATCTTCAATATCATTAATTTTTCCTCTGTCTGGTCAAACCTGCTGTTATGTGCTTTCAGCATATTTTTTATTTCTTGCATTGTGCCAGTCATCACCATCAGATCTGTTATCTTTTTATGTAGGTTTACAATTTCTTCAGTATAGTGTCCCAGTGTCTTCTTAATAGCTTTATATCTTCCTTCACTTCATTAAGTTGATTAATTATATTTGTTTGGACATCACTGAATTGTTGATGCATATTCTGCATCATCAGCTGTTTTTTAGTTTGTTCATTAGACTGTGAACAACAGTTTTTTAGTTTGTTCATTAGACTGTGCCATGTCTTCCTGTTTCTTAGTATGACTTGTAATTTTTTGTTGGTGTCTATGAATCTGTCTACCTTGATGGCTTATTCAAATAGCTAGCTTCTTTTTCTACTCTAGTGTTTTATTTTGTTTTGTTTTTTGTTAAGGTTCCTCTATGACAATTTTTTCCACTTATTCTATATTCTTGTAGTTTTCTCTGTTCCCTTGAATAAATATTAAGGCCATAGAAAAGGAAAGAGAGAAGAGAGAAAGGTTAATAGTAATAATAAAATATGATAGAAAAGGAACAATTAAAAAAACAGAAGAAAAATAAGCAATGACTGAAAAAATCATAAAAATACAAAGGAATAAGTATAAAAAAATATGGAATAAAAACTGAAACCAGAAAAAAATAGATTAAAATAAGACTATAAAGATGTGAGAAGCCTAAGGGGGGGAAAAAAGATCAAACAAGAGAAGGTGAAATGAAATAAAATCAATGGAAGAAGGAAAAACGAAATAAAGAAAAGAAATAGAGAAATTAAGAAGAAAAAATAAGGAAAGACTCAAAGGAAACAAAGAGAAAAAAAACAGAAAACCAAGCCAAGGAAGAAAAAACCAGGAAAATCAGGCTTCCCTCTGAGGTCCCTAGGAACTGTCTTAAGGCACTTATTCTATTTAAAAAAAAAAAAAACAAAAACTAAAAAATATAAAATAACAGTTCACAAAATTTAAAACAAACAAACAAATCCTGAATCTATAAGTTTCCTATCACAATGTGCCAGATGGGTTCCTGACAACCCACTGGATCACTCTCTGGATACATTCTCTTAGGATATACCTGGAATCGAACCAGGAACCTAGAATGGAGTCATTCTTCCATTGAGTTACACCCACTCTACAAGGTTAGGTTGGCTTCTGAGAGCTTATTTGGCTCTACCCGCCCTCTTTTCCCCAGGTGAGTTGGGCTTCTAACAATTGTTGGCTATCTTTCCTGGCTTCCTTCTCTCCTTGGTCCTTCTCACACTGACCTAGTTCCTTTCTCTCCCAGGGTGGTTGAGTATGACAGCCTGCCTGATCAGAACCCCCCTTCCCTCTCCCTGGGGCCTCTTCCAGTTAGCTGGGGTCTTTTTTGAGATTCAAAGAGGGATCAGCAGGCCAAACTCACTGAAGAGAAACCATTCTCTGCCCTCTGCCAGGACCCTCTTCTTTCCAGGGAGGAGGACTTTCCTCACTCAGTTGGCTGCAGTGAGTCAGGGGTTTTATAAACACTATTTGCCTTAAAGGTGGGGTATATATGCCCTTCCTAGCTACAGGTGTGAGTAAATCATGGTTTTCATTTGGCCTCTTTGTCTCTCTGTCTCTCTCCCTCCTGGATGATGCATGGCACTCTCTTGGTCTGCAGGTCCTAAAGTAGTTCCCTCAGATAGCTTTTTGCTATCTTCTCCATTGTTTGCCGATCTACTCACCCCCCCCCCCCCCATACCCCAATCCTTTTTCCTTACCAGAATTCTGCAACTTCATGTTTGAAGAACCCTCTCCCTCAGGTCTTGAAGAATCATTACTTGCTAGGAAACATGAGAAGAAAGAAGAGGTGTAAGATTAGAGGAAAAGAATAGAGACAACAATATCGAAATGGTTTTCTCTGAGAGAAGCAAAATTAAGACATTCTGTTAAAAAAAACCTAGATCTTGAAATACTATTCAGCACAAAACACTCCAGTATATTCTCTCTTCTTAGGTCTTTCTCACAGATAAAGCTAATCCCTACTGAGGGCTTGTGAAAAAACTGTGAATAATGCTCTCTCATTCTGTCACCTCAGGGACAAAGCTTTTTGGAGCATGACAGTGCATAACCTCCCCTTCTCAATCTGAGTTGCTGTCACTTTTTACTTTTTGATCTCTTTCAGGATGTCACTGATGCTTTCAGGCAATTTGCTCCCAAGAACAGCAACCACTGGCTCTTGGGATGAATCTAATACGGGCTTTCTTCTAACTGAAAATAAAATACTATAAAGGAAAATACTGATAATTACTGCAGTGGAATAAATAGTTATATTATCATGCAAACTGATCAAGAGCTACTGAATGCCATCCTTCTCATTTCTCTTAGTGCTTTCTCCTACTTCCTTGAAATAATTATTACATTTTAATTCTTTTTTTTTTTAATTAAAACTTTTCCTTTGTATACCTTCCTTGGAACAAAATTTCACTAGTCATTTACTAAACAATATTGCATCCAAGCACTTGTTCCTTTATTACAGCATTTCTCAAAGTATAGTCAATAGAACTTGAGCATCTGTTACCTGTACTACATGTTAAAAAAGACACTGGAATTTCTGGGAATTTGTTTTCATGACCATTAATCCAGGTGGTAATTTTAAGGTCCAATGAAGTTTGAGAATTGCTGATTTGTTTTGTCTCTATCTTGCACTTTACTGGGAACCAGGAATAGCAAGAGAATTGAGCACCATCTTGAATGGAAACATTGCCTCTGAAAAAACAGAAATCAGCTGAAAAGCAGCAGTATCCTTCTTGCAAATTGCCATGAAGATTACAGCAATCAGGATTATATAAATTAAGCCTCCATGCCAATGTCTTTAATAAGGAGAATAGGCATTCAACAACTTATCTTTTTTATTGTTTAGAAAATGACACCATATTTCTGGGGATATAGCTTACTGTTCACTTACAAATAGTCTCTTTAGATTTATGTTATGTCAAAATTATTTATTCTTCTTAAAACTTCATAAAAATTTTGTATAACTCTATTTTAATTAAATAGAATCTCATCAACAAGATAATTGATAGATTCATTTCTCTTACATTCTCATGCCATCACAAAAACCTTTCTAATACCGTTTTCTAAAATGTGTTACTAAATCTACAAGGAGCTGGAATTAGGAATCGCAGTAGGTATTTAGACATGGCTTTTGCTCCCTCTCAAGTTTAAAAGACATGTTAAAACCACATGAAATAAATAACTCACTTATACAAAAGGAATATTCGTATATAAAATCTCATAAGTTTCACAATTAATTTTTTAAGCCTGAGAAGTAGGGCCTACAAGACAAAACAGAATTATAGGGTATTCATGGAGGATTATGGATATTGTGTAAAAGCATTTGGAATTGATGGATTGAAAGGGCCAAATAAATTTTTTACTGAGGATAACAAAAATAAAACGTACCTGAGATTTTTGGGTCATATTCTCTTTTGGAAAGTGAGATTCAGTAATGACTTATGAAATGGCAGGCTGAGCAAATGTGTTGATATTTGTAAGAAGTACTGAACTTCTCTGAGAGACCTTAAAAACCAAACCAAACCAAATCAAATATAAGTTTAAAAAAGTGACAGAGACTAGTGAGGATAGCTGGCATGAAGGTGAGTTGGCCAAATAAAAAATGAAACTTCTAAATTCATAGCAGCAGTAAACTTTGTAATGCCATAAGTTCACACAGGTAAAAAAAAAAAAAAATCAGCTTTTAAAACACTCAAAAAATTGAATGAGAAGAGCAAAAATGTACACATTATTTAAAAGTAGTGGAAATCTTTCTTAATAAATAATAGTTACTGTAGTTCTAAGAATATTATTAACCCCACGATATTCTACATTGGAGAAGTTCCAAATGAGTTGTTATACTGAAAAAAAATCTTGTAACTAATTTTATCATTGAAATTTAGCAATTATGAAAACATCCCATACAATCTCTATCTTGAAAGATACTCAGCGATGGCTCTATGTTGCCTTTGCCGAATTGATTATGCAATTTGATATCTGATCATAAATCATAAATGTTGCATTTTTCATCCATTGTTTTTAATATTTTAATCCCTTTAACTAAATGTTAAGTTTTTCTGAGTTGGCCTTTGTAAACAAGTCTTTGTCTTTGGTAGTAGAGACTTAGGTCTTTGGTCTCGGACCTGGCTTAAGTCTGCACTTATTACTTCTGAGAAGAGCTACTTAAAGTCATCTGAGTATTATAAATGTTAGTTCATTTGTAAAATGCAGAAATAATCCCCATAAGGAACATTGTGATAATTAAATGAGATTATCGAATTTGAGGACTGCTTTTCACACAGGAAGCCCTCAATAAATTTATCAATTATTAGAAGCACATGTAATTAGCCTGGCAGTTTTCAGGAGAGCAATATATAGGTATCTATATGAAGGCTCTGTTAAGAGGGTTTTTGCTTCATTAAAAATAAATAAATCATTCCCCCAAACAGATTACAGATATTGTCAGATGCTTCAGATATCCTGACTCAAACAATGGACTAAAGTTCTTTGAATCCTGATTGATTTCAGGCTACAGCGTTCTTTGTGGTTTGACATCTATTAACTCCAATAGACTTTGTTAACGATCTACAATGATTACTTTTTAGAGTTTCTCCTTTTATACTGTAGCTTAAATAGCTATTGACTGGGTTCCTTTGAATAGTGATTTAACAGTTAATAAGAGACTCCCTAGAAATTTTTAGCTCATTCAGCTTCTCCATGTAATATTTCAGGTACTAGGAAAAGCCAGAGGTTTTGTTTTTCATAGGGGATGATTACGAGAAAACCGAACAATGAAATATTGTGGCAGAGAAAACTCCCTGTACTAGAAGTTAAACCAAAATGACCCCACATTTGTGATTGTGAAATCAGAGAGATCATTTATACCATCTGAGTCTTAGTTTTTTTACCTGGAACATGGGGTTCATAATAGTTGTTCTACTGATTTTATAGAGTTTCTTATGAGGAACAAATAAGATGATGCATACTTAAAATTGCATATTTCAAATCAAATACACATTGACATATCATAATTAATATGTTTACATTTTTTCATTTTTTGTGGAAAATATTATTTGGCTCATATATTTGTCAGAGCAGCCCCAATAAGTGTCTTTTATTATCCCCATTTATAGATTTTTTTAAAGGTTGAATAAATTAAGTTACATGATAATAAGCAATGGAGCAAGGCTTCACACCTAGATTTGTCTATTTTTGAGGTCAGGGCTCTTTTCGTCAAGATTTATTATAGGGAGAACTATGTTTCTTTTCCCATTAACTTACAAGTCAAAATGCAGGAGATTGGTTGGAAAATTTAAGTAGATTTTTTATATTGATTGTAAATATTAGTTATAAAAATGCAATCCTTTTAATAAGAGATGTATCACTACTTTGATATATTATCCTAGCATAGTTCTTAAGAAGTCACATCTTGAAATCAGACTGAATCTTAATTCAGTCCCTAACTAAGACAAAATTTTAACTCATTACCTTCATATATAAAATAAGTGCTGTGGGAATTAAAATTACCTAATCTATATAAAGACACCCAGCAGAATGCCAGACCTGTAGTAGTGTGTGTTAAATAACATTTTAATATGAAAATAATATTCTATTCATTGAGAAATATAATTTACTTAAGAAAACTGATTTAAAAACCAGCAGCTGAGATAATAATATATGTTTACCATTTTAATAATTTTCTTGGGCATCCAGGAACAATGCACTTCCCATCTTCCTTTGCAGATTGTTTGAGGACCAAGTGACTGAGTTTTGCCAATGGAATGTAGATGGACATGAAATAAGCCACCTCTAGTTCTGGAGATTTAAAACTTCTGCATAATCCTCCTGCATTTTTAAGGTGAACAATATAAAAATATGGAAGGTTTCCACCTTGATCATGCCATTTTACTCCTATATTCAGTCAGCACACAACTTTAAAAATAGGGACATTTTTTAAATAACCACTATACTATTATCATACGCAGAAAGTTAATGCAAATTCTCTGGAACAAAATAATACCCGTACATAAAACCATTTTCCCAATTGCCTCAAAAATGTGCCTTTACCGTTTGCCTGTTTGACTCATGATCCAAACAAAATCCACTTATGATGGCTGATTTTTATATCTCTTAAATCTTTTTTAAATCGAGAAGAACCTCTCTCTCTGTTTAGGACATTGACTTATGACAAAAACGGGTTCAATTTTCCTGTGGAATGCCTGCCTTCTGAATTTGTCTATTTGTTCCCTTGTGCTTTTAATTAACTTACTATTGTATCCTCAATATTTTCTCTAAATGAAAATTGAATTGAAAATGGTCATTAGATCCAGCCTCAGATTTTAGCAAGACTATTTCAGTTGTTTCTCTGTGCTTCATATTGTTTTCACGGAGGCTCATAATATCTGGTGACCCTGCTTTATTGGTGCTAATATAGATTAGTTTCAGGTGACAGCCTGGTACTTCTTTTGTTAGTTTCATCTTTTGATGATAATTGGCTTAACTGAAAATTCCATATTGCACAGTATTTTCTACATTTACTATTCCATCCATATTTACTAGCCAAAATTCTTTTCTTCATTAGTAGCAAAACATTCTACATAGAACAGAGAAGATAACTGCAAAATTCTTTTTAATTGCCAGTTTTTCAGAGGTTATTTGGTACCCTAATGGCTTCCAAAGTCTTTTAATCAATGTTGTTTATTGTTTGAGGCTTTCTCTATGTCCTATTTCCCTTTCATTTATAGAGCATAATTATGACCACATTATATTTTAAATATCAAATATGTTGTAATCAATTGCATCTAGTATTCTTTTTTGGTGTTCAGATTATCCTATCTTGACAAAGTAGAAACTCCTTTTTTGGTTCCAGACTTTTGACACAAAACATTAATTTGTTTATTAACAACAAAATGTCAGAATGCCATTTTGTAATTTTTGTTACTACCTGACCCCAAATCACTCCAAACCAAGAATTAACCTCTCTTTGAAAAAGACCTTGTTCATTTCAGGGCAAGAATGATATTTAGAGATAACACTTGGGACCCAGGTACCTTTGCTGCTTTTGGATTGACATTGCTTTTCAGACTTTTCAGTGGGCAGATTAAGAAACCATGAACCATGGGAAGCGGCTGTGGCTCAATCAGCAGGGCTCCCGTTTACCATATGGGAGGCCCCGGGTTTGGTTCCCGGGGCCTCCTGGTGAAGGCAAGCCCGCCCACACGGCGTGGTTAGCTGACCCAGCGAGCACAAGCAGCAAGGGGGGGATAAATGAATAAATAAACAAAATCTTTAAAAAAAAAAAAACCCATGAACCAATCTCTATAATCTTCATATTTTATCTTTCTCTTATTTACATTTTTATTTGACATTTATTTCTTCAATTATTTCATCAGTTGAATACTTATCTGGGACTTTAGAAACATGAGGATAATCACATAAACTGTAGAGTAATAATTCTCAGAAGTTACTTACACAAGAATCAGCAAGGGAGTTTGTTAAAATGTCAGATCTTAGAGACTCCAATTCAGGTGTCTAGAATGTGATCTAGGAACTGAGTTTTTAAGAAACAAACTAGAGGTTTCTCATTTAGGTAGTTTATGGCTACACAAGATACCAGATAGATTGAAAGCTTACTTAAATATTTTTTCAATTTTTCTGGGGACGATCAGCAAAATAATTCTGTGTATTCCACAATTTTAATTTACTAATATGTTAAATCAAATGGTCTTATTTTCAAAATTTTCACAATTACTACTATCTGCCTCTCCATTCCACTCTAGCAACCTATCCCCATGACTATACTATGCACCTTTAGGGATCTTGAAACTCGACCTCCGAAATTTAATTTCCAAGACATCTCTCGATCAAAACAAACTATACTCCAAACTTTCTCAAATTCTCAATCCCACCATAACTCTTCTCTGAGTATCTGCACTGAAGCTTTTAACACATAATCATTCCTTTTCTTTCCAAAGCGTTTGTCCCCTAAACACCTTGCCCAATCTAGATGTCACTTTACCCTCTAGCCACCAAGCTCAACCATCTTATTTTCAGCCTTACCCTCTTAAACTGCCCTGTATGGCAGCAATCCAGCCCTCCACATTTACGTTGTGGAAATTTCCATGAAAAACTTACACTGAAGTCTGTGATAGCACCACTGCAAATCTATGCCTTCTAAATCAAGCAAGCTGAAGAACAAAGTGCTTGAACACAGAATCTAAAACCCGACAAGCTCTATTATTTAATAGATGGAAAACCTCAAGCAAGTCACAGGTCTCTATGACTTAATTTTCACAATCTTTAAAGTGGGAGAAATAATAGTACTTTCTTCATTGGCTTAAATTAGTTGATATTTATAAAAGCCATAATTATTCCTTGGTCCATTATAAGCACCTATTAGATGTTATAAATTATTACATTATATATTATAAATTATTACTGTATGCTACTCAAGTCCCTTTGCAAGTCTCTCTTTCTCCCAAATCACTACATTAATCCAGAATAACAGAATAATGAATGGCTCCAGACATTATGTCCTGTTTATTTCCCTCGGATGACATCTATTCACAGAATCTTCCATGAATGACATAGTAAGAAGTTTAATTTGGAGATTTTGATTCCCAAGGAAGTCAATCACAAAAGGATGTATATAAGCCCTGGGTAAGACCAACATTTGGTTGTAATAAGAGAAAAATACTATATATAGCCCATGTATTTATCAAACAGCTGATTTTTTAAAAATACACTTTTTTAAAATGATAATTTTTATTTTATTTTACTATTTTATTCACCCCTCCCCCCAGATGGCTCCCTCATCTGTCTGCAAGTCTTCTTTAGGAGGCACTGGGAACTGAACCCAGGAACTTCCATGAAGGAGCTGAGTCCTCAACTACTTGAGCCCCTTCTGTTCCCTGCTGGTTGCAGTGTCTGCTGTTTGTGACGTCTGCTGGCTGCGGCAACTGCTCGTCTTCTTTAGGAGGTGCCGGGAACTGAACCCAGGACCTCCCATGTGGGAGGTGGGTGCCCAATTTCTTGAGCCACATCTGCTCTCAAACTACTGATTTTTTAAACACGTGTTGTTGAAATCACCTTTGAACTGCTGGATGCTTTTGTACCTAGTATTTTTTTCTGTGCTTCCCTAACGAAAACACTGATTAAAAAAGAAAATAACACTTGCTTTGACTGTGCAAGTTTAAAGAAATTAGAATACATTCAGCAATGACATTTGTTATTAGCAGAGTCCAGTGTAAATCACAAATAAAGCTGACAAATTTTATGGTTTTCTCACAGTGATAATATCAAGTGTCACAATGTGTGATGGATTAAAGGGGGGTGGGAATTAAAGTTGTGCAAATTATTTCTATGCAGGGATTCTAATGTCAGACACAAAAAATGATTAGACATATCTGGTCAAGAATAACAATGAAGCTGATACTGATCTATGGATTGGCTCTTAGTTTGGGTTGCTGACGAGCTTTAGCCTTTAAACCAGTCAGTGTTCAGTGAGAGAACAAGGAGTCGAATTGATAAACACAGGAAATTCTGTTCTCCAGTGGGATTTTAACCAGGATTTAATGTCTACTAATTGGCACTTCATGAACATATCTGCAACACACAGATAATTAGTGTTCATTTTGGGAGGCAGATGATGGTAAGTGGAATGGATTTAAGAACTGACTTTCGGCTTGGCCTTGTACTAAATGGCTGACATTTGCTAGGACACCTGGCTGCATGGGACTCAAATTTATCATCAATAAAATAATAATAATAATAATAATAATAATAATAATAATAATAATAATAATATATCCACAGCCTACCTCAAAAGGTTTTAGTAAGGCTCAAAATCACAATTACAGAGCAAACTAAAAGGCTATTATTTAGGAATTATTTAAATAAATTAACATACTCTTTATCTGAGAATGTATTAAAGGAATTAAAATTATGATCTGGAAAGCTATTTAATGGTAAGCTAAAGTTAAAGTAATTACTGCAAATTGAAAGAACAGATAAAAATTATGTAAATATAATCCCATTTCATTTTCTGTGAAAGAAAATATTAAGGATACTATATCAAAGTAAAGAAAGGATATGCATCAGATATTAATATTGGCTATTGTTGACTATTATTTCACCCTTCGCATTTTTTTTCCTACACTTACCAAATTTTTGTAGGAAGCAATTATTTTGAAATTTTTTTGAAAATTGAGAAATATAGAAATAAGTGAATGGAATAGAATATGGCAGCCAGAAGCATATTATACACATAGAAATAATTGATTTTTGACATATACCATGGCAGAGCTGTTAGGCAAAGCACAGAATCTCCAAAAAGATTTATACACTTGGTAACCATACCAGGAAAAAAAAAAGAAAGTAAATGAAACTGGACCCTTACCTCATACCACATATAACAATTCCAGAAAGATCATAGAGCTTAAAAAAAAAGCAAAGAATAAAGTTTCTAGGATATAGAAATAATATAGGAGAAGTTTTTCATGCCATCAAGGCAAGGAAAGTTTTAAAGAAAAGATTGTTAAATTTTACTATAATTTCATAAAGTCTAATCTTCTAAAGATATCACATAGGAAATTTCAAAGCAAGCCATAGACTGGGGAAAAACATCTGAGGCAATAAAAGGTTTTTAATCAGTTCATATGGAGAGCTCACAAATAACTAATTATAACCCGGAAACACAATTAAAAAGATGGACAAAGATCATTGAAAGGTATTTCACAAAAAAGGATCATCAATCATGTATGTAAAAACAGAAACACAAATTAAACTAATATTCATACATTGGTTAATGTGTTGCTAGCATTAAAAAAAATCTGACTACACTAACAGTATGGATGGGTAACTGTGGAATTCTAACACTCTACAAATGATGATGTAACTATTTGACATTATCTAATGAAGTTGAAGATACACATACTTCGTAACTGCAAAAATACGTTACTAGGTATACAATCTCAAGAAATTCACACAAACATAACCCAGGGTAATGCACTAAAATGTTCATAGAAGCATTTTCTGAAATTTTCATAAAAGCCTCTTCCAAAATCTGGAAATAATCCCTTGCCCATAAACTGCAGAAAAGAAAAATTCATTCTGGACTACTGTGTGATAATTCAATCTTTTCAGTACCATCAGTGTAAAAACAATTATGCTCGAGGGAATGTATTTGAGTTTCCAGTTTATCTACTTTTTTACACAAAAGTACAGATGATTATAGTTTGTTATTTAAAATAGCTATTCAACCATCCAAATCCATTATTTGATCATTATTCATAGCAGAAAATTTATTTTAGCTATTGATGAGAGCAGCATATTTATAAAACATCAAATATGTTTATGTGATAAATAATTTTTATATTACAATATATTAGATATATGCATAATGTGTATATTACTAAACAACAAAGGTATATCCATACACTGTTCATTCTAATGGAAAAACTTTACTGTCAAGAGTCATACTCATTCATTTAATTTAATTCTTGTAATCAATTCATTGTTTATACTAATCCCACAATTAATTCAAACTGGAGTTTGAATAAGAATAAAACTGTTTATATTGAAAAACAATGTTCTTTCTTCCTTGAGCTCAAGATATTTATTTCATACATAGAAATTTAAAATAAACTATGGCTGAACAGAATCATTCAGAAAAATTCCCTTCACTCCTTAGATATTACAAGGAAGAAAACTGCAAGGTGGACACAGGATATATCAATTATTGTTTACAGATAGTTGGAATAAAGGAGAAATTAGTAGATCATCTCCTGGAAGATGCCTGAGATAGAGGTTTTCCTGGTGTGAGTGTATATCATTCGGAAGTTGGTTTTTATTTTTTATTTTGACTTTAATTTTGTTTTTGTTTGTAGCTGTCTTATTCACTGCTGCATCCTTAGTACCTAGCAAGATATCTAGTTTTTAGTAGGCTTTAAATAAATATTTGTTAAACTACAAAATAATGTTTAGTCATATCAAGAGAAATAGCCTGGAGTAGAGTTACAAAAACTAAAATACTAGTAAAAATTAAATAATATGAATACAAAGCTTGATGGTAGAGCTCTAATAGCTGAAGTAGTTGATGCATGTGGAGGAGCTGAAGGGGAGAAAGCGAGAAAGAAGTTCCTTGACTTTCATTGTTTTATTTTATTTACTCTATTTTAGGTAATATCTGAATCTTGGGTGAGGCCATGAGGAAAAGCAGTTAAAGGAGCTCAAACCTTCTAGAATTTGAGACCATTTAAGCCACATTGCTTTGAAATAAGTTAGTATATAATGAACCAGTCACCCCACTTTCTCATAACACATAGTATTTTTCAACTTATGGAATCTTCTGTAATGTTAAGGATATCAATCAATGGACATTTGCTAACTGGAAACAGTCTAGCATTCTCTTTCTTTCCTTCTTTCTCCTGCTCCCACACTCTATGTGTGTCTGTGTGTGTGTATGTATGTATGTATATGTACAAACACATACTTATACATAGTAGTATATATGTTTACATCATGTATACACACATACATATAAAATGAGTGAGAAAGAAAAAAAGTAACAGACTTTTAAAAAGTGATAATAGGGGAAGCAGCTGTGGCTCAATCAGTAGGGCTCCCGTTTACCATGTGGGAGGCCCTGGGTTTGGTTCCCAGGGCCTCCTGGTGAAGGCAAGCCCGCCCGCACGGCGTGGTTAGCTGACCCAGCGAGCACAAGCAGCAAGGGGGGGATAAATGAATAAATAAAATAAAATCTTTAAAAAAATAATAATAATAAAAATAAAAATAAAAAGTGATAATAGGTTCTGTATGCTACTACTCATTATGACTTTCATATGGATTCAGCCAGGCTAGCTATGACCAAAGCTTATCATTTTACAAAGTCACCCTACTGTTTAAAGGAGTTTCACCAGGAAATCTGTCTATTTCATAGACCTGGGCTTTCTGAAATAAATGCATTAACAAAAAGTGAAAACATCCCTGTAAGTAGAGGCTGCACATTGTTAGGGTACTTACCAGTATCAAGCATGTTAACCCTGATCTGGGTAAATCCCTGCAACTTTGACTAGCATGTTCTTAAGAATGCTCCTCAGTGGACTCACACATCCTCACAAGTGCAATGCATTACCCTGGTACTCACCGTTGACACTGAAAGTCCATCAAATAAATGCCAACTATGTGATTGCTGCAGTTATTTTTTCCATTCCTCCCATAGATCAGGCCATCAGTTCTTTGAAAAGACTTATATTTCAACGTCAATATCTGTCATTTACTAGAGTTCACCTCTCTGCGTCCTCAGCATTTTCCTTTTACAGTGCTGACTTCACTTTCACCGCACCCTTACTAAAACCACTGTAGGCCATCAAATCCTTTGAGTTGTACTTAAATGCAACAGATGGAGCAAGCCATTCATTCACTTTTCATTTCTTTTGGTGCCTCTGCTGTTTAGTTGTCTAAGTTTTTACAGTAATTCTCCAGTCTGCCTGTCTCAGAAATTTCTGAAAATTAAAAAAAGTTTTAACAGATGTAGGTATAACTAAGTGATTTTGCTGTTTTTAAGGATGTTTCATTAAAGAAATTTTGAAATTTAAAGTGATTTCCCTGCTTTAATAAACTCTACCACTCTAAAATAAAAGTTACTTTCCTTCCATGCTATCTGTTAAACTATCACCTATGTATGGAATATTAGACTTGCAGTATCATTTTATCTTGTTTTTTGTCACTTAACAATATCATAAAGGATGTTCCATTTTTAATTTTTAATCCTCATAATTATCGATTTAATGGCTAACTAAAAAGTCATCTATCTGAGTTACTATAATTCAAACAAAAATTTTACTACCAGATTGTTCTTTTTTCTGCAATTATATATGTACTGCAATAATTATCTGTCTGCATATACAATTTTACTCTTCTTGAATTATTTCTTTGTGATTAATTATCAAGAGTGGGATTGTTAGATCAAACAATGTGAACGACTTGATGTTTCTTATTTATTAATCTGTATTAGTGATTAAAAACGGGAAGCTCAGTGCTATTCTCTGCCTCTTTACACCTACTGGATACATATCTGAAGATTATAGGTATGAGTCAAGGGTAAAACGGTGCCAAGGACATTTATTGGGAAGTGGTCCTATGGGCTGACACAATCAAGGTGGCGAGAAAAATATTAAATAGTGTAATCAGTTTGGATTTCATCCCTTGGGATGCCTGGTCTACCTGGATTTACACTTTTGGAAGCTATTTGTTTTGGATATTAAATGAAAGTTCTTTATGTGATGAGACACAAACATGGGTAGCCACAGAATGCATGAAAAGACAGCTTTGTTAGATCAAAGGTCCTGGAAGGGAAGAGGGAAGAGTGAGGGCGGCTGGCTGGCTTGCTTAATCTAGTCTCCTATTACCGAGCAAGTGGCTTTGTGGCCCAAAACACAGAGAAGCCAAGATTATGACACCAGGATTTCTAAGAAAGAAAGGGTTTATTTATTGCTAGGCAGCCAAGCAAGGGTACAGGAGATAGGCTCAAATCTGTTTCCTTGAACTGAAAAAACTTAGAATTTTTATGATATAGTGGAAGCTGGACTAGGGAGGTGGGATGAAGTGACACAGGACTGGCATGATATGAGGTAAGGGTAGGCGCAGGAATTAGCTGAGTATGTGCAGTGAGATCATACCAGTTTATACATCTCATGTTTAAAAAAACAGTGTCCTTGTCAAGAGAGGGCATATTTTTTAGTATTATAATTAAACATAGGTAACTTAGGTCAAGGTTTTATCCTTTTGCGCATGCTTCAGGCTCCGGATCTAGTTGGAACTGGTCTTGGCTAGTTTCTACGGGTAAGAAGGATCCTGGAACTCAGCTTTCAGTGAAGCGAGTCACTTACTAATAAACATGAGTAGGTGGATCTCAAACAAGTGAAGTATTAGGAAGTGGGCTTACTTGTAGCCAGGTTCACTTAGAAGGTCCGTGGAGGTGGGAGGGAAGAAACACTTAGGGCTCCAGGGCTTTTGCCTATATTGTGACCCAGGGGGAAGGGGAGGGCTCTCCCGCGCATACTGGGGATTAGAAGTTTCAAACTATACAGTGTGAAAAGCAGAAGCAACAAGGTCTTTTTGGAGAGGCTGAGGGCAGCTTCTTACCACCCCATCCAGATGGAGTTTCAGGCCTTGTTAGTAAATTATGCAGCATGAAAGGGCAAGGATTGGAGAAGCAGCAGTGAGGGTCAGAGAAGCTAACTGCTGATCTTATCATCCAAACCCTCTGGAGGTACAGGCTCTGCTAGTTGTAATTACCCCCAGGACAGGGCTAACCTGGGTGGTCAATCAAAAGGAAATTTAGGAGTAAACCAGGCAGGATGATGAGGCAGCAAATACAATATCTTTTATGTCATTACACCACCATCTCTGGAGTAATTTTTCTCCCTTGAGTTTGTTTTGGTAAGAAAATAAAAAAAACTTTAAAAAGTTCCAGGGCCCCCTACCCAACATTTGGCTGACGAGGAAGCAGTGGCTTGAGCAGCTTGATATCAGAAGAAAAGAATAAATG
The DNA here is from genome assembly GCA_026826555.1 of Tolypeutes matacus. Classification (NCBI taxonomy): domain Eukaryota; kingdom Metazoa; phylum Chordata; class Mammalia; order Cingulata; family Chlamyphoridae; genus Tolypeutes; species Tolypeutes matacus. The sequence goes on along the minus strand of JAKSZT010007815.1, from coordinate 9,959,243 downwards.
AAACAAATAACTTTCACTCTTTGCTCTAGTCTAGGTCTAGTCTAGGGGTTGGCAGCCTTTTTTTTTTTTTTTTTTTTTTCTGTAAAGGGCCAGAGTAATTATTTTAGTCTTGCTTGCCAAGAGGCAAAATCAGAGATACTATGTAGGTACTTATATAACAAGAGGGAAAACAAATTTCCACATTTTTTTAAATTGATGAAATTCAAACCATAATTGAGTGTGTGTGTGTGTGTGTGTGTATGTAAACAAGAGCCACTAATCAGAATAATTGACTTTTTAGTAAAATAACATTTTTTAATTGGCATTCAAAGTTAGTGTTCTCTATGATGGAATTGATTGCAAATGTTAATCTGTGAAAAAACATTCTTAGCTCAAGGGCCAAACAAAAGCAGGCAGCAAGCTGCATTTGGCCAGCAGGCTATAATTTGCAGACTCCTTCCGTAGTCCTTCAGAAGAAATGTTATTTTCTGTTCCATTAGCTTGTTTTCCTTTGAGATCATTTGTCTGTTAAAAAGGACATGGTTCTAGGGGAAAGGAGTTGAAGCTAGGTTTTAGAGTTGCCCTCAAGCTTTTCTTCCTGGGCAAAAGGATTTCTCCTCTCTCATTCAGACTAGCCCAGTTACCAGTAGACTCTTTTAGGATTTAAGCCCAAAATTTCAGGGAGAAATAAAATGATCATTTGGATTGTTCTGCTATGCTTCTCTCTACCCTGGGGACTTCAAGGAGATGGCTGTAACTAAATATTGGCTGACAGAAGATAATGCAAAGCACTTGTCATGCCATCCTTCAAGGCTAACGTATTGCTTTATTATGTTACTGGTGCCATTACTACCTCTCATGATAAAAATAAATGAATACATAGCTAAAGATTTCTTTCTGAAATCTAAGTTTGTAGAAATACTTGAATATATGTATAAATTTTTATAGATAAGCATTGTTTACAAAGATAAATTTGGAACGCAATTAACTGACCCCCCTTTTTTTTTCCCCTCATTTAAAAAAATCTTTATTTGGTCAACATATTTACTACATAAAATTAAAACTGAGAAACACAAGTTTTTATTGACAAAATCCAAAGCATAATAATAATAACTGAGTACAATGTTTTGTATTACAGGTCTTATAATGAGAAGAATGGCTACCACCATTTCGCTTCACTGAGCTTCTAAGTAAGTGTTCTCTATCCTCAAATTTCTTTTTTTTTTTTTTTAATTTTTTATTTATTTTTATTGTGGGTAAAAATCAAAATTCTCACAATACATACAAACATTTGCAAAATGATATATAAATATATATACATATATGTGTATTTGCTTACAAAAATGTTATTTATATATATATATACATATATTTTAAGAGGTGCTTAGATTACGGTAGGGAGGGGATGAGCAGTTGAAATACAGGGGCTTCTTTGGGAGTTGGAGGTTGTCCTGAGTACTGTTGTGGCAAAGGATGTAGGCCATTTTAAATCAGCACACACCACTCAGAACTGAGTGGGAGAGAGTGTGGTCTACAGTGTGAACTGTGGTCTATGGTTGGTGGCAAGGCTCCAGGATGTGTAAGTTCATTGAAGGTGGTGGGCCACACTGTGGGAGATGTTTGTGTGGGATGTGGTGGGAGGTGTGGGAGGTGGGCAACATGGGAATCCCAGTGGGTTCCGTGTAATATTTTGGGTTAACTGACTCCTATGAAAGGAAAGCATAAATAAATAATGGTGCATTAATACAATAGGCACGAAGCCCACAGAGGCGGCACCATTTTACATTCCCTCCAACAGTGAAGGAGTGTTCCTATTTCTCCACATTCTCTCCAGCACTCTTTGTTTTCTGTTTTTTTTTTTTTAAATAATGGTGGTATGGGAAAAAATATACCTATTGTACACTATAGACCAGAGTTAGTGTCAATAGCCTGATATTATCTAATAATTTGTAACAAATATTCCACAACAATGTAATGTGTTGGTGGAGGGTTATTGTATTGGAATTCTACTCATGTGCATGATTGTTTTGTAAGTTCACAGCTTCTCTAACTTTTTTATATATAAAAAAGTTGCAGTGTGTAATTTCAATTTTTCATTTACATAAAATGTGATTTTAGATATGTAAAAAAATTCATATGGTTGTATACATGTGGGAAAACATAAGAGAAAGACTGAAAGTATGTATACCAAACTAGTAGCTTGCTTATGTGGGGTACATGTATGCAGGGGGCAGGGATGGTGTGAACAATAGTTCAATAGGATACACAGAAGAACTTTCACATTTACTCTTGTCAAAGACAAAAAAAATTATACCCAGCAACGTTTCAGCAAGAATGACTTTTTCAATGCATAGCTACTGCTGTAGGGAGAGGGTGTAGGACTCACCTCCTTTGAAAAAATTGATGGCAAACTTTTTAAGGTCTGAGGGTGGGTTAATGGAAAATGGTAGGGGGTTGATCCCTGGACTGAAACGAGAGATTTACCCCTTGGTTCAGAATGTCTTCCTTTGTGGTAACTAGGCCAGAGCTGAGAGCCTTTCATGTGCCTGAGTAACCTAAGCACCTGGGCAAGAAGAAGGTCAGTGGCCTCGACTCAGGGAGAAGCCTGTGTAAAGTTTAGTTGAGCTAAAGGGAAGTTCAGGCCTCTTTGCTCACTCGATAAACATTTGTATTAATTGATTATTATGTAATAAATGTATTTAGTTTGTAATAAAAACATAAAATGTTAATTCTTTATACTACATGGAATTAATTTAAATTTCCAGATTTGGTCATATGTTCTACATATAATTCTATTTTTAGGAGAAAAAACCTCAGGGCATAGTTCTTTAAAATATGTGATCTTATATTAAGAAGGATTAAATTGTATATGACATCCACAGAACTCTCATTGGAATGTGGGATGCTTTATAGTAATTGCACATGGAAACAAGCAGTTTCTTTTCAAACATTGTCTCTTTTCTATCATTCTTCTTGAAATATTTTCATTGTTTTCACATTTATGATTAACCTTATTTTTTTTCCTCTTTTAAAATATTCTGTAAGATTACCTTCATAAATTTTGGCATTTCTCAGACAGTACTTAACACAGCATCATTTTACATGCCCATTACTTTCACTCTCGATTCTAATGTAAAATTTGAGTAAAAGTAAACAGATCCCTTCAGCTCTCCCTTTCTCCTCCACCACCCTACTTCACTCTGAAAGAACTTGCAAAGTTAATTTCATTGATCATTTGACTTTCAAAATGATGTTTTGAAATTAGATGTTTTAAGAATAGGGGTGTGTTTCCTATTTTTAAGGCCGCAGGATAAAAAAAGTGGTATTAAACCAACTCTGAATCTTTATAGAAATATCCTTTGGAAAGAAAGTTGAAACTTCATCATGCTGATGAGTCTGGTGAAAGAAAATACTGCTTTTTATTTTACTTACATTCATCAACATTTAGATTTCAATGGTACTGGAAGCTGAGTATAAGCCTGACAGAAAATTTCATAACAATGATTCATTACAATCAATTACCCCAGAGTTGAATAATCCCCTAAAAAATATAGGAGTACAAATAAATTTGCAGTTGTTCTAAAATTAAAAACTTTCCTGTGCATTTCTGCTTTTGGTTAATTAATATTAATGCTGATTGTTTTAGTGCTTTATGAAATCTCACATATCTGACTTTATAATTTATCAACTTTGTGAAATTGTTAAGGAATGTCTATGTAGATTTCAGAAATAAAGAAACTTAACTGCAGAGAAATTTAATGACTTTCAGAAAACACAAAGTTAAAAATGGTAGATGCTAGACCTCAAATAAAGTTCCAGACTCTTACATTCTTTATTATAAACAATTGATTATATTTTCTCAATTGATAGTTAACAAATTAAATTATTATATATGTTATTATATATTGTTTAAACTGGAAAATAACATTTGATTATTTCACCTCATCAATTATGATAAGTGAACTTCAAAAAGCATTTGAGAAATATTTACAGAAACTGGAATTGTTGAGTTAAATATACTGAATTCAGTGGTTTATAGTTACAACCAAATAAAATTTTAAACAATTTTTTTTTACTGTTATCTTAAATTAACTTACTCTTGAAAACACTGATAAGAGAAACAGGTTGTATGAAGGCCAGGCTCTTGGAATCCTACAGATCTGGTTTTATATATTTGGTAAAGTTACTTATTTTCTCTTGTCATCAATTTTCTTATATATACTCTTGGAATAATATTAGTTCTATCTCATTAGATGATTGGGAAGAATGGTTTAAATAATACATATAAATATATGTGGATGATTCAAAAACTATTTGTTATTAACATTATTGTTTTTCTTCATTTTCTCATTACTGTTATTAGCCCAGTCAATCAGATTGAGCATTATATACATGTTGTATGTGGAAAGACTGGAATTAAGTAGAGCCATCTCCTAGAGAACTAATGGATTTTGTTCTTTTTGCCTGAATGCCCCTGAAGAAAAAATATATACAAGTAGGGGCAAAACGACAAATAGAAGTCATCACTCATGAAAAATATTGGTGTACCAAAAGTCATAAGATGAACTTGTAGTATCATTTATAGCTTAAACCATTAGGGGCTTGCAGTTTCTGGTAATGAGGCTTCATTTTAGACTAGAAAGTAGTTCAACCTGAAAATAAATATTATTACAATGACTGAGTTAGCAGTATACCTTTCAAGGAATTCAAAACCTCTCCACCCTCATTTCCATTAACATTTGGCTGATTTTCAATATAAAGATATGAAAGTTGGATAAATATGATGTAGCATTTTCCCCAAATATGAGAATGCCTTTCAGATAGCTAGGATTCCTCCCTTTTAAAATATTTTTTGCTGAGATATTTCAATAAGTAACCATTCTTATTTTAATTAGAAGCATTTTTTTTTTATAACTAAACTTAGGATCCCAGCACTAGACATGCGACTATCTGTGTCTGTCTGTCTGTCTATCTCTCTATCTATCTATGTATCTACCTATCATCTATCTATCTAATCTATCTCCAAAATCTATCTAAAGCACCCTACACTCACATAAATGTAATTATATGATGTTTGTGTTTAAACATTACATTCTAACTTACTGTGTGCTGGAAATTTTGCATGACATGTTGTGTATGTGTGTGTGTGCATTTGTGTAAGCATGCAGGTTTTTCTTTTTTTTATTATGGGTAAAAATCAAAATTCTTACAATACATACAAACATTTGCAAAATGATATATAAATATATATGCATATATGTGTATTTGCTTACAAAAATGTTGTTTATATATATATATATATACATATATTTCAAGAGGTGCTTAGATTACCCAAAATATTACACGGAATCCACTGGGATTCCCATGTTGCCCACCTCCCACACCTCCCATCACATCCCACACAAACATCTCCCACAGTGTGGCCCACCACCCTCAATGAACTTACACATCCTGGAGCCTTGCCACCAACCATAGACCACAGTTCACACTGTAGACCACACTCTCTCCCACTCAGTTTTTCTAATGAGACGTTCATGCTTGAAAAGGTTAAGTAATTTGTCCAAAGTAATATAGCTAGAGAATATCAAAACCAGGATCTTTTGAGCTAGGTATGTGTTACTACAAATTCCCTACACATAATCAGCACCTCACATTGTCTCTTCAAAATAATGAAAAGATGCTTATAAAAGAGGAAAGAAGTAAAGAAAGTGGATATAATTTAGAGGTAGAATAGCAAATTGCTACTATGTAACAAAAGAGGAACAACTGAAAATCTAGTGGAATTGAGGAAGGTTTCAAAAGGTGGGAATATTGAGCCTGAATCTTGAGACTGATGAATTTAACATTCAGAAAGTATTTTGGGGTGCAGATAAGTGCCTTTCAAAAATTTTTGTCATTAGGAACATAGAAAAATATCCTTCTCAAGTTGTGAATATATTAGGTTTGTGGGACAGTAGAAAGGGAATAAACAGTATTTAAAGAGTGATGTAAGTGAAAATAGAGGAATTAGTGTAAGTGAAGATCTAGAAAATCACATTACTCTCACACCCCATTTTTATCTGATTTGAATTATTATACTCCAACATTTTTCATAGGCAATTAAATGGCATGAAATTAACCACAAATCAAATAACTTCCAAAATTTAAAGAATTTTAATGTTAAGCAATATTTTGAATTTCTTTCAAAGAAGATATACTTGCACACTTTCTAATGGTCTTTTAAAAGTAATAGATAGTATCAGGAAAAAATGTATTTCAAAAATTGTCAAAATATATACTCAGTTGTTTACATATAAATAGAAAATTTTGTTATGTTTTATTTATATTTCTTTGCCTATCTGTTTTAGTTTCTTAGGCTGTTTAAAGCAAATACCATGAAATACTTTGGCTTGAACACTTGGAATTTATTAGCTTACAGTTTTAAGGCCGAGAAAATGTCCAATTCAAGGTTTCTTCAAGGAGATGATTTTTCCCCAAAGACTGACAGCCAGTGATACTTGGTTCCTCTCCTATATGGCAAGGAACATAGTAGTATTTTCTAGTCCTCTCTTTCTCTTCTGGCATTTTTGACTTTGGGTTCTTGCTTCTGTGGCTTTCTCCCTATTTGTCTGAATTTCATTCTCTTATAAAAATTTTAGTAATAACATTAAGACTCATCCTGAATGAGGGTGGTTCACACCTTAACTGATGTAGCCTCATCAAAATGTCCTGCTTACAATGGGCTTACATTCACAGGAATGGATTAAATTTAAGAACATGTTTCTCTGAGGGTACACACAGCTTCACACCATTACACATCACACTCTGGAACTCAAAAAGATGTGTTCTTTCTACATCCCAAATACCTTCATTCCATCACAGTATCCCAATCACCTTAAGCCATTTCAGTAACAATAATAAGTACAAAGTCTCATCAATATCAGTTATAGATGTGGTCTGTAACTGGGGCACAATACTCCTCTGGCTGTGAACCTGTAAAACCTAGAGAACAAGTTATCTGATTCCAATATACAAGGAAAGGACAGACTTAGGATGAACATTCCTATTCCCATAAGGAGAAACTGGAAGGAAAACAGATCATGAGTCACAAACAATTCCAAAACCCAGCACAGCATACTTCATTAGATTTCAAGGTCTGTGAGTCATCTGTGGAGCAATATTTTGTCCTCCAGGTTTGATGGAGTGGCTGCACCACTTTTTCCAAGTGCTTGCATAGCAACCATGCTCTCCACGAACACTGGATGAAAGTTCCACCTTCTCTAAGCATTGGGGTGAGGGTCAGACTTTCCACAATCTCTGGGGTAAAAGCTCAACCCTTTCAAAACACTGGGTGGCAGTCAGTCTCTCCACAATTCCTGGGGAATAGACTCACACTCTCAAAAGACCAGAAGACAGGTGTGGTAGCACTCTTCAGAAGAAATTGGATGGAAGAGTCTCCCTTCCTAAGCTCCAGGCTTATCCATACATACAGGTTAGCCCACTCTTTTAGCCTGAGAATATGTCATCAGTACAGAGCTCAGCTTCCATGGTTCTGCCCTTGATGTTATTTTTCTTTCAATTTTTCCCTTTCCTGTCCCTTTTAGTCCAGGTTGGCAATAGTTCCGTTCATGCATATCTCACAGAAAATTTGTCGGTGTTGCATATGGTACACAGGGGTCCAAAATATCAGACAGTAAGACTTCCCACAGATCCTTCCTGGATGACTGCACCTCCAATACTGAATTGCACTGAAATGACTAATTGGATCCATGTTCAGTTAAATCCTCACATAGAGTAATATTCTCTGTAGATTTGCTTTCCAGAAGCTCAGAATTTTCCAAACCATCAATTTCTGATTTCTTTATGCTCAGGAATTCAGTTCTCAGCTTATCCCATTCCTCTCACAATTTACTGTAAGCTGCAAGAGAAATCTGGCTATAGTTTACACAGATATCTCGGAAATCTCTTCAGCTAAATATCCAAGCTCGTAACTCTCAAATTCTGTCCTCCATCCAATATCATAACTCAATTTTGCCAAGTTCTCTGCCACTTTAAAACAAGGATTGCCTTTCCTCCAGTTTCCAATATCACATTCATAATTTTCTTCTAAGGCTTCATCAGAAGTACCTTTTGCATCCATATTTCTAGCAACAGTCTCTTAAAAGCATTCTAGGCTTTTTCATCAAGCACCTCACAATTCCTCCAGCCTCTACCCATTACCCAATTCCAAAGCTGCATCCATAGTTTTGGCACTTGCAATAGCAACATGCTACTCTCTGAGTCCCACATTGTTTTAGTTTCTTAGGCTGCTTATGGCAAATACTATGAAATGGTTCAGCGTGAACTAAGGAAATTTATTAGCTTACAATTTTACGGCTGAAAAAATATCCAAATTGAGGTAATATCAAGGCAATTCTTTCTTTCCAAAGATCAGATGCCAGCTATCCTTGGCTCCTCTGCCAAATGGCAAGGCAAATGGTGGCATCTGTTGGTCTTTCCCTTTTCTTCTGGGTTTCATTGCTTTCAGCTTCTTGCTTACATGTCTTTCTCCCTCTTTGTCTGAATTTTATTCTCTAATAAAGGACTCAAGTAAAGGATTAAACCCATCATAAATGAGATGGGTCACATCTTAACTGAAGTAACCTCCTTAAAAGGACCTACTCACAATGAGTTTACATCCACAAGAATGGATTGAATTTAAGAACATGTTTTTCTGCGGTATATACATCTTCAAACCACCACACTCTCAAAATATATTCAGCAATATCAAATAGCTTCTTTTCACAGGGTGCTATTTAGTTATTTACTAAGTCATATGTCAAATATATATTGAGCATTTACTATGTATCAGGTACATAGACCAATATAGAAGTCAGGTGAGACTCTTCCAACATCGATATGAAATTCTAGTTGGGGAAGGGATAGGTATAAAAAGAGTAAAATAATAAATACTTAGGGCAATTCATATTGTGATTAGAGTGGGGATAAATAGTGTAATGGGACAGAGACTTGCTCTGGAGGCCATTTTAAATGGATGTTGGAAATGAGAATGAAAAGAATGTGTGATTTTAATATAATTTAGAAGTGGAACCAAAAGGAGTCATTTATTCATGAAATCTGAGGATTGGAAAAATAGAAGACTTTAAATGTATTTTCCACAATTTGGGGCTTGCACAAGAGCATAGTTGTTGGTACTACTCTTTATAGAGCTTAGTAAGACCATGAGAGTAAAACTTTGGTACAGTAAATAGAAATTATGAGTTCCTTGTGTTGAGATGCCTGTTAGATGTCCATCCTAGTTGAGATTTTGAGTAAAACATAGGAAGATTGAGCCTGAAAGGAGAGTTCAAGGCTAAATTTTAAGTATGGGACTCATAGGTATAAATGTAACTTAAAGAGAATGCTTTGTACAATCTATGAAAGAAAATATAGCTAAAGAAGAGCCGTCATATGGAGGATATAGAGTTTCTATACAAAACACTTTCATTTACTTTTGGTTTCCATAAGGAAATAATTTCTCTAGGTGCACTCCTGGATTGTCTCTACTCTTTGATCAACCCTCCCCAGTGAAGTTGAAATAGTGTGTCTTCATTATCAATTTGGAAACACGACAGGTTCAGCTCCAACACTTTGATTCTCTTTAGAGTATGTTTCAGCAGAGAAGAGTAGTTTTTCCCTGCTTATTCATTCCATAAATATTATTTGGAGAGTTCCTCTTCTCACTGGTAAATTTGTCAAATTCTCGAGTTTAATATCAGGCTGTCAGTTTAGAAACTTGCCTAAGGGGACTCTATCAGCAGCACAATGATGTGCTGGTCACTATGTTTACCTTCTGCTGTATTTCTCTACCTTTTCAGACCCACCTGTAGAAGAGGTGGATTATTTATTGATAGAAGTCTTAAAAAGCTCTAAGGTAAGAACTAATTCTTAAGAACTTATGATTAATTTGTAGAGCTGGAGCATGAGCACATGGGAGGAGAAAAAGATATAGCCCAAAATTCTTGCAAAGGAAAAGTATATGCTTATATGACAAGACACTGGATCATATAGTAAGTGATAGAAAAGTTTCAGTGAGAGAAAGACCACATTTAATTTGGATTAACCTCATTGGAAAAAAAGGAAAATATTTGAACTAATTGTGGAGGAATGGTAAGTATATATTTTGGCAAATTTGAGTAGAGTGAAATAAATTATACAAACAAACTTCAGAAAAATACAAAGTCAGAATCATGACATCTGTGATTTTGATCATTATTTTTTGTTTTTTTTAAATTCATCTTTCATCTCACTACTGAAGGTCAAAAAAAAGTTACTCTCATTTTAGAAACATTGAAAGAATGCTAAAGCAAGGCATTTTAAACTCATAATAATCTAGTTTCTACCTACCTTTTCAGTCTTTCCCCTGGAATTCTTCTTTTCATTTTCACTCATTCATTTTATTCATTCATTAATTGGGCCAGTGAGTCTTCCAGTATTCCTTCATTCAATAGTTATTAAATATCAGCTATCTCAGAGTACTTCTAATGCCACAGTAAAGAAGACAGATGTAGGCCATGTCCTTGTGAAGTTACAATCAATCAGAGAAGACAGACATAAAAAGAAATATTTCGAATATTGATCTTGGCCCTGCTCTCTGCATCACAGGAAAAAGTAAAGGGATACATTTGTAATATAGAGGATCACTTAGGTCAGCTGAATAGAGGATTATTTATTTTGTTATTCAATCATAATATATTTATTTATTTGGAAAATATTCTAGGCACTGTGCTAAGCTCTCAGTGTAATGGGGTATAATTTCTGAGAAAGCAGAAATTTTAAAAAAAATTAGAATTTAGAGAATGGAATGTTAAGCTTCTGGATATCAAGTTTATACCCACAGATAACCTCAGTTTTACATCTGGTTTGTGAATTTTGCATTAGTCATGCTGGAATTTCTGGATAAAAGGGAATATAAATGTGTAATCTGTTTGAATTTATATCCCCCTTTTCACTGGAAAGAATATATGTTGGCATTTTGTATCTTAATAAAAAACAAGGCATAAAGGCCATTTAAAATACTGAATAGCAAGGTAAGCATATTTTCCTTTTATCCTTATAATCATTTCCAAAATAATACTGTAAAGAGTCATGTTGTGACTGTGAAGTAAGGAACCCATGGTATTGAGATAGAGGAAACACTAGTCTTTCAACACATTCCTGGGGTGCCTCATTCTTAAGCTGTATTTGTATTTGCTAAAAAGGACAGAAATTTGAATTCAAGTGAAGGATAAATGCCCATGGCTATGAGTTATTGTGGGAATACTGCCCAATTAGTGAAAATCTCACTCAGATCTTTTCTAAAAGGTTGCTCCTCCATCAAAAAGTTATTTGATATAAGAAACTGCTTTTATTTTAGTAGATGAAGGTAGGGGACTCTGAATAGAATAACTCAACCTACATATCTCCTTCCTTCCTTTTTTCCTTCCTTCCATTATCCATTTGACTCATATATAAATACATACCATTGTATATATGCACACATATAATACACACATAAATATTTAGTGGTAAGGATAATTTATTAATTTATTAATACGTATTTATTTTGCACTGCTATTGAAAAATGGAAAAAATTGAGTTTGATTTTTCTTTTCTCCATCATCATTTTCTACCAAACCTTTCCAACCAGAAAGTAAGCAAGACTGTAAAAGTTTCTTGTTTTTGTGAAAACGAACATGCTTAGCTTCAGAACCAAATTTTTCAAAGTGTACATTTGATATTAACTAATTGTGCAGGCAGAAGTTAACTTAGTCTGGAGAGTGTTTCTCCATTATAATGACAAAGGAAATTACATTGTCGGGGAGGTAACTGCAATTAACAGTAAACTGTGACCTATTCCATAGCGCACTCCAAGAAGCTTAGGACTTCTGATGTAGAGGAACATAGACCCCAAAAATCTCAACAACGGGCTTGTTCTTTAGAACCACAGGAAAGAAGCCACGCCTGAAATTTGCACACGACCTATAGAAAGCTGACTTTGATTGGATGCTTGAAGTTGTGTAATGAATAGCCATTTAGGAACATAAATATGGACAACTAGAGTTTTCTATTCTGTTTTTTCTCAGGCAACATGAAAATGCTTAATATGTCTTCAACACTGTAGTGAAGTATAAGGGATACATATAGCATGAAAAAGATTGAATTTCTCAGAATCCTGTAGAATCAGTGCTTAGAGTTAGTTTCCACTAGATTCAGAATACTTAAAGAATTCAACTTGTCTTATACCCAGAGTCATGGACTACATTTCCATTCCAGTGCATTAAAAGTTTACATGCAACTGTATGATCTATTGGGTTTCACACATAGGCAATCCTGAGATTGGTGACATTTTGAGCTTCAGAAGAGGAAGCCATCATTAATGTATATTACTTGTTAAATAGAATTGACAAAGAAGAAAAGGATAAGATGAGGAATTAAGTTAAATCTGGTTGTTTATATTCACTATATAATGAACTATAAACAAATACAAATTAAAAGTCTTCAAATTATTTAATATACCTTTAGGTAAAATTAAAAGAAAATAAAACCCACAAGTAACAATTGTACTTAATTTTGAAAATGAGTAATCTTAGACTAGGAAATATGTGCTACTAAAATAAATGTGACAAGATTGAGTAATAGTTACATTCCAATGACCCACATGGGCTCAAGAAATCCGGACTATTAAATACCGACCTCTTAGGCATGTTTATAATTCTTTCTATGCTTCTTAAGTAATAGAATGAAACTCTGTGATATATGCAACTCTTTACTGAGATTATCACTTGGACTCTCAAGAGTTCTTGTTTGTTTCTTCATTTTAATGTCCTTTAAACCACACACTTTGTAAAAGACATATATTTTAGAAATTGCATTTGTTACGATATGTTTAATATAGGGAGTTGTATGTGTTTAAATGCTGTAAGAATTTGGATATACTCACTCAAGCTATAAATGAACCCTTTATGCTTTTGGAAATTAATCTAAAATTTATGACTTTAATAGCTTGTATTTATTAATTCTGCCACTACAACTATAGTGTTAAATCTCTTATTAGTAATAAAGTAGTTTTGGTTTTCTTCTCAAAAGCCTGTTTCTTCTAAAGATTAACTTCTTGTTCCTTTCACAATGTCCAATGCCAAGTCAGCTTCTGTTGCTGCACCTGTTGTGAATGCTGGTCCTTACTCAGCAGAGGTGAATGTATTGTACAATGAGTCTTCTACTCCAGTGGTTCTCAGGGTGTGGTACCAGGCTTTCAGCATCAGCATCACCACTTAAGTTGTTAAAGAGTCAGATTTTAGGGCCTCACCCCAGACCTATAGAATGGAGTACTCAGTGATGGGGCTCAGAAATCTGCATTTTGACATGCCCTCTAGATGATTCCAGACTCACAGAAAGGTTTGATAACCATTGCTCTACTCAATTTAGCAAGCCAGGAGCCTCCCAAGTCATAGACAAAGGAGCTTTCTGCATTTCATGGATATCCCTTCATTTTATCTTTCTCCCTTAAAGCATTCACAACCCCTTGCCTAAACTGTGTGGTGATTATCTTAAAAGTTGAGGAAATAAAAATAGCTTCTTCACAAAAACATCATTGACTCCATCTTGGCCTGTATTCAATGAAGACAAGGTGGCTACATGTAAAAATATGAACATAAAAATCTCAAAAACCTACGTGACCGAAAAGCCAAGGAACTCCAAAGATTGCTGCCGAGCCAGAATGCTGCTACCTAAACCAGGAGTAAGCAAACTTTCCAGCCTCTGAAACCCTGAGCCAATAACAGTTCTTGTTGTGAAGTTGAAAAAAGAAAAAAAAAAAAAAAAAGGAAGAAAAAGTTAAAAATATCTCAAGGATTAAAAAAAACTGTCTAGAGACATTTTATTTTGCTTAGTTTACAGCCAAGATATCAGCATCTTATAAGTGTTGCTTGCCAAAATATCTGGCAATGCAACAGATTCATTTCCCAGAGTGTTTCCATTTGATACACGTAAAAATCAACACAGATAAAGAACAGAAATGCCTATGTGAGCACATTTCCTTAGCACTGATCACTTCTGAGGAAGAATGATGACAAATAAGACGCTCTAACTGAGTAGATACACAGATATTTTTAATATTGAACAATGAAGATCCTGTCCACAAAAATATCATTATTCTTTTCTTTATCAGAAAAAATAAGAAATGCATAAAACAATGAATATGTCTTGCACATGGTGGCACAGTGCGATGTGATTGGGAAAAACCAAACTACTTGGCATTTTATTTTATATATAATTATCTGAAGAATATGAGTTGCATGACAGAATGGACTCTGTCTTTTTAGTTCAACGGAGACCTTAGAATAGTTATTGGGATTGGATAAAAATTTCTTAAAATAATAAATGAAACAAACACACACACACACACACACACATACAAACTGGGAATCAGGCATCTGTACATATTTTGAACATATTTCTTTTGAATGTCTCAATTGCTTTATCTGTGAAGAAAGGTGAAGGAATTTTGCAACTCTAGGTAATAACAAACCTGAACAGTCATGATGAAGATGCTCATAGCAATTAAAAGAGTACTAACATGTTAATTGAAGATGAAAATGAGATAACGGGTTAGCCACAGAATAAAGAATTGTAAATTTTGAGTGATGATTTATTATCAGGTATTACATATTGCTTTAAAAAATGTCCATTTGTACTACAATGAACCAACCAAAGCTCCAAATCCCTGGGTAATCATTTCAGAGCATGAAAGCTTCAAAGAACAGAGCGCTGTGACAACTGAGGGTACTATTGAATACCTCTATCATTCCAGAGACGCATAAGAAAATGAAAAAAGTAAATGGTCTTTGCTAGTAACATTACAAGGACAGGGTTTTTGGAAGAGCAAACTGGAGTCACTTGAACTTTGTCATTCTGTTTTAACACTTGGTGTTTTATTTATGTGAAAAATTTAAAACAATGGTCTGTGAATAGTGATCTAAAATATGTTTCTTTGATTAGTTTTTAAGAGTTGTCAAATAAAATGCAGGATGCCCACTTAAATTGAATTTAGATAAATGATGATTTTGTTTGTTCACTTGCTTTTTTAGTATAAGTATGTGCCATGCATTCACTATCAATTTGGGACATACTTATACTAAAAAAAGTTTGTTGTTGTTTATCACAAATTCAAATTCAACTGTGCAGCCTCTCTTTTTATTTGTTAAATGTGGCTATATTAGAAGGATTTTAGTTCGTAAATGACATATTTTATTAAGTTTTAAAATCCTTAAACTTGAAATAATGTGGAAATTCCTTTTTAATTTTTAAATGTTTAAAAAATAAAATGAAGATGGAAAATAAAATAAAACACAAATGGTACAATTTACTGGTTTCACAAATTGCATCTATTTAAGACATTTTAGTTTTAATAAAATCCAGTTATTAAAGGACAGTTATTGCCATAAAATATTTTTATGTAAGACTGCAACCAAAGGAACAGATTTCAAACTCTTAGGCAGATATAAAAACTACCAAATATTAAAAATTATTTTAATGGCAAAATTCTATACATATATATGAAGCTCAATAAAGAACAACTTTCACACTCTGGATCTCTTTTCTGGCCTTTTTGTCGGAGTTCTCTAGGAAAGCAGAACCAATAGGAGATATCTATAAGTAGCAGATTTTATAAAATTGTCTCATGTGAACATGGTGATGCACAGTCCAAATTCTGTAGAGCAGACTGCAAACCAAGGACTCAGATGAAGGTCCTCATTGAATTACCGGGGAGACGCTGGCTCACTGAAGTAGAGATGCAGATTCTCTCTCCAACGTTGAAATCACTTTTCCTTTTAAGGCCTTCAACTGATTGGATGAGTTGTCACTCATTGCTGAAGGCATTCTCCTCTGTTGATTGTAGATGTAACCAGCTATCTATGCAATCAACTCACTGATGATTAAAGTCCATGAAATGCCCTTTTATTACAATTGGCCCAGTGTTTTGCTTGACCAAATAACTGGGCACCGTTATCTGGCCAAATTAATACATCAGCCTAACCATAACAGACCACCCCTTGTCAACTTAGCAGTCATATACATCAACTTAAACCATATTTAGTCTCCAAATAAAAGTAATAACAGACATATACATATATATATATATTTCTGTCTAATAAAAATATTCAGCTGTCCTGCATACAACTGGATACACACTAAATCCCTCCAGAATAGGGTGCAAGTCTTTGGGTAACGTTCACTCTTAAACTTGACATCCTTAAATATTACTACATGAAACTAATAACTTATGTCCTCTGGTAAGGGGAAAGAATATGAAAGAAAATAAAGATATATGTTTATGTACATATGCAAAAATACTCATAACAAAACAATGAAGAAATATCCATGACATTACAGTTCTTATTTCTGTAACTGGTCACATGGCCAAAGTTCATATTTATCATTACTTTCTTTCACTACCCATTCCATGTTCCCTTTACCCCATCAAGCATGTCAGCTGACTGTGGTTCTTTGCCTGGGGGAAGATTCTGTCCATTATTAGTCCTGTCTGGATTGGGTTGGTGCAATTTTCCACTGACTTTAATCACAGAGAATGATTGTACTAAGAGGCACCCTAGGTTATCTCATGTATTCCAGGCAAACTCTTCTTTACCTCTGTTGTGTAGGTGCAGTCTTATTTTCCCTTGATAGTCAGGATCAGTAATTCCCTCCTGGCTTGTTGATTCAAAGACATGAGGAGCCCAAAGTGGCCAGGTGGCAGTCATAACTTACAGTTGAATGCAATTGTTGTTTTGTTCCCTGGTGGAAGCACTCCTCCTTTTGTTTTATTTTGTTTTTTTATTTTTAATTTTAATTTTATTTTTTTATTTTTTATTTTATGTTTTTATTTTTTATTTTTATTTTTTAGCACTCCTCCTTTTGAAACTAAGACCTATAGACCAGCAAAGCTTAAGGTTGCAGGGACAGGAAGTGAAAAATTTCCTAGTGGATAACTAGGGGTAATTGTAAGTAGTGTCACTTCCATTTCCATCTCTTGATTCCTGGACCTGTGAATCCTGGCTATGGGAGAAATAGCATCATAGAGTGGATTCTGATTTAGAGCATACACAGCCTCCTGGAGAACATTGCCCCAGCCCTGCAAGGTATTGGTGTAGTAAAATGAGTCATCAAATGGCCATACCACCGTTCTATTTTTCTAGGTACTTTAGGATGATAAGAAACATGGTAAGACCAGTGGATTCCATAAGCATGTGCCCATTCCCAACCATCATTTGCTGTGAAGTGGGTTCCTTGATCAGAAGTAATGTTGTGCGGATAAGACAATGCTGTGTGGAATACATGACAGTGGATAAGACATTCAGTGGATAAGAGGGATGGTAGTTTTGGAAGAAGCATTGAAGGCAGGGAAGGAAAACCAAAATCCAGGGTATGTGTCTATTCCAGTCAGAACAAATCACTTTCCCTTCAATGATTGAAGTGGTCCAATTTAATCAACCTGCCACCAGGTAGCAGGCTGATCATCTTGGAGAATGCAGCCATATTGGGAGCTGAGTGTGGGTCTCTGATGCTGCCAGATTGGACACCCAGCAGCAGCTATAGCCAAGTCAGCCTTGGTGAGGGAAAATCCATGTTGCTGAGGCCATGCATAACTTCCATCCCTACCACCATGGCCACTTTGTTCATGAGCCCATTGGGTAATGACAGGAGTGGAAGGAGAAAGAGACTGAGTGCTATCTACAGATGGGTCATCTTATCCATTGTTTATTAAAATTTCCGGGTGCTTAAGTCAACTTTTGGTAAGCATTCATGTGAGACACAAATATTATGTTTTTTGCCCAATGAGAAGGGTCTATTCACATAACTCTTTCCCAGACCTCTTTGTCAAAAATTTTTCAATCATATTCCTTCCAAGTCCCTGACCATCCAGCCAAACCATTGGCAATAGCCCATGAATCAGTGTATAAACACACTTCCAGCCATTTTTCCTTCCAAGAAAAATGAACAGCCAGATACACTGCTCAAAGTTCTGCCCACAGTGAGGATTTCCTTTCACAATTGCCCTTCAGCTATGTCCCAGGAAGGAACTGCAGTGCTACAGCTGTCAACTTTCAGGTGGTACCTGCATATCTTGCAGAACCATCTGTAAGCCAGGCCCAAGTTTTCTTGTCCTCAGTGAGCTGAGTGTAAGGAATTCCCCAAGAGACCAGAGCTTCAGGCAGGGAAAGAGAAGGTCATGTGGCAGGAGTGGTGGCCATGGGCTTTTGGGCCACTTTCTCAAGTAACTTAATTGTGCCTTTAGGACCTACTCAAACACTATCTCGTGTATATCACTTCCACTTTATTATGGACTGCTGCTGTCCACAACCAACTTTATAATTTGGTGGGTCAGACAATATCTAGCTCATGATAGGCAACTCTGGTCTCATAATAACTTATTGACCCAAGGATAAGCACTCAATCTCTACTAAGCCTCAGTAACAGGCCAAAAGCTGTTTCTCAAAAAAGAGAATAACTATCTGCAGAGGATGGCAGGGCTTTGCTCCAAAATCCTAAGTGTCTGCCTTGTGATTCTCCTATAGGGGCCTGCCAAAGTCTCCAGACGGCATCTCTATTTGCCATTGACACTTCCAACATCGTTGGATCTGCTGGCTCATATGGTCCAAGAGGCAGTGCAACTTGTACAACAGCCTGAACTTGTTATAGTCCTCACTCAAATCTAGCAGCTTTTCTGGTCACTCAGTAAATGGGCCAGAGTAGCACACCCAAATGAAGAATAAGTTGGCTCCAAAATCCAGAGAGGCCAACTAAGCATTGTGCCTTTTTATTGGGTCATAGCAGGGGCCGATGCAACTGCTTATCCTTCACTTTAGAAGTGATATCTTGACAGGCTTCAAACTACCGGACACCTAGAAATTTCACGGAGGTGGAAGGCCCTTGTATTTTTGTTAGATTTATCTCCTTTCCTCCCTCACACAAGTGCATTATCAATAAGTCTATTATAATTTCTTCTTCTTGCTCACTATGACCAATCAGAATGATATCAATATAATGGACTAGTGTGATGTCTTGAGGGAGGAAGAGATGATCAAAGTCCCTGTGGACAATATTATGATACAGGGCTAGAGAACTGATATACCCTTGAAGTAGGAAAGTGAAGATATATTGCTGGCTTTGTCAGCAGACGTCCTTACTAACAACAATTGAGAAAAAAGAATTTGCCAGATCAATAGCTCCATACCAGCTACCAGAGGATGTATTGATTTGCTCAAGCAATGGTACCACATCTGCAACAGCAGCTGCAGCAGGAGTCACCACTTTATTTAAGTTAACGATAATTCACTGTCATCCCCCAAGATTCATCTGTTTTCTGCACAGAACTAAATGGGAGAACTGAACGGGAATGTGGTAGGAATCACCACCCCTGCATCCTTCACATCCTTGATGGTGGCACTGAACTCTGCAATCCCTCCAGGAATCTGGTATTGCTTTTGATTTACTATTGTGCTAGGTAGGGACAGTTTTAGTGGCTTGCGCTTGGTCTTTCCTACCATAATAGCCCTTACTCCACAAGTGAGGGATCCAATGTGCAGAGTTTGTCATTTGCTGAGTATGACTATTCCAATTATGCATTCTTGAATTGGGAAAAGAAGCACAGAATTGGTCTAGGGACCCACTGGACCAACTGTTAGATGGACTGAGATGGACTTGAGCTAAAACTTCATTTATCACCTGACCTCCATAAGCTCCTACACTGACTGGTGGACTAGAGTGGCATTTTGGGTCTCCTGGAATTAATGTCACTTCTCAGCCAGTGTCTAATAATCCCCAAAATGTCCAATCATTTCTTTTTCCCCAATGCATGGTTACCCAGGTAAAAGGCCATAAGTCTCCTTGGGGCAAGCTGGGAGAAAGATTAACCGTATAAATTTTTTGCCCTGTAACAGGATCCTTCCCCAGGGGGAACTGGCCTTTCATTCACGGAGCTCTGTGCTTATAAACTTTCTAAAATCTAGTAATTGATCAAGTGGCCATGTCTCTCTTTTTCTGTAATTCAAGTTAGGATTTTGTTCACACAACCTAAAATTCTTCTACTTATATAGATCAAGTAGGAATTTAGTAGACTTCCCATTTATTTCACTTCTATATACCTCATGATCTATTAACCAATGCCATAGCTCTGTGTGACTCAGACTCTTTTGATTGTTGCTTTCAGTCTGCCTTTCATTATGGTAACCACCTTGTCTTAGATGATTAGTGCTGCTACTTGGCTTCTGCCAGCCCAGGATCCAATCATCCCCATCACCTACATTATACCAGGGTAATCTTGCACTTGACCTCAAGCATGGCAGGCCATCATTTTGTCCATGTTTTAGCCAGCTACCCTAACAAACTGTTAGAGTCCTTTCTAACCCCGTGAGCTGCAACAATGAATCCAGAATCTTTGCTTAATGGGTCCATATCAATAAATTCAGCCTGATCCAACTTTATATTCCTTCCACCATTATCCTATACTCTTTCTATCCATTCCCACACATATTCTGTCAACATAAATTGAAAAACTCATCCAGTTCTTTTTGGGCATAGCATACTTCCTCATGGGTCATTCATTGTACTTCACCTTTAAGGGCCTGTTTTGACTTTAGTCTAGTTGTAGGTCCGGAAGGGAAGAGGGGTGTTGGGGGTGGGTACAGAGAAGCACTAAAAGTATCCTGCAAGCCAATTACCTCAGGGCATTCCCTTGAAGTTTCATCTCATGGAAAGGATTAATCTCTTGAGGTGGGGATTGTATGGCAGACTCCTCAGGGCAGGGGGAAGTTGAGACCCCTTGGAGCTGACTAGAAATTAGGTAGTACAGGCTTGAGATTACCTGGTACCCTCTCCAGGGTAGGGAGGAGGTCTGGATTCCTTGAGGTAGGCTGGAGGTTGGGTAGTGTAACATTGGCATTGGGTGATATCCTAAGGGCAGACAATTACAGGTTTATTTGGCAAAGTCTCAGCAGAATTTAGGGTCTGAATGTCCTCACTGCTGTCATCATCCAAATATGTCTCCATACCAATACTCATGATTCCATGCCTTTAAAATCAATGCCCTCACTTTAACAGCACACACCATGCAAGTTTGAAATTTTAGTTTTCATTGTAACTCTGCTACCTGTAGAATGAGACTCTGAGTCTGTTTTTCAGAGATTTCAAGTCTGTGGCTGCATGAAAAAAGATTTTCTTTCAGTGCACACATAGAAACTTTTTCTTAAAACAATTTATTAACATATACCATTCATATATGAACATACATAAACAATAAGTGTTCAGTAAACATTGTGAACTTATAAAACAAATATGCATAACATCATACAGGACTCCCACACATCACCCCACCACAAATACTTTGCGTTGGTATGAAACATTTGTTAACAAATTATGAAAGAGCATCTTCAAAGTATTACTGTAAACTATAGTCCATATCTTTCTCCCCTATACATTTTTTAAGGATTTATTTATTTATTTATTTACTTTTATCCATTTTTACCCCCCCACACCCCGTTTTTGCTATTTTTGTGTCCATTTGCTGGCAACTCTGTGTGTCCATTTCCTGTCCCCTCTTCTCATCCTTCTACTCCTTTCTTCACTGAGATTAGATCCGCAGATCCTCCGATGTGGGAAAGAGGTTTCCTACTGCCTGTACCACCTTAGTTCCTGGTTTTTCGGCACATCTCATCTTGGCTCTCCCTTGTATCACTCTCCTGTTATGTCATCATCTTGCTGCATGGCTCATGGGGACTGGCGGCGCACCCATGCAGAGGGTCTGGAGGCCTGTGCAACTTCTATATTTTTCTTTTGTTAGTTTTTACCAGGAGGTCCTGGGGATTGAACCCAGGTCCCTCCATATGGGAGACAGACGCCCAACTGTTTGAGCCACATCTGTCCCCATGCTATATCTCTTAAGGTTGACCAAAGATACCTAGAGTTACAGTCATTTCCCATACAGGATGGTCATATAATAAATCAGGCTTAGTTTATCACCAGCATTCTAAAAACCAGACCTAAGGAGAAAAACTAGGTCTGGGGACACATGCATGGTTTCTAATATAGTAAATGTTTAGCCTACCCTGCTTATCACAAAATTAGGACAGAGAGAATATTCGCACACATAGAAACTTTCAATCATTCATGCGATGCTTAATGTTGTAGTCTGGCAGTTTGATGTAATTATGAATTTCAAAAATAGACATTGGATCATGCTTGTAAACTGGTCTGCTAATCTGGGCATGATTAAGTTATGATTAGGGCATTAACTGGGCCACGTCAGTGGTGGGGGGGGTTAAGCCCCACCCCTGGGTGGGTGCCGGAATCAAATATAAAAGGCAAGGCAAAAGACAGAGCAGTTTTGATGTTGGAGTCTTGAGCTGGAGCCCCAGAAAGTAAGAGAGCTTGGTCATGAGGAAGGAAAGAAGGCCCTGGGATAGAGACAAGCCACTTGCCTGATAGTCTACAGCTGACCTTGTGGAGGAAACAGAGGAGCTAAGCCTGGAGAAAAATGCAGCCCCAGGAAGAGAGGAACCCAAGAAGCCTGAACCCTGGCAACTGTCTTGCTCCAACACGTGGCAATGGACTTTGGTGAGGGAAGAAACTTACACTTTATGGCCTGGTAACTTTGGACTTCTACCCCAAATAAATACCTTTTATAAAAACCAACCGATTTCTGGTATTTTGCATCAGCACCCCTTTGGCTGACTAATACACTTAAGTTGCAAATTCGAAGACTTCAGCTCATCCCTTTCTTTGTAACTGTATCCAGCATATTTAGGAACAGCCAGGCAACATCACTGTACCTTTTAACTCCATAAAACTCTTTTAAGGTATTAAAAACACTCTCACCCAGATCCTTGCCTTTTATAAAAATGGAAGTAGTTGTATCTAGTGGTGATATTTTGGGTATCTCTATTGTCAACTCATGCCATGGACTGTCAGTCGCCTCTTGGAAACACAGTCATTTAAGCCCTTGAATCTAAACAAAGCAGAGAGCCAATTGCAAAAATCCCAGAACCTATTCAGAAATCTCATGTTTAAGATTCTATTTCTCAAGACCCAGCTCTTGGACCAAGCTGTATTAGTCAGTGTTCTCTAGGGAAACAGAACTTACAAGAGTTATCTATAAATAGTATGAGATTTTATAAAATTGTCTCACACAACCATGGGTATGCATAAACCCAAATTCTATAGGGCAGGACCTCAGATGAGAGTCCTCTTTGAATTCTCCATGAGATGCTGCTTATCTGAAGTAGAGATGGAAATTCTCTCTCTGAATGCTGAAATCATTTTTCCTTTTAAGGCCTTCAATTGATAGGATGAGACACCACTCATTGCTGAAGGCAAACTGCTCAGCTAATGGTAGATGCAATCAGCCATCTATACAATCAACTCACTGATGTCCGTTGTATTACAATTAGCCCAGTGCTTGCTTGACCAAACAACTGGGCACCATTACCTGGCCAAGTTGACACATTAGCCTCACCATCACAAATTTATTATTATTTATTGTACTTCATGATTACAGAAAATAATTTTCTCATGTAGATGAAGGGAGTGTTAAAAATATCTGATTCAGATGTCAAAAACAATAAATTCACCACTAGTCTTTACAAATTTTTATTATTATTATTATTATTATTGAAGGCTGCATTATAAGTCTTCTTTTACCTGCAACTGAATTTTGAAATCAGAGCTTTTTTCTATGCTAGGGTTGAGGGTAATGAAAGTCATAGATTAATATTTATTTAGCAATCTTTTGGTTGCTTTGTTTGTTAAGTTTTTTAAGATGAGATTTGGGCAGGGGGGATATCTCTAAAATTCATTCATGTTCTTAATGACTTGTTTCCAATGGAGTCTGCTTTGAAATGCTTTTCACAACACTCATATCATGATGTCTGTTGATTCCACAAGAAATGTTTCCAAAGAGATTCAAGAAGAAGGGTATTAAAACTTTTTTTCCTAAAATGATAGAAAAAAGAAAGAATATTTTATGGTTTGAATATAGAAACATAAAAGGAAAACACCTTGACATATGACGTAACAATTGCACTCCTGGGCATATATCCTAGAGAGAAGAAAACTTACATTTTCACAAAAACCTGTGTATATGTGTGCATAGTAGCTTTATATGTATTGCCCCAAACTGCTATTATCCAAGTAGTACTTCAACAGTTAGAATATTATATACAATACATACCCATCATAGAATGCTATTCAGTAAAAAAAAATAAATAAACTATTGACAGACTTAACAATATTGATGAATCTTCTGGGAATTATACAAAGTGAAAAAAAAAAAAAAAAACCTACCCCAAAGGTTATATACAGCTTTATCTCATGTATATAACATTTTTGAAATGACAAAATTTTAGAAAGAAAGTAGATTAGAGGTTGTCAGAGGTTAGGGACCTGGGGGAGGGTAAAGTGGGATGGAGTTGAGAGGAGTTTTGAAAAGTCAGTATAAGAGAGGAGAGAGAGAAACCAAAGGGAAAATAATTTTAACCACGTTTAAACCAATATCATGATGATTCATTACTATTTAAACCAGCCCTTGTAATATCACCTAGCTCATATGTACATAAAATAACTTATTCAAACCTTCCATATTGATAGAAATTCATCTTGTTTCACTTTTTCTATCACAAATAATAGATTGTCAGAATTCTTTGTGAATGTATATACATTGATTTCGGTGATTCTGTCTTTACAGTAAATTCCAAGAAGTAGTATTCCTGAGGCAAATGGCACATACTTAAAATTTGATGGACATGTAGCCCAATAAGTTTTCATAAATGCTTACCTTACAAATATTGAATATTATAAGCTTTTAGTCTTTGACAAGATCATAGGGGAAATGTGATATTTCATTGTTCTTACATAGTTTTGCTGTTTTATATTTTGACTTTGTAAACATGAACATCTTGCCATAATTTTATTGGGCAATTTATTGGATTATTTTATGTGTGAATATTCTCAAAATTAGTTTTGTCAAATTTCTGTTTTTTATTGAATTAAAGACTTTTATTATGAATACATTCTGCCATTTTTGTTGTTTTCCTGTTGTTATTTTCTCAAATTTTAAGACAATGTTTATGCTGAAGACAAGTTTTAAACTTTCGTGCAAGTTTGACTTATTTTTCTTTATGTTTAGTGTTTTTCATAATATGTGTATTAGACAACTTAACTTTTTCTTAGATAACTTAATATTCACTTATTGTTAATTATTTCCATTTTCATTTCTTGGTCTGTGAATAATTGTCCTTAAAATTCTCAAATATGTTTCCACCATAACTTATCAAAGTGTTTTCCACATATTTGTTAAGTATTCCTTTATCATATACCTCAAATTTCTGTGAGGACTTTTTTCTTGCCATCACTCATCTCTTTCACTGATCTATACTGATTAGTCCCCTGACAACTACTGAACTATTGCTATATTTGTATAATTATAAATATATAGTGTTCTATAATATTATATTTATATTTTACTTAATATATACTGTGGAAAATTCCAATATCATAATTTCTAAAACCATTCAATCATACAACTTTTCTTAATAATTATTGATACAGAAAATACACAATGATTAAGAGCATCAGGAATTAAGTAATACTATTTAAAAATTTTATGAATCTCCATATAATATGACATTGATCAAATAAACAACATATACATTGATCATACACGTATACTCATGTGCTCCATTGGTTCTTCTTTGTGCATTTTATTAGATTTTTTAGGTTTTGTTGATTCATATTCCTTATGAGCTTTCTCAATATTGTCTTCTTTCTCTCTGGATAAAATGAGCATAATTATTTTGAGATTCGTGTATGCTATAACCACTAACTGAGACACCTGTTGATCTGTGTATTAGTCAGGGTTCTTTAGCGAAACAGAATCAACAGGAGCTATCTGTAAGTAGTATAAGATTTTACAAGAGTCTCACATATGACCACGGGGATGCACAAGTCCAGATTCCACAGGCAGGCAGCAAACCAGGGGATCCAATGAAAGTCCAATGAAGGTCCTTGATGAGCTTCCAGGAGATGCTGGCTGTCCAAAGACGAGCTAGGAAATTCTCTCTGAGTGCTGTAATCACTTCCCCTGTTAAGGCATTCAACTGATTGGATAAAGCATCACTCATCACTGGCGCAATCTCCCTGGTTGATGTACATGTAGTCAGTCATCCATGCAGTAAACTCACTGTTGACTAAAGCCCATAAATGTCCTTGTATTACAATTAACCCAGTGCTTGCTTGGCCAAACAACTACCTGGCTGAGCTGACACATTAGCCTAACAATCACAATCTGTTTCATTGTTCCTTCCTATTTTCTCTCAAGTTCCTCTTATTTTTCTATTGTGTGCTGAGAAGTATTTTAAAAACAATGTTTATATAAATTACTTGAGGCCTAATATGATGTTTCTTCCTCCAGAGATGATTTGCATTTGTTTCTGCTAAGCTGCCAATAGCACTAGAAATTCTGAGGGATAAGCTCTACATGTGTTGGGGAGGTAGAGTCTTTTAGGTTTCCTAACCAAGCAAGGGACTTCATCAGACTTCCCTCCTACTCCTCCCACAGTAATCCTGGTACCCAATCATATCTCTCTTAGCCTTATGAGGTTGTTTTAAAGTAATGCTCAGCCTAAAGAAGTCTCAGGGAAAAGCAGCCCCCAAAGTCCATTTCACATGCCTAGGAATCTGATATAGAAATCCTGACTCATTAATTATGTATCATTGGTTCTCTGATGAATTCAAATAGAATTTATTTTATATTTTGCCCAAGTTTTCAAGTTGGCATCAGTGGTATGTCTAGTCCAAATTATCCAGCTTGCCACTATCAATAGTAGAATTATTTCTAAAATTAACTGCATATGGCAGTGACATCAGAGGAGGTAGGAACTTAGCAAGTGAAAATAGAGAATGCCCAAGTAAATTTGAATTTCAGGTGAATAATGGATAATATTTTAGCACAAACATATCCTGTACAATATTCAGGATATAATTATGCTAAAATTACTGGTGATTTTTCTGAAATTTAAATTTAACTCCGAATACTTTTATCTGATACCCTAAAGGGACAGAACTGAGAAAGCTATAAGAGCGCACAGGGAAGAAAACCAAAAATCAAGTTTGATAGCTTTCTTCGTTTAAAGAAATGTAACATGGTAGAGTAGAAATATCTCTACTTTAGTCCTAATTTTGCCATTTCCAGTTTTATGACCCCCTACAAGTTACTGAAAAATAATACCTGTCTTATATCCATGCCTTACATAGCTGTCCATTTTTGAAAAGTTAAAACGTTTTAAAAACTATTCTTAGTAAAAATATTCCTCTCTCTCTTATTCTTTCTCTTCCTTCTTTCATCTTCTCTTTCATCCTTTTCTTATTACTTCCTTACTTCTTCAATCACATATAACAAAAATTGACTACTAAATTGAACTTGAAAATATACTTATAAAATAATATAAACCAAGATGAAAGTAAGTCTTTTCAAAAGCTCTAATTCCCCTTCCTTCCCTCCCTCCTTCCTTCCTTCCCTCCCTCCCTCCCTCCCTCCCTTCCTTCCTTCCTTCCTTCCTTCTTTCCTTCCTTCCTTCCTTCCTTCCTTCCTCTCATTCTCTCTTTCTTCCTCTCTATCTTTCTCTCTTCCTTCCCCCTTCTAATAAGACAATCAAAACTGGGATATATAGGGGTTAGATTCAAATTAGGGCTGATAGGATTGAGTATTCTAAAATAAAGTACTCAAAATTATTCAACACTGTTATGCATATTATCACCCAATAAGAACTAGAAACTGCCAATATCCATAAATGGATGTAACAAATGTTGCAAGTGCAGGGTATGAAGACGGATTTTCATTTATTTGCTCTTCTGCAAAATTGGCAAAAGAAGGAAAAAAATATCTATTGCTTTACTTGTAATGGTTTCTCCCATGTACTTTTTAAAAAAAGCTCAATTGTATTACTGTCACTTGGTATTCATGTCCATGTCAAGCAATGGCATCCTTGTTACAAAAGAGCTTGTGAACTTAGCCTTAATTTAGAAGACACCTGTTAGAAAATTGCCTGGAAAACTAAACTGAGGGACACTTCAAGCATGTGAGAGATGTGCATCTCCTATACCTGCATTACAGTTGAGTGAAAATAAAAGGATGAACTAAAAAATTTAATAACTATAAATTATGTGTGAATGTTCTACCTCTAGATAATTTCTTAATATGAAATAAATAATTGATATTTTAAAATATACTATTTTTGAGTATTTATTAAGGTAAAATACACCTACATACTTGTATACCTAATAACTTAATAAAGAAACAATATTTCCAGAACCACAAAACCCCCTTCATACTACCTTCCCCTTTAAAGATAAACACTGTTCTGATTTCTATAAACTAATTTAATTTAATCTGTTTGTGTAGCTCATATTAATGGCATTATAGAGTACATACTCTTATAAATCTGTCTTCTTTCATTCTTTCCATGGTTCTTTGATGCTATATCATGTTTTGAATCATTCAGATTGCTGAACAGTAATCCACTGGGTGAGTAGCTACTCACTCAATGAAATAGCATTAAGGTAGTTTCCAGATATGGCTTATTATCAATAGGGCTGATACAATAATCTTAGAACATGGTGTCGCAGTTTGATATTATTGATGAATTCCAAAAGGAAATAATGGATTATGTGTGTAAACTGGTCTTTTCCTGTGGGCATATTAGAATATATTGGACTCAGAGGTTTTATTTCTACTTAATTAAATTATGATTAGGGCTTTGATTGGGCCACGTCGGTAGAGTGTTGTGTCCCCGCCCTTTGGTGAGTGGGGATTCACACATAAAAGACATGGCAAAGAACAGTTGGAGTTCTGATGCTGAGTTTTGAGCTGGAGCCCAGAAAGTGAACACACAGGAGAAGAACACAGAGAAATAGAGATGGCTCTTAGACACAGCAGATGCCCTGGGGAGAGAGACAGAGCCATTCATCTGATAATCTACAGCTGGCCTTGTGGAGAAAACAGAGGATCTGAGCCTGGAGAGAAATGAGCCTTGGGTAGAGAGTAACCCAGGAAGCCTGAACCCTGGCACATTGACAGCTCCAACACATGGCAATAGACTTTGGTGAGGAAGTAACTGATGCTTTATGGCATGGTAACTGTGGGCTTCTATCCCAAATAAATACCTTTTATAAGAGCCAACAGATTTCTGGTATTTTG
This sequence comes from Tolypeutes matacus, assembly GCA_026826555.1. Taxonomy (NCBI): domain Eukaryota; kingdom Metazoa; phylum Chordata; class Mammalia; order Cingulata; family Chlamyphoridae; genus Tolypeutes; species Tolypeutes matacus. The sequence continues at coordinate 9,930,019 of JAKSZT010007815.1, read as the reverse complement.
CATCAGCACCCCTTTGGCTGACTAATACACCTGGTTTCTGGTGAATATGTGTACAGTAGAATTTCTATGCCAGGGGAATGCAAATATTCAGCTTTAGAAGTTACTGCCAAAGATGTTTCTAGAGTACAGAAACAAACTATATTTCTACTACATGGTATGAGAATTGTGGTTGTTCCACATAATTATATAATCTCACAGCTATCATTTTTTAACATTTACAATAGATACTGCTCAATATGTTTTCAACTTGCATAGTTTATCAAGCATCCTCACAACAACTTGCAAATTAGATATGCAATTTTCACTTGGCAGATGAAGAAACTTCTGTCAATAAAGTTAATACAGTTTTCAAGGTCAAATAGCTGATGATATCAGTTCTCAAACTGAGATCTGTCTGACCACAGTATTTCATAATTGATATTATAGAGAATTTAACTAGATATAAGCGACAGCTGCCTGTAACCTTTAACTTCCAATCTCGATTGTTGATATAATTTTTTAGTTTCCTAGATGTTTTATATTTTATCCATATAGCAACCTTTTGAGGAAGGTTTTACCTTTTCCATTTTACAGTGAGGTTCAGTGAATGAAGTTCAGAAAAAATAAGTAACATTCATGTATTCATAGTAGTGAAATTTCTATGAGGTCACAGATTATAGAATGTGAGTCATTTGAGGTCATGGGCTCTTTTCTTCACCACTGCAGCTCCAGAATGTCTGGGACATAGGAAACTCTCAATAAAAACTTGATAAATGATTTAATTACCAAATGAAAGAAGAGCCAAAAGAGGATTTACCCTGAATATGTTTCTTAAATAGTAAATGTGTGAACAGGAATCTGAATCTCATTTGTCTGCCTCTAATTCTTTGTGGAAAGGGAAGTTCTGTCCCGCAGAAAGTATGTATGAAATTTTATCCTGAAGCTTCTTTCTAAATAGAGTTATTTTCAATACCAAGAAAATCACTTGTTTTCTTTTAGAAAGGAGCACTGTGAAGTCAAAGAGACAGGTTTGAATGCAACACTGTAAATTGGTGATCTGGTAAAGTTTGTTCTCTTATCCAGTGTCATGGCTTGAAGCTGTGTGTACCCCAGAATAAAATGTTCTTAAAGTTATTCCATTCCTGTGGATGCAGATCTATTGTAAGTAAGATTTTTGATGAGTAGTATCTTAAGTTAAGATGAGAATCATAGCATTCAGGGTGGGTCTTAATCCTCTTACTGGAGTACTTTATAAAATAATCAAATTCAGACAAAGAGAGAGAAAGCTATGGAAGCAAGAAGATGGAAGCCATGAAACCTGGAAGACAAGGGAGAGAACAGCAGATACCACCATGTGCCTTGCCATGTGACAGAGGAATTCAGCATTGCTAGCATTTGGTTTTCGGGAAGAAGTCACAGTCTTGATGATGCCTTAATTTGGACATTTTCATGGCCTCAGAACGTGCAAGCTAATAAATTCCCATTGTAAAAGCCAACCCATTTCTGGTATATTGCTTTTGGCTGATAAGCAGACTAGAACATCCAGCCAGTTAATAAATATTCTCTAAGTGTCTTCTATGACTAAAGAAATTGCCACATGCTGCAAACAAATTATGGAAAGACATGCTCCTTGTCTCCATAAAAATTAAAGTTATAGTTATATATCCTTCTAGGGAGTCAGTCTCTTCATCTTTAAATTGGAATAGTAGTAATATTTCATCATTGGAGTATTTTGATGATTAAATGATGTAGTGTATCTATGAAACAGACAACTACCTACAAATAAATTAGACAATATAATGAATATTCTTGATTTATCTTTAGCATAGTCTGTATCATCATATGAAATCCTAAAAGAATAGTTTAAGTATGCCATCTCATTTTTATCTTGTCTTATGGCACTAACGTTTATCCACTGATCCTGCTATTTATCATTTATTGAAGTATTCAATTCACTTTTACCAAATGAAAACCTAAAGTTTCGTTTGTTGGTTTAATGATTTATTTATTATTTTCTTCAAAATAGAAGTTTCCCAGCTGTGGTATAAAATCCAATTTTCTGGCACTGTTAAGGTATGGTTTCATGCCACTTACATGCAAAATGACCATTTCTTGGTATCCTATGTTGTATAACAGGTAGTCTGACCTCAATTATTCTCCACAGAAAACTCTGCTATAGATTTTATTCCACTTTTTCCATCACGAAAGTCCCCAAGTCTAAAGTTTTCTCAAACAGATCTTTTGGGACACTAGAAAAATTATCTTCCTCCCTCTATGCTGAAAAAAATTTTAAAAAAACCACAACATAACAACAGTGCTGTACTTTCCTGAGAGCACAGGTGCACAGGGCAGCATATGAGGGGAGAGGACTGGTTCTGAACAGCCTTGTCTAGGATGTCCTGTGGAGTTCTTGTGCTCTTCCACTGAGATCCTGGACCCAGGAAACCTCGAGCCACCCTTCCTTCTTACGGTTTAGAATCTAGTCTTCTTAGAGCACACCAAGGATTTCTATGACACAGTGTAGCTGCACATTATTAACCAAAACTCTGTAATAATGCTAACTTCAAAATAAAGAAATATTGCCCCATATATTTATTCATTATATTAATTTAGCGAGAGTATTTTTTGGTGCCACTCCTTGTGCTAAGCATTGGGGTTACAAAGATAACTATACCACAGTCTGTGGCCTCAAAGTCTACAAACTACGTGCCTGAGGGTGGTGTTACAGGGAAACACCTGTGTGCTTTCACTGATGGGTTCTGAAAGGGTATCTTGTCTCAATTTTGAATTCTTAGCAGCCCAATGATAGTAATCAGAACACTCTCTGTATACAAAATATTCTGACTAACTGACAGAAAATGTTCTTTGTTCTGTTCTCTGTACCCTTAAGTGGTTGCCTGTCCATCTTCAAATCTACTTGAAACAATTTAATTTGAATTTGAAAATCTCTAGTTGGTCCAGGTTCTCGACTTTGTTATTACTTCTCTTACCATTTCTAACCAACATGCAGTTCTTGTGGGATTACAATGATATTACCGAAAAATTGTCCGATAAAGCTTTATTTCATTTTTTCAGCCCAATAAAGCTGTATTTCATTTTTCCCAGCACCTTTGCATGTTAACTCATCATGGCCATTGTCAGTATTATAGAAAAGTAATTTAATTAAGGGTGGTATGCTTAATTAAATTGCTGTTTTCTTTCCCATTTATGTTTAATTTTTAACAATCCATTTTTCAATAGGAGGAATAAGGATAATTAACCATCAAAATCCATTCCATGTATCAACAAATATTGGCTATTTGTATATTAAAAAAGTTATTTTCTTAATTCAAATGTTAATTTAAAAATAAATACATAAGTTGCCAAGTCATTCAATATTGAATATCAATAAATATTCATAAAATCCTACACATATTTGGTCACTTACATTTGAAAATAATTTCTAAAAATATTACTACACACAAATTTTCTAACATGCCCATTAAATGCACTATCTTATATATTAGGGGACTCAGAAAATTTAAGATCCTTTTCTGAGATAACATACATATAACCAGGTCTTATAACTCCACATAAGGGTAATTTCCACTAGAGTTCACAATCTATGAGTGTAAGAGCAATATTTTCTTTTTCACCAATATTTGCCTGGCTCCCAGCTCAATAATCACTATATAGAAATGTGGATAATTCCTGTTTCTCTTACCCTCTTATCACCCCTCTTACTTTTAACTAAATATCTAAGAACTTTCTGTGCATAAATTTGTCATATGCATAAATAGATAACGGTTTTAGTGAAATAGGACATAATATTCCAGAAATCTAAATGAATTAGTTAATATTTCATTACAAGTTTTGGTATATATTATAAAAACAATAGTGGTGATCATATGACATATAGACAATTAGCACTTAGATGTAGACTAGAAAATATCAATGATTTCAGGTATGCATTATCATAATTTTAATAATAATAGGGATTGAATTCTGTAGGATTTACATGTGAAATAAAAGACTCAAAAAGCTTAATTCCTCCATCCAATTTTATACAAAAGGGAGTTAATTCGAAATATTTTGATTAACTGCAAATCCAGTATTCCTTTCATATAATCTTCACTCTTACATTAGAAGATGGTTAAAACACAATTTAGGCAAAGAAGGGAAATGAAAAATAAAAACGTCAATGGTCAAACATCATTGTGATTATTTGGGATTTTTTTTGCATTCGTGTCAGATATCTAAGATGTGGCTTAAAATTAGGTAGCAAACAAAAATCCCTGTTAGTAGACAACATGCAACAGGACAAAATCTGTATTAAACCTCCTGAAGTCTACTGAGGGTATGGGATTGCTGAATCTGGCAAACTGATAATTCAAGCAGCAAATAGCAAGAATAGCATGCCCAATTCATCAAAAACATATTTGACTACTCATACAGTTTAGCAGTCTAAAATGTTCAGTGTTGATGAATAATGAATAGGTAAGAATTCCCAAATTAATACCTAAAAACCTTTGATTATATGATTTTAATGATAATTGATATGCCTGGTGATAAATTTGCAATGCCAAGAAATGTGAAATCCAGGCTTATTTTACATGTTTGAGAAGATAGGGAAATGTATGAAATAGTTTTGAGTGATTTTCTTAACTGAAAAATTAAAATTTAAAAATCATTTTAAAAAGTTCTAAAATATGGGTACATTTCCATTATACAAAAAGTGCACGAGAAAACAAAAGTTATAATATATATATGTGTGTGTGAATTGTTTTCTTTGTATGTATATTGTTGTGAAGTTTTCATTAATTTTTAATGGCATAATCCCTTAATACAAGTCATCACATAACAATTGTGTAGAAATAAAAGTAGCAAGTACCTAAACTGAGATTAATCTGAATAAATAAAATTGTTTCTTGAACTCTATAAAATCCTTTACTCTAAAACTCTTTGAAAAGAAATTATAGAAAGAGTAAATAATAAAATGAATAGGAAAAATACCTCAAATTCCTTTTTAATGTCAGCCATGTAATTTTCACCAGCAGTTTTTGGTAATCAATGGTAAAGGCTGTAGAAAGGCTATGGAAAGAATTTAACTTTGCCTATTTAGTTTTAGCTTGGCAAGAATATCTAAAATCTTACCCAAAAAGTCTTCTAGTGAACTTCCTGCTAAGCTAGCTGATGATTGTATTTGGAATGCTTAAAAAAAATTCATGAGGTCTGGCTGTGAATCCTTTTGAATTTAGGAAATCATTTGGACCATAGCCCCAAGTCCCAAAAAAGTTTAGCCAACCAGTTCATGCACTGGGCTCATTTTGTGGTTATGTATGAGATTCAGTCTTAATGTTCAGAAATAACATTTGGATTTTATTTATGATATTTTGTTGTTGTTATTTGCATTTCTTGGTTTTGACCAGAACACGCCATGCTGAAGATCAGCTTATTATAAGACACCAAACATCATGCTTGGAAGACGCTGAGGTCTCTAGAGTACAGTAAAAATAGCAAGCTTCGTTCCACGTCTTTTGGCAAGAGGATAACATGAAAGCATATGCTATAATGGGAGAAGCTGCTACTTATGCCATTTTTACTTTCACTTCCATAAATTTCCTGGCAAGGAAAATACTACAGCAAGGAGAAGAGAACAAATCCACTACATAGAAATTTTCTCTTTGTGTGTTTCAGGCATATTCAGTTTATATGTGCACAATCTCCTTTTATGCGTACAGAGAAAAAAACCCATTAGGTGAGAACCAGACTACATATTCTGAGAAATTCCTTGGCAATTACTAGGCAAGTGAAGCAAAAGGAATATAGATCCAAAGAGTGGAAATTTTAACAATGCAACTAGAACTGCTAGATAAGATCACCATCTAATCCAAATCTGAGAAAAATTAGCTTTCCTTCTCAACCATCAAACTGGGTATTTGACACAAGCTCTCAGGAATCCAGTGATTTTCTCCAAACAAAATCATTAAATGCAAAACCCCATTGAAATCAAAGAGAAACTCTTCTCAAATTGATGCTGCTATGTAGGCCCAGAGGCCTTAATGAAATTAGACAAAAAAAAAAAGAAGAAGAAGAAATCTGTAGTATTATATGACTTAGATAACAGTCCCAAAAGAACTAGCTCAATGCTAATGTCAGGGGTTATAATTTGGGGGGACCTGCTAACAGTAACAACCCTGGAAAAACAGCATAGGCTTAAAAGATCAACATAGCCATTCTTTTTCTTTCTGCCCATAACTCTCATTTATTCAGCATTTTTTTCTCTCTATTTTACACAATGGACAAATATCCTTTCGCCTACCTTGGCCTATTCACTTTCAGGCATACTGAGATGAATGATATTATTCTATTGACTTCTCAGCTTTCTTACTCTTTCCAAAATTATTCACATTGGCACCTTTCTGATTTCCATGCCTTTAAAACATACATGAGCTCACCAGATGTGTGATGAGGGCAAAAACATAGTTTTTGATTTGACACAAAATTTCCCAGATAACTAAATAGGCCAACTAAGATAGGAAAAGAAAAAAAATAATGTATGTTACATCACTGATAAAATTTTATGGTAGGAAGTCCTGATGAATTTCAGAGCAGCAGGACTAGACTGAGATCAATAATCATGTAGTGGGGAGCAGAGAGAAGTGAGAGGAAGCTCTTGATGAATCCCATAAACCTAAAAAAAAAATTCATAAGGTACTCATTACCCAAAGAATAAGACTCATCCAAAGTAGAAACCTCATGATTGGACTCAATGTTAATCAGAAAAATTGAGCAGAGCCTCATAGGCCAGTGAGTACAAATAAATCATATGTGTGGCTGTAGAAAACTTTGTAAGATTTTGTTAGCCTAAATCTTTATGACCTTCAGAAATATCCATCAGACACACCCTTCTAAAGGACATATCCTGATTGTGAGGGTATATATACTGAAAACAGAAATCAAATAGATCATGGGAAGAACATTGGGTTCAAGGGAGATGGAAGATTCAGATAATTGTGGGGCATAACAGATATACAAAGTATTGAAACAAGAAAATTCAAAGCCTACAAAGTAAGTCCTGTAGAACCCTGGAAACCAGAACATGTGATTTATGAAATACATGGATGCATGTATATGTGTTGTGTATTTCATATAACTACATACATGTGCATGTAGTTATCTGAAATGTGTGTGTGTGTGTGAGTGTGTGTGTATATATATATTTATATGTGTGTACCACAATGGAGATTTTTTTGTACTCCCAAATAGTACCCCTAGTGCACATGGGACAGTTATGCAAGTTGACCATTTATTTGGACATAAAATCTCAATAATTTCTAACTCAATATAACTAATTCAACTGACAATATAATGAAAGTAAAAATTGACTTTAAAAAAATTGAGAAAAGTCTCTATACAAGGAAATTATAAACTAACATCTACTAATCAAAAAGTGAGTCAAAGAAAAATACAAAATAAAATTATAGACCTTCTAAAAAGTTACTGCAATGAAGACAAATTTACATCTAAATCAGTGCTGAGGAACATTTATAGCACTGAATAACAATATTATAAAAATAAAAAATATAAATAAATTAACCATTCATAACTAAAAGCAAGGGATAAAAACCTAAAGCAAGCTGAAAAAAGGAAAAAAATAGTTAAAAAGCCAAAAATTAATGGAAACATAGTATAATGAAAAAGGGGCAGTGATAAAAGTGGCTTCTCAAATCAGTTGAGGCACACAAAGTCTTTTTAATAAGTCATTTTGGGATCATGGAAAAGCCATTTGGAAACCTTATAAAAATGAATCAACTTCACACTGTATATTAGGATACAATTCAAATTGATGAGTGATTTAAATGTAGATATTGAAACCACACAGTACTAGAAAAATGTGGCTTTAGTCCAGTAGAGTCTGGAAGTGGTGAAAATCTTCTTAAATATGATCTAAAATGCAAAAGCCATAAAAGTAATAAATTTTGATAAATATTTTAAATATGCTTGGATATGTATAACATAATCAAAGTTATAAGATGGAAAACTAAGAAAAGATATTTGCAACTTATATTACAAATATCTAGAAGACAAAATTAACACTATATTTAGTACAAATGAGCTAAATATGTGAGCAGGCATTTCACAAGATGAGAAAACATTTCTTAAACATATGAGATGATGCTTAACTTCATTTACAGTAAGATACATTCAAATTGCAAAGAAAAGCCATTTTTCATTTATCAAAATTTCAGTGGTTTAACAGTAGCAAAATTGTGTAACAAATACTCATGTATTTTAGTCATATGTTTAGATATAGATGTAGAATGCATATTTATTTAACTTTTTACTTTACTACTTGTTTAGTTTGCCAAAGCTGCCACCACAAAGACTACAAACTGGTCTGGCTTAGACAACAAGCATTTATTGACTCAATGTTTCAGAGTCCAGAAGCCCAACATCAAGATATCAGCAAAGCTTATTTTCTTCCCAAAGACAGTACAGTAGCGTTCTGGTGCTCGCTGTTGGTGATCCTTTGGGTTCCTTGTCTTTTTTATCACATGCCTATGTATGTCCTCTCCTTTCTTCTGTTCTTCTCCACTGACTTCTGGCTTCTGGGCCTTCGGTAATCTGGATTAAGAACTGCCCTCATTGGGAAGCGGCTGTGGCTCAATCAGTAGGGCTCCCGTTTACCATATGGGAGGCCCTGGGTTCAGTTCCCAGGGCCTCCTGGTGAAGGCAAGGCCGCCTGCACGGCGTGGTTAGCTGACCCAGTGAGCACAAGCAGCAAGGGGGGGATAAATGAATAAATAAATAAAATCTTTAAAAAAAAAAAAAAAAAAAGAACTGCCCTCATTCAGTTGGGTCATATAATAATTAAAATAACATCTTCAAGAGTTCTTATTTACAATGAGTTTATAACATCAAGAATGCAGATAAGATTAAGAACAAGTATACATTGGAGCACATATTTCAACTATGACAACTCAATATTTTTTATTAACATGATTATTATTTTTTAATTTTAATATTTAACTCTTGGACCTGGAAATACTGTTAGGCAAAAGCCAATATAAATTGTAATATATACACAAAAGTTTATGTTTTCCTTGAAACAAAAAGAAACACAATGTCAATGCCTGCTAATATCTCATGTAATAATATGAGTTGGTCATTAGATTGACTAACTCAAAGCTCCTCCAAAATTTATACTTTCCTAATTGTTTTAGGCTTAAATTTCAAAAAGAATTCAATTTAGAGGCAGAAAGTTAGACTTTAAATGAATTTTTGAGAGTTAATTATCCATAGTAGCTGATCTATATGGGACAACTTAAAATCCTACTTCTGCTCCTAACAATAACATTTATAATGGTTTAGGATTTATGCAACAGAATATTCCCCTAACAATGACCAAATAAAGTATTTCACCCTTTTGAAATACTTTAGGAAATAGATATTTTCATGTTCTCCCCCATCACCCTCCCACAGTTAGAATGGCTCAATGAATTTAGGTTCATTAATTTTCTACTTTGACATTTTGTTATATTGTTAATGACTTCTAGAACTCCCCCCAGCATATTCTTATAAATGATCATCCACAGTAGGGAGAAAAGATGGACAAATTGGAGCTTTTCACTTGACTTCCTCTTTCTTTTTATACAGAGAGACTTTTTTTTGAGAAACACCTGAGAATATTTCTTTATGTCATTGAAAAAGTGGGTAACATGTACACTCATAAATTGATTAATGAAAAATGAGATCACTCTAATTTTTTTAGATGATTCCTGATTCAGTCCCTGTTTTAGTTTGCATGGCCACCAAATGTGGATTTTATAAGTGCATAAAGTGGGGTGGTGATTATTATGTCCACAATCAGCAGTGTCTCTTGCACTAGCACAAGATTATCCCTCTAACAATGATGATTTTAGTTTCTCAAAAATCACAGGGCATATTGTATTAGCATCAAATATTTCAATTACAGGAAGGAAAGATTTAAAAGGTCAGGTCTTTATATTGGCTCCAAAAATTTTATATTTATTTCTTTACAACTTCACAAGTTAAGAAAATAATATATGGGACTTCCAGGGAAGATGGTGGAATAGAGTTCTAGACTCAGTCCTTTCACCAAAACAACTATTTTAGCAGGCAGGAACTGTCTGAAACAACTATTTTGAAACCCCAGAGTCTAGAAGAACACTGTACAGCATCCAGGGAAGAGTGGGAGAAAGAGGCTGATAAATGACAATATGGAACTATAAATTGCTTTCTCTGCATGGTGGCTACTAGTGGCCATCCTCCATTCTTGTGGCAGGCTGCAACAAGGTCCAGGCCCTGGCTAGCCACCGCTGACAGAAAGGGACATAGAAATCCTCTTCCCCAAGAACAGAGCTGTGCAGGGCTTATGACTGATCACACCTTTTTATTAGCAAGTTTGCATTGTTGGGCCCCAGCTTTGAGGGCAGCTACTATTTCAATCCGTACTGGATAAAAGCAATTGCAACCATTATTACAACCCTTCCCGGACAGGGGCAGAAGTGATGGAGATTTAAAGATTCAGGGCTTCCTCAGTTCTGTGAGGGAAATTTAGCAGACGGGCTACATTTGCTGGGCAGGCCAGGAAAGTCCAGCTTTGACAAGCCATTGGAGAGGTTTTGGGGCCCTTCCTAACCCCCTCCACAAGGCACTTTGGAGCTGATCAGTGTGTCCTTAGTGGATCCCTGTTCCTGTTTTGGCTGGGAAAGACCGAATTCAGAAAGTCCTCCCAAGGGTGACCTTCCTCCCAGAATTTGCCTACCAGGCAAAAGCAATATGAGAAATTGAAAGAAGTATTAAAAATCTATACAGACACACAGTCTGGGACAAAGGCCTGCAATCTTCAGATACCCAGGAGAGGGAGGTTTTTCTCCTGGGAAACTCTGTCGTTTCCTGGCAAAAGTCCAGGAAAATACAGAGGGCCAGAAAGACAAGGACTACCCTAGACAGTACATTTTCCTTGGGCGGACTTTCCTGATAGGAAAGCTGAAGCTCAAGAAAATCTCTGTCTTATCACCAGCTGGTTACACAAATAAGAAGCAGATATCCCAGGGAGTAAATCTCAGAGTCAACATTTCAAAATAGTAAAATGAACAGTATACAACAAAAGAGTACAAGACAAAGAAAGAAGAAATGATGGCTTATCAAAAGGAAGAGGATAAAAATACATCAAATATCAACATAGAATACAAGAATGTGGGATTACTGAACAAAGCCTTCAAAAAATAATTTTAATAATGTTTAAGAAGATGAAGGAAAGTACAGAAAAAGCACTACAGGATACCAGGAAAACAATGAATGAACAATATGAGTCTAAGGACAGAAATTTTTTAAATGATCCAATCAGGACTACTGGAGTTGAAAGCTAAAATACCTGAAATGAAAAATGTCCAGGAGGGTTTCAAGAGCAGAATGGAGCTGGCAGAAATTAAAACAAACAAACAAACAAAAAAAAAAAACAGTCAACTTGCAGACAAGATAATTGAAATGAGACAGGCTGAGGAGCAGAAAAATATAAGAAATATTAAAATTGAAAATAGCATAAGATAGCTGGGGGACACCATGAAGCATACCAATAAATGTATTACAGGAGTCCCAAAGAGGAGAAGAAAGGGACAGAAGGAATAGTCAAAGAAATAATAACACTGAACTTTTCAAACTAAGCAGATAAGTGAATATGTATATCCAAGAATCTCAGAGAACACCAAGTAGGATAAACATGAGGAAAAATATATCCCGCCATGTATTGATTTCACCATTAAATGCAAAAGACAATGAGATCTGAAAGCTGGAAAAGAAAAGCAATGTGTTACATACAAGGGAGCTGCAGTTAGATTGAGTGGCTATTTCTCATCAGAATCTATGAAAGCATGAAGGCAGTGGGTTGAAATACTTAACGTGCTTAAGGAAAACAAATGCCATCCAAGAATTTTATATTTGGCTAGACTCTCTTCCAAAAATGAGGGAAAGATTAAGATATTCTCAGTTAAACAAAATCTGAGGCAGTACATCACAACTAGACCTGCCATACAAGCAATGCTAAAGGGAGTTCTTTGGACTGAAATGAAAGGTTACTAGACAGTGGTTCAAAGCAGCATAAAGAAATAATACCTGTGGTAAAAACCATTTGAGTAATTTTAAATACCAATATTATTGTATTGTATTGTTTGGTATGTAACTCCACTTCTTACCTCCTACAGGTGCTATGATAAGAATGTTTTAAAAGTCAGGATAAATCTAGGTTTTTGAATATACAATGTAAAAAAATATAAGTGGCAACAAGTACCAAAAAATTAGTGGTGGAACAGAAGGGTATAGGAAAAGTATATGTGCATGCTATTGAAGTTAAGTTGTTATCAAATCAAATATAATTGCTATATATTTACAGTGTTCAATTTTAACCCTATGGCAAACACAAGGAAAACAGATGAAAAATATGTCTACATAGAAATGAGAGGGCACTCATTATGGTGCAAAACAAGAAAGCAAATAAATATAAAAGTAATCTTTAATAGAAGGGACAAAAATGGTATAAGATTTACAAAGGCTAAATCACAAAATGGCAAAAGTAAGATGTGTATTATCAGTAGGAACTTTAAATGTAAATGGATTAAATTATTCAAGCAAAAGGGAAAGATCAGAAGACTGGCTAAAATAAAATAAAATAAAATAAATAAATAAATAAATAAAAATAAAAATGACCCAGCTCCCAACTCTATGCTATCTGAAGGAGATTCACTTTAAATTCAAGAATGCATGTAGGTTGAAAGTTAAAGGCTGGACAATAATATACAATGTAAGTAGTAACCAAAAGAGAGGTGGGTAGCTATACTAATATGAGATAAAATAGACTTTAAATTAATAACATTTACCAGAGACAAAGATGGCCATTACATACTGATAACCGGTACAGTGATAATTATAAATATATATGCACTTAACAACAGAGCCCCAAAATATATGAAGCAAATGCTGACAGATTTGAAGGAAGAAATTGAAAGTTCTACATAAATTATAGAAGATTTTAATACATCACTCTCAATAATGGATAGAACATCTGGTCAGAGATCAATAAGAAAGTACAGGACTTTAATGATACACTAAACCAACTAGACCTAACAGACATATATAGAAAACTTCATCCTATGAAAACAGAATTCACATTCTTCTCAAGTGCACATGGATCACTCTCCAATATAGACAATATGTTGGGTAACAAAACAAGTCTCAATAAACTAAAAAAATATTGAAATCATACAATGTATATTCTCCAAACACAATGGAATGAAGCTAGAAATCAATAACAGATGAAGAAATGGGAAATTCACCAATATGTAGACATTAAACCACATACTCTTAAACAACCAATTGGCTAAAGAAGAAAGCAGAAGCAAAATTAGGACATAAGGTGAATAAAAATGAATATATAACATACCAAAACTTATGGGATAGAGGAAAGGCAGTAATAAAAGGGAAATTTATAGCTCTAAATGCTTACATTAAACAAGAAGAAAGAGCCAAAATGAAAGACCTAACCTCAAAATTCAAAGAATTTTTTGAAAAAAGAAAAAATAGAAGAGTAAACTAAACCAAAGCAAACAGAAGGAAGGAAATAACAAAGATTAGAGCAGAGGTAAATGAATTAGGTAAAAAAATAGAAATAGAATTAAAAAAAGAAAGGAAATGTCGGTTCTTTGAAAAGATCAATAAATGGACAAACTTTTAGCTAGACACAGGAAAAAAGAGAGAGGATACAAATATTGAAAATCAGAAATGAAAAGGTGGACATTACTAAAAATCCCACTAAAATTAAAAAATACTATAAGTCGATACTATGAACAACTGTATGCCAATAAATTAGCTAACCTTGATGAAATGGAAAAATTCTTAGAAACATACAATATACCTATATTGATACAAGAAGAAATAGAATATCTCAACAATCCAATTACTAGTAAAGAGATTAAATCAATAATCAAAAACCTTCCAACAAAGAAAAGCCCTGGACCAGATGGCTTCACAAGATTACTCTACCAAACCTTCCAAGAATACTTATCTCCAATTCTGCTCAAGCTCTTCCAAAAAATGAAGAGAAGGGAATACTCTTTGTCTCATTCTATGAAGTCAAGATCACTTTTGACCAAAGCCCAAAAAAGATATCAGAAGAAAAGAAACTACAGACCAATATCTCTTACAAATTTAGATGCAAAATCCTCAATAAAATACTAGCAAACCAAATTCAACAGCATATTAAAAGGATCATATACCATGATCAAGTGATTTTTATCCCTGGTATGCAATGTTGGCTCAATATAAGAAAATCAATTAATGTAATATACTACATTAACAGAATGAAGGAAACACACACACATACACACATAATCATCTCAACTGATGTAAAATAGGCATTTGACAAGATACAGTACACTTTCTTGATAAATACACTTAGAATACTAGTAATAGAAGGAAACTTCCTCAAGATGATTCAGGGCATATATGAAACGGCTACAGCTAACATCCTAAATAATGGTGAAAGACTGAACATTTTCCCTCTAAGATTAGGAACAAGATAAGGATGCCTACTGTCACCACTATTATTCAAAATTTTACTGAAAGTCTTTGGCAGAGCATTTAGGCAAGAAAAAGAACTAAAAGGCATTCAAATTGGAAAGGAAGAAGTATAATTTCCCCTATTTACAGATGATATGGTCATACAGTATATTTACATACAATAAATTTACATACAGTTAATTCTGAGAAATCCAGAACAAAGCTCCTAGAGCTAATAAATGAATTTAGCAAAGTGACAAGGTAGTGTTTCTATACACAACAATGAATAATTGGAACACGAAATCAAGGGAAAATATCCTTACACAATAGCTACTAAAAGAAGCAAATATTTAGGAAAAAAATCCAAGTTAGGATGTAAAAGACTTGTATTGAGGAAATATTGTTAAAAGTAATTAAAGAAAACCTAAATAATGGAAGGATATTTTGTATTCTTAGATTGGAAGAGTAAACATAATTAAGATGCAAATACTATCCAAAACAATTTACACACTCAATGCATGTGTATTGGAATTTTTTAATTCCAATAAACTTTTTGCAGAAATGGAAAAGCCAATCATCAAATTTATTTGAAAGTGTAAGGGGCTCCAAATAGCTAAAGTCATCTTTAAAAAGAAGAATGAAGTTGGAGAACTCACACTACCTAATCTTAAAACTTATGACGAAGCCACAGTAATAAAAAAAATGGCACAAGGGAAGACATATAGACCAATGGAATAGAACTGAGAGCTCAGAAATCAACCCTCACATTTATGGCCAATTGATTTTGACAAAGTGGCAAAGACTACTCAATTGGAAAGAATAGTCCCTTTGACAAATGATGCTGAGAAAATTGGTCTCCATTTGCAAAAAAGAAAAAGAAAAAAAAAAAGAAGGATCCCTACCTAATACCATATACAAAAAGCAAATAATAATTGACCAAAGTCCTAAATATAAGAGTTAAAATTACTAAACACCTAGAAGAAATTGTAGGGAAGCATCTTCAGGGCCTTGTGTTAGGCAGCGTTTTTTTTTAGATTTTACACCCAAAGCACAAGCAACAAAAGAAAAAATTGATAAATGGATCTCATCATAATCAAAATTTTTGTTCCTCAAAGGACTTTATCATGAACGTAAAAAGATAACCTACACAATGGAAGAAAATATTTGTAACCTCATATCCGATAAAGGATTAATATCCACTACATATACAGAAATCCTTCAACTTAATAACAAAAAGCCTAAAAACCCAGTTTAAAATGTGCCAATGACTTGAACAGATATTATTCCAAAGAAGATATACAAATAGCCAGAAAGCCCATGAAAAGATGTTCAACATCATTAGCCATCAAGGAAATGCAAATCAAAACTGAACTGAGATACCATTTCACACACATTAGGATGACTGCTATTGAAAAAATGGAAAATAATAAGTGTTGGAGAGGATGCAGAGAAATCTGAACCCTTGTTCATTGATGATGGCAGTGTAAAATGGTGCAGCCATTGTGGAAAACAGGTTGGTGCTTTTACTGAAATCTAAATATAGAGCTACCATATGATTTGGCAATCCCACTACTAGGTATTGCAGACAGGGGCTTGAACAAATATTTGCACACCGATGTTCATGGTGGCATTATTCACAATTGCCTAAACATGGAAACAACCCAAGTGTCCATTATCCATCAACAAATGAACGGATAAATAAAATTTGGTATGGTAGAATATTATTTAGCTGTAAAAAGAAATGAAGTCTTGATGCATATGGCAAATGGATGACTATTGAATACATCATGTTGAGTGAAATAAGCCAGACACAAAAGGACAAATATTATGTGATCTTACCGATTTGAAACTATTTGAATAAGCAAATTCATAGAGTCAGAATTTAGAATATAGGTTACCAGAAGATGGGCTAGGAATAGGGAATGGGAAGTTAAGGCTTAAAATGTACAGGTTCCTATTTGGAATGATGGAAATGCTTTAGTTATGGATGGTGGTGTTGGTAGCCCAACACTGTGAATGCAATTAATAGAACTAATATATATATAAATAATAATATAATATATATATATATATTTATATATATCTGAAGATGACTAAAAGTGGGAATTTTAGATTGTATATGTGGTAAAACAATAAATTTTTCTTAAAAAAATCCATGAAACTGCACAGCACAAAGAGTGAACCCTAGGTTAAATTATGTAACTAATAGTACAATTATAAAAATGTGCTATCATCAATTATAACAAATGTTCCATACCAATCAATGTAAGATGTAGGCTGTGGGAATCCTTTATTTTATGCATGATTTTTCTGTAAACCCACAACTTTTCTAGTAAAAGACAAAAAAATGAAAGAAAGTAAGATTTTTTTCGAACATTCTTTATGAAAATATTTGAATATTACTGGAATGTGAGATTTAAAGGATAGGGATTTTCATTTGTTTTATTCACTGATGTGCCCAGTTGTGGCTGGCATGTAATAAGTAGGTATTCAATGAATATTTGTTGATTGTGTATTCAAGAACCATAAGGACTTTTTTATATATGAAAAGAGGAGAAAGCTATAGCAAGAGTGGAATTTGTTAAAATGTGAAGGAAAAAAAAAAAAAAAAAAAAAAAAGAACACCACATGAGTTTCTCAAGACCTAATTTGGGTGCCTGAAAGTATTTGGATGTATTTTGCTTCCCAATTTATTATGATTTAGTCTCACAAAAACTGCCACAAAGGAAGATGAGACATCTCTGCTCTACCCTTCAAAGCATTCCTCTTTGCTCTGAAGGTAGACTGATCACATGGTGTATCAGTGAAGAAAATAACATCTTTAATATGTATTTAATCATTTTTTAATCCCTCTTCGTACTTCGCCTCACTCAAAGGTTCTTTTTATATGTTATTTATATATGTGGAGCCATGTTTTTAACCATATGAGACAATGTGAAAAAGTCTTCTAAGTAAGTTGTTCAATTGATCATAGAATTTTAGGTTTTGAAAAGTAATAAAAATCCCAGGCAGCAATAAAATAAAGGTCTGATATTGAAATCAGTCTACTGGTTCTAAGCTTGCTCATTCATTAGAAGAGAGATGCACTCTTGGATTTTCTAATGTATAATGGAAATATAAAAATCTATGCGAACCTTTCATTATGCATATGGGAATTTTGAAAAACTCAGGCAAAATTGTTGTTGTAGTTATATTGTCATTTTTGCTGCTGATAATACTATGAATACATCTCTCACTACTCATTTTTAGATAAAGATATTCTCTAAATGTTTTTTAGTTATGTTTTTGTTTTTAAAGAAGCTTTAGATTACATAAATGCTACATCAAAAACATAGGGGATTCCCATATATCCCACCACCTTCCACTCCTACCCTTTCCTCCATTAGCAATATCTTTCATTAGTGTGGTACATTTGTTACAATTGATGAGCATACATTAAATTATTGTTACTAACCATGGATTATAGTTTACATTATAGTTTATACTTTGCACTACACAATTTTATAGCTTTTGAGAAAATGTATAATTGCTTTTATCTGTCATTGCAATGTCATGCAGGACAATTCCAATGTCCCCAAAGTACCCCGTGTTACACTTTTCTCCCCTCTCCCTTCCCTCAGAACCTCTGGTGGCCACTGCCTTTATATCAATGACACATCATTTTTGATGTACTCAGTGTCTTAAATCTCTAATTAGGCTCAGTCTAATTATAAGAGAAAGTCTGTATGCTACCACTTTTAAGACATTTGAGGAAGAAAGTGGCCTTCATGTGAGGAAAGACCCAGGAACACTGGGGGAAAATGCAGGAAATGTCCAGAAAATGTAATGATTGATGGCACAGCAAATTTGAAGTTAATATTAACACCACATTCATAGGAAATTTTTAAAGTTAGGGAATAATTCAAGTTTTCTAATTCATTAACTTTATTCTAAAATTTAAAGCCCTCTCCTATCTCATCTTACTTCACTAATTTGATACACTAACAAAGCAAGTAGTCTTTAGAATTAAGTTATATGATTAATATTTATATTTATCTTTTACACATGATGCCCAATATAGCATTTAAATTTCCATTTAAATTAATTAAAATTTAAAAAATTAAAAATCAATTCAGTTAAAGGGCCACATTCAAATGCTAAAGAGCCATGTGTGACTTCTAGCTGCTTTATTGTACAGTATTGATAAAAAAATTTCCTTAATCACAGAAAGTACTATTAAGCAGTGCCATATACCAACAATGTATTTAACTATATCCTGCATTTCAGTCTCTGGATCAAATATTCTAAATACATGTTCTTGTAGGGAAGTTGAGATAAGAATAATATTCTTTGATAAGCAACGACCTTCCTTTTTCTGATAAAATTTGAACCACTTTTATTCATATTTTTATATATTTTTTACCAGTTCCAACATTGTTTTCTCTGATTGTACTCTCATTTCTTCCCTCTATTCTCTACCCACTGGGTTCACAAAGAGATTGATTATCCCAAAACTCTGATCTGGACTTCAAATTTCTAATCAACAATTTCCATCCTTACTACTTCCTTATCCCTGTCACTTTCTCACTTTATCCATGAATTGTCTATATTTGGACATTATGTTTGGCCTTCATGGTCTTCTATACCCTTTCGTATACTTGGCTTTCTTACTTTTTCTACCTCTTTCACTGTCACTTCCTACTTTTACTTTTACTTTTTGAACAGCTTTGTGCTTCTGGGCACCTAGAATCAAATCAATTTTATCATTAAATATTATCAAATACCAAGACTATATACAGCAATATAACATAATATCCTCCATTCCAATCGATGCCTAAGAAACACATTTAATTTCCAACTAAATGTTCCCTAGCCTGATATATGTACTCAGTTCTCTAATCTAAATTTTGGCAGTATAGTCTATAAATATCCCTTATCCAATGGTCATCACATCACATTTTACCTATAGATTTAATTTAAGACTTCAAAGGATTGTGCCAAGTTTTATCTATCTTTGTGTCTTGTGTGGCACTTCACAGGGAAATCTGCAACCATTAGCTTGCTTCTGTCAATACATTTCTTTCATTGTTGACAATGTTGTGTTGAAGTTACCATGAATATATTGCAAGTTTACCAGGCAGCCAAAATTCCCTTAACATTCAGTCACAAGCTATTGCAGTACTAAAAGATGGTAAAATGTATCAAAACTCAGGTATGAAAGATCAGAAATATGTAGGATTTCAGAAATATGTTTTTTTATCACTAGCTTTTTCTCTGTCTACAACGCTATACATTTTTATATATCCACCTAATATTTATAAAATATTATTTTCTTGAGCAAGAAATGCTTGTATCCTTGACAAGCCAAACAGTAGAACTACCATTTCCTGTCTGATCTCTGCCACCTCTCTCCTCCCCACTTCCCTATATCACTGTATCACTGTTCCAATGGTGTAGTCAATTATCAAATGAGAATTGCTCTCCAGTTTCTGCTTACAGGGAGGGCAACAGTTCAGGCATCACAAAATGATTTTGAAGTCAATCTGCCACAAAAGGAGATTGTAGATTTTCTTCATAAACACTCATTTCCCAAAAAATGTGATCTCTGCATTTCTGCTAGTCCTCCACATGTGCTAAAAAGAGCAAGAGGAAGTTTAAGAGAGGAGTGGATTGTTAATAGAGTCAATTCTTAAATGGTAATCTCTCAGTAAACCTTACAGTGGCATATCTAGTGTGAGAATTTATCAGGCAGAATTCTAAGATGGTCCCCATGATCACCACTCCAGATCACCACTGCATGTTTGCAGATGTAATTAAAGTTATTTAATTGACATTAAGATATAAAACTTGGATAGGCTTGATCTAAGCACATGAGACTTCTAAAAGCAGAGAATATTCTCTGGTTGGTAGCAGAAAAGGAAATTAGAAAGAGTTGAAATGTGAGAGGGATTTGATGCAAAGGCCATTTTCAGTTGCTACGTTCAAAGTAGCCAAGGGGCAACAATCTGAGCACAGTCCCAGGTTGACAGTGGGCAAGAATACAAGTCCTTCAGCCCTACAACTGCAAGGAATTGAATTCTGCTGACAATTTGAATGGGCTTCTAAGGGGAATTCTTCCCTAAAGCTGAGAGCTTCCATATAAGAACCCAGCCTATGCAAATCCTTGATTTCAGCTTTGTGAACCCTAAGCAGAAACTAGTGGAGCCTAGTCAGACTTCTGACCCAGAGAACAGTGAGCTAATATGCACTACTACTGGAAACAGCAAACACATGGTGCTTACATCATGCCACTTTGAAACACTTCTAAACCTTTCACAAACATAATTAGCTCATAAAAATGAATGGAAAAGGTACTGTTATTATTTCCAATAGATAAAGAAACTGAGGTACATGGATATTAAGTAACTTACCAAAGTCACAAAGGTAGTAAGCAGTAGAATTGGTCTTGAAAGCCAGGAATCTGACTGCAGATGTCAGTAAATTACAGATTATATTAATATATTGTAAAGATAATTTGAAACACATGCATACACATTGCATTTATCTGTGACTCTTTAAATCTAGTTACTTTTAATATTTTATTTATTTATTGTAAACTCCTAGATGTGTGGTTGCTACTGTGGCTGAATTCATCCATTCAGCAAATATCTAGACAGTGCTATAGAGAAAGCATGAGCTCTCAAAGTTTCAAGTATAAAATGTAAAACAAGACCAACACTGATCATGACCTAATTAAATTTGTAGCCTAATAAAAAAAAAAGGCCATAAGTAAATAATTTAATGTCATAGTATATTCTTTTGAGAATGATGAGGTTGCTTCCTCACTACCCTAAATCAACTTTCCTTTACTCATTACCACTAGAATGACAGTGGTTTTTGTCTTGTCTTTCTTTCTTGTTCTTTGCTTCCTTGATTTCATTTCTTGTTTTTGTTTATATTTTTGTTCCTGTTGTTTAGGTCTTCTCTGCTCACTATTGTATTTTCAGTACCTAGAAGAGGATTTGATGTATAGTGTAATAAACCAATAGTTGCAATAACAAGGAAATGTATAAGAGGATAGATTACTTTCTAAACCATAGGTTGGGCAGTGATAGTTTTGATAAGAACTTTTCTCATTAATAAGTCATATGTTTTCAAAGTAGAAATGATAATATTTAAAATCAGAGTGATATTAAGGTTTCTCCTTCTGGAGAGCTTGCAAAAGGGTGCAAAATACCAGAATTCCTGCTCTAAGAATAAGTGAACACCAGGTAAATTGATGCAATTAACTGAATCAAATTCCAGCAAAGAAAAAAATTTCATCTCTCACCATTATATTATGATGTCAGCTGTAGGTTTTTTGTTGATGCCTTTTATTAGGTGTTAAACCTCTGTTTTATTCCTAGTTTGCTGAGAATTTTTATCATGAATTAATGTTGAATTTTGACAAATGCTTTCTGCAACTATTAATATGATGTCTTTTTCTTCTTTAGTTTGATAAGATGATATAGTGATTTTAGAATTTTGAGTATCCTTGCCTATTGGGGAAAAATCTGAATAGATTGTATGGTATTATTCATTTGTATATTGCTGTATTTTATTTGTTCATGTTTTCTTTAGGATTTTTCATCTATATTTATGAGCAATATTATTCTTCAATTCCTTGTAGCTACTGTCTGATTTTGGTATCAGCCTAACACTGGTCTCATAAAACAAGATGGGAAGAGTCCCCTCTTCTACACTCTAGAAAATACTGTATAGAATTATGGCTTTCTAAAAAACATTTTTTAGATTTTGCCACTGAAACCATATGAATCTGCGGTTTTCATTGTTGGAAAGTTTTTAATTAAACTTTGATATTTACTTTGTTTATAACTATTCAGATTTTTGGTTTTTCAGTGAGGTTTGGTACATTAGGCTTGTTATGGCATTGGTCAATTTTATTTAAGTTTTTGAATATATGGATATATTGTTGTTTATGATATTGTCTTATTATCCTTTCAAAGTCTGTGCTTTCTGTTGGTAACAATTTTTGCATTCTGCATAGTGGTTATTTATATATTATTTATTTATTTATTTTGGTTAGTTTGTAAGGTATGTAATCAATTTTACCGATCTTTTCAAAGACACAGCTTTTGGTTTTATTGATTTCTCCAATAGATTTGCTGTATTCAATTTCATTGATTTCTCCTTTTATGGTTATTATTTTTCTATCACTTCCTTGCCTTATGTTTAATTCACTCTTTTCCTTTTTTTTCCTTTAAGGTGCAAAGTTTAGATGATTGATTTGAGACCTTTCTTCTTCCCTAATGTAGGCATTTAATGGTATAAATTTTCTCTAAGTTCTGTTCTAACTGCATCTCACAAATTTTGATATTCTTGGCTAAAATATTTTCTGATTTCCTTTGGGACTCTCTTTTGCCTATATGTTATTTAAAATATGTTAATTTCTTATGCGGGAATTCTCCAGGTTTATTTCTATTATTGATTTCTAATTTAACTTCATAATAGTCAGAGAACACTCTTTAAGTGATTTCAGTTTATTTTTAATTTGTGAAGCTTGGTTTTATCGCACATACTACGATCTATGATTGTGAATGCTTCATGTGCCCTTGGAAAAAAAATATGCATTACTGCTGTTTGGACAGGTTTTTTAATAGTCAAATATATAAAAATTGGTCAGTATAATTATTCAAGTCTTCCATATCCTTGATGATTTCCTGTCTACTTGGTCTATTAATTGCAGTGAGGGAGGTACTTAAATTCATATTTAAGTATAATTTCAAATTTGCCTATTGGTTATATCAGTGATTCAAGTTTTAGATCACTTATATTTTATGTAATTATTGATATAGTTTGGATTTAAGTCTACCACTTCATTATTTGTTATGTGTTTTTCCTTTTTTTCTCATTATCTGTTCTCTCTTTTCAGCCTTCTTTTGCATTACTTTTAAATTTAGAGTTCCAATTTTAATAAACATACTATTTTTTTGCTACATGTCATTGTATTTTATTTTTAGTGGTTGCTATCTTATAGTCTACTTATAGTTGTCATTTTACCACTTCAAAGAAATTGTAGAAACCTTACTTTAATATCAATCACTTTACTTTCTGGATTTTACTTTTTGGATTTTCATACATAATATATCCAGATATCTGAAGTCCACCAGAATATATTATAATTTTAGCTTTCAACAGTTTTACATGTTTTAAAATAGCCTTTAATGTTCACCCAGTATTTATTTGTCTTTACAGTCAATTGTTTTTATTTCTGATGCTTTCTTTTAAAAATAAAATTCTATGTTTTCTTCTGTTAGCATTTCTCTTTAGCTTGAAAACTTCCCTTAACATTTATTTTAAAGCAGGTCCACTGGTGAGGATTCTTTCAGTTTTCTTTTCACCTGAGAAGTCTTTGTTTTTCCTTATTCCTCAAGGATATTTTCACTTGGTATAGAATTCTGTGTTGACTTTTTTTTTCTTTCAGCACTTTAAAAAAATTGTTCTATTGTTTTCTGTCTTTCCATGGGTTTCTGATGTGAAATCCATATTTATTCAAATCATTGTTGCTGTATGTTTGTAATGTGTTTTTACTCGGGGTGCTTAAAAGGTATTTTTCTTTATCTTTGTTTCAGAAGTTTTCATTTGATGTATCTTGGTATGCTTTTCTTTGAGTTTATACTCTTTGGAGTTTGCTGAGCTTCTTGAATCTGAAATTTATGTTTTGCACCAATTTTGGAATATTGTCAACCATTATTTCTTCAAATATACTCCTCCACTTCTTCTGGGACTCAAGTGACAGAAATGTTAGATCAGAAATCTCAGATCTTTGTTTAATTTTTTAATCTATTTTTTTCTCTGTTCATCAGATTGGGTAATTTCTTTTGATCTGTCTTTCTTCCTCCAACATATCCATTCTACTATTGAGTCTACTTGTT
This sequence comes from Tolypeutes matacus, assembly GCA_026826555.1. NCBI lineage: Eukaryota > Metazoa > Chordata > Mammalia > Cingulata > Chlamyphoridae > Tolypeutes > Tolypeutes matacus. Next base: position 9,905,588 of record JAKSZT010007815.1, on the reverse strand, counting down.
ATATTTTAATTTCATATATTTTTATGTTCTAAATTTTCCTTTTTTTCTCATATATTATCTATTCAGTGCAGAATATTTTTCAGCTCTTCTCTCCCTTTTGTTCAAATTTATTCAACTTTACTTCTTGCAGCATAGCTATAATACCTATTTTAGCTTGTTTGATAATTCAAGCATCTGCATCATTTGGAGATTGGTATCTGATGATTGACTTTTATGTGAGGAAAATTAGATTTAATTCTTTAATTAGAGTTATTTATTAATCAGATGTTCCTGCTTTTTTGTATCTCAAGTAATTTTGGATTGTGCCCTGGGAATTTTAAATATCACATTGTAAGAATCTGTGTACTGTTAAATCCTTTGGGGCATATTGATTTGTTGATTTTAGCAGGCAATCAACCCAATTAAGTTCAGCTTACAAGTTGTGGTGGCAATAGTTCCAATGTTAGCTCAGTTTTCAAAGTCTTTGTTTGGCTCTTTGTGTCTGTCCAACACATCAATGTCAAAGGTTAGTTTGAAACATATATGGATAGGTAGTGCTTTATATCATAGCTCTCTTCTCAGCCTTTATTAGGCTTCTGTGGGTCTTGCCCATGTATGCTCGATTAATGTGTTACACAGGACTTGGATTCCATCACACACAGTGTAAGGACCTTCTCTCTCTAGCTCCCTTCCCTCAGGGATTTCCTCAACACTATTCAGGTACCAGGGACCCATATTCATGGCTTCTCTGTTCAGAAAAATGGTATTTTGATTGGACTTTTACCTGTTTGGAAAGAAAAATAGAGACAAGATGAACAAAGTGGAATAAAACAAGAATTCCCCTTGGACTTTCCAATTCAAAGGAGCTCTTTTTCTGCCGTTCAGCTGAAACAGAGGGTTTCTTTCAGAGATTTTGTTGTCTGCCTGATTTACAGTTTCATTAATTAACGCAACCTTGGGAAAAAGACAAAAAAATTAAAGGAAGAAAAAAAAAAAAAAAAAAAAAACCCCAAGCAAACAGAAAACTCCCCACAGTAGTTTGTTCTTCAAATTTTGATTTCTCTTCCAAACCTACCCACTGTTCTTTACTTTTCACCATCCTTAGGTAGTTGCTTTTGAATATTGTCCAAAATTTTTAGTAGAAGTCAGTGGGAGAGAGAGATTTGTACTAAGCTAATTCCATCTTTGCTGGCACTGTCACACTCTTATGTTTTTAATTTCATATTGTAATTTTCAATTCTGGAAGTTTTGTTTGGATATTTTTCAAACTACCATGTTACTTTTTATACTTTCACGTTCCCGTCAGGTATGTTAAAATTTGCCATTTGTTACTTTTTTTAAAAAAAGGACAAAGCCTATTTTCAAGAAAACTCAATGCCCTAAAGTCTATATGGATCAAATGACTTTTTTATTGTTATTGATTCTAGTTCATATTCAAGTTACTTTTTCTGAGGTGACTATTAACATTCAACTTCTTGTTAATTTTGCCTAAGAAAATGATATTTCAATAGTTTAAATATACTCAAACCAAGTTAAAGATTTGACAGTCCTGGACCACCTAACTTACGTGTATCAACAAAACCAATCCACATGAAGGGCATCTGAGGAAAAAGTTTCTATTTTCATTTTCTTTGCCTTTTCTATCTCTTATTCTGCAGCACATAGGACAGTTTATTGCAGTTGGGGGTAGAATGTGGAAAACAAGGCTAAAGCTGGTTTGCCATTATCCCAAGGTGAAGCTTTCTGGGGTTTCATTTGAAAGTAGGAAAGGTGTCTCAGAGGAATAGCTATCTTGTTTGGATACTGGACATTGATCTTTACTCTCTAGCTCTCAAATGCTTACTGTAGACATGGATGTATTCAGAATATAATTGGCTTTACTGCTTTATTACTCCATCTTCCTCTCTGGTTATAGATTTTTGATCCAAATATTGGCCTGCAAGTTTTCTGCTTTCTTTTTGGATCTTCAAAAAATATATCTAAATACAACATTTTAATTATTTTTAGCAAAATATTTGGTTTAAAAACTAGCTGTCCACTGAAGTAAAGTGGAATTCTTTCACTAAGACTCTTTAGGGACAGAGTCAATTTGTTAGAAGACTCAATATTCATCAAAACCCATCAACTATATGAAGTATCCCTCCCTTAGGGCATGAGAGGATAATTTAATAATTTATATTGAAAAAAATCTCTCTTCATAATATGAGTTATTTTTAACCTAGCAGAAATACAATGTAAGGAACAGTTATGCCACAGGGTTTTTCTCTCTCCTAAAAAATTCTGAGTATATAATATCCTATCCCTTTGAAATATGTGCCAAAAATAGTTGTTTATTTCTTTTTCCAGCTTTGAAATGTACTCTTTTTATTCACATTCCTAGATGATAATTTAATATTCAGTTTAAAGTATAATTTGCTAATAAGTACTAAAGTCAAGACTACAATTGTTAGTGAGCTTTATTACTGAGGATGTATTAAATCAAGTGAGAAGGGAAACAAATTAATGAATCTAATTGTTCTCCACTCCAGGCAGTAATGTTCAGAGGTTAACAAATCCAGCAAGATTTTCACAGAGAGCCTGGAAAAAGTGGCTTTTAAAGCAGTTAAAGTATGCTGCTATGTGACATCTGAAGAACCCAGGGGCCACTTTTAATTACTAGAAAACCTCTTATATCTCATCATTTAATAGATTCTTAGTTCTCATTTCCATCAAGAGACTTTGATGTCATGCTTATAATTTTATGGCTTAAAATCTTTACTAATGCCCATACTTGTTTCATTATAAACTTTATTAAGATTAACACACACATTCCCAAATGATCTCCAATTTAGTTGTCATTAATTAACAACATGATTAATTAAAGGGCATATGAGAAAACAAAGAGTATGCTAAGTTCCATAACCAGAGAGAAAGAGAGACCTTACTGATTTCAAAATGGCCATGAGTTGTAAAGTGCCAAGAGACCAATGATCATTTCATAATGAATTATATACTAAATGTAAAATGCTAATTGTTAAAGTTCATTTTAGAATAAGGAAAATATTAATACATTTCTTTAAAAAATCTAGATGCCTTTTTGGCTGGATCTAACATATATTAACTATGCAATACATACTTTATGAATGTGTGAATAATACTAATATCCGTAAGCAGAGAATTCAAATCCTCATTGATTATTTTATTATGTGTGCAACAAAGTGCACAGAGGGAAATGAAAAGTGCATGGATGGAAAGATAGGCATATGAGAAGTAGGAAGAGAGTTATGAACAAGCTACACAAATATTAGAAACATAAATATTAAATGTAATTTAGGTTATGCAGATCTCAGTATATAAAAGTTAAATTTATAAGTTATTTCTTATTTGACATTTTAATTATTCAAGCATTTTCAATTTTAATTCAAATAGAAGTTTGAAATTACCATTAATTATATTATTATTAAACAAACCAAATAGTTTTAAAAATCTTGTCTTGAGGCATGGATAGAAATATTTTTCCTGAAAACTAAGGTCATTGAATTACAAATTTTACCCATGGTCATTACTTATAATTTGTTATCATTAAATAGATCAAAATCCACTTTATGGACAATCAGAGATCTGGAGAAAAATGGGGGGTATAGATTTTTTTTGTCAAACAAATATAACTCCAAATTTCTATGTACATTCAAAGGTGCATGATAAACTTGGAGTTTTCATTGATTCATTCATTATTTCATTCATTTAACAGCAATTTAATATGTCAATCATTAAACTTAGAGTTGCGAATAAAAGGTGAACAAGACATGATGACAGCCTACAGTTCAGAAGTGAAAGAAATATGACAATGACAAATGGAAGTTCAAAAGTTACAGAGGTTGGAATGTGACCACATGAGGAGTCTTACTTTAGAGAGCAGAAAATGAGAATTTTAACACAAGGATGAAAATAAAAAATTAATTTTTCTTCCACCAGAACAACACTATGAGTATGTTAAACTGGAAGCAGATTTGGGGTTTCTAGAAAATAATTAATACAGCCTTTTTTGTGTAACAATACTGTGGCAGTTTGATATTGTTTATGAATTCCAAAAATAGATATTAGATTGTGCTTGTAAACTGGTCTTTTCCTCTGGGCATATTAGTTTATTTTGGATTCAGAGATTTCACTTTTACTTGATTAAATAATGGTTAAGGCTTTGATTGGGCATGTCAGTAGGATGTTGAGTCTCTGCCCCCTTTGTGGGTGGGGACTCATAGAGAAAGGAAGGTGAGAGTTTTGATCCTGGAGTCTGAGAAGTAAACACACAGAGAAGCAGATACATGAGGAAAGAGAAAAGGCTCCATTAGACACAGCAGAGACCCCAGGAAGAGAGATGAGTTGTTTGCTGGATAGTCTACAGCTGCCTTGGGGAGAGAGCAGAGCAGCTGAGCTCAGGAGAGAAATGAGGCCTGGGAAGAGAAGAACCCAGAAAGCCTGAACTCTTGGCAGACGTCAGCAGCCTTCTTGCTCCAACACGTGGCAACAGATTTTGGTGAGGGAAGTAACTTATGCTTTATGGCCCGGTAACTGAAAGCTTCTACCCCAAATAAATACCCTTCATAAAAGCCAACAAATTTCTGGTATTTTGCATCAGCACCCCTTTGGCTGACTAATACAAATACTGATTACTAATGGGAATCCAATCTATTATGAGAGTGGAGAGTAAAATGTGAAAGGTTATATACACATACACACACACACATATGCAGAGAGAAAGAAAGGGAACTGTGTATGAATCGACAGTCAATTAATGGAGGGGACATAGCATGTGTAGGAAGGGGGAAGTTATAGTAATTGTAGATAAGAAGAAATCTGATCTGAAAAGGGAAATCAATGTAGATGCAGATTTCCTTTTTAAGGGTTTAGACTTAACACAGTCAGTAAGTGTGCTGTCTTGGAGGAAGACTGTAATGCAGCTTCTTGAAGAAGCATATTCCAGGCAAAGCTGATAATAAGGTCAGAGGCATTGAGGTTCTTGTTGCTTCAAGGAAGAATAAGAGGGCTGTGAAGAAGAGGAAAGTGGGAGGAAAGAAAAGATACAGCAGAAAGCCAGATCATGTTGAGTCTTATAGGCAAGAATGTAAGCCTTTCATATAAGTATATTGGAAGTCCTTAGAATGTGTTAAAAGAAATAAAATATAATCGAGTTTCAATGGCTAAGAGATTTACAATGGAATAAGGAGGTCATTCGGGACGTTACTCTGAGGCAGGTCTCAATCAGATATCACAAACTGCAAAAGTATGCAAAGTCTCAAGCAACAATATTCCTCAATATCCCAAAGACATCCAGACCATAAAATAAACCACAAGATAAAGAAATCAGTTAACTACTTAACTTGAAGGACAACTAGAGTACCCAAAATAGCCACCAACCAAAACCAACATGTCTATTGTTCTTTTCCTTTAAAGGTCCTTCCCTGGAAATGCCAGGATGGGCCACAATTGGGTTGTTACCTGAATCTGTGCTTCTGGAATTGCAATTTTCAGACTCCAAATAATTGCCTTTGTTGCCTTGTAGTTTAGTTTGTTGTTTCTAGGTTGACAAGTGTATTGTTCAATTCGGTGCTATGATCTAAGTTCCATGTATTTTAGACAATTACTGTGGGTAAGGATATATAATAAACAAGGGTGGAAGCAGGGAGACCATTTAAGAGGCTACTGAAATAAAATATGAGAAAGATTATTATCTTTATTTTGAATCAGACTTAAGAAAGATTTTAGAGATCAAGGGTCATTAAAAGTGGACTGTGAAATATATGTAAAAGTACAAGGTAGAGTCTGATATGGGGAGAAACTGGTGTGGGCACTGAGGAAGAAGGGCTCTAGAGATAGGAAACAGCATAAACAAAGGCAAGTGTATGAAAGTTCAAGATGTGTTCTGGGATGAGTATTCCAGAATTTAGCAAGAGTAGGATTTGTGAGAGGAATTACATGGACATGAGACTATAGAAAACACAGAAGTGAGAGATTGAATTGTCTTATTTGGTGCTAATAATTGGTCCTATTGATTGCTAAGGGATATTGTTCACAGTACAAGGGGTCCAAAAGAGAAGGGGAAGAGATCCAATTGTGTCTGTTATTCTAAAGAAGACAATCTGCTCTGGTCCTCCTTAGGATAATAACTTTGCCGGAGGGGAGAGACACCTGTACTGTCTGAGGGTGGGGTATTTATACAACTCAGGGGAGAGGGTCCTGCCAATGAAAGTTCCTGATTGATAAGTAGCTGAGGTTGCTTGTTCCCAGTTTCTGGGTTTAAGGTATAATTAGGCCTTTCATTAGATCTAAAATCTTTCCTGGGATGTGGAATGGAAACATTGAAATATGTGCACACAATAAAAAAGGAGGTGGGAGTAGGCTAAGGCTGGGAGATGGCCGTTAGGTTTATCCATGATTTCCCCAGCAAGCTTCTCTAATGATTTTTCTTTTCATTTCATGTATTGTACTTATTAACTTCAGAGTTTGTATTTAGTTATTTTTTATAATTTTTATCTCTTTATTAATATTAGGTATTTGTTCAGCCATTGTTCTCATACTTTACTTCCATTCCTTAATTATGATTTCTTTAGTTCTTTGAACATATTTACCATAGCTGACTTAAAATCTTTGTCTTATTAATCCAACTTCAAGTTTCCTTCAGGGACAGCTCTTGAGTGCTCATTTTCTGTGTTTGGGCCATACTTTCCTGTTTCTAGGCATGTCTTGGTATGTTTTTTGTTGAAAGCTGAGCATTTTACATGATGTGATAAATATGGCAATCATATCTCTCCCCGCCCTCTCCTAGGGTTTGTTGTTTTTTGGTATTGTTGCTTTTTTTGTTGTTATTTAATGATTTTCCTGGGCTAATAATTCTGTAAAGTCTGTATTCCTTGTATGTGGCCACAGAATTCTAGGCTGTTTGCTTAGTGTTCAGCTAATGATTGAACATAGATTTCTTTAAATTCCTTGACTCAGTAACTCCCACTCTTTGCCAAGGGGATGGTGTATGTGTTAGGACATACATTAAACCCTCTAGCAGTTTACATTTCTGCTTTATCATCCTGCTTATGCAGAACCTCAAAGATAGACAGAAGTATAACATTCATGTTTTCTCAGTGGATTCTTGCTTATGCACACTGCCCTGTCCATGTGCCTTGCCCTTTAGAATTCCAAGAAAGCACGGAGCATCTCAAAGCCCCCTATGAACATGTTTTCTTTTAAAGTTTTGGCTGGTTTCTTTGCCCCAACTTGTAACACTCCCTTACACAGGTGCAATCTTAAACAATTTCTGCTGACTGCTTTTGACAATCATCCTGGGAATTGGGCTCTTTCAATTGAGAAAATCCTAATCAACTCACAGAAAGACAAATATTGTGAATTGGGATTTTTCAGGGTGCTAACTGAAAAATCATTATTGACAAATTTCTGGGTAAAGTGCTTTTGAGAGCTCTAAACCCATTCAACTCCTTCCAATGTCTGTGCTAAACACCTGCTTTTCAAAGTCACCATTTTCACAACATTTTTAAAGGCTTTCAAATATGGACCCAGGGAGAGGGGGATGGGATGGAGAATATTAAACACAATGTTTGCTGTTCATATTGAGATACAGCCATTTTTAAATAGACATTTTTAGAATGTTATAATACATTAGTTAATTTCCAGAGTTATGAAAATTTTGAGATATATATATATATATATATATATATACTTTTGATATATATATATATATATATACACTCTTCTCATTGTTTTTATAAAAGAAGACATTTTTAAGGAGGACCTTAATTTTCCATCTACAAGTACATTTCAAAAAATACTATATTTTAAAGTAGAATTTACACAAGCTTTATTATTTTTTTTTATAATTAAATCCAAAAAACTTAAAAATGGATCTTAAAAAGGGATGAAAATCCTAACATTTGGAAATTGAGAAATGCAATGCTGGAGAAATATTTTCAAAAATAAAAATTCAAAAATGAAATTATAAACCCTCTAGAAACTATAAGAGTTAAGCAAATCACACCAAAAGTTAGAATATAACAAAAGGTGTACACAGAAAAATTTGTAGATGTAAATACCTTGATTCTTAAAGAAGGATAACAAAAATAAAGCAAAGGACTACATTTAGTGATTTAGAAAATGACTAGTACAACTTAAATGAAACAGGAAATATATTTAATAAAGTTAAACATGAAATAAAAGAAATATAAAAGAGTAAACATAACAAAAATAAATCCAAAATATGTTACTTTGATTAAGCTTATAGAAGCTAAGCACCTGGTAACTCTGGTTAATGGAGGCAAGGGGCAGACAAGGGACAAAATGTAAAGGTGAAAAACAAACACCAAGATTAAAAACGAGAAAATAGTAACCATGGATGAAGGAAAGATTAAAATAATTGTGAAAGAAAATTGTGAGAAATTTTATGGCAATAAATGTGAAGCAGAGATGCCAAAATTGTCCCAATAGACATTAATAGATCGATTGCCATTGAAAAGGCAGCAGGGCAAGAAGAAGCCACAGCTGAGGTCTAACCTTTGAAAAAGGTGTTATAGATGAGAATTCTCTGAATTCATTTTATAGAGTCAATGCAAAATTATTGCTAAAATCTGAAAATATTGATGCAAAAAAGGGGGAAAATAAATAATCTTATTTGTCAAAATTTATGTAAGGTTGCCAGATAAAACACAGGATGCCTAGTTTAATTTCAATTTCATATAATTATGAAATATCTTTGTATAAATATATCCAAACATTGCATGAGACATACTTACACAAAATTTATGTGCTGTTTATCTGAAATTCAAATTTAACTGGGTGTCCTGAACTTAAATTGACAAATATAACAATGCTTTATGGATGTCAGATTTCTAAACATTATATTAGCCAATGGATTCCACCAATGTATCAATAAATTTTATTACACTATTATGATTAAGTAAATTTTATTCTAGAGATGAAAAAGCAGTTGTAACAATAAGAAATTTATTCATATAATCCATTAAATTAATCAATATAAGCCTAGGATTTTTCAGCAGAATCTTAAAAGTCACTTGTCAACTTGACTCCAAATCTAATTTTATATAAATAAAATATTTTTATATTTTATATATGTATTTAGATTTTATTCATATTATTATATAACATATGTATTATCTATATTTTACATTATATAATAATGCCATTAAGTAATTATGTTAAAAAAATTCCCAACACCCTGTTTAAAAAGATCCTAAAACTCCCTGATAGTTACAAAAAAGAAAATTAAAGTAAATTAAAAATTAATAAATTAAATATTTTGCTGGCAAGGATGATAAGAAAGTGTTCATCCCATACATGACTGGAGAAACTTAATTGGATGGCCATTTTCTAAAGTAATCTGATGATATTTATTAAAACTAAAATTGCATATACCCTTAACTTATCAATCTCATTCTGGAGTCTGTATGGCACTGAAATAAATGAGTAAATATATGAAGATGTATATAATTATTAAGTATTTTGTGGTAAAAAGAAAATATAAATAAATGCTCATTAGTGGAATTTTAAATTATTTATTGAAGAAGAAAGATGAAGAAAAATGTTTACATATATGAATTTTATAACACAATAATGCCAATAATCCTGCATATTAATCTGTACTGTGTGTTTGTTTACACCTATATACTTGTCTATATATACAAGTATTTTGAGAAAAATATAATGTGGAGATACTATATAAAATACATAAACAAATTGTTAACATGATTTCCCAAATTGGGGTGATATAGGGGTAGAAAAGTAACAGGGACAAGAAGCTAACAAAAAAGAAAAAAATAACTGTGCTTAAATGCGTTCTGTTTTGATCTCATTTATGCATTCATTTATAACTATGCAAGTGTATGTAGTCATATTATTTTAGTGCTGTTTGTCTTCTTTGACTTTATATTGATTATTTTTATGATATACATTATCTGTAATCTTATTTGCTAAAGCCCATATGTAGCCAATAGATAGTTTACATGTGCATGGCTTACTTTGTTTGTGTGTGTTTAAAAATATTTAATTTTATTTTACTAATTTTATTATTTTACTTATTAATGCAGGGGTTTCAGCTTGGAATGAAATACATATGTTCAATTCTATTGCCATGTGGGTTTAAGGATCTCAATTTTCAGCTTTTTCCATACGCATGCATTTATTTACTCAGCAATTGTTCATTCAATAGCCACCAAGCTAGATGCTAAGGGTATAGAACCAAAAAGAAATCTTTTAACTAGATTTTAAAGAGATACAAAAACTATAACAGATTGTTGTTATCATTCTTAGTTTGGTTACAACAGAGATAACCATAGGTTTTTAACTAATCAAAGAACATAAGGTTTTACTTTCATTAAACCAAAGCTAAAGAAGACCAAATCCCAGGGCATACACTTGCACAACAGTAGGACTTAAAATCTTCCTTGTTGCATGCAGAAGAACTTTTGAAATTCACATGGTGTGTGTGGAAATGCATTTAATATGAACATTCTGGAACAACAGCTGTGCATCTAATTGCTTCAGTAAAATGAAATGTATTATTCTGCTTCTGCCACTGAGGAACAAAGGAGATATCCTTCAGCAAAGGGCACCAGCTGAAAAACAATAAAAGAAGCTTTAAGCATTTATCCTTTGATTGGCAGCTGTCTTACTCCCTTAGGCTTCATAAACTTCATATTTATTAGTGCAAAATATAAAAAGAAAGTTCAGCCATCATTGTACACTTGAAAATTAAATGCAAAAATATTTTGAAACAAACTTTGTTTTGGGAGACAGATTTTTCTTAGCCTTTAATGTATTTTTTTCCTATTTTCTTTTCCAGAAAAAAAAAAAAAAATTCTTGTCTGATTGAATAGAGAAAGGGGAAGAGTGGCAATGCTTTGTCCTCAAGAAGGCTACTTTTCATTTATTGATTTGATCAACTTTTGATTGAGCATTTGTGGAGTGAGTTGCTCTATGGTGTCTTGGTAATACAGGCTCAGGCACAATATATATTCTCAACAAATGACCACTTTATTATTTACACAGCACGAAAGGTTCAAAAGAGCAGTGGCAGAGGTCCCATGATGTCTGGTCCTCCAGGGAGGCCAGCTGCTTAGGTCAGTAGACGGTGACTCTGTACACCCTACTTTGCACTCGAGATGATTTATGCCACCCAGGAGAAAGGGGCACTGCCACTGAACAAAAGCATACATCAAACAGCCATTGTGTACAACACCCTGTTCAAGGTAGTGTCAAGCCTACTTCTCCCCAGGCCTGGGCGATGGAAACATATTGAAACATTTACACAATTAACAAGAGGGGAAAAGGAGGGAAGTCAGGTAGGTCTGGGAGATGGTTGCTATGAGTGTCTGTGACTTCCCTAGCACTTATAAGTGCTAGGCACCATACTAACTGCTGGGCATACAGCAGTAAACAATGAAATACAGTCCCTCCCTCAAAGATCTTATGACTTATGTAGTGAGGAAGAGACCTCATAACCTGATTAGGAAAGGAAATGAGACAAGTATTTGTTTCTTTTGTTCAGAGGTAGCTAACCTTTATTGACTCCTCTCCACATGGTAGAAAAATGAATCTTGCCTGTTATGTAACTGGTTCACTGTGGCTGATAGGAGTGTTTCATCTTTGGAGTTTTGTGGCATTTGTTATTCTTTTTGGAACCTAATGTCGACAAGTCCAGAAAATTGTTAAGAATATGATAGGCTACCAAAAATCCTTGGGTCATGAAAAACATGAATCCTTAACTGCAAGCATCCTCCTGTCACCTGCGTATATAATTAGGAAATAGAAAAAAAAAACATTGATGGGCATTTTCATAGTAAGAGATGCAAGGCACAAACTGCCTAAGGTACTAGACCTAGAAGACTCCTTTACACATAAATACTGTAGCCAGATTTTGTCTAGGTCCTTGGTGAAATTGCAAGAAATGAATTTCAAGAGCATACCATGTTGATTAGGCCAGTAATTTATTAAGGTAGGGAGGGAAGAGAAATGGGAGAAAATAACAGATCGTGGGTCTCAGGTAGAGAGGAAAGGACTGAAGAATGATAAAGTGTGCTGAAAACCCTCACTATAAATTATAAATGCCCAGGTTTTACTTGCATGTTGTTCCATGTCGGGAGCACACAGCAAGAGCAGGGTGCAACAGGCAAGAACAGGGATCAAAAGGCAAGAGAGGGACGCCAGTTCGGCCTTTGTGCTTGCCTTTTAAAAAATGAATTATTCCTCCCCTTTGCTAATGACATGGGAGGAGTCGCAGCTGTTTGCCATTTTGATTGATTACCCCACCCATCAATCCCCCAGGAGGACCCAATGATAAGGCCCCTGGAGAATATTCTAGGATTTTCCTGGCTTTCAGAGGAAATCTCGTTCGGAGTGGGAGAATATCGTGAGGGTCTTCCAGCAGCCATCTTGGGGGGTATTGAAGAACACATGTTAATGTTAGTGATTTTCCTGCCAGGTTCCAGATCCATTTATTTATTCCCTATTTAGCCTGCTTCAATACTACCTGTTTCTGTGAAACATGCTAACAAATAGCCCTCATAAAATCAAGGGTCTAAGTATAGTATATTTCCTTCACCTTTATGTATCTAGAACTTACCACTGGGACTGGTATTTATATTAGCAACTTAATAAACTTGTGGTGATTAAGTGATGAACTAATGTCTTTTCAATATATTTGTTTGATACATTGGCTTCATGATGCTTATTGTAATATAACTCTTCTTTTGGGATTTGCCTTTTTCTCACCAAGTGAAGCTACCAAACCAGGTGACTGCCTCATTCTTTCCAGAATGAGGCAAATAACAAGTAAGGTAACTCATAGTTCATGCTCAGAGAAGTTCAGCTTTGGCTTTGACAGTTTTTAAAATGGTAGAAAAGTACTAGATCAAGTACTATTCAAAGTAAGTTCTGAAGAATCATGACAATTTATGAATTGTTTGTGATGGGTCTGTAAGACAAGAAAAGTACAGAAACTGAAAGTAAGCCTATTATGAGAAGTTGTATGCCTGTTTTCAGGGTAATTTTAGGAAAGGAGGAAGTATCTCTCTTCACCTAACATGTCAGTTATTAAGGGAAGAGGAGTCCCTATGTGGAGACAGATTTTCTGATATGAAGCCAACTAAGAAGGCAGCTCAGTCATTGAAAGAGAGCAGGGGAGAGTAAGGGAGAGAGAAAGACTTAATTATGTACTCTGAACAATATCTGGAATTTCCTTCTTTTGAATTTTCTAATAATGCTAGTAGCTTGCTCAGTTCAACAAAGTAAATCATGTTTTCTCATCTTTAGATGTCTAAGAATGAGTCTTATCAGCCCTACTTTACCATTACTTTAGAGGACTGTCCAGCTTTCAATTAATGGGGCTGAATCTACCTTTTGAGTGTCATTTCCTAGTTCAGGCTCCACCTACTTGAACCTTTTGTAATAAATCGTTGCTCTGAAAATATACCTTGTATTTTGTCTCTATATTATCCTCCCCCCAATCATGATCTATCTATCTCTCCTTAATTTTTTTTTAAAATTTGTCTACCCTTTTTCTGCTGACACTCCTTTTTCCCACTATACTTTGGATTATCTTATCTATATAAAATGTGGGAAAACTATTGTCCTGGTATGTAAAAAATATGCTACCATTGCTACTAAACAATGAGTGTGTCATCCTGCACTTCTTCCTATCCTTCATTCTGCACAACCTTCAATCACTAAGCCCAAGTGTATCTCCAAAACATGTCTTGAATCTATTGCTACCTCTTCACCACATTTACTACTCCTCTTATTCAAGCTTCCCAATCTCTAAGGTGAGCTCTTATAAGCCATTATCTTTCCTCAATCTTACCTCCCTACCTTCGGTCTTTACTGTGACCACCACACTCCTCCCCTTACTGGGTGAAATTCCATAGTTTTGTCAGTGATTCCTTCAGCACTTTCTGTTGCTGGAGGGACCCTGGGCACAGGAATGGGTGTGGATGGGGGGTTGGGGAGGTAGCAGGCAAGTACCCCCTTGCCTTTCTCCTGGATGCTGCATGAATTTTATTATTTTCAAAGTATGGCATGATGAGAAAAAAATTTGGAATAACTGCAGGAGCCAATGTAAGATTTTACAAATGGGAATTTCATAGTAAGATTTGCATATAAAAAAGTCTAATTATTTAATAAGCATTATAAGGACTTATGTGATCTAGCCTATATCTCCATTATTATTTCTCATCACTTCCTGACTTGTAATTTAATGTCTTGCTATACAGTAAGTTTTGTAATTCCCCAAGTACATTATGGTGTCTCTTTGCTCACTCTGGATCCTCTATTTGCAACATATTTCCCCCTACTCTTAAGACTTAATGAGTTCAAGGATCACCTCCTTGAAGTGACTTGCCCTTCTCTTGTCTCATTCCAGCTGGATTAGATAGCCCTGCATTTTATTTCCATAGCGCTCTGAGTTCTCTCTAAGTTTGTCCTTCCATATTATTTTAAAATTGTCATTAAGGGGTTTGTTTCCTATTTTCAATCTGCTTATACTTGATTCTTAGCTAATTCTACTCAAAAAATATTCATTGAAAGAACTATCAGTATTTTCTTGTGTTCATCACATAGATTTCTTTGCCTAATGAAATCAAAGCAATCTCAGAGAAATTAAGTGAAGAAAAAGAATTTCAGATAACTCATTTCATATATAAACTGCCTTTTCTTCCAGTTTTACTGTATATTGTTAATATACATATTCTGTTAATTAGTTACATAGTACTAAGACACCTTAGTGTATTTACTTATTATATTTTATTTATTCTATAGATTTGTTGGGAGATATAACTTTAATGATTTAAACTAGCAAAATGATAAGCAATAATTTCAGGGCAAGAGTGCAGCAAAATTTTGTAGTAGCTGTCCTTTGCAGACCCGCTCAGCTATAATCCTGATCTCTAGGTCTGCTTCTCCCCGCCACCACCCCAAAGCCATGCTTATTTAATTGAACAGCTAATTCTGATCAGGCAACCAAATAGACATTTAACCTCACCCAAGCCAGTCACAATTTTACTCACCTGAGAATTTGGAATCTGGATTGAGAGATGCTAGAAGCTATGGATTCATGGGTAAACAGATCACTAATGAATACAGGATCCACAAGTGACTGCTTGTCATGGGGATGTAGAGAAAACTGTTCTTCAGAAAGACAAATGAAGCAGATACAAAAAGAAAATCAGAGACACATCACCTTGAGAGAAAGAGATAGAGAGAGGGAGACGAAGAGGAGGTTGCCTCATTTTCTGGTGGGTTCCTAGTAACTGACTCCAGACTCTCAAAGAGAACTTCCTGTACTTGACATTTGTAAGATATCCCTGCATTCCTGATTTATGTTTAGTTATGTTTAAGTAGTCTCTGGTTCTTGTAACTAAAATAAATCCTAACTAAAAAAAGTGGTTTATTTAAAACAGAAACATATCGATTCAGAGTGTTGATTATGTGTTAACAATTTTTGGATAGCTTGCAAAATAAAGGACTATATTTATTGTGGGAAAATCGATGGCATTTTGTCAAGTATTTTCTCTAATGTTCCTGCTTTAATTCTGAGGGAATATATGTTTTGTAGAACATCCTGTCATCACCTCTAATTTTTACTTCTATAATGTGATAGTGTTATGAAGCCTAGTGTGAATACAGGAGTTGACAGCACTTCCATGAAAATGTTTTACTTTACAAGGAATGACACTGACTTAAAGCAAAGAATTAGGGGAAAAAAAGGATGGATGAATAAAATTAGGTATGGGACAGAAACATTAAATGCCTATGTAAAATTAAAGGGAGCAGCAAAACAGCATAGTGGGGTCTTCAACCACTGGAAATTACAAGCTTCATATATTTAACCCATGCAGGATAAGGATTTGTGAGAAAAGCTAAAGGCAAATTATCTTAAATATAGATGATGTAAATATTCATGTGATAGGGGAAGCAAATTAAAATAGCCAATAAACATATTAAAATAAAGCTCAATATCAATGATCTAGTCATTCACCCTTATAAGTCAAAAAAAAAAAAAAAAAGAAATTAGAAGAAAGAGAACATCATGACAGGAGAAGTTAAAAATAAAAAGATAATGGATGGAATCAATAAAATATCTTAAACCTAGAATAAAAATGCAATTATAAATGAGATACAAATTTTTATTCACCTTATATATTGTCAATTAAAAAAATAATAATATGTTATAATGTTATTATAATATGTTATTCTAGTGCAAGTGAGATATGCTGATAAGGTACAAATTTGCTTAAATTTATAAAAGAATATCATATACAAGTTTAAATTAATAAACGTAATCATCTAGATAATATGGACAATTTACTATGACAACATATATTTCAAAAAGTGACAGATGGAAAAATTGAGAAGAGCAATATCCATAGAAGGAATTGAAAATATAATCACAGATATAAAATCCTCCAAAGGAAAATTCTATCAAATCTTCAAAGACAGAGGATTCCTATTTTGCTTTAACTATTCCAAAATATAGGGGGGAGGGGGTGGAAATGAAAGCTTACCAGCTTTTTCTACACTAAGAAAAAACACAAGTATAAATTTATTTATAAATTTATAAATTTATCTATTTATTTATAAATAAAATAAAAATAGACTAAAGTCAAGTGCTAATTCAGACACTGAAAATCTAGATGGAGTGTTATCAAATTAAATCTAGGAATGCATAAAATAATACTTTGTGAACATATTGTTTATCTCATAAATACAAGGGTGGCTCGATATTAGGAAAGCTACTGATGTTAATTCACTAATTTAAGTGACTAAAAAAGAAAATTTTATGATCACCTTGAGAGGAGCTAGATATAATAAATTGACCAAATATAATATGATTTTTAATTAAAATAAAAATATATTAGTCAAGTAGCTATAAAAGGTATTTGTATTAAATAGGTCTTTGCCTGAAATTTTGATAGCATTAAGTGTAATTGTCAAAAAAAGTTAAAAACCATGACTTTTAGGCAAATATAAAATAACATCTATTAAAAATTTAGTTAACTTGTTACTTGATGAGGGAATAAATATAGTATTACGGCCATTTCGGAGAGCATTGAAGAAGATGGGCATATATAAGAAATGCTACGATAAGATTTCTGATTTAGATACAAAACTGTTTCATGCCTAACAGGGCCATAAAACTTTTAGGTTATCTGTTCTACCAGACAGAAATTATTTGCATCGCTACTGGATGGAAAGTTCTACAAGCTCACATGGAGTCTGGGACCTTTAATCAATACTAATCTGTAGGTGAACTAAGTACATCGCCCTGTGTAATCATTAGGGGACCTCAGCTGCTGTATGCCATTAACAAAGATGCTCAGCCCACCTTTATGCCTTATTTGCAAGTTGCAGATAATTTTTTGATAGCATATTTACCAGAAACTCCCAGAAATTATCATGCTTAAATTGTGACACACTGAAAATATTCAGATTGAAGTCAGGGTCATTGGTGTTCTCTATTTCTCCACCTTATACTTCCTTTCCTTCCTCAAATCTCTGGCTCCTTCAGGCTTGAAGCAGTAGGAAAGACAAGAGGGTGGGAAAGCACATGACTAGTACAGCTGTGATCTGACATAATTTCTCTCTGAATTTGAAGGTTTTCTTTCTTTAGTGGGAGGGTTTTTGAGGTTTTAGGAAAAAGAAGTCCTCCATTGCTGGAAATCACTCATTTGCAGACTTTTTTTTTTTTTTTTTTTTTTTTTTTTTTACTGGGAGGTCCTGGGATCGATCCCAGGTCCCTCCATATGGGAGACAGATGCCCAACCATTTGAGCCACATCCACCCCCTATTTGTAGACTTTTTAATATGGGCAATGCCTGATCTGGCTGCTTAAGCTCTGCCTCCACACCCTTCAAAACCAACCCAGACTACACTTTTGCTCATGGTCTGCTTTTGCGAGATTCAAATTTGACTCCTGGGAAGCTCATGTTCCCTTTGGTCTGAAAAGTGCAGGCTTCCCAATTGTGGCCTTCCCTTCTTTCTATTAGTATAGCTGGTTCTAAGCATGCCTTTCATGTCTGCTCTTCTCATGCATGAGTCAGTTGCCCGTCCCTTTGCTTCTTCAAATTCAGAACAAATATTATTTTTCCCTTTTTGAAAAAGGTCTCAATTAAACCTGAAGCTTGGAGAAAGAAAGCCTCACCTCATGGTGAGGATTACCATTCCACATAAGTCCACCATCTTTCTCCAAATAAATTGTCACTCCTGACTTCTCTAACTCAGCTTTTCTTTAGTCAAGAATTGTTTGCTAAGCCAGGATTTATTAAACTCGGCACTACTGATATCTTGGGCTGGCTAATTCTTTATTGCTATAACATTTTTATATTTTACTAGATCCAAGGAGGGTATTTAGGTGTGCACTGTTCTATTCTTTCAACTTTTCTGAAGGATTGAAAAATTAATTTTTTTCTCTTTAGATTTAAATGGAGGGTAAGTAATTCTTCCATAGACTTCAGTTTGATGAGATCCATCTAGAGGAAAGAAGCCTGAGAAAAAGAGCAATTTAAGGAGTACTGGAAAACAGAAGCTACCCTTTCCCCAATTTCAAACTGACTTCATGTCCTTCATTTTACAATGTCTTCTTCCTTACCATTTCTACCTTGACTGTCTGTTACTGAAGTCTTCACCCTGGAATGCATCATCTTGTGTACTTGCTATATATATTTATATATGTACACACAAATATATATATATTTTTGAGAAGTTGTGAGTTTCCAATACAATCATGCACACCACACAGGATTCCCGTACATTGCCCCACCACGAACATTTTACATTGTTGTGACACATCTGTTGCAATTGATGAAAGAACATCGTCATACTAGTACTGCTATTTATAGTCCATAGCTTATATTTGATGTATTATTCCCACAAACCATCCTATTATTAGCACCATGTTAGAGTATTATATATTTGTTATAGTCCATGAGAGATCATTCTCATAATTATACTGTTAACCACGGTCCATTATTCATTCATAAGAATGGAGTTCCCTGTGTTATATGCTCCCCTGCCTTGCACAATCCATCCAAAGTCTACCCTCAGTGGCTCTCGGTTTCATAACAGGGGTGTGCTGTCATCAGCTCAGTCCTTTTTGGATGTTTTAATTACTCCAAAAGGAAAAATGCCACACCCCCTTACACCCCCCCCCATTATTAACCCTTAGCATTGATATAGTAACTTCTTTGCCATTGCTGTAAAAATAACTATAGTCTATGCATAACATTAGTTGTATTTTTACATATATCTTCATATTCTTAATGTTGGGCTAAATAATTGTTTGTCGTGAAGGGCTGTGCTGTGTATTGTAGGATGTTTAGCACACCCCTGACCTCTACCCACTAAAGGCTAGTAGCAAACCTACCCCCACCCACCACAAGTTCTGACAACCAAAAATGTCTTCAGACATTGCCTAAGTAACCTGGGGGGCAAAATTGCTCTTCCTTAAAAACCACTGGGCTAAGGGACGACTGGAGAGTCACTTGCTTCACGAATCATATAAAGGTGTTCTTGCAACTTAGTTTATAACAGGAGTTTTTAAACTTTTTTGTTCCACAGACCCCTATGTTAGTCAAGCGAAATGAATACTACCATAATTTATTTATTGCATAAATTCAAAAGTGAAGAAAACACTAGATTTCAGTTAGAGGTCAGAGAAAATAAAGATAATAAGCTGATTTTGTTCAGTTCAAGTTCATAGACCCCCTGAAATCTCTCCACAGACTCTTTGGGGGTCTGTGGACCCCTGCTTAAGAAACCCTCGTTTAGAATGTGGGGTAGGAACCACTTAATGCTTTGCCCTCTGTCTTTGTGCCTCAGCAGAGATAAAGTGTAAGAATCCCATTTTGTCATCCTCTTATAACTGATAACTGCATTTTTCTCCATCAGCATATATTTCCAGTGATAGTTTGACTGTCCAGGGGTATTTTAGTGCTCTCTCATGATTGTTGCAATGGGCAACTGCCCAAATGGCCTGCACCTGAATGCTGCATGGCCAGCAACCAGTGATCACATAGATCTGACTTTAGAGATTAGAGCTGTCATGTACTAAGACCCATTTGGAAGGAGTAGTATTTCTTGAAGCTGCAATTCCTAAATAACTGTGCAAGATGGGTCATCCTCAGGGAGGATAAGTTGTTTTGTACATAAATACATTTCCTTCAAACTGGGAGTCCATTCTTACACATACATGCATATTTTGCCCAGTTATACATGAAACATAACAACTGTATCTGAAAAACGAACTTGAAACTATTAGGAAATAAAGCTTCCATACCTAAACTTCTTATTTTACACTTGTTGCTACTGGATTCAGGAGGGATGAGTTGGGGAGGGGTTATAGAAGAGAAATGTCGTTGTATTATCTTTTTATTGTGCTGATCTATATATCTCAACTTCTGTCATCTAAGTAAATTGCTGATGTCTAAAATCCATATTTGTTTGTTCCAAATGATCGAAAAATACAACGTGTATGGTACTGATGATGATATTTATTAAAGTTTGTGTGCAACGAAGAGGTCTCAGACCCATGATAGAGTAAGGGTAATGGCTCATTAAAAGACTACCTAGGTGGGGGTGGATGTGACTCAAATGGTTGGGCGTCCGTCTCTCATATGGAGGGACCCAGGTTCGATCCCTGGGACCTCCCGGTAAAATAAAAAGAACAAATATAGAAAGCGTTTGGGCCACCAGACCCTGCAAGCAGGCATGCTGTCAGGCCCCACAAGCAGGTGTGCCACCAGGTCCTACACATGGGTACGCCATCAGGCCCCACACACAAGGGAGCGCTGTCAGGCCCTGCAAATGGTGAGCCCCCAGACCCCATGTGCAGGTGAGCCTCCAGGTCCCGCCAAGCCACGCAGCAAGATGATGACATAACAGGAGAGTGACACAAAGGAAGAACCAAGACTAGACACGCTGAAAAACCAGGAACTAAGGTGGTGCAGGCAGTAGGATGCCTCTCTCCATCGGAGGTTCCCAGGATCAAATCCTGGTGAAGACAGGAGGAGAAGGATGAGAAGACAGAGCAGGAAGACAGACACAGAGAATTGCCCAGCAAATGGACACAAAAAGAGCAAAAATGGGGGAGGGGAGGGTTATAAATGGATAAAAATAAATAAATAAATAAAACTTAAAAAAATAAAAGACTTCCTAGGTGTCAATGATGTTTTATTTTATGATACTGAAAATAATGCAAGTCTTATTAGGCATTTTTTAATAAAGCTTTATAAAACTTTTTGCAATTATTTTGTGTTAATGGAATCTGATCTGCATTTGTTAATCTGAATGCTATTTTATTAATTTAATTTATAAAATTTTATTAATGGATAATTGTCAAAAATGGCAAAATTATGACTTTTATACAAATATAAGATTTTATTTAACTCAGTAATGAATGAGAGAACTATTACAGCTAGTTCAAAGGAGAATTCCAAGAAGCACACATATATAAGAAATAAGAAATTCATACAAATAGATGAAAAAACAAGTCCATCTAGAGGGTAATCATCAATTTTATTTCACTAGACATAATTTATTTGCATTTTATGGACAAAAATTTTTACATTTATATCATTTTTCTGCAATTTACAGAGATGTAAACTAGCTCAAAGACAACAGGACATCTAGAAACAAGGAGGGGTGAACTAGCTATGATTTATCAAATTTTAAATTCTTCCAAAATTTTCTGTCACTTTCAAAGGCTAAAGATTGTATTTGTACAATTTTATATTATCATTTATTAAAGATTCTGAATTTTTCTACTGATAATTGCTTAAATATAAAAAACAGTGTTCGGTTAATCTCATTGGCCCTTGTTACAGTTTGAGATTATTTTTTTGAATCCTAAAAAAAGAAAGATTATGTTTGTAAACTAATCTATTCTTCTGGGTGTAATACCCTTTGATTATTTTGGTTTCAGGTGAAGGACCCTTGACCTGTTAAGATTAGGGCTTTGATTTGACCACATCAGTAAAGCATGATTCAGTTTGAGTCCCTGCCCCTTTGGTGGGCTGATATAAATGGACACACACTCAAGAAGATGCAGGAAGAGAGAGAGCTCTGTTATTTTTTTTATCCTGGGGCCCTGGGGAGAGATGAGCTATTCGCCTGATAGTTTGCAGCTGACATTGGGAAGAGAGCCAAGACTGATATAGAAGGCTCAGAAAGAAATGAGCCCTATGCCATGAAAGAGAGGAAGCCCTGAGAGACAAGCTCTATGCCAGCCTGCAGCTGAGAGAGAGGAAGCCCAGAGGGGAAGGCTGAACCCTCGCAGAGATCAGCAACCACCTTGCTTCAACACGTGGCAGCTGATTTCGGTGAGAAAGCAACCTAGAGTTGGACTCTTTAGGGCTTTATAACTGTAAGTTTTTACCCCAAATAAATGCCCTTTATAAAGCCAAAAGATTTCTGGTACTTTGCATCAGCACCCCTTTGGCAGACTAATACAGTCCTCAAAGGAAAAAAAAAAATCTAATAATTCATTCATGTATATTTTATTAGGTTAAATGTCATTATATTTATTAGGTGAATTATATTAGAACATTATGTTAAGTTGTGTGTTTGTTACCTGTAAGTTTAATATAAAATTTGAATGAAACTGGTATTAAGAATGTTTAAAGTGGATTAATATATTAAGCAAATATAAGAATCCATTCTTTATACTATATATAATATAATAAATTTTAATGCTTTGAAGTTAGAGTTGCTAATAAATTTTCCCTACACACTGAAATTTTGAAAATGTTAGAAATGTAATAGTTGTTGTAATAATGTTTACTTAAATTTGGGTTTTATGTTTTTAGCTGACATAAGAATCATATAAACAACTATATGAAAGTGAAACAATTTGATGCCTCACATCCAGAACAATGTATGCATTTCCTGAAGTGAACAGAAATCTGAGTTTAAATAGCTGCTTCAAGTTTTGCATCATTTCTCCTGCCTGAATATTATTAACAGCACTCAGAAAGAGTGGCTGTACCTCTCACAATGAAGAATGCAGCGGGGTCAAATTCTCAGGTCAGGTCAGAGGTTAAAAAACATATAACAATACTGAAACAAGTTCAGAATTGAAAATTATCCAACAGTAAATTTATGTCACTGATTCCCTGTCAAGATCATTGCTCTCCTGGTTGTATAGCAATATGTGCAATGAGGCTGCCCCCTAGTGGTCAGATGCTGAAGCAAGGTTTCCGGTAGCATATATGTACACAAACAAAAAATAGAAAGAAAGCAAAAATTGTCAAAAGTAGAAGCAATATATACAGTGACACAGTTTTAAACACCAACAGACGTACAAAATTAAGGAAGAAAAGACTTCTCACTTTCCCCAGTGCGACTCCCCCCTAAGTCTTTCCCACTGGCTGTGTCCACAGAGACAACCTCTCTATAGTTTGCATATTTTGTTCTCCTAGTGCTCACCATTCTCACACTTACCTTTTTTTCCCCTTCAACTTTAAACAGCATTCACTTGCTATTATAAAACATTTGGATTAAACAACAACAAGCTTACCTTCTTTGTGTATTGAATGCTTTCTTGTATTTCATTTCTTACTAGAGCTACCAGTAAAATTTAAATGTTAAATGAAGATGCACTATCTCCATGTATTTATTGTCTCCAAACTTGTAGTGTTTCCACGCTTTCCCTGGAAAGAGAGTTCAAGAGAGCTGCTTCTCATGTTTGTCTTTTGTTATAATTACTTTAAGAGAATATTAATTTCTCAGTGGTAGTATTAAAAAAGATGTTTTATTTTAAATTTTATTTTATTTGTTGTGTGTGTTTCTGTATGCACATCTGTGTGTGTAGATATATCCACATAAATATAAAATCAGCATATCATTTGCTTTCTATCATCCAGAAATTCCTCAGAATTAACAACCTGCCAATATGGTGCCCTTATTTAATTTGTGGTATTTTCATTTTCACTTCTCTAATATCAGTTGGAAATTGAACCAGAAACCAGAGCAAACCAAACACACACACACACACACACATAAATACACACAAACAACAAATAAAATACATAAAATAAAATATAAACTAAAAAAGCAAAAAAGACCTCTTTATTAATAGCACCACTGAGAAATTAATATTCTTTTAAAGTCAAAAGATTAAACATAACAGACATTTAAAATAATCTAGTTTGTATTCCATATTTTTGATTAAGAAATTAAACTTAAGTTCTCTTTATTCTGAAAATTGTTCCCTGTAAAATGATTACAGCACTACATGATTCATATTATTTAATTGCGAATAAAGAAAATTGTCACTAAAAAGCCCAGCAGAGTAGCAAACATGTAATAAATGTTCATTACTTATTGCTTTTCTTCATAAGCTTTTGGGTACTTTTAAAAATCACCTTTACAGATCATCACAATTTTGTAATATCAGTCAGTCATCTGACAGAAAGAGAAATGTGATAGCTGGAAGTTTGGATTGAAAAAAGAAAGAGGTCTTTAAAAATGTGATTAAAATATCCTGCTTTTGTACCTTTTACAAAGACACAACACTGAGAATCCATTGTAAAGGCACCAACTAGGGCCAGTGCAAATCAGATGTCTCTGAAGTGTTTGCATTATTCCCTTATTTGCAGATATACACCTATTGATCTGCTTTACAACATAGAATAAAGATTGGTAAATATTTCTTTATTATTTCATGCAGGCTGCTAACTATACAAGTTATGAAGCCAGTTTAGTTGCTGTGGTCTTTAAAAATATATTTGGAAAGAGGAAGCAATGAAAGATAATAGAATTAATAACATTAATAATTACGTTTTCTTACATAATCTATTATACGACAATTGATAGATAATTATATTCATCATTGCTAACCTCTAATTGTCTTGAATGCATTTGAGATAAAATAAAATATCACTGAGTAGGGATAATTTCAGCAAAATTTCACAATAGTTAACCTTTGTGTTTCTTGGCGAACTTCCACATGAGATGCTCAATCAAATTATAAGACAAAACTTGCCTGACATCATTCTACAGAAAGACTATTAAAATTTGCTTTTTCCCGTAAGATCTTGTTCAAGAACTTATTCCTGAGTGCTTCATCAAATCAAGAAAATGAAGAGATTTCATTATTAACTTTTAAAATTTTTCAATAAAGGATTGAAGTATATAATAATGAGCTATGATGTTTGTGTTTGTCCCTTGAAGTTTCAAGTTCTTCAATGTTTTCAAATCTCCAAACATATGCACCAAATTTGCCTAGTTCTACTTTAAGTTGTCATTTTTAAAGCCTATATTTGTCTGTCAATTAAGGCTACTCTGCATCTGCATATTTAAAAGTTCCTACTTGGTGATATATAAAATAGGGTAATTGCATATTTTAGCATATTTTTCTTTAAAAACCAATGAACTTCAGTATAGAATAAAATGCTTCTATTTTGCACTACAATGTTTTAAAAAACAAGGCAGCTGGCTCTGTTTTTAACACCCATTTTTACTCCAATATTATCATGTTATTTGATTTTAAGGTTCAGGATTTCTCTTAGACCACATGAGACATGCAGGTTTGGATGCTGATGCTTGGTGGTGAATGGCTCATTTCATCCTGCAAAGAGGTGGTAGTGTTATTGCTTTTAATTTTGATTTAACAAAAATATGAATCAGAAATCCAGCATTTCTAGAGTTCCATTAGTGCTTAGTTACACACATACCCCATCCTGTCCCCTGCTTTAAGTATGGCTTATTTACTCAAAATAATTCATCAGCTTTCATGGTATTCTCCATCAATTTATAAAATAAAGTCAATTTTTCAATGAGATATTTAGCTATATGATCATAATGTAAAATCATATCATAAAAAACAACTTAAGGACAAAGTACTTTATGATCAATTCATTATAAATAATACTGAAAACAAAACTCCAAAATACAAAATGCAATAATTTTATGCTTTACAAACCTTGCCATTTGGCTTCCTTATTGAAATTGCCAATAAGGTGCTTGACAATATACAAAAATTTTCCAATACCTTTACAAATCAATATTTAGGAGCATCAGGAATAAAAGATTTCTCCACTGAAATTAGACCTCAATGCTTCAAAGTGCTTTTTTTTTTTTAAACAAACAGTTAGTTAGTTTATATAGATTTTCTACCTTCCCCCAAAATCTTGATAATGTGTTTCTGTACCATTTATTCACATGTTTTAGAAAATCATAGTATACTTTTTAAAAAATTACTATTCTTGTTTGTATTTCCCTTTAAATAAATTTAACAGGATTTGACTCAAGCTTGAATAGATCTAGCAGATCATGTGGTATCATTTAGTAGTCTCAAGTGGCTCTATGAGAAAACTTAGATGTCATATTTTGAAGTATGTGTGAATTCATCATGTTTATTTGCTTAGTTGAATATTTTTTTCCTATCTTTGCAGAGCAACAAAGGATATGGATGGAGAACTGTAGGTAGTGGAATTCTTCTAAGCGTAGTTGTGTGAGCTCTAACACACACACACACACACACACTACATACACTTACACCTGCTGCCTAAGTCACAGCAACATTTAATGGTGACTGAGGTCAAGTAGAAATTATCTTATTTAATTAATTTCTCATTTCTAGCTTTCAGAATCAAGAGAAATCCTAACCTATGCAGTTTTCAAAATAGAAGATATAACAAGTTTGAAAAGCTAAAATCAGTTTTGGTGGGTAATAGAAATAATTCTTAGATGTCAACCTATCTTTCAAAATAAAATATACCATCACTTAAAATCATGAAGAAAACTGATAATATCTATGACATAGAGAAATAATAGTTTAACTTGCAGATATATATATACACACACACACAAATATTGCATAAGCAGAAAAGTTATACTTTACCTAACATTTACATAAACCACTGTATCACACAAAATATAAATGCTAAATACTTCCTTCTTTTATCACCTATAATTCTCCATCAGCGAAAATGATTTTGTACAAATTTGCTTTGTATTTTCCTCCCCCAATGGGGTTGATGTTTTGTTAAGTTTTATTTTCTGAAGATAAACTTTTATTGTGTTATTGAATATACCAGCAAACGAAGCCCTCCCGTGGCAATTCTGAAAGCTTCCATGGATGGTACTGTTTGGCTGTATATTGTCTTAGTTTCCTAAGGCAGCCATAACCAAGTACCACAAATTATGTGGCTCAAAACAACAGAATTTTATTGGCTAACAGTTCCCGATGCTAGAAGTTCAAAATCAAGGTGTCAGCAGGGCCATGCTCCATTTGAAACCCATGGGAAAGAACCCTTCCTTGCTTCTTATATTTTCTGGTGTTTGTCAGCAAACCTTGGCATTCTTTGGCTTATAGCTGTATAACTGCCTCCTCCATCTTCACACAGCCTTCTTACTGGTATCTGCACCCAAATTTCCTCTTTTTCAAGGACACCAGTCATTCTGGATTAGGACTCACCGCAATTCAGTTTGACCTCATCTTAACTAATCACAGTTTCTAAGACCCTATTTTCAAATAAGGTCACATTCACTACACCAGAGGTTAGGGCTTGAATATGTATCTGAGAGGCATGCGATTCAACTCATATTATACATATAATTTTATTTTTCCTCTACAAATTGTTACATAGGAAAAAAAAAGCCATGCCCAGTCATTTTACCTTTTGCCTATTCATATTTTACTAGTCTTAAGAATTTTTTGAGGTTTCCTTCAAACTTTCAAAAAATAGTACTTGGATATGCAACTTTAAAAATATTTTCTTAGCAAAATATTATAGAGTGATTACACAAGCCTAACTAGAAATTTTTTTCAATAGCTTCATTTTTATTGAATTTTTAAATATGACTCTTTATATTTAGAAATACTGTGTGGGGAGAAATGATTCTCTGATCTTTATCCTACTGTTTGTAGGTGATGATTATGTAGGTTCTTTTTTAAATTTGGGGGTGTGCTGAAGTTTGTTTACAATAAATGGAGTTTTCTTGACTAGGATCAGGAAACATGAGGCCAGAGTGCTATGAGCCCTCCTTTCTGTTCCCTAATGGGGCATTGCTAAATGACCCCTGAACTCCTTCTGCTGAACCTTTGAGCACAGCTTATCTAACAGATATTCCTCCTTGAGTAAGTCTCTGTACTGGGAAGGTAGCTAAAATTTATCTGTTATCTTTTTTCAAAATACTAGACCTTTATTAATGTCATTTTCCCTGAGGTTGATGGTTTCCTATTTTAATCTGCTGGATTCCCAAAAGATAAGGTAGAAAGTTTGAACAGACATTTTCATACATTTGCTTTCCCATGTAAAGTAAGTTTTTTATTTAAAATCTCAAGGCAAAGAAAATGCCTAATTAAAATGTTGGATAAAATTTGAAGGTATAAATAGATTTTGTTGAAAACGGCAATCACCATTTCCCCTTTCCTTCTTAGAGTCTCTTTGTCCGACAATAACACAGGCTTGTCTCTACACACTTTTTATTTCCAAGTTTCATGTTTTCCCCACTTGGAAATCTGCCTTGACACCTCCTCATGTCCAAAAAAGCAACACAAATCCAAACCCCAAAGCGTTGTTGAGTAAATAGTTTCTTGATAATATAGAGGAGAGTGTAACTTTACAACCCAAGCTCAAAAGTGAATCAAAATTCTACAAAAGATACTACTACTCCCCACTCTCCTTTTGTTCTTTTCCCTCTATTTCAAGGAACCCTTTATTTTTGTCCACAAACTCGACCTGTCCAATCTTTCATGCAATTTTCCTACAGCTTTTCTTAACTCCCAGAATCTCTCATTTCCCCAATCTCTTTTTTATGTAAAACAATTTAATTCTGCCAAATATCTGTATATGTACACGTCTCTCACCCCTTTCTCCTTCACCCCGTTTGAGAAATTACGATCCTTTGGAAGATTTCAATTTATTTTAAGAAGTATGATAGGTTCTCACAATGTACAGGTGTTTATACTTGAACACATTCTTTAATCTGTCAAATACCAATCATACCAAATATAAAGTGCTATCTTGCCCTGAAAAACAATATTCACCAATCCATACTGAGGATCCATACTGATCCTCAAAATTCACTAATCCATACTTTTGATAATTCTTCATACAAAGGCAGAAGTTAACATCATTTATTCTGAAAACAATTTTCTTATCCCAATAGGACTGTGACTTGGACTTTTGTATGTGACATCTTGAGGTTAGGTTTGGTCTTCCTATTTAGACTCTAGTGCTTTTTTTTCTTTGATATCTGGCATAACACAGAAGCTTATCCCCACTCTAGGCCCATATTTTACCTATTTGGATTTCAGGGCATCGAACTTTCCAGAATGTTTGGATACATTTTAGCCTTTCCCTCTTCAAAAAGTCTATATTAATAGACACAGATTTCAGTTTGCTGGCTCAGAATATGAATTTTAGGCAATTTCAGTAGTCTGGCCTGACAGTTTTACTAGAAAGATCAGAAGTATAAGCTGTCTTACCATGTAAAGAGCATTTATTAAAAGGTTATAAATTTCAAAATATGCTTAGGCTTCCAAAACAACAAATGCCTAAGTCATATATTCTGCCATCATTTTCCATTGAGAAGTTACAGTAACACATTTCTATTTTCTGGCAATAGTTTCCTCATCTTTTACATTCTGATAGTGGATTAGATAATCTACGGTATATACTCCAGTTAGAAAATGTAATCTTTTCACTTTGCTGGTCTGTACTTGTTTACCTTTTTGACATAAAAGATTGCATTTGGCTCTAGGAAACTTCTTGTTCAAGGAAAAAGAGGGTATGGAAAGAGAATGAAACAGTTAGAAAGAGATTTCCAGTTTCTTTGTGATAAGACTTTCCCAGCTAGAATGATGTTTGTTCATATTTTTCATGTGTCCAAATCCATGCCCTTTGAAACCAGTATTTCAATCTCCAAATAGAATCAATTCCTTTAATGGAACTATCAGCTTCCTCCTTGTTCCATGCTAGTATAAGAGAGCAAATTTTTTATAGGATCAAAACTTCTATTTCTGTAGATCACTGAAAACACAATAGAATAAAATATATTTTATTTTTTAAACAACCAAGGTTGTTTTTTGCCCACATAATTAGATATTACTATTTGGTTGTTTTCATTTATTTATTCATTATTTCTTGAACTAAAGCCTCAGGAAAATGACATATTTGCATTTATTGCTTTATAATGGCAAGATCCAACCAACTACTCACTTTTCCTCTAAGACTATTCTCTAAGCATTGTTACCTCTTCTTAAATTGTAGACCCTAGGGTCCTTATTTATTCTATCTGTCCATCTTTTGCTGAAGCCTGTCACTTTGAGTTTCATTTCATGTCCAAAATTCTGCCCCTTCCTCCTAACCTCTCCTGTTGCTTTCTTTGGTGTGCCTGTCCTGGCATCTATATATCACTGTCACTGTCAGTCATATTTCATGTTGCTGGCATTGACAGTGATTGTTTCCTGTACATAAATGGGATAAAAGGAAGACCCAAGCAAAAAACCAGCTCTCCAAACACTGCAGCCAATAATTGAAACCCAATTGCATTTGTAGCTTGGTAATTGCAGATTTTCAAAAGAGGCCTCTTTGCTGAGAGTTTCATGCCAAGCTGATCTGTCTGACACTGTTATTTCCCAGAAGTTTACCTGTCTGAAACATTGTGTAAAGCTATCCTTTGGCAAATATGTACCTCTGCACTTGGACCAGGATGGATAGAATTAAATTTAGTGCAAATAAGTACTTCTTTATTTATTTGACAGCTGATACAAAGATAAGTTCATGTGTGTATAGCTGTGCTTCAGTTAATGAAAGCTGATTACACAGGTTGTATACATGAATTAGAGAATGAGTCTTTAAATTGTAGAAAGGATTATTCCTGTCAGAAAAGAATTCCCTGCAGGGCTCCATTAAAAAACAGCTACTGCTTTAAAATGCTTCTTTTGTTCAAGTCAATTGAGATAAAATCCAGGTGTTCTAAGATTACATAGATTGAGCTCTACTCAATCCACTGCACTATTTTTGTTCTAACTATAATTAATTAGCTAGCCCCAGAAACACACATGCACATACATATTTATATGTGTGTGTGTGTGTGTGTGCTTTCAGCAAGAAATATAAATGTTATATAGAGTCAAAGATAATGGTATTTTTAAGGAAACCCGTTGTCACTTTAATTTTGAGAACTTTCCTTGCTGGAATACTGAGATTACTCAGAGTTAACTTTTACATTTGTATTAACTTTGTTATTCCTGGAAAATAGATTACTTTGAATCAGAAACAAAGTGAAAATGTGGGACAGGACAAAATCTCTCAATTCTTTTTATTACTAAGAGCAACATTAGAATGCAGCTTTATTAAACTTCCCACCAAGGAACGGAATATTCAGGAGATTCTATAATTAAAAGTACAGAAATGAAAAAGTAAAGAGAGGTTCTACCTTCTGTGAATGAAAGCTTTTCAACTTGAAAACAGTTTTATAGTGATCTTTAAAGTAATTTTCATTTCACTAGTTTCCTTTAACAATTTCTCAGCTGGATGTGAATTTCAAAATCTTTAAAAAATGTTTGCGTTTCCTGGAATTAGCTATATTATACTTTGAATCTTAAATCCACATTCAGTGTTGCCTTAGAGGAGAGTGGACTTTTTTTCCAAGTGTTTGTCATTATAGGAAATACATTCTCTAGATTATTTCCAACAAAGACTTGACTTTTAAGTGATTTAATTAATTAACAAATAGCAATAAGAAGAGAGTGATGCTCAAGTGTATGAACTTGATGCCTTTGGGTAAAGTGAAAATAATATAGTACTTGGAGTAAGGATACCTGGTTTATTATCGTGGACCATGAATAAAGCACCTTAAAAATCTTTAGGCTTTATCTACCACATTTTAAAAATGATAATTGTGACAGCCTTACACATATCTCACAGATTGTTGTAACACATCAAAAAATTGATTTGAAGTCATTTGAAATTACAAAAAGAATTTCTGATAGGTAGTATGAAATAAGAAAAATGTTTGCTTAAAGAGGGAGCCACCATTACATTTTAGATCTTCTATGGACAATATAGAATCATTTAGTTTAAAGAAGAATATAGTACTTCATCTCTGTAAGTTATCTCTGAGATGCAGTGATATCATCAGTTACTAAGTAGCCTCTCTACAACTGGGAACTGAAAAACAGTAGTACTATGTTTCCCAATTCCCCAATATGCACTTCAGATATCTAGGAAAATATTTGGGGCGGTTAGTAAGTTAGGTTACATATGCATATTATTGAGATCTCAGAATTTAATCAAAGTCCACAGGAATCACAGACTCTGGGAGTTATAGACAAAAAAAAAAAAAAAAAAAACTAAAGGGACCTACGTTGACAGAGAAAGCAAAACAATGTTCTGGGAACAACAGATGGGGTGGTTGATGAATTATCCTCCTATGATTTTCTTCCATTGTTTCCTGCTTACTTGTAAATTAAATGTCCTGGCTGATGGAGCATTTTGTCTTCGAGATCAAGTTTAATTGGTTAGAGCATGTTGTCTAAGAAGCCAGAGACAAGAGCTTACAGTACCAAAAGAGCCAGATGGCTTCTCACTATTCCATAGCTTGGGACTGTATCAGGAAAATACAGTCACCAACTCTCAGTAAGCAGCTGAAATCAACGACCTGCCAATGCTGGTCAATGGTATCAACAATGTGTAGCACAGGAATAGAAGAGCATGGAATTGCTTATTGTTCCCCACTTCTACTAATCCACTTTACGCGCAATACCATAGGCTTTCCTGAAGGTTTATATTCTTCTTTACTACACATTCTGAATAATTGGTTTTGAAAGATGTAAGCCCTTTTTATTACCCATATTTTAACCAATTTATTTAGAGCTCATTGCTTTTGCTTTCTTATCACTGAAATTATTGAAGCTTATAATATTTTTGTGTGTATATCTTGAGCTTTTTTCTGTGACTATGTATATATATATATTTACAAGCAACGTTATACATATATTCAATATATATATACACACAAACATATTTAACATGAATGCCATATATGTATGGCATAATGCTTATGTATATACTTTATATATGAATATATGTATGATATACATGCAAATATATAGATATAATTATTTATCTCTATATATTTGCCAATATAATTTAAGAAATTCATATATATTATTTATGAATAATATACCTTAGGAATGAAAATATAAATATAGCAATTTTATCTCTCATTTGTTCTTACCACATATATTAGAAAGTTCACACTTTTGAATAGGACATTCTTGGTTCCGTCATCTTTTGGTGGGGGACAAACTTTTTTAATATACCTGACCTAGGGCAGTTGTTATTTGTGTGTGTGTGCATGTATACATGTATGTTTAATATATAGAAAATATATTTACTGGTCTTTTTATGGGCAGATATGCATAAGAATGTTTCTATAAAGTTTATGCTAATTAATTTTGTCTTTCTTTCAGATATTGAACCAAATAATATTTTTCTCAGTGGTTCATTTAGTCATAAAAACTCAGTTATTAAGGCTGAAGCTCATGCCAGATAATATGCTAGGGTGTAGACATAATAACTCTATAAATAATTTAATGGTACTGGTTTCTTCTTTATTTCTATATATGCTTACAGCTGTTGGGGAGTGATTTGCCTTCTTTCTCCTTTCTGTTCTCTTGAGAGCGTAAATGTATATACATTTGGCTTAAAATCCTTCATCAAACTTAGATTTTTTACTTCCTATCTGAGGTAATTTGCTCATTTCCTTTCCCTTATTAGATTTTTCTCTGAATTATTTTACAAATGAAATGACATTATCTAATTAAAATTTTGAGTTAACTATTGCACACAATATATATAACCCTGTTTTTAATGAGTTTTTTATTATTACTTTTAATATCAGCTCTTTATAGAAAATTTGGAAATAAAAAAGAAAAATATAAATTCCATGTAACCAAGACCAAGAATTAACTGTTAACATTTTTTGCATGTTTCCTGATCGACTTCAATGGCCACAACTCAGTAGTCTAAGATTTCTAGAGGTGCATGATAGTTATTACCCTGAAGCAGCAGGCTTTGAAAAGACAAGTGTTGCTCTTGGGGAAATAATTGCATTCTCCTCCAGGCGCATGTCCAGTGATGTGAATCTTGGGGACTGTATTAGTAAGGGTTCTCTTGGGAAACAGAATCAACAGGAGATATCTGTCAATAATATGAGATTTTAAAAGAGTCTCTCACGCGACCGTGGGGATGCACAAGTCCAGGTTCTGCAGGCAGGGTGCAAACCAGGGGCTCCAATGAAAGTCCGATGAAAGATCCTTGATGAGTTTCTGGGAGAAGTTGCCCGTCCAAGGACGAGCTGGGAAATTCTCTCTGAATGTTGAAATCACTTCCCCTTTTAAGGCATTCAACTGATTGGATAAAAGTGTCACCCATTGCTGATGCAATCTCCCTAATTGATGCAGATGTAATCAGCCATCCATGCAGTAAACTCACTGGTGATCGAAGTCCATAGATGCTCTTGTATTACAATTAGCCCAGTACTTGCTGGACCTAACACTTGGACACAATTACCTAGCCGAGTTGACACATTAGCCTAACCATCCCAGGGATCAAATAGGCAACCAGTGGTAGGCATGTTGTGTGGTGTCATTTTTAAGGTCCATATCTTCTAAGGCTTCTGCCTAGAAAAATATGGGATCCAGTAACAGAAAGAGTAGAAAGGAGTAGAGGATAGGAAGCCAGAGTCTGAGGGGAAGAAAGGAACAACTTGTTGAAGTAGAATCTGCTCAGGAGTGGAAATTGGAGCATTGTCCAAAGAATATGCTCATGAAAGTTTTTGTTTTACTTGTCAGCAAAGCCCAAAGAATGCAAAGGCAAGGAAGACAAAGAATGATTGCTGTTTAATGGCTTTCTCTGCTTTCCTCTCCACACCGCAAAACTAGAGAGGAGTGGTTTGGAGGAAATGAGATTACTAAACTAAGGGCCAAGCCCTAATTGGACAACTGTGTTCTGATCTTTGAGTGAAAATCAAAGTGATAAATAAGGTACTCAAATAATAAAGTACCTTTATTATTTATAATAAATAATAATAATAAAGCCTATGATTTGTAGTTAAACTGACCCTTAGCTTTCTATTACTTATGAGTGAGTGACAAGAAAATATATGGGGGCATTACAGTGTTTTCATACAGTGGCAGAGGGGAAACTACTACCTCTGAATAAATGTTAAAGTGACACTGGGTGACAAAAATAAATGGCTTTATGATTGTATTCCAAAACTCAATTTCCTTCAACATACTGGTTTCAAATACATGTATGTATGTCACTACTTATATAAATAGACAGCTAGATATAGTGATAGACATATAAAATTAAAACTGTCATATCTATATCCAACCTCCCATCTTCTATGCTACATCCAAACCTCCTTAAATACTTGGCTGTTTTTTGTTCTAAAGAAGGTTTTTTCCTCTCATCAACTCATTTTGCACAAAGACTGTTGGATTTTTAGAGATAAAGTTTAAATATTTAATATTCAAATTTAGTATTTTCCAAATACTAGTAAAATTCAATCTAGACTAAACTCATGAGAGAAAAAAATAAAATCAAAACGTTATTTGTCTTAATTTCAAATAATCTCCAAATGTGATGTAAGGACAAGAAATCAAAGTTTCTCCTCCACGTGTTAGAGTTCAGGTTCCTCCCATTATTGGCCAGGGTCTATGAGACACCTTTTTTTACTTGAGTCTAGATCCTGCAAACCAATGCTCCTTCAAAAAAGAAGCTTCCCTTTCATTTCCCTTTCATTACCAAGTTATCTCTTTAATTAGTGTGCTCCTGTAAGCCTTAAATAAAAACAAGCTGATGGAAATTAAAGTGCATTATTCTTACATGAAAAAACATAAATAATGAGTGTACACTAAAAGTTGTGAACTTAGAAAACAAATATCCATAAGATCATACAAGGATCCCATACATACCCTCAGCACTAATACCTAGACTTATTGTGAAACATTTGTTACAAATGATGAAAGCATATCATCAAAATATTACCACTAACTATAGTCCATATCTTACATTTGGTGTATTTTTCTCCAAACCCA
Organism: Tolypeutes matacus; assembly: GCA_026826555.1. Lineage (NCBI taxonomy): Eukaryota > Metazoa > Chordata > Mammalia > Cingulata > Chlamyphoridae > Tolypeutes > Tolypeutes matacus. Next base: position 9,869,506 of record JAKSZT010007815.1, on the reverse strand, counting down.
TACACCTGATTATTAACATCCTGCATTAGTATTATATATTTGTTATAGTTCATGAGAAAAACGTTCTCATATTTGTTCTATTAACAAAGCATAAGACTGTATAACACAGTGAATCCTGTGGTGGAAGATAAACTGTGGAAACTGATTTTAATGCAGCAGTTGGGACCCAAGTGAATGACTGGCTTTTAGCTATATATTTTTAAACATGGTACCTGTGCCTAGGTAGCCCGGTGATCCCTAAATTTCTGGATCGTCTCATTAAGAGGAAAGATTAAACCCAGTTCTTATAAAAAATGTAAGCACCTTCGAAGCAGCCTGAGGCAACACATCCTGCCACCACTCTGTATTTTTCTGTTACTCCTAGTTTCAGCTGTCCTCCCCCATTTCAGTTAAGAACTGGGTTAGGCAGCTACAGACCAAGCCATCACACTATTCATCCGAGAGTAAACTTACTATAGGAAAAGAATACAGTCTTACCTTCTTCATGAAATCAGAAATCCAGAGGTAGGGACTTCTGGCTTTGGTTCAGCATCTTAAACATGTAAAGCTATGGTTTCTGCAAGAGTATTGGTCTTTCTCTCTAGTCCCAAAATGGCTGCTGGCACTTGTGCCATGACATTCACGTTCTAGGCAACAGGATGAGGAGAGAGAGGAAGGACAATTGGACTTTCCCTGAATCCCTACCCTTCTAGTTATGGTGATATCTCATTGGTTAAACATATCTGCAAAGAAACCTGGGAAACAGGGCCTTTACAATAAGCACATGGGCATCTCCAGGATTTCTGTGTGATTGTGTGAACCTACCATTTCTTCACCAATGTTTCTAGAGAAGGCAGGAGGCAACCATAAAATATGTTTGTTTTTTCCATGCTCTGTGCATTCATTTAAAGGTCTCCATTCAAAAGTTTACTCAAATTAGGGAAAACAGGGTCTATTCTAGTTGAAACTCTGAACTAGATAAATTGTTCTAAATTGATCCCACATATCCAATTGATGAGTGCTTTTATAACGATAAAAGAAAAATAAGAGTTCCAAAATTTCAGAGCAAGTCTTCATAAAATTGAAGCACAATTCAGCAGCATTACATATCTTGTAAGCAGAGAAATAGTGTAATAGAAATTATTTTGTCATTTCCCTACAACAACCAGTGTCCATTGTGCCTTATTTTAGCCAACTCTACTCTTCTACCCACATGGGAAATTCAGTTATTCTCAATATTTATTTTTGTTTTCAAAGCTCTCTTTCTCTCCCATATCCCTCTGCATAGTTCACCATTTTCCAAACAGTACCAGTGAAAAATTAGTGTTCTATGATATATTCAAGAGCACATTAAAAATATAACCAGAGATTTATGGCCAAAATTTTGGGTATTACTTTCCTTGGAGACTCAGAATTCATATTTGTACTTTAAACATTCTCAGAAGTGTTATAATAAAGAACACTATTCAACTTAATTCAGCCCAGCATTTTCCTTATTTGTATTATGATGGAAATAATTTTTCTTGCCTATAAACATCATGTGGAAAGTTCCATGGAAGATATTTAATAAAAAGTTTATTCTACTTTATGGCTTATGTTTATTCATACCTCCCATTTCCAAATGGCATCTGTTTATCTCTGGATTTAATATTCCTTTAATATTTGAGTTTTCTGAATTCTGAGATAACTTCCAATAGGAAGCCCAGTTTAACAGTGGGTTCTTTTTGTTCCAGCACTTAAACCCAGTACAAACGATTATGGTTTGTGTGATGGGGCGGCACATTACGAAGCACAGTAACCCATGTATAAGGCTCTTATTTAGGCAGGGAGCTTCAAAAGGGAGGCATGGTATCTTTGATTCACCTTTCTTCAGTATATACACTCTGATGCTCCCTATAAATCTGAGGCCATAGTCCCTCAGATGTACTCCTATAAACACCAAGTCAGATTCTGGAAGAACAAATAGAAAGAAATGTCACAAACATTTCTCAGTAAAATAAGAATAACAGTGTAACTGAAGCCTGCATAAGAATTACATGTAGATTTACTAAGCTTTGGGGTCCTCTTCATTGAAATGTATTTCCAAAGGAAAAAAAACACACAACTCAATATGAAACTACATTTGATATATTTCTTTGCTAAAAGCCACAACTTCCAGTATTCTAGAGAGGCATGATTTATAACTATTATATCCAACAAAATGTTCTTTTTGGCCCTGAAATTTGATAATTTGGTTTTACACGGTTACTGTGCTTCCAGAAATAAAACTCCTGTCCATCACCATTATTATCAAGGATAGCCTAACAAGTGCTGTAGGAAGCTTAGCACATTTTCACTGCTTTACTCATGTGTGATAATTGCAGAGTTTTGGAAATATATTAGGTACAGAAAAAGAAGAATGAAAACCTTAACGCTGTTTTAGATAGAAATGAGCAAGGAACCTTGGTATTCTATCTTGGAAGTACTTTTCTCAGTGTACTCTATATAATATATTCCCTACGGCCTTGCAGATGTATTTTTGAATCTATCAGCTTTAAAGCATTTTCACTGCTTTGCAAATGTTTGATCAGCCTGCCTCTTTCCCTACAAAAGAACCTGATGCAGATTGTAAGTGAAGGATGGAGAATGAGAATATAATGCTCATTTTCAATTTTAAATTCATTGTTTTTTTTCTCCCTGAGTAGGTCATGGTCATTTGGCTGCATGTGTATGTCTTAAGGCAAAAAGACCCTCTCTTAAACCTATGTCCTACTATGAACAAAACTATACTTTTAGGCCCTCAAACAAAAATTATCAGGAAAGTAGAAGAGGCTGCTGAATGAAAGAAAGAGGTAAATCTATAGATATTACTATTTAACAGACTTGGTAGTACACCTGATGGTGAGCTACCATGAAAGATGTATAATGATATCACATCAGAGTGGGGTTCTAATATTAGAAAATGACATCCCAGAATAGAGCGATGCAAGGTAAGAAAAGTGCAATACCCAGACCTATATTGGCAAAACTTGGAAAACATAAATAGATAAATAATTAAGACTATCAAAGAAGATGCAAGTCTCTTAATCAGATTGGCTTAAGATTGGCACTGTTTTCAAATAAAGATGAAGTTAGCACATGTGTCATTGATTCAATTAATCCCTGCTTCATTTAAGGTAACTGAATAGTCATTGCATGTGAGTTTTAACTTCAGGATATGCATTCACTTAGTTTTGGCTATTAATTTATTTATGTCTTAATTATAATCTTATTACAGGACCCCTCCACATATCATTACAGATAGATAAGCATAATGGAAGACAAATAATTATTGCAGTCAAGATTCCGAGGCCAGGTAGGCAAAATAAAGGTAAAATATGTTACAAAAATCTGCTAACTGTATTTATATCTGAGTCTTCTACACAGTATATTGTTGGATTTTAACATGTACTCTGAAGGCCTCTTCCAATCCTTAATATTATGCCCACTTGCACATCATTTAAAAATTATTTTGTATTCAGAAGGAATATAGTACAAGAATTGGCAACTTAGAGTCTGCTTTTTTTTTAGATTCATTTTATTTATTTATTTATCCCCCCCTTGCTGCTTGTGCTCACGGTGTCTGTTTGCTGTGCGTTTTTCTGTGTCTGCTTTTCTCCCTTTGTTGCATCATCTTGCTGCACCTGCGTGGGCCGTCAGCTCACCTCACGGGCCAGCTTGCCTTCACCAGGAGGCCCCGGGAATCAAACCCAGTGTCTCCTATATGGTAAACTGGAGCCCAACCAATTGAACCACAGCCGCTTCCCTACAGTCTGCTTTTGTAAATAAAGTTTTATTAAAAGACAAACACTTTTGTTTGTGTATGTAAACTCTATGGCTGTTTATGAGCTACAATAACCGAATTGAGTAGTTGCAACACAGACCATTTGGCCTGTAAGACCTAAAGTATTTACTATCTGGCACTTTACTGAAAAAGTTTGCCAATTCCTGGTAGCGTACAATGAAAATAATCTTTGAGTCACAAAGATTAATAAGACTTGTGTTTTAGGCTAACCTTTATGTTTAATGTTAAGTTCTATGATTTCCAACATGTTTTCCACATCAAGTAACTGAAATTTATTTTACGGTAAAGGACTGTCCATTTATCCCAGATGTCAGAATCTTATCATTGTGTTGAACATCCAGAATTATCCACCTTCCTGGAACTATACCACCCTATAACATTATGGGGCCAAAGGTCATATATCAAATTAACAAACTATTAAATGAAGTATATTTTATCCTCCTTGTTTGATAAGCATGACCTGGAAAATCAAGTTTGAACTTAGACCATTTAGACTTCTAATAGTTTCCACACCAAAACATAGCAGCATGGGGGAGGGAGCCAGCCTCTGCCTCCAGCCTGCAACTCCTACACACCCATTTTTCCTCATATCCACTTCTTTCTGCACTATGACAGGTCTGTCTGACTTTACCAGATAATTCCCATGTCCTAGTTACCTAGAACCTGGTCAGAAAAGGGAGTATAGGCTCAAGATGGGTACTTCTTTTGGCCCTACAAACTCCTCACCCTGCAGGGAGATGCACAATTAAATGGGTGCCTGAGCAGAGACCTCTAAAACCTTGATTTTTCAGGATTAGCAGCAACAGCATCATTTAAGGCAGTCATTCTCAACTGGAAATGAATTTGCATTGTCAATATCTGAAGACATTTATGACTGTCACATCTGGAGGGGAGACTGCTACGGGCATTTAGTGGTTAGGGGTGAGGGATGCTGCTAAACATTCTGCAGTTCACAGGACAGACCCTCAAATCAAAGAATTATCTGATCCTACTTCTTAGTAGTGAAAAGGTTGTTTGTGTGGGATGTGGTGGGAGGTGTGGGAGGTGGGCAACATGGGAATCCCAGGGTGTTCTGTGTAATATTTTCGGTAATCTAAGCACCTCTTAAAATATATTTATATATATATAAATAACATTTTTGTAAGCAAATGCACATATATGTATATATATTTATATATCATTTTACAAATAGTGGTATGTATTGTGAAAATTTTGATTTTTACCCACAATAAAAAATAAATTAATTAAAAAAAAAAAAGGTTGAGACACCCTGATCCAGGAATTTATAAGAAATGCAGATGCTCTGGCTCACCCCAGCCCTACTGAAATAGAATCGGAATTTTAACCAGATCTGTAAGTATGCACATTAAAATTTGAGAAGCCCCGCTCTAAAGCACTAGGCTCTGGGAGTCACTCTTCTTGCCCTAGTAAGAGTGATGCCATCTGAAACAGATGACTTCTTTATGCGTTCACGAGATTTTTTGATGGCAGTATTTGTTGTTATAGATTTTATTCATTCCTACACTATTTTTCCCCCTCGTTGGATCATTTCTTTTATAAAAGAGCCAAGAAATCTTTTACTACCATTCCTGCATATAGGAATTAGCATGCCAAGTTTAATCTATAGGAATGATTTTGAAAAATATTTGAAAGGTTATGTCAATATAACTCATAGTTCCTAATCAGTCTTTACAGGCTTTATAACATAGAGATTATCCTCAACTGAATCCTTCTGTTTGCCTTAAATAGTATCCTGAATTTTATGAAATGGGGGGAAATATTTCATAAACAAAAATACTTCATAGCATTTTAGAGGATTTCATTATCTGAGCAGGGCACAGGGAGGCTTCCGGTACTATACTATGAATATTCCTTTGGCGCCTCCTAACATGACCCATTACTGATGAGACCAAGTGCATTTCTCAGACTGAAACGTTCCAGGGAATGAATGAGATGAAATTTTAGATCTAAATTTAGTCCAAGTACTTTAAGTTATTGGTAGAAAGATGTTTGTGTTTAGGTTTATTCTTGTTTTTCCCATGCAAAGGCAACTTGAGGAACTATCACAGTTTGAAGGGCAAAAGAATGAGGTGTGTGTGCTGGATACATAATTGAGAATATTTCTGGAGGCAATAGAATAATCACTGGGTCTCGTGCAATGATTCAAATGGCCCTAATGTTTAGAATTCAAATGGTGCCAGTTAGAATTTTAAAGGAGGCAAGACTTGTGTTTAGCACATTTAGCCTCCTTATTCTCACGTGAACTCCTCACTCAGTGAACTTCACCCAGTTTAAAGGAATCCAGTCATTTGGTGTTTTTCTACCCTACCTGATTTCTGGTCTTATATTTACCCTAAGTAAAATTTCTGCAAACACTCATTAAGATTCAAGCATTTCAAGCACTGTTATGCTGATCAAGACATACAAAAAAAAAAAAAAAAAAAACATGTCTTTGACTGAAAAGAGTTTGAAGTCTATTTTTTTTTAAATCTCTATAAAACACTGTCTCCACTCTAGGAATCTGCAATTTGACAGGGAAAAAGTCTTAACATAGTTTTTATTGAATGAATATCTGAAAGAAAACTTGGGGGATAATTTGGAGGTTTACTGAGGCTTTTGTGCCCCTTGAAATTATACAGTGTAGACAGTCACTAATTATACCTGTTCATTAAGGATGATTCTTCTGGCATTCTTAACAGTTCTTCTTTCCTCAATATAACTTAATCAGATGTTTATAAGGATATTTTTCAGAGACAGTGCATATTCTATTAACTTTCTGAATGGCTTCCTTAATTTTCAGCCATACCCTAACTATAGAGCTATTTGCCTCAATCCCTCTGTAACATAAATCTTGACTTGCATGAAGAAGGATTTAGTAAGTCGTCCTTTGGAACTGAGCTGATAGACCAGAATCTGGCATTGTTAAAAGAGATTCTTTTTTTTAAGTGATATTTTTTCTTTCTTTCTTCCTTCATCTTTCCCTTCTTTCCTTTCTTTCTTTCTTTCTTCCTTCCATATGTGTGTGTGTGTGTGTGTGTGTATGAGAAGTAGCAGGTTTACAGAATAATCATGCAGAAAACACAGAGCTTCCATGTATCCCACCCCACACACTGTTCTCCCTATCTCCACTCTGCATCAGTTTGGAATCTCTGTCATAAATGATGAAACAATATTATTATAATTATACTATTAACTATGGCCCATAGTGTCCCTGAGATTTCACTGTCTGTGCTTTGCTTTCCTATGTGTCAAGAGATTCTTGATGACATGGCAGCTTGGCCTTTTACCCATCTCTGATCAGTGAGCTTCCTCCTCATTCCCACGGATTTTATTTTGCTTAGATTTTTCTATCCTCTTGCCTGCAGGATCCTCCAGTTTCCTGTGATTGTAGCTAAGGACAGGCTCTTTGCTAAGAAATATCTCTCATGATAAGTGTGAGCATGGAAAATTGAGTATTGATAGTCTGCTGGATTCCTTATTAATTAGGCCCAGGTCTATCTCCTACTACTTTATTAAAGTAGCTGGGTCATAGCCCAGGAATATCGTGCTGTTTTTTTGTTTATATGTTCAAATACACTATGCAGTCCTATCCTGCTCCCAGCCCCAGGCTTCTAGTTTCTGGACAGCAGTTTTCTTTATGAAGTACTTTATCTCTGTGAACTACATATTTTTTTTATCAAGTTCTTAAGGTCAGATGAACTTTTATTTCTAATTTTTAAATTAAATTATTGATATATCTTGACGTAGGTTTGTGCATTCGACAGATAGACATCAAAGGAATTTGAAAGCAAGCATGTAATTGACTAAAGGCAAAATTCATATAATTTCGATATGATTTTAAACTTTAATAGATAGCTTTTTTCCCATTTCTAAATCAACGGGAACTGGCATAAAACAGTTCTTCTGAAATGTGCTCATATTAAGAATCGCAAATTTCCAAGTGACTCATGTACAAGGGAAGGCATATGTTATTTTTCAAATGGGTTTTATTTCTGCTGTTTGTGTCATTTTCTGTTTACCACCTTGAAGGAGTGTGGAAGGGGCAGTGAAAGGGTGGGGAGGGAGTGTGGTTACTTAAGGTCCTGGTAAAACCTCAAAATGCCAACAGGCTAGTAATCATTTGTTTGTAGAACATTTGGATAAAATATATTGAGAATTTCTTTCAGCATACTTCAAGCTTAAAATTCAAAGATGTTGCTAGAGAGCTGAAGATACAGGATTTTGTTTAGGAGTGTGCTTGGTTGTAAAACATATATTCCATCTGGGGACAGTGTCTTTTCGAACCAGATTAAGGAACAACAAATTTTCAAAGGAAAGGGGGGAAAAAAGTCTTACCTGTGGGAAGAGAAGTCTGAAATTAAATTTTACCAACTTCCTTTGCCCATGTAACTCTGGATTCCGGTCTGCTAAGGAGAGGTGTGCTCATGAGCTCGGTCAAGCGAGAAGGCACGAGAAGTGGTGGGAACTGGGAGCCGCACACTGCTTGAGAGGGTGCACAACAGCCTCCAATGTGTCATCAGAGCAGAAATCTGAGAAGCAATCCTGCAACTCTGAGAAACTAGTGGAGGGACAGTCCCAGAACACTCCACACTCGAGAAAAGTGTAACGGTGAAAATTATTGTAAAAGACAATATTTTTGGAGAACTGGTATTGGGATTCCAATCTATTTATATTAGGTCTGACCTAAAGAGGAAGTAGAACAGAGCAGAAGCCTAAACAGGAGAAAACAATGGGAAGGAAAGTTTAAAAAACGACTTATCGAAAAAAATGACTTATCAAAAGTTTCTATGACAAATGTAGATTTACATTTTTATATTTCAATGATCTAAAATATTCTGGAAATTTCCAAAGAAAGAAAAAGAATTTTCCTAGACAGAGACAAAAATAAGTTTGGCTTTAGTCTTTTTTTGTTTGTCTGCTTGCTTGCTTGTTTTTTTTTTTTTTTTTACAGAATTAAATAACAAAAGTAAGAGAATCTGAGTGGGGCTGTTGTAGAACAAGGCCTTTGTACCTAAGCAATTTATTATGTTGGTAAAAAATGAAGAAAAAAAATCCTCAAAGCCCTAGAAAATATTTCACTCAGGTATGCTTCATGTATAAATTATTCAAAAAATAATTCCATAGTATTAAAAAATTAATTAAAAATAGAACTCAAGAAAGCAAAATTAAAAGAGTACATTACCAAGGGCTGTGGTGAGGTGTTTTTTTTTTGTTTTTGTTTTTGTTTTTTTTTAACCATGGTTACAGAATAAAAAATAAAGGCAATTTAAAAAAAACTCTATTGCTCTATTGTCAGCAACAACAAAAAACCAACAAAATATTTGGAGACTGGATTTGAGATAAAAGAATAGAAGAGGAGAGGGCCAGATGTACAGGGGTGAGCATGGTATATAGTGATTGCTATACAAATCCTACCCATCTTCTTGTTGGTTTCACCCCTATTGTTTTGTTGTTGTTAGTTATATCAAAGAGCAATAGAATAAAATATGATAAGTGGCTGATGCTCTCAGTGTATTAACACGTCACAGGTAATTTCCAGCCATAGTTATCTGTTTTGCTTTACCCAGTGGCTTTTCCTGACTGCTAAAGCATGCGCTCCTGCCCTTGTGGGCGTTCAGAAATGTCAATTGGTTAAAGACCCAGGAAGAGCCTCAACCTATGGTTAACAGGAAGATGGGCATAAATACCCCAATTCCCTCACCCCTTGGATGGGATCACTTTGAGACACATCATTCACACTGCTTCCCAGAGATTTCTCACTGGACTTAAATTCTAGTCACACACAGAAGTAAGTGACTTAATAAGGCACCCTTTAGTCACTGCCATTCCTTCCTTGCCTCATTACTTAATTTTTCTACTGATCTTTTTGGTATCACCTTCCCCTAAAAATATTTGCATTAAAATTCTGGCCTCGGGGTCGGATGTGGCTCAACTGGTTGGGCGTCCGTCTCCCATATGGAGGGACCCGGGTTCAATCCCCGGGACCTCCCGGTAAAAAAAAAAAAAAAAAAAAAAAATTCTGGCCTCATGTCTGCTACTGGGGAAGCATAAACTAAGACATCCACCATGTTTCATTTAACAAATTGTCAAACAATATATTACTAAACAAATTTAGCGAGGATGAAGTAAAAGGAATCATCTCATATATTGATAGTGGCAGAGTAAATTGGTATAAACATTTAGAACTCAACTCAGAAACAAATATCAATGTTCATAAAATACCCACAGTCTTTGACCCAATTAATAGCATTGTGAGAAACCCAACATAAGGTAGTAAAAATATGATGCACAGAAATAATATATACAATAACAGTGAAATTCAGCTACTTAAAATAGTAAAGTAATTGAAAAAATATTTCCCAGATCAATGAATCATAGGTAAATATCAGATCAATTTTGAATTGTTTAAAAAATAAAACTAAATTTTATTTCAAAGCTAGAAAGTTGCATGTGACATAACATTAATTGAAAATCAAGATATAAAATCTATTGTAAAGTTAAATTTAATGCCTTAGCCAGCAATCCTATTACAATTATTAGAAAAACCCACATTCTTACCCTGAGATAACTATTTTAAACCTGTTTTTTACCCTTTAAGTTTCTCCCACATATAATATAAACTGCTGTGTGCCACAAACTCATATGTCATTGAGAAAGGGATACAATTTAAATTGTATGAATTAATGTCTAATTAAAACTGTATCTTGGGGAGTGGATGTGGCTCAATAGTTGAGTGCCTGCTTCCCACATGGGAGATTCTGGGTTTGGTCCCCGGTGCCTCCTAAAAAAACAACAACAAGCAAACAAATGAAAAACTAAAAAACAACAACTCAGGGGAGCCAATGTGACTCAGTGGTTGAGTGCCATCTTCCCACATATGAGGTCCGGGGCTCATTCTTGGGCCACAGTACCATTAAAAACAAAACAGATAAACGAAAAAACTGTTTCTGTATGCTTCCTTCTGTTATAATGGATGAAACTGCCTTTACTCTAGCTAGAACCAAAGCTTCTTGTTGACTCCTGGATTCCCTCTGCTCTAAACTACTCAAGGTTTTTGCTTCTGTATTATATTCTTCTTTTTGTAATTGATATCAATTTCTCTACTGGCTAATTCCTATCAGACTACAATAATATCTTTTTATTAAAAAACAAAAAAAACAAAACAAAACCACTAGCTACCTATCAAATTACATCAAACAATTTCTCTTTTGTCGTCATATTTTCCACCAACTACCTGAATATCTGCACATACACATAGTCTCCTTTTCCTCACCTCTTGAATCCACTTGGTTCAGATTTTCTTTCCCCATCATTCTATCGAAATGGATCTCATCAAAGTCACACAGTGACTATTTTGTTTTCAAAATAGAAAATTCAAATATCTGTCCTTATCACAGTTGAAATCATAACATAATCTGATACCATTGTTATATTGTTTTTAAATCAAAATTATTTATTTGCCATGGGAAACATCATAGTCTTGTTTTACTTCCTACTTCACTAATGACTCTTCCTCACTCTCCTTTCCTGGCTCTTCTTCTCTCCCAGCTCTCTAAATGTCTGTGTGCCTCAGGGCACTGTTTGCATCCAACTTTTCACTAGCTCTAGTCTCTCGGATGACATTATTCAGATCTACGGCTCAAAATGCACGCTAAACCCTTGATTACTCATAATATATCTCTAAGCCCCAGACTCATATCTCTAGCTGCCAACTTGATGTCTCTATTTGAATTATCTAATGTGTGTATCAACAACATATGGCTGAATAGAATTTTTATTTCCCCTCTTAAAATTAGTCTCTCGTACTCAATCGCAGCTCTTAATGGCACCATCACTCATCCAATTGCAGAGGCCAAGTACCTAGGAGTTATTCTTGATTTCTCTATTTCTTTTAGTCTTTATATCCAAATGGAGTATCTGCCTCCAAAATTTATTCTGAATTTAGCCACCTCTCAAAACATGCACTGTCGTTATTCCAGTCCTATTTGTTGCCTGGATGTCTAAAATAGACTCCTAACTGACATCTTGCTACAGTTCTTTCTACTTCATAGCCCATTCTCTACAAAGAAAACTGTATTTTAAGCATATGGGGCATATTACAACAGACTATTGGTGTCCAATTATACTTAAAGTCTTTTTTTAAATTTTATTCTTTTTAATAACTGCAAGCCCTATCCGATCTGGCTGCAACTTTTCTTTCTCACCTTAACTCCTATCACTTTGTTTATCATTCTTTAAGGTTTATTCATTGTCCTATTTTCTGTTATTAAAATAAGTCAGGCTCAGCTTTATCTCAGAAACATACTTGCTATTTTCATTGCTTGAACTCTTCCACATAGATGTTTTGTATCCTAACATTCAGATCTCTATTCAAATATTTCCTTAGAAAGATTTTTTTTGACCATTCTCTCTAAACTTGCATTGCCACAAACAACCAGTTGAAGCATTTTCTATCCCATTCTGATAATTTATTTTTTCCTCACAACACTGGTCAGCAGCTGAAAATATATTATTTATATATTTGTCTGTTCAAGCATTGTCTTTTTTCCATTAAAATTCAATCACCATGAAAACCGAGAACTTCTCTAAGTTTATAATTGTATCCTTATTGCCTGCAAGTGTCTCAGGTCCATAATAGTTGCACAATAAACATTTGTAGAATAAATAATTTAATGGTATTACATGCTAATTAACACTATTCTCATTTAATAATATTTAGTAAAATTATTTAATACTAGTGATATTATACTATTATTTTGTAGTATTAATTATTATTAAGCAGGAAAATATTATATAGCTAAAAAGAGACAAGAAAGAAATACAGAGAAACTTAAAAATTGTCTTTGAGGACTATTTATGAGGTGGTTTTAAAAATTTCTTTACAGAGTTCATTGTTTTTTGCTTTATAACAAAGAAAATAAACTTAGTAATTGGATCACTGACTTGGAAAAGTTCAAGGTGTAATTGGATACAAGCCCAAATCCTCAATGAAAGGATTTTCCCACTATATCAAATTTTCCTTAACATATTTATTGGTATTTCTTTTACTTATAATACTCATGATCAATGTGGGGATGGTTTCAACCTCAAGAATGACATCTAATAGTGTGTGTAGCTAATGATTATTTGAGAAAAGGTCTGCTCATCTCCAGAGTCATATGAATCTATATGATTCAAACTTTTAGAAAAGTGGTATCCAGTTTGAGATTCAGTATATATAGTTCACATTGCAACTACTAATGGCCGCAGCAGTTATATAACTCACATACCTAACCAAAATTTCCACTGAAAGTGAGACACCGGAGAGTTACTTCTGATTACTCTCTCAAAAGTACATGAATTACCTTTTTAAGAAGACTCAGAAATACTTTTCTCAAAATTCATTTGCTCGAATTAGGTCACATTTTTAATCAATAAAAATAGAATTATCCTTAGGCCATTCAGGCCCTTTCATGGAGCTAGTGCTAAGTTCAGACTCCCTTGTATCACAAGGGCTGCATAGGACAGATTAGATACCTATACAGAATTGGATTTCTATTAGGAAAGAGGAAGGGATCACAGATGTTAGGAAGACAAATAATGTTATCTATAAAGTAACATGGAGGCCAAGATGGCCTTAGTGTAGGAGGGCACACACTGCAAGCTCCCAGTGCAAGGCAGATGGTGGACAGGGTCCTGCCTGGGGGTCTGTGCTGTGCATGCATGGAATGAGAAGCTTGGGACATCTATCTTCGCAGATCAACGGCGTGGATGGAATGGGAACATAGAAAGAAGCAAGGAAATAAAATAAGAAGAAAAAGTGCCAAAGAGAAAACTTAACACACATGCAGAACCACCAGCTAAATAAAACTCTAGAGCATAGAGAAAAGCTAATCAACTGAACAAACCCATCAAGATAATATGATGACCACAGGGCAACAAAAAATTACAAATGACACTGAGAAACAGGAAAACATGGACCACTCCAATGAACAAACTAAAAACAAGGAAGTGATGCAGAACATCAAACAAATAATCAAAGCCATCCAAACAAATATCATGGACCAACTTAAAGAAGTGAAGGACAAGATTAAGGATATAAAGAAGACACTGGGGGAAGCTACTGAAGAAATTGCAAACATGCCTAAAAAAGATAATGGATATGATGGTGAACAATGGCACAATCCAAGAAATCAAAAAGACGCTGGATTCACATAACAGCAGATTTGAACAGGCTGAGGAAAGAATTAGTGATATGGAAGACAATACAGCTAAAATCAAAGAGATAGAAGAACAGATAGACAAAAAGATAGAAAAAATCCAGCAGGGACTCAGGGAATTAACCAATAACAGAAAATGCACAAACATACGCATTATGGGCATCCCAGAAGGAGAAGAGAAGGGAAAGGGAACAGAAGGAGTGTTGAAGGAAATAATGGCTGAAAAATTCCCAACCCTATTGAGAGAAATGGATGTGCAGATCCAGGAAGCACAGTGCACCCCAAATAGTATAAATACCAACAGGCCAACTCCAAGACATATAGTTGTCAAAATGTCCAATGCTCAAGACAAAGAGAAAATACTCAAGGCAGCAAGAGAAAAGAGAACCATCACATACAAGGGAAGCACAATAAGATTAAGTGCTGATTTCACAGCTGAAATCATGGAAGCAAGAATACAGTGGTATGACATAGTCAAAATACTAAAAGAAAAAAACTTTCAGCCACAAATTCTCTATCCAGCAAAACTGGCATTCAAAAATGATGGAGAGTTCAAAATATTCACAGATAAACAGAAATTAAGAGAGTATGTCAATAATAAACTTGCACTTCAAGAAATACTAAAGGAATCTCTACAAATTGAAAGGAAAAAACAAGGGAGACAGAGTTGGAGGAGAGTTTAAAAACAACTGAAAAGACAAAAAAAGAAACAAAACAACATATGACATACATTAACCCAAAGAAAAAATGGCTGAAGTAAGAAATACGTTATGAGTAAGAACACTGAATGTTAATGGATTAAATTCACCAATCAAGAGACAGAGATTGGCAGAATAGATAAGAAAATATGATCCATCTATATGCTGTCTACAAGAAACCCACCTTAGACCCAGGGATTCAAGGAGGTTGAAAGTGAATGGTTGGAAAACCATTTTACAAGCTAACAATAGCCAAAACAGGGCACGAGTAGCTATTCTAATATCAGACAAAATAGACTTTAAATGCAAAACTATTGTAAAAGACAAAGATGGACACTACGTATTAGTAAAAGGATTAATCTCTCAAGAAGAGAGAACAATCATCAACATTTATGCACCTAATTGGGGTGCCTCAAAATACATGTGGCAAACTCTGGAAAAACTAAATGCCTCTACAATTATAGCAGGGGACTTCAATACACCATTATCATCATTAGAAAGAACATCTAGATGGAGAATCAATTAAGAAACATTCTTCTCGAGTGCACATGGATCATACTCCAAAATAGACCACATGCTAGGCCACAGAACAACTCTCAATGAATTCAGAAAGATTGTGATTATACAAAGTAATTTCTCTGACTACAATGGAATGAAATTGGAAATCACTAAGGGCCAGAGAAACAGGTTAGGCACAAGGATATGGATGTTAAGCAACACACTCTTAGACAAACAGTGGGTCAAAGAGGAAATCTCAAAAGAAATCAGTAACTACCTTGAAACTAATGAAAACGACAACACAACATATCAAAACTTATGGGAAGCAGCAAAAGCAGTCCTGAAAGGGAAGTTCATAGCCATAAATTCATATATTAAAAGAGTTGAAAGAGCTAAAATTGAAGACCTAACTGCACACTTGGAGGAATTGAAAAAAACAACAACAACAAACTAAGCCTAAAGGAAGTAGAAAGAAGGAAATAAAGATTAGAGCAGAACTAAATGAAATAGAGAATAAGAAAGCACTGGAAACAATAAAACCAAAAGCTGGTTCTTTGAGAAAATCAATAAAATTGACAAACCCTTAGCCAGACTAACAAAGAAAAAGAGAGAACAGGTGCAAATACATAAAATAAGGAATGAGCAAGGGGACATCACTACTGACCCCACAGAAATAAAGAGTATGATAAGAGGAGACTTTGAAAAATTATATGCCAACAAGAATGATAATTTAGAGGAAATGGACAAGTTTCTAGAAACCCACAAACAGCCGACATTGATAAAAGAAGAAATAGATGAACTCAACAGCCCAATTACAAGTAAAGAGATAGACTCAGTCATCAAAAACCTCCCAACTAAGAAGAGCCCAGGACCAGATGGCTTCACAGCTGAATTCTACCAAACATTCCGGAAAGAGCTAACACCAATTCTACTTAAGCTCTTCCAAAAAATAGAAGTAGAAGGAATATTGCCTAACTCATTCTGTGATGCCAATATTACCCTAATACCAAAACCAAATAAAGATACCACAAGAAAGGAAAATTACAGACCAATTTCTCTAATGAACCTAGATGCTAAAATCTTCAACAAAATACTTGCTAATCACATTCAACAACATATCAAAAGGATTTTACACCATGACCAAGTGGGTTTCATCCCGGGTATGCAAGGATGGTTCAATATAAGAAAATCAATCAATGTAATACACCACATAAATAGATTGAAAGAAAAAAAATCACATGATCATCTCTATATATGCAGAAAAAGCATTCAACAATATACAGCACTCTTTCCTCAGAAAAATACTACAAAAGATAGGAATAGAAGGAAACTTTCTGAATATGATAAAGGGTATATATGAAAAACCCAAAACTAACATCTTCAATGGTGAAATCCTAAAAGCCTTCCCTCTGAGATCGGGAACTAGACAAGGATGCCCACTATCACCACTCCTATTAACATTGTCTTAGAAGTACTTGCACAAGCACTGAGGCAAGAAAAGGACATAAAAGGCATCCAGATTGGAAAAGAAGAAGTAAAAATTTCATTATTTGCAGATGACATGATCCTATACATAGAAAACCCTGAGAAATCTACAACAAGGCTTCTAGAATTTATACAGGAGCTCAATAATGTTGCAGGCTATAAGATCAATGCTCAAAAATCAGTAGCATTTCTGTACACCAATAACAAGCAAACTGAGGAGGAAACCAGAAAAAAAATATCATTTACAATAGTAACTAAAAGAATCAAATACCTAGGAATAAATTTAAAGATGTAAAGAAATTATATACAAAAAACTGCATAACACTGTTAAATGAAATAAAAAAAAGACTTAAATAAATGGAAAAATATTCCCTGTTCATGGATGGGAAGACTAAACATCATCAAGATGTCTATCCTACCCAAACTAATCTACAGATTTAATGCAATCCCAATAAAAGTCAACACTATGTTTTTTAAGGAACTGGAAAAACTAACCACAAAATATATTTGGAGAGGCAAGAGGTCCCGAATTGCCAAAGATATATTGAAAAAAAAAATGAAGTTGGAGGTATCACATTACCTGACTTTAAAACATACTACAAAGCTACAGTGATCAAAACTGCATGGTATTGGCACAAGGATAGACCTACTGACCAATGGAACCGGATTGAGAGTTCTGATATAGATCCTCGCATATACAGTCATCTGATATTTGACAAGGCCATGAAACCCACTCAGTTGGGAGAGAGTGGCCTCTTTAACAAGTGGTGCTTGGAGAACTGGATATCCATATCCAAAAGAATGAGAGAAGAATACCATCTCACACCTTATACAAAAATCAACTCAAGATGGATCAAAGATCTAAATATAAGAGCCAAAACCATAAAAACCTTGGAAGATAATGTAGGGAAGCATCTACAGGACCTTGTAATAGGAAATGGTTTCATGAACTTCACAGCCAAAGCACGAGCAGCAAGAGAAAAAATTGATAAATGGGATCTCCTCAAAATTAAAAACTTCTGCACCTCTAAGGATGTTATTAAGAAAATAAAAAGGCAGCCTACCCAATGGGAAAAAATATTTGGCAACCATATATCTGATAGGAGCCTAATATTCTGCCTATATAAAGAAATCCTACACCTTGAAAATAAAAAGACAAACAACCCATTTAAAAAATGGGCAAGTGACCTAAAAAGACACTTCTCCAAGGAAGAAATACAAATGGCTAAAAAGCACATGAAAAAATGCTCAACATCGCTTGCTATCAGGAAATGCAAATCAAAACTACAATGAGATACCATCTTACACCCATCAGAATGGCAGCTATTAAAAAAACAGCAGACACTAAATGTTGGAGAGGATGTGGAGGAATAGGAACTCTCATCCACTGCTGGTGGGACTGTGGTATAGTCCAGCCACTGTGGAGTACGGTTTGGCGGTTCCTCAGAAAACTAACAATAGATCTTCCGTATGATCCAACAATTCTACTGTTGGGTATATACCCAGAAGAACTGAAAGCAAAGACACAAACAGATATATGCACACCAATGTTCATAGCGGCATTGTTCACCATTGCCAAAAGCTGGAATCATCCCCGGTGCCCATCAACAGATGAATGGATAAGCAAAATGTGGTACATACATACAATGGAATATTACTCAGCTGTAAGAAGGAATAAAGTGCTAACACACGGAATAACGTGGATGAATCTTGAAGACCTTATGTTGAGTGAAGCAAGCCAGGCACTGAAGGATGAACAGTATATGACCTCACTGATTTGAACTGAGGAAAGTGAGCAGTCTCTGAGAACGATTGTCTGAAAGATAGGTTAACAAGGGAGAGAAAGAGAAGAGTAGGCTGTGAGCCATCACCCATATGGACATAATCTATGGTAAAGGGATAGATTATAGGTGCATATTGAAGGACAGGACAGATGGGTAGTGATATTACTGGAGGTGGTGGTGCAGGTGGGTAGATTAGGAAGGGCAGGTTGGAACACCCAAGGTATGTAACTATGAATCTTGTCATTCCATGAGTCAAGGAGGAGAGTGTCATATGCCCCAGGGGGAGGGGGAGGTAGGAACAGAAAAGAACAAACAGGGGGTATTTAGTGGTCATGGGAAAGGTTTTTCATTACCTTACAGTAATGGACACAGGACATGATAAATATCATCAAAACATTAAACTGTATTGTCTAAATTGTAAACTATACTGAAAACCATTGACAATGTTTAGTTGCTATATTTTGCTATCTGTATAACAGTTATAACAATGCTAACATCAGAAAAAAAAGGGGGGGGGTTAATATGAGGTGGGGAAGGGGCGGGTGATTTGGTATCTGGGAGTCTCTGGTATTCTGTGTATGACTTTGCTGTGACCTAAAACTTCTTTGAAAATTAAATGAAAATTTGGGAGACACTGGGGATTGAGATGGGGAAGGTGTCATGGCACACCGGACATGCGATAACACAGTGATAAAAGGAAAAAAAGAATAATTAAAAAAAAAAAAAACACATTTCTTTTGTTTTTTTTTCCCAGTTTTTTGAATGTCCCAATCTGCTAATTATATTTTGTTTTGTTTTGTTTTGTTTTGTTTTGATTGTTTTTTTGTTTTTTTCCCCTGAGTTTCCTTGTGTTTGTCTCTTGCATTTAAGCTTATCATTGTTGTTGTTTTTTTCCTGTTAAGTGTATTTGATTATTATATGGGCTACATGTTCATGGAAGATTTAGGTCACAGAAGGGTTACAATGGGTGCTGCAAGGGATTATTGGTGAGGGGTGTCTGGGAGGGGGGATTCATGGGAGTAAGTTCATCTGAATATACATGAAAGATATACAAAATTGTTCAAATTATCAAAGGATGGGGCATGGTCATGGTGGGTGGACAATCACCCAACAAATGAGGAAATCTGAATTCCTAGCCTGGAGAGCTCTGCCACATTCTCCAAGGGAGCAGCAACAGTCCTCTGAGTGCAGGGACAGTGTCTGTCAAAAGAGGATGGCCCATTGATGAGTTCTTTTTATTGATGACTACCCTTATGAGTCTTTGCTCTTGTAACTGAAACTTAGCCTACTGTTATGGGGTGCCTAAGGGTTGCCACCTGAGAGCCTCCTTGTTGCTCAAATGTGGGCTCTCTCTAAGCCAAACTCAGTATATAAATGCATTACCTTCCCCCCAACGTGGGACATGACTCCCGAGGATGAGCCTCCCTGGCAAGGAGGGATTAATACCAAGTGCCAACTGGCAACACAACTGGAAAAAGACCTTGAATAAAAGAGGGGAAAGGTAAAGACAAATTAGTTCAAGTGGCTAAGAGACTTCAAAGAGAGTCGGGAGGTCATCCCAGAGGTAATGCTTACGCACACCTCAGTAGGATCTCATAGAACACCAAAGTGCATATCACCCCAAACAGAGGGGCTCCTGAGGGCTCTGGAGACACCCAGGTCCTATATAAGGGGGGATAGCCCCAGAGACTGATACCTTATCAGTGGGCTCTATTTTGGAGTCTGTGCTCCTGAGAGTGACAGAATTGGACTCAAATAAGTCCTCCCTGCACATGGTTCATCAGTCCCTTCTATTCAAACCTATATGTGATTCTGGAGTTTTTAGGTATACTTCCAGAGACTGGAGCCTCTGGCCTACCTATGTGCCAGGTGTGCGTGGAATCTCGGTGGAGCTGCAACTCTTACCCTACAGCTCAATGGACTGATCCAAGTCACCTGGAGAGGAGACAATGATGGGTAACAGCCATCCCAGGGAATGGAGACAGCCTGCAGCTGCAGGCAAGTTAATTCCACCCTCCATGGGATATAAGCCCTCTCTCACTTGGAGGTGGAGTGGACATCACCATCCCAGTCCCCTCAGGATTGGGGGAAGAACTATGGACTGAAGTAGACATAATGGTATTCTGTTGTACACATATGGTGATTCTAGCAATGGAAGAAATTATAACAGTGAGGTGGAGCCAGTGGCCACTGGATACTTTCGGGACAGGGAGAGGATGTGCAGTTGAAATACAGGGGCTTTTTCAGGACTTGGGGGTTGTCCTGAGTGCCGTTGTAGCGACAGATGTAAGCTAAATTTTCCTAATATCTGAAGATCTTTAAACTTTGCTACACTAAAGGCATTTCTAGTTAAATTTTATGATACCACCACAGTAGGGAGGAGAAAGATAGAAAATTGCATTGGCTATCTAGATTATAGAAAACATTGTCATGACATAATCAGAAACTCAGATTTCTACAAATTAGAAAAGTTTATCCAATGCCTCTAAATCTATGTCTTTCTTTCTCCTAACCCTTCAAGATTTCCCATCTTTGCCTGAATAATTAATTAGAACAGTCAGTATTCCATGCCCACCCTATAGGGAATACATTAACTGATTTTCCACTTATGTTAAATAGAATATATCAGAGTTTTGGGTAAAGTAAATATTTTCAAACAAGTAGAGAGTTAGGTAGGAGAGAGGAAACTAATGCATAATGAGCAATTACATGAGATAAGCACTAGGCTAGACATATTCATTTAATGTTCAAAACATTCCTAGAAGTATTTATCCTAATGGAGTTGATGAAACAAGGACTCAAAAAGATTAATTAACTTTTCTAGTATTGCACAGTTAGTGAGCAGCCCAGGTAGTCTTTGAACTTTGGTCCAACCGTCTCTTAAACCCATGCTTTTTCCGAAAGGAACCCTACCAAAAATTCTTACGCAATGAACGAATCACTTATAAAATAAACAATTTATATCACTTTTTACTGGTGACTTAATAAGCACATATCTAGATATAGGACAAGGTATTTTAGTTCAAGTTCCCCAGAAGCAGAAGGGATTTATTAGGAAGAACTCCTAAGATAAACTTGTGACAGAAGAGGAAGGACAGTGAAAGAGAAGAAACCAAACAAGGATGTGATTTGAAGCAAAGCCTTATGGAAGGTCATTTCAGTCAATTCCACTGCAAAATTCTGGATTGCATGCTATGCCTCAAGAGTTGCCAGGTCCTGAGACCAAGGTCCTGAGCTTCCACACAATCAAACTGTCACTGACTAAACACTGCTCCAAAAGGATGTAAACCCTCTAAGCTTGAAGGGTAAATTGGCTGCAGTTGCTTAAAGGCAGCCCACAGAAAAAAGAGTTGTCGGTGCAGATCTTTAGAAGCAAAAGTGCACTAGGGAGGACTATAAAATAAAAGGAATCCAAGGAGTTTTAGTTTCCTAGCCACTAAAACAAATACCACACAATGTGTTGTCTTAACAACAGGGATTTATTGGCTCACAGTTTCAGAGTCTAAAGAACGTGCTTCCTCCTGGGAATAGGTATCTTCTGGCGGGCTGGCAGTCTTTTAGGTTCCTTGTCTTTTCTGTCTTATGGCAATGCAGACTGGTAGCTTCTTTCTCTTCCAGGTTCCGTTGACTTCTTGTTTCTGACTGCTGCCTCTTTCTATCTCTCTTCCTCTGTCTGAATTTCATTCTACTTATAAAGATCTCCAGTAATCTGGATTAAAGCACCATCTGATTCAGTTCAACCACACCTTAACTGAAGTAATTTTAAATGGGTCCACACCCACCAGAATACAGACCAAAACCAAGGACATGCCCAACCTGTGCTACACAATTCAATCCACCACATAAGGGGCTCTGGACAGAGTACATTTGTTGTTGTTTATATCAGCCTTATATAAAAGGAATGATGCAATGCATAGAATAACCATATCTGGAAGTATCCCAAGAGCTTGATTTAGAATATATACTATAGATTTTTAGATTACTAGGTCCATAGTCTGTTGACAAAGGAAAAACAGAGGAAATACTTCCTCTGTCAGCAAAAGGGTAAAGAGTATATCCTATTCTGTGAGAAATAAAATCCTGGATATCATTAACATTGGACTTATTTAAACTTGTATATTCACCTTCTAGGACTTAGGTGGAGAGAAATAGATGAGGGGCAATTAGCAAGATAAATGAATTTGGGGCTATGTTTATGATGTACATTTGCTTTATTTTATGTCCTAAAAAATTGGCCGGGTTGTAAGAAATTGATAATGGGACTCATGTAGCTCCCTGAATTCATGGTTTGACTTCTGAGTCATATTCTGAAAGTAATGTCCCATGGCATGCTGTTACAAGCATCAACTGGCATAAAAGGATTGATGCCGCACATTTACTTGATTTTTAGCCATGTATTAGCTTCAAATAGAAAAGGAAAACCACTTAAAATTCCTTAATAAATGTAGTGTGAGCTTGATTGAAATATATTGCTAATATTATTAAGTGCCCCAGAGAGTAACTGAACTATCATATTGTTGGTGTTAACACTTTCATTTTGTTGCACAGTGCTCATAAAACACTTACAAACGCATTACTGTATGCAAAACATAATGCTCTTTCTGGAACTCTGGTTTTTATGGACTTTTATGGCTGAACAATTGATATTTACCTATTGAGATTGGCTTAGAAGACCCTAAAGCAGCAAGGCAGAAGATAAACTATGACTATTTGCCTATAATATGAGAACAGCAAAATAGCTAAAGGCCTCTTTAAATATTCCTGGTATTAAACCAGCATGACTGCTTAAAAGTTCAACATTTTACTTTCATACTAAGCAGTCTACTTTCTTTCCCAGCCTTCTTTGTTAAAAAGTGCCCTAAGAGATCCCTTGAGGAAATCATTTCAGCAAGTCTGTTGATTCTACAGACTTTGAACCTAGTTCCCCTTCCTATTTGAGAATGAATATCTTTAGGAATGCTACCTACATTCACTATCTGGTGCTAACTGGTGTCCTATAATCTCAGATGGGCTGATAGTGACCTAATATAAAGGTTTTTAAGCAGTGATGGGACTAAAGAATAAGGTGCTTTTCTCATTCATTGCAATGTGGAAGGGTCTTTCAGAAAAGGTTAAGATCTCTGGTCCAAGAAAAGTAATCAGTTGCTATAATAGTTAGGCACCTAAGTAAACTAATATGTCAGAATCTAGGCAACTAGAGACAGAGAAAAAGACAATTCCTTTACTAACAGAGAAATATAGCAGGCCCTCCAAATATAAAATTAACAATAGAATAATGCATTTAGTAGCAAATAAGTGCTACAAATAAAGAAATGAGACACAACAAAGACCAAGGTGGCTTGGAACACTTCAAGGGGCAAGTGGTATATTAAATTCACATGTAGAAAATCTGATTTCACATAAGCAGGAGGTATGGAGACATTTATGGAAGAGATAATTAGTTTTAATAAAGGTGAGGTTGTGGATTATGCTTCTGGAAACAGTGAACTGACAGCCTTGGCATAAGGGAATATAACAGTCATAATGGAGCCATGGTAAAAACCAGGCTGTGAAGACAATCTGGGCTGTATACAACCTCAGGCCATGTAAACGATTTTATCCCATAGGCAGTGGGAATCTTGAAATGTGCCTAAGTAGAGGAGGGAAAATGGCAGGCTTTTGCTCCACTCCCTGCCAGAACAGAGACTATCAATTACCAAAGATTCTATTCTCTCTCCTAGCAGAATGGAGGCTTGATGAGAGAATTCCTATTGTGGGCAGAGAGTGGGAGGAGAGAGGAGTGGAAGGCTTTCTGCGTAGTCAATACTCCCAAAGGTTGCACAGCTTGTGCTGTTCTGTACATAAAAGGGAATAATTAGGCCCAGTGGGTGTTACATCATAACATGCACTTTATGACTGGGTCTACACAATGCAGGACGACTGGTGTGCATTGTTTTATTGTTCTTACTGCTCATTTTAGTTCAGTGCAAGCAAAGCCTAGGGCTGACGCTCCGACTCATGCAGCTGGGACATTTTATGGTGGAATTTTCCATGTTAACCTTCAAAATTATGTAATGCTAGGGGTCGTTATTTAATGTCTTCACATTCTAAACACAGGGAACTACAAATATATTGGCAGGGGCCTTCTTTGAAATGTGTGAGATGGCAAAACCGAATGGGCTATTTAACCCGAAACATTAACCTTGTTTCTTAGAACATGGTATGATTCTCCTGGTCAATGACATGCATTCAATTAATTGGAAATTCTATGTGAGGAAATCAAAATAATGTTCTATAGTGGGGACAGCATAGGCTTTGAAAGCAGAATGACGTATGTTTATTTTTCTCTTTCATTCTCATCAGCTGCGTGACCTAAAGCAAAATTACCTTTCTGAGCTTCATTTGACAGATGACGTTCAGCAGAGAATTTATTAAATATTTAAAAATAAATTCATACAAAAGGAAACAATGCAGACATTGAATATAATAACATGAACATATATTTCTTCTCACAGAATTATGTCTATGTCTACAGTATATTGTGGAGTAAAACATGTTCACAGGGCCACATGTATAGTATGATATTCAGATATACATACATGCTTTTAAAGAAGGTCACTCAAATGTCAATTATTTCTATTTCTTACAATGGGGTTTCAGATAATTTTGTTTCCTTGATTTTTTTTTTTTAATGCAAAAGACTTGTATCCTTTTAAAGTGCAATAAAGTTTTTAAACAAAAAATAATAAACGAAAAATAGGACATGGACCAGGGAGCATCCCATTCAGCCCTTTGTACCTCACCTATAAGAACACTACTAACACAAAATTATCATCAGGAATGCACAACACTATAACGTACCTTATAGCACTTTCAAGTTTGCTGCTTGCCAGGGTAAAAGCCAGAAGTCTGGAAGGCATGGATCACCAAAAGAGAAGGGGCCCTGGCAAATGTGTGTTGCACTGGCATATTATTATCATGGCAAATTAAATAAGAATTATTAAATTTATTTTATAATGAATGAATTTGCATAAGAGCTAATAGGAAGCATGAACAAAATCATGGTGAAAACAGGATGGATCTTAGACCAGTTTGATTTCAAATAGTACATGCTCTTTCAACAACACCATATTGTTTTATTGCTGCCCAGATTAGACTCAAATAAGAAAAAGTAAGTATCCATGGCACTAGAATATGCTTCCCTTTTGTGAGCATATAGGTGTAATTCTGAAGAGTGATTTTTCTTATTGAAGTAACACTATGTCTCTGAATGTCATCAATATATCATATTTTCAAGGCAAGAAAAGGTGTTAGAACTGACAAGGAATTCCTTTGTAGATTGCAAAATGAAGCAAATAGCTGCTAAAGTGTTTATGTATTTCTCCATCATACAAATGCTTGAAAGCAGAGGTTAAAATTGACCTAGGGACAGGCATATTGAAACTACAATGAGACACCACTTTAATCTCACTAGGATGGTTGTAATAATAATCATAAAAAAGAAAATAACAGGTGCTGGTGAAGATGTAGAGAAACTGGAACACTCATATATTGCTGGTGGGAATGTTCAAAGGTACAGCTGCTGTGGAAAGAGTTTGCAATTTCTGAAAAAGTTAAATATAGAATTATCATATGACTCAGCATCTCTACTCTTAGGTATATACACAAAAGAATTAAAAACAGGTATTTAATAAAATACCTGTACATGAATGGGCATAGGGGCACTATTCACAATAGCCAAAAGTGGGAAACAACTCAAATGTCAGTCAACCGATTAATGTATAAATGTTTTATCCAAACAATGAAATAATATTCATCCATAAAAAGGAGTAAAGTACCGATACATGCTACAATGTGGATGAACTTCAAAAAAATATGCTAAGGGAAAGAGGTCTGACACAAAAGGTAGCATAAACGATGCTTCTATTTATAGGACATGTCCATAACAGGTAAATTCATAGAGACAGAAAGCAGTTAGTGGTTGCCAGGGGTGGGGAAAGCACGAAGTGAGGAACAACTGCTTGTTACAAGATTTCCTTTTGTCTAAATGAAAATGTTTTGGAACTCTAAAGAAGGGATGGTGGCACCACATTATAAATGTACCAAATGCCACTGAATGGTACACTTAAAAATGTTGAATTTTGTGTTATGGGAGTTTTACCTCAATTCCAAAAATATATTAAAGGCCCCCAAAACACACACACCCACTCTTGCACAGTAGATTGGCTTGGCTATATTAAACATCTATTAGGAATTTTAATTAAAAAACACATGCACATGCAATAAAAACTTTGAGATGGGGGGGGTGGGGAAGAAAAGAATTGCCTGAGCTTGCACAATGGCTGGACCCTTCACAATTGCATAGACTGCTTGGGTGAGATCTTCAAATGGCCTCATGTGATGAAACCATACACCAATGACATTAACTCAACAAGCCTTATGCTTGGAGATTTCTTAAATGTTCTGTATTTAATTCTTATAGCAATCCTGAGAACTAATTTTAGTGATTCTAATTTTAAAGATGAAGTAACAGAGGCTTCTGGAAGTAAAATAATTAGTTCAGTGTTTTCACATAATGTCTGACTCAAACGTTAATATTCTTTTCAGTGAATCATGCTTTTTTTTATTTTTAAAGAAGCTGTAGAATACATAAATGTTACATTAAAAATATTGGGGGTTCCCATATACTCCACTGCTCCCACTCCCACATTTTCCGCCATTAACAGCATCTTTCAATAATGTGTTACATATGTTACAACTGAAGCATTGCTACTAACCATGGGCTATGATTTACAAGATAGTTTACACTTTGCCCCACATAATTCACAGGTTTTGACAAAATGTATAACGGCCTGTATCTGTCATTGCAATGTCAGGCAGGACAGTTTCAATGTCCCCAAAATGCCCCCACATTACATCTATTCTTCTCTCTTTCTCCCCTGAGAACCTTTGGTAGTCACTGCATTTACATCAATCATACAAGTTCTTCCATTGCTAGAATAATACTAAGTCTACTTTAGTCCATTGTTGAATTCCTCCCTTGTGTTTGTTCATTCCTCAGTATTGAGGATTTTGGGATGGTAATGCCCACTCTATTTCTGATTGAGAGGGGCCTTAGATCTCATGGAGCAGATGGCTGGAACTGTCTTGCTTACAATTGTCGATACTCTGTTTTGGGGGATTGGCATTGTCCATCACTTCCTTTTGTTAGTTGTCCTGGGCAAATCCAAAGAACTGGAGAGTAGGTATTGCAGCTCTGCTGAGATTCAGGGCTCAACCAGCATATGAACAGACCAAAAATTTAAATCTCTGGAACATATATTTAACAAGTATAGTGCTAATTATAGATTCAAATAAAGGGGGCAGAAGAGCCATGTGTAGGGATATTATAAATGAGTCTAACTCTGTTACATTGGGGAGCACATATTCCAAAGTAAGGCCCATTGACAGGATGCCAAATTCCTGAGCTTGTCTGCCCTGCTTATAGTGTTTAGATGTCCCTAGGGCCCTCAGGAACCCTGCTGTTTGAGGCCCTGTTTACTGTGGCAGTCAATGAGATCCTGCTGATATGTGCATAAGCATAACCTCTGGAATGACCTTCAGACTCACTTTGAAATTTCTGAGCTATAAAAACTTACCCAGTGAGAGCTGATCTTTTCCCTAGCCTGCTTGTAAATGGGTGTATATGGGGCCTGTCTGTCTTGAATGTGGTTATATAAGACTACATAGAGGTAAAAAGAATAGGAGAACCTTTCAGCTTTTAATCTGAGCAAAGTAAACTGTGTTTAATATTTGTTTTTGTTTTACTCATTTTGTTATTCATGTTTTGGCTGGCACGAATCAGAGTCTGATAGTTCACAGGATCCTCCGTGACATCTACCTTGATTTGGAGTAATTTTTCCTCGTGGACAAAGAAAGTTGACTTAAAGCTTTTTGGCATGACACAATGTGATGCCAGTTAAAATTCTCCCTCATATATATACTTTTAAATTGCAGATATCAAAACATGGGTTATGGCCTCTTTAGTGAGAATTTTATAGGAATTCCTAAGGTTAGAATCTTATGTGATTAGTATTTAATATTACGGATATATATAACATTTTATTTCTGATATATGTTCCTTTTATTTCTTTTAACTGAAAAGAGTAAGGGAGAGAGAAGTTTGTGGTGGGATAAGAAAGAGAAGATTTTCACTGGTAGCCTTCCAACCAAATGAGCACCAGGGGTTGCTGTTTTCATTCATGGTGGGAAAGGGTTTGTTACAGTGGCAATGCAAGTGGAAGGACAGGAAGGACCTAGAAAATCCTCTACTTCTTACAAACTGAACATGGATTGAAAATACCTAAGAATTTCTTCCTAATACATGAACGAATGATTTTCGTTAGGAATACATAAAAAGAAACCTGCTTAGAATAACACTCATGTAAACTACTCATGTAACTAAATGCAAAGTTAAAGAAAAGGTCCAGCTTGTAATAATGAAAACAAACCAAACAAACCACCACCAACAACAACAACCCTCAGAAACAACAAAGCATCTTTCTTGAATGGAATTTCATAGAGGAACAATGAAAAAGAAGAGTCTATAAGCCTGCTCTGAGACAATAGTCCCCAGGTGTTTTAATGCCTATTTTTAGGCAGAAATTAGTTCTCTGCTAAGATTGAAAAATTATGGGCTCTTCCAATGCTTAAAATCATCACCATTTTCAGATCCTGGCAGTGGACTTTTCTGGGTATATTGCTGATTAAGAACCAGCCAAACACTACTGGGTTCACTGGTTTGCCATTTACTTCTAGATGTATCAGTTTTCTAGTAATATTGCTTTTCATAGGTAAATGGCTTTTCCATCAAAGGACACATTTGCATACCTTTCAAATCTTATCACCCTAAAGTAATCATCACTGGATCATAAAAATACCTTTCCAACACTGAACAACATCAAATAGTTTGTCATACAAAATTCATGGGAAATGAGCAAGAGGTGTGCCTGTGTGCCTAAAAGATTCCTTTTGAAGAGAGTATTTTGACTTCCAGTAGATTTCTCTGCAATCTGTCCTTTAAGAAGTATTTGTAGCTTCTGGCTGATATGATTTAAATATTCTATAGTGCAATTTATTTGTTTATGCACTAGTTTATAGGCAAGCATGAAATCATTCTCCAAAAATGCTTCCAAATATGGTGAAAGCTCCCTAACACAATGCTGTTTGAAGTCTACGGTTTCCTGTTATATTGCATTATATCCTTCACTGCAAGGTTAAAGAAGTGTCTGCAGTTTTAAACATATCTAGATATGTAAGTACTTGTCTGTAAAGGGAATACTGAAGAATAAAAAAATACATATCTTTTTAAGGAGGTAACATTAATTCAGTTGAGACCAAGAAAGGTTTGGATTCTGTGTTATGCTTATTAGTCCTATGACCTCAAATAATTTACTTAAAACTTTTAATCTATTTCCACATATGAAACATGGGGATTATAATAATTATTTCTTAGGGTTGATATGAGTATAATGTAACACTAGATCTATTGTATATGTAATACATTGCATGCCACAAAGCAGGTGTTTAATCCATGTTAGTTCGTTCAACTTTTCTAAGTTAATGATTAGAAGAAGTGAAGATTTTTTTTAAAATTTATTAGACTGAAAAGTAGAATTATGTGTTGCCAAATTTTATAATGTACTTTTGCTTCATAGTGACTCTCACTCTTATGTTATTTTTCTTTTTCTTTCTAAAGTTTAGTTACATATCTTTCTGATTTCTAAAAGTAATGACATTTTTGCATGGCATTCCCTGAAATGTGTTCAAGCAACTTTCTGGTTGCATGGTAAAGACTGGAAAATGCTTTGCCATATCTGTTTACTCTTTGTTCTGAGCACATAGATCTATTATATTTTCCAAATGTCTCTGTGATTTTTTTTTTTTTAGCAAAAAAAAAAATGTACACAGCTTCAAGACCTGATGATAAAATGCCTTCCATGTGATAATTTCTTCTCTTCCCTCTTTAGTCTGGCTGGGACAGAGATGACCCCACAGTGATCTTTGAAGCTTGGCATAGAATGTAGCAGAGACATACAATAGAAGTATTGAGGTCTAGCTATTAGTTTTGAAGATGACCTCCAATAATTTTCACATGTTTATAGTCAAACTTTTGTGTAGCCCCTCCTAAAGAGAATCAGGGCTGAACTCTGTGACCCATAAAATCCTGTGCAAATGATTTTATATGACTTCCAAGTCTGGGTCAAAAGAAGCATTGCATCTCCCATTTCAATCTCAGATTATTTCTACTGCTGTGGGATACCCAAGAAAGAAAGAAGATGCCACTTCTTTCCAAGTGGAGAAGTCCATTTGGAAAGAAATTTTTTTTATCTGCCAACAGCCAATACTAATTTGCTAGTTATGTCAGGGAATTCCTTTGAAGCTATTCCAAGCTTTTAGATGACTGTCTCCCTAGCCAATATCTAACACCTCATAAGAATCTCTTTGTCTAACTGCTTTCAAATTCCTGACCCACAGAAACTCTAAGAGAGAATAAATTGTGTTGTTATTGTTGTTCAAGCCACTAAGTAGTGCGGTAACTTGTTACTCAGCAATAGATAACTAGTATATCTGGGAACTTGAGTCATAGTTTGAATTAGAGTCTCCCAATCAGGAATACCTACTTTAGACTTCAGTTGAATAAGAATAGATTTTCATCATGTAAGCAATTGAAATGTGTTTTAGCACTTTGCAATAGCTTAATGAATACACCTAGACTCTAGTTTCACAATCTCTGAAAAACAGCTCTGCTAATATTTTGGGCTGGATAAACCTAAACATGAGGGGCTGTCCTATGCATTATAGGATATATAGCATCATATGTTTGCCTCCACCCACTAGATAGCTGTAGCACTGCCTCCCTCTAAAATAATGACAATCAAAAATATTTATAGACATTGCCAAATTTCCCTTGGGGGACAATATCACCTTCAGTTGAGAGGCACTGCACTAGAGAATGGTTAGCTTCAAGAATCCTTGAGAGTATTAAACTGTGTGGTCTTGGTCAAATCACTTAATCTTCATTTTCTCATTTATAAAATCAAAACTGTTTAGATAAGTGACTTAGTTAAGTGAACTTTATTCTAAAACTGGACAAGCTATCCTCTCCTTTTTACCATATTGGTTACTACATTGAGATCATTTAGTAATAATGCATTCTGTAATTTCTAATAAAAGAGCTATATAAGAGAGATCTAGTGAAAGGAAAATTTCCTAAACTCTTTTCCATTGAGGTCATGACTAAGAATAATGTGTCTGTGTGATGTACCAAAGAAAATATTCTTTGAAAAGGAAGTTATATGTAGCTTTTGAAAATTCTGATGCACTCTTTAGCATGATTTAATAATTTCATTTGCAATTTTTATTTCTACATCATACCCTTCACTCAATACACAGAACTTGGCTAAAGATCAGAGTCTTTATCATTGTTTCAAGTAGTTTTGCTACGCTCAACTTACTATTCTCTCATCAACATTTTTGAAATCCCAAGGCTTTCCATTTCGGGTAACAAGTTTCTCTTTCATATAGCAATATTTCAACATAGGAGACTATCATATCCCACTATGTCAGGGTGATCAATCTGGTTAAACAGTAATTCTTGGAGATGTGAAGAATATTTTTACTCAGCACTTTCTGGTAACTTTACCAAGGCAATAAAACATAATGCTAAGATCATTGATGCTGGAACCAGTATTTTGGTTCAAATTGAGGTTCTACTGCTTGCCATTGGGGAAGTTATTAAACCTTTGTTTACCTAAATTTTCTCATATAAAAAATGAATATAATAAGAATATCCACATCAGGCAATAGGAAAGGACGTCTTACCAACACTTGCAGTCAGTTAGTTCTCAGGAATTCTCATGAGTACCCACTCCTACCTCAACTCCCTTACATGTTCCTCACTATAGAAGAAAGAAAAGGGTTAAGATGTTTGGTCCATATTATAAGAAGGTGATTCAAAAACAAGACCTATTTTTCTTTCTGTGTATCTGTAGCTCTCATTTGTTTTTAATTTTGTTCTTACTCTGTTTTCTGTTATAACTGAGTAATTATTCTGGATCATGAATTCCAAGATTTTCCATACCAAAGGGAAATGGGAAGGCATATTTTCCTCCAATTCAGTTTTGTTTTTCCAGTAAATAACTTGATAACATAACTTGAATCATTTTTTTTCTTGAGTTTTTGCAGTAATTAGGTAAAACTTGAAAAATCCAATAGATTCCTTTAACATTTTCTTGTTCCCTGGCACCCAGTTTGCATTCACTTCCAATAGCAAGCACTTGGGTCTGTTTCTCATAGCACTGCACTCAGGCTACCCCAAACAACACTACCTGAAGGTATTGTGAGAGGAAGTATCTAGAAATTTACATCCACTGGGGTTAGCCCTTAGCAAGTGAGTGACCCGTTAGGAGCTATGAAACTCTAGTTTGCTCAGACCCTGCTTAAGGTATGATTCTCACTCACTGTATGCCTATCCTGTGGAAATGAACAAGAAAGTTCCTTTCTGTAGAACTTTGGTAGATATCAAAAAGTTCCTTGCCCCACTTACCTTTCCATATTATACTTCTCCATTCCCCTACTGGTTTGTCCACTGAAAACATTTTATAATCATGTTGATACACATTCTTATCTCAGGAGCTACATCTGGGAAACCCAACCTAACAGAAGGTAAAGAGTAGGAAACTTTCTACTGAGTCCGAGTGAGCATTTTGCCAATCTTTGAAACAAAATCAATCTTGTATAGTTTGGATCTATCTCAGCTCCACAGATATTACCCCCTAGTTCCTCAATATAAATACTTACAAGTTAAATACTTATATATTTATCCTCAAGATATATTTGTGTGTGTATGTGGATATTATGTGTGTCTGTATCAAAAAATATCAAAAAAGACTGTATATTCATCAGGAACAAAGAAGCACATTTTTAACATATCTTTATAAAAGAACTAAAACACACATTACAGAGTATGCCAACTCTCACCTGCTTTGTTCTTTGCCCCCTTTCCTTAATTTTTTGCTATATATATCCCCTACCTGGATTAGCTGATTAACTATAGGCTTGCACAAACAATTCTCAGAAAATAATTTTTCTGATGATTTTTGGAACTCCAAGCAAGGGAACATGAAAACAGGAACAGTCCACTATTGCAATCTTTGGTTAATAAACTGATGCTTAAGTAAAAACCACTACAACAAGTGTGCAACTTTCTCCTATTCTATAAAAATTCTGACCCTTCTTCATCGGGTAGTCAACTGGTCTTCAGGTGTGTCTTAGTTTGCTGAAGGCTGTCAATGCAATATGCCAGAATGGGTTGGCTTTTATAATAGAAATTTATCAGAGTAGAATCTTACAGTTCCAAAGCTGTGAAAAATGTCCAAATCAAGATATCATTGGAAATGCTGTTTCACCAAAAGTAAGCTGTGGTGATCCTGGACTCCTACCAGATGGCAAGCCATTCATTTTCTCCAGGTTCATTTTCTCCCCAAGCTGAGCTCTTTGTGATCAGGCCTATGGCTCATCTCTCTCCTCTCTTTCAGTTCTCTTTGGGACTCTCAGGGACCTCTTTCTGTGCCCGTGTGCCCCACTGATTCTAGCTTCCAGGCTCTCTCTCAGCCTCTTGGGGTTTCTCTGTATTTCTGTGGCTCCAGTCGAAACTGGTGTCCTCTTTCACATGGCGCTTTTCCTCTCCTCTCTCCTCCCTTTATATAGGACAACAGTAAAAGACCAACACCCACTGGGTCCTGCAATCTAATTGAAGTCCCTTAGTTAAAATGACCTAATTAAAGGTGATCTAATCAAGAGTTCCCCTAACTGAATGTAATCAAAAGGTCCCACATACAGTAGGTTTACATACACAGGAATGGATTAGCTTAAGAATATAATTTTCTGGGGCCCACAAAAGACTCAAACCAGGACATTGTGCTTTCTCATATGCATCATCTGAGTACATCTTTTCATTTATATTTGAATCACTTAATTTCTTTTGATACTTTACCTCATTCACACACACCAAAAAAAAAAAAAAAAAAAAGAAAAAAATTCTGGACAGGTGCTGGAGTACAAGAGTTACACTGTGTTTTTTGATTAAATATGATACTGATATATTTTTGACACCCATCAAACTACATCATTGAATGATTCTGATCTAATTTCCTATAATGCCATAACTAAACAAATTCAAGGTACAAGTTAATATGAATTTTAAAATTTGTTTTAGACATTACTTTTGATCATTTCTTCTCATTTATTCTTTTAGCAACTTGAAAGCAACTTGAACAGTCTTATAGCAATTGGGCTTGTACAAATCATATTTATTACATGTATTCTCTAAATAACATCACCTTTACTTTTTTCAAATCAACATAAAACATCCCAAGACCATCAAACCCATGTCATTTCATAAGGCTAACTAGTTTTTGGCTCATACTTTACAATATTTACTGTAATAAATATCTTTTGTGCATGGAACAAGTGATATAGTGTTGGAAGTAGATATCCATCCAAATTCTATCTTAGAAAGAATAGGAGAAAAGAATATAAATTCCAAAATGTCAGCAAAAGGTGCATGAAAGTCCAAAATCTTGGCAAGAGAGGCAGGAGATGGATGTGAGAATAAATTTCACATAGCACAAATTTGAGAAACTTTCAGTCTCTTTCTTCTGCTTTCTCTAAATTCTTTCTAAAAGAATGGAACTATAAGGGAAGTAAAACAATGACACTGAGAAGAACTTTTAGGTCCCTGAGAGTATTATAGGAAAATTGACATTACAGCTACATTTGAGGTTAAAATAAAATCAGGAAATGAACCACCTTGTTTGAGGATAGTGTATTCTGACAAATTTGCTCTTTTTAGCTCTCTTCTGCATCACTGCTGATTTTGATATGTATATCAAATTTTGCTATAAGATACCCCACCAAAAAGGAACATAATTCAGCATTGAGAAATAACATAATAAAACTATATATTTGAGGGACTTTGTATATTTTAATAAAGATTAACTGGATTAGAGCAACTAGCCATGATCAAGCTTATGTTTGATATGAAGTTTCAATTTAAGGTATAAAATAAATCCTGACTTTGAAACTTAAACTCCTAGTCTGCCATCTAGTAAATAAACTTAATTGGACAGATTTCTTAACTTCTTCTGATCTTAATTTCATAATATCTGAAATGATAATAAAATACCTTAATAAATTTGATGTAAGGAATATAGTTCAAAATGTGGGACATTAAATCATTCACTAACTGTGTATTGATTTATTCAGATTATAGCATCATATGTGCTTTCTTTCTCTCCTGCCCTCAATATATTTATTATAAATATTGTTTCATCCACAAAAATATAGAGTTAAGGAGTTAAATGCTAAATTAGAAGTTTAGCATTCTTCAGATATGTGCATTGACTTCAACAATTTGACATCAATACATGATTGGGAGAAACATAAAAGCCTTTGTTATAGTAAAGAATATTTGTTTGTATAGTAATTATTACAATTGGGACAGCATTACTTTATATTTAGAAATTATTTTTTCAATAAATGGTTTTAATTAATTATTGGAACATATTTCAAAGGACTGTATTTAAAAAGGACATTAATATGTGGTCAGAGGAAGCCTCAATGCACTGTACACTGAACATAATGCAAAAAGACAAATTGTAAGTCTTATTCTTCTACTTATATTTAATTACTCAAATTACCTTTGAAGTAGTTAATTAGACAAAATCTTTTTTCTTTCATTAATCATGCCTTCATTAAAAAAGTAACCTTCCATATATCAGGCACTGAAAATTATGAGAAATAAGAGGTAGAATCTGCCTTAAGGAGTTCAGTTTAGTAGTAGAGATAATACAGTAACATACATAAATAATGGAAGAATAAAATGACATTGTGGACCTGTATATAAATAGCCATATGAAATATATACAAGGACTATCATATACCAATTAGAATGGCCAAAATAAAAGAAAACTATCTTGGCAATACCAAGTGCTGGCAAAGACACAGAACAACATGAATGCACTTTCATTGCTGCTGGTAATACAAAAAAAGCACAGCCATGTTGGAAGGCAGTTCATCACTTTCTTACAAATATAAACATTGTTTCACCATATGATCCAGAAATTATGCTACTAGGTGTTTACCCAAATGATTTGAAAACTTATGTCTTCTCAAAAATCTACACATGAATATTTATAACAACAGCTTCTTTCATAATAGCCAAAACCTGAAGCAAATATGATACCTTTCGATTAGAGAATGGATAAGCTGTGGTATGTATATTCAGTGGAACATTATTCAGTGATTGAAAGAAAGGAACGATCAATCCATGAAAAGGTGTGGATGAATTTTAAATGCATATTGCCAAGTGAAAGTAGCAAAGATCAAAAGTCTGTAAAATATATCATTGCAATTATATGATATTTAGAAAAAGGCAAAAATACAGAAAAGATAAGTAAAAAGATAAATGGTTTCCAGATTTTGGGGGGAAAACGGAGGGTTGAAAGGGAAATTTTTAGGAGGTGACATTATCCTCTGTGATATTGTAATGGTGGATATATGACCTTATGCATTCATTAAAACCCAGAGAATTTTACAGCGCAAAGAGTGATCCTTAATGTATACAAACAAAAATAATCATTTAGGAGATTGAGGGATGCTAGAATGGAATGTAGAATGTGACAAAACAGTCTAACTGCATTAGAAATGTATGAACCAATTTCACTGAAGGTGGTGGGGAAAAGGTGACAGCTTAACTTTGGAAATGAGTCTAAAATCAAAGGCAAAATAATTTATACATAAGCACTGTACTCTATTTGATAATGTTTCCAATGCCGTATGATTTAACAGTTCTGATACTGCTACACATGTATAATAGAATTGAACAATTAGGTATATGGATAAGAGATGGTGGAAGACAGGTTTTTTATATTGGAATGGGAATTTACAGCTAACCAAGGGGAGGAAACTAGAATGACTCATGTGGTGATGGATTAGAGTTGGAGACAACATCATGCACTCATGTTTAGCTTAATATAGCTACAGATGGTGACCTACAGCAATATTTATAGATATGTGTATATACATGTTTTAATATATGCACATATATCTTCTTTTTCTGCCAGCCAAAAGGGCCTAGAAGCAATGAGACCCCAGTAGCAATGCAGTCAGAACTTGGTTTCACATAACATTCTTCAATAAAAGGAACTGGATCTCTTGGAGAAAATGCCAATTCTAAAACTGGGGCAAGAAATATACAAGATAAGTATGAAGCA
This sequence comes from Tolypeutes matacus, assembly GCA_026826555.1. Classification (NCBI taxonomy): domain Eukaryota; kingdom Metazoa; phylum Chordata; class Mammalia; order Cingulata; family Chlamyphoridae; genus Tolypeutes; species Tolypeutes matacus. The sequence continues at coordinate 9,831,745 of JAKSZT010007815.1, read as the reverse complement.
TCTTGTAGTGCCAGAAAGTAAGGAAGTCTTAAAATATACAAATAGACAAATTAAAACAGCCCCCTCACCACACACACACGAAAATATTATGTCAAAGGGACACAGGAGCCAATTGAAACAGCTTCTAACGGTCAAAGCCAAGCAACTTGAGCATGAAAATAAATAAATAAAATTTTACAAAAAAGTATAAAATAAGTAAGTGATTGAATGAATAAATAAATGCATAATCATAGACAAATCTCCCATGTACAAGAATTGCAACTAATTTACATTGATATTCTACACTTAAAAGAGCTGAAGTGTAATTTCTTACTCCTTAAGTGTGTGCTGGACATGACTTTTTACCAAATGTTAGAGTACTAAATGGAGGGAAAATGCATAGCTTTACAGTGGAGAAGTCTAAGGATCACTACCTGAGGCAGGCGATAAAATCAAGTTATACAAAGGCACTTCATCACTGTGGACTTTCTCCCCAAAACCCATAATCCCAGTATAATCATGAAAAAAAAGTCAGACAAATAGCATCTGAAAAGCATCCAATAATATAACTGACAAATACTCTCAAAACTATCAAAGTAACCCGAAATAAGGAAAGATTCAAAAGAACAAATATTGTATGATCTCACTGATATGAAATAACTAGAATTAGTAAACTCATAGCGTCAAATTCTAAAACATACATTACCAGGTGATGGGTGAGGATCGGGAATGGGAAGTTAAGGCTTAAAATGTACAGAGTTCATATTTGAAATGATGGAAATGTTTTGGTAATGGACCATGGTGATGGTAGCACAACATTATTGACATAATTAATGGCACTGAAATATATGTCTGAATATGCTTAAAAGGGGAAATGTCAGGTTATATATATGAAAATAAAATAATAATTTTTAAAATTCCATGAAACTGAACTACATAAACAATGAACCTTAAGTTAATCCCTGGGCCATAGTTAATAGTACAATTATAAAAATGTTTTTTTACTGTCTTTGAACTCTGGTGTGTATTTTATACTTACAACACATTAATTCTGATGCTAATTGTAAAAAATTTCATTAATACATTTGTATATTGATTATATGTTGAAATGATAATATTTTGATATATTGGGTTAAATAAAATAGTTTATTAAAAATTTTTTAAATGTGCTTCATCAATTTTAACAAATATTCCATATCAATGGAAGGTGTTAATAATAGGGGGATAAATAGGAAGTCTGTTTGTATTTTATGCAGAATAGTTCTGTAAACCCACAAATTCTTTAATGAAAAAACAAGTAAATGTTAAAAAATTTTAAAAATTGAAAGACTGAGTGATTGTTACAGCCAGGAGGAGCCTAAGGAGACATGAAGAATAAATGTGGTATCCTCGAAAGAATCCTGGAACAGGTAAAGGGCATTAGGTAAAATATGAAGGGTTTTGAATACAGTATGGACTTGCCTTAATAGAATCAATATTGGTCCATTAATTCTAAAGGAAGAACTATGCCAATATAAGATGTTAATAATAGGGGAAACTAAGTGTGAGATATATGGGAACTCTCTGCACCATCTTGACAATGTTTTCATAAATCTAAAACTGCTCTAAAATATCACATTGAATCACATATGTGTATTTATATACCTGTATCTATATCTATTTAGATATATATGCACACACACAGATATAGACAATCTGCAATAAAGTCCACTTGAAAGCATAACTAACAGGGGAAGTGCCTAGACAGGGAAAAGCAGAAGTTGAATTAGCTCTCATAAATCTTAGAGATAAAATAACTTTATGGTTTCACTAAAAATGTTCTATAACATTATGGAAAATCGATGCTAATACACTTTAAAAATACTCACCAAAATGGTCAACGGCAGTTTAAGAAAATGACACACCAGTTCCCAGTATAATTTTTAAAATATTAATTCATTTATGGTTACTTGGTAAAATGATTTGAATTTTGTGTTAAAAACTGCTTTCATTTTGCATCAATTACATTTATTCTTATAATCACAAATCTATAATGACAGCTTAATGATTTCTGGCAACACTGTCCATCTACCAGAATATTCTGATGTTATTCTTTTTGTGGTAGATTCTATCACAAGCACTAATTCTTTACCCCTCCCTATCAAAGACCTTTACTTTGTGAAAATTCATTTCTTTTCATTAAAGGGATGAAGAATAAGTTGCAGGCCATTGACATTTTGTTAGGAAGCAATGGTAACTGATACACATGGTAAAAATAATTTTATATGTTAAAAGTCTTTTGATATGTGATGGTATTTTAACTTTTCAAGTTAAAAAGTAATATTCTCTTTAGTGGTTTTAGACACTGTCATATGTAAAGGTTGTTTGCAGAGATAACCTCTATTCACATGCTTTGCATAAATGTTAAAGAGTTTTTAAAATGGCTCTGCGTTTGTCACCACATAAAATCACAGCAATAGATCTGGTAATTACACTTCAATAATTCTGTATTTTGAAAAAATGCCACATCAGAGCATGCACTATTATCTTGAATAAATGTAATATTCCAAAGTACAATATACAACTCACAATGAGTTAGCATACTCCCCAAATTTTTAAAGTGAATTGAAAATAGATTCTCTGTTGCTTTGGGGCCAAGTCCCTAAATGTTATTCCAATACCAGGTGGCTTGACTTACATTTGCAAAAATGCAAATTGAGCTTTGCAAAAATGCAAAGTGAGTGGCTTTTTTTTTTCGTGAAAGAGGGTAAAAATATAGGCAAGGAAATCCACTCAGGGACAAAAGCATAAAAACTCTTCAACATAAACTAATGTAATCTAATGTAATCTAAAGGAAATGATATACATTATGAAAAATTAAACTACTCACTACATTTGTACTTATTTTAAGATAATTAAATATGGAAAACTGGTTTCTCTTGGATTATCTAGCTAATTAGAAGTGTAGTTCAGTACACGGAACACAGGATGTGCAAAATAAATAACCTTTAAAAATAGAAAGCCTTTTAAAAATAAATACTAGCTTATATCTCCTGCAATGCATTGAGTTAGACAGATATTAAAAAAATAAATTCACAAGCAAGTAATCCAGCTTTCACAAAGTATTTCTTTCATGAAATGGTATGCTATTTTATTGATATTTCAAAAAAAAAATCTTTTTTCTTTGTTTACCAAAAGCCCCCATATTTTAGCATCTAATCACTGTGTGGTTGTTGTGTAAACTATATCAACATTTTCTAATATATAAAAACACACAATTTTAGAAAATTAGCTGTTTAAAATTTGAGGTAAGAAAAGAATCCCATTCATTTCTTCTTATTTTTAACGAACCGTTGTTATCTAATTGGTTATTCAGTTTTTTTTACATATTAACATAGTTTCAGATATAAAAATAGGAAAACCATTTTAGAATGTTATTTTCAAATTGTATTTTATTTGCTTTCATTTATTTACTTTTATTTACTAGCATTTTCTTTTTGAAAGGGAGATTGTGATCACAGCTGTGTACCATGACTGGCTAGGCACATTGTTTATGCTGCTAGATAAAAAAAAATAATGTCTGTTTCAAAATTATTATTTGAACTTTAGAAAATCTCTAATTAGCTAAGAACCTTTCCCTTTCTTCTGAAATAAAGAGGCAATGCTGCATGCAATCTTTAGAGTTTTTAGAGAATAAAATTATTAATAACCAATGCCCACATTTTAATATCATCACTTAAAAACTAGGGATGGTAAAAGGTAAGTACAAGAGCATTGGAAATATTTATGAGACTTTCTCAAAGGAACAGAAAGGGTTGATCAACCATTTAAATGTACAGCTTAAATCTCTTGTATATATATAAAGACACATACAAGTACATATTTGTAAAAATAGCTCCATTAGGTAAATTTCTAGGAAAACTATTCTGATGGAATAAATGTGTGGGGTGAAACCTGCTATTACATGAAGGAAAAAGGGAAAATATTGGATTCTTTCCAACCACCATATGCTGTCAGTTTCAGCTTCATCTATAAAACATATTTAAACAGCAAAGTGATGTGAAAGTTACATGTAATTTTTCTGTTTGCAAACAGCCTTCAGGGAAGACTGAGTTGGGGGGTGACTCAAAAATTTAGTGAATTGAAAATATTCAGTAAAAATAAAGGAGCCATTGTAGGTAAATCTGTACTGGCAACTTCTATGTGCCTCAGTCTTAAACCATAAAATGGGGTGGTGAAAATCCCCTAGTGTTGATCTAAAGAGTAAATGAGTTAATGTATGTGAAGGGCTTAGAAGAATACTGGTCATAACATGAGCACTGTGTTACTATGTGCTGACCTATTCAAGTCTCCTAGGAATAGTCCTTGTCTGTAGCATAACTCGTCTCTAATGAAGACGGACATGAAGTTCACATTTCAGAGGAATGTGGAAACTATTACTTTTTTAAACTCAAAATATATCCTCTGCCTCACTGGTGAACTTGAAAACCTTAATACCATGCCTCATATATGTAAAATATTAAATATATCTACCTAATTAATAAATGCCACCTTTCATTTATATGAACATAGATATATCACAAAGCTAGGCTCATTGTCTGCCAAATTTGAAACCTCATATATTTCTATATAGCTGTAGTTTTCAGTATATACCATTCTCCAAGCATCATCTTGCTTTTTTCAAGTGCACAGTACTTGAAATCCAACATAAGAGTTACATAACATATAATAATTGTACATTAGTATATATAATTCTGTATTGTCAGTTACAGTTATAGCTCAGGGAGAAAAGACTAAAAAAATCTAAAATAATGAATGGAAAAGTAGTAGACAACTAATAGCAATTCAAATATGAGCACAAAGACATGCAGAAGACACAATTTATAGGAGACATTTTTCTTATAAGAAATGTGTCACTGTAAGTTAAAAAATGTCTGCTCCATCCAAGATAAATTCTCCACCATAACAAAAGAATTGGAATTTTTTTAGTTTAAAAAATGTTGATTCAATCTCATCTCAATAAGAATTATGAGTGTTGTTCAGTTTTTCCTTCATCCTTTTCAAACTGAGGGCAAGTCATCTTACTTCCCCAAGTATGAGTTTCCATATATAGAAAATGAAAGTTTTGTGTATGTTACAGTATTGAACTTCTCTGAGTTTATATAATAATAATGTAAACACATTATTTTAGAGACCCAAGGGAGATAATGAGAAGAGTGGACATTCACCTATACTTACGATCTTGGCACATCTACTACTTATTGCTTAATTCAATTTCAAATAAAGTACACAGGCATAATTATTTACATTTTGTAGCATTCTAGATAGAATGACATTTTAGTAATCCTTCTTATTAATAATGAACTTTATTATGATGACAACATTTTGTCCTTACTCAATTGTGTTAATCTTAGAAGTATATTTTGGATTCAGCCTACCACATAACTCAGTAGATGGAGATTACTGATACAGAGGAATTTGCTGAGAATTTGGAATCTGACTCATATGTGTTTGAATCTTCGCTTTGCCACTTTCTAAGTGTCATCCTGTGTAATTGTTTCATAATACTTTCTATGAAGCCAAAATGGAAATAATAGCAATTTCATTGGTTAGGGATTAAATGTGATAATATATTTAGTTTATGGCACATGGCAATTCTTCCAAATACATTGGTTTATCCCCACCTAGAATTATTATATAGTATAATTATAATTATTACATCCTGGCTTTCATTTATCCTGTGCTATTCCCAGCAAGTCATTTTTAAAAAGATGAATAAATTAAGCTAGTCATCAGGTCTAAGCTACTGATCCAATTAAAATACTATTTATGAAACAAAGTCCTACAAGGGGTTAAAATTCTTTGTACAGAAGTCTGACTAATGGTTCTCATCTGATTCTCCCTGTGGAAGAGCATTATTTTACTCATTCATTTACCTTTGTATTACTGCACAAAACATGGTCATAGGAGTCAGAGAAGCTATTCTTTGATGATAAAGATGATTGCGTAATATACTATTGTTGTAATAAATTGAAAGCCAATAAGTAATAGAACAGATATCTGTTATTTGTTCAGAGCCAAGAAACATTTTTCCTCAACTGTTATCTGTACCGTCATGCAGATTTCTGTTTTAAATTGACTGAGCCACAAATGAGCACTTCCGAAGGCTTTCAAAACAGCAGATTATTAGATCTGAGATTCAGAAATAATTGCTTTCAGAGAGAGAATGTAGTTTGTCATCTATTGAATTCCATATTTTTATGACAGCCTGTTTACTCTGGTTTAGAATCAAGATATTCTTATTAACTCCACCTTCACTGTCTGTCACTTAACATGTCTGACTGGGGATAAGAACTACCAAGAGTGCAATAAAAATAAGCAAGCCTAAGCCTCTGAGTTTATTGACCTATTCAGTTTTCAAAGATGAATGGGATAAGAATGAGTTCTGAAAATATGGGCAATGGATGGAGGACTAAGAAAACAAAGAAAAATAAAGGCATTTCATTAGATTTTCAGATACATAGTCTATGTGTAAAGAGATACAGAAAAATGGTGTTTCACCAACGGCGCTTTGCAGTGATGGTACAGACCTCCAATGACTAGTTGAACCTCGGCATATAATTGTCTCAGATAATTCTCTACAGGGGTGAGCAGACATTGCTCAGTGCCCTCCAGCTGTAATAGTGGGAACCGGAACCATCCCTCAAGAGATTTGGATCACTGATGGTGTCTGAATTGAACTGCGTGGGCTCTGTTCCAGATTCTTACAGCTCCAGTCGTTATTCCCTGAATACCAAGGTCTCTGGCCTCAGATATTCATGATCAGCAACTAAGTTGCATCAGCTCACCAGAAGCAATTAAGAAATCGATCTCTGTTATCCCAAATCCTAAAAGGCTGAATTATATATTTATAAAATCAAATCAATCATTTACACTGACAAATAAATGTGTGATGAGTTGGAAGCACTGTTACTTGTATAAAAATCTTGTTTTGGGCAGGAAAGCCTAATTGAAAATCAAACAGCATCAGAAATTTCCTTAAAGAATAAGAGAGTTGGATGTATAGAGTCAATGTTTGATATCAATCAAAAGTAAATCAAATTATGACTGTCTGATTTACCCATTCACTGATAATATCTACCTTACCAAGTACATTAGAATTAGGTGACCACACATCGCAGATTGTCCAAGGAAGGCTTGCTTTATACCTGTTGTTGCAGCATCCCATTCACTTTCAAGGTTTTCTCAGTTTGGGTATTTAAAATTGTTCACCCTTGCAAAATTTTAACAGAAATGTGAACATTTTATGACTCTTTACAATGCCTACTTTTTCAGATGGGGAGGGATTCCAAGCAGATCTCCATCCTTTGTTTATGCCATGGTTACTAATAAGTAATAGAGTTTCTTTGCATTGGTATCTTTTTCATCCCATCATCTATGGGAACTGAGACTGTAATGGGGCTCAGGAACACACTCAATTTTAATCTATAATATATGTTTTGCCTATAACTTCATTATCTGCCTGATTACTCCTTCTAAACTTCTGACTTCTCTAGATATTTTGTAAATGAATTTTAGCTAATCAATTACATCTTGGACATCTACCTGTTAACTATTTCTTCCTTTATGGATATATTTCTTTTGTGAATTATTCTTTGGCATTTATATTTTTAATCCCTCCTTCCCAGTGTTATTTTCTGGCTCTTGATTATATACAAAAATATTTTTCCTCCCAAGTTTTTACTCCATATTTTCAAGTGTCTTGTGGATAGCTCTGCTTGTATATCTCACAGATACCTAAACTTAACACACTCAAGGCCAAATTATTTACTTTATCTTAAGAATTTTCTCCATTAGCTTTGACAAACTGTCTGTGAGGACTTCCCTAAATACACTTTGACAAAAAAATCCCAAGAAACAAGGAAAGCATGGATAACATTAAATCAAACAGATATGACATATTTGCAAAAAAACAGTCAATTGAGGAAGCATAGTAGAAGAAAGATAAAATGCAGCAAGAGCCACCAGAAGCACTGATCTCTTTAGGAGGTGTGAATTTATGAGCTGCAAAGCTCAATAAAAACAGAATAAAAAGAAATAATCTCATTATAGAAATAGAGGCAAAACATACTGAAATAAATCACATAAGAAACCATTTTGAAAACTTAAAGAATACTTGAATTAAATAATTGAAAGAGTATCCCAGTATTCACAAATATGTAATAAAACAGTCAACAACAAGACTTTCTCTCATAAAATTATTGGACATCAATAATAATAAAAATCTGTCATGTAACTCACTAAAATGATCATATCATTTTATTATAAAAAAGGTAGACTAGTCCATGAAAGTCTTATGACTGATTTAATGAATGATTTTGTACCAAATTATGTATATAATATATACATAAAATAATAAATAGCATAGCATAGACAATAATAGATAGAAATATACTATTTGCCATAAGATTTAATTCATCTCTTTCAGGTCATGACTGTTCAAATGGACCAATAAATAAATAAGCATATGAGAGACCAATGGACATAATTCTTTAGATGGGTCTAATTTATAAATTATGAAAACTGTTTTCTACAAACAGAGATTAGGTCATTTTTTATAGTATTTCTTAGTATTCTTAAAAACATTTTCATATATAAAGCAGCAAAATGTTTAATAAATTCCAAAATAAATGCATGAATGTTTCAATCAAAATCCAATGAAACTAATAATTAATTGAAAATAGAATCCTCAAAATATACTAGATCTACATGGTTTTACAGTAGAATTTAAACAAATCTTGAATATTCTCATAAATCTAATGATGGGCAAAGCATAGTTAAAAAAGAAAGCTCCCCAAATAGTTATAGCCTAGGATATGACTGGCCCAAAACCTGTCAAAAGACCACACACACACACATACCATACACACACACAATAAATAAAATTAAACAAATACAACTATGGATAACAATGCAAAAAAGCCAAAATAATTATTAATAAATATAATCCAGATTCATGGTGAAGAAAAAGAAATATGTCCCTGTAGGACTAATTTTAGGATGCAAGGAAGGTTTAATATAAATAAATATTTTAATGTAATTCAATCTAATATTTCTACGGAAAAAAGCAAAAATTCATCCTAGAAGATAACTATAAGGTTATTTCCATAAATAGTTATATGCTATCTGATACAATTTAAATAAAATTAAGTTAGAATATGCAATTTAGTTAAAAATATGTGGTTAGAAATCCTTACTAAATTAAGGACAGATGGCTATGCCCTTAACCAGTTACATATATCTATCATCAGGCTAGGGAGTTTTCCCAGGGAAAATTATAAATGGATCTTTATTTTACCCTACACCACAATAAATTCCAAATGGAGCATAGTTTTAAATATTTTAAAAATTTCATTAAAATTCAATCAACTAGCACAGAAGAAAGAAAAAGGGCAAGGTGAACCCAAAACTTCTATCACTGCTGACATAATAGTTTGTACTAAGAAGTTTGAAGTTGTGTTTCTAATGTCTTGATTGAAACTCAAAATATACAAAAACTGTACCATCCTCATTTCCACCAAGGAATCTACTCATCTTTTTTTCAATCAAAGTGCTATATTTAGTAAGTATTTCTGCATGAAAATTTTAATAAAATTAAGATATTATATCCTAGGCCTGTTGTAACAAGTACTATAAACTAGATGGATTAAAACAATGGAAATTTATTGTCTCACAGTTCTGGGTGCTGGAAGACTGAAATCTGTAGAGCAGAATCTTTACTTACCTCATCCTTGCTTCTGGTGTTTGCTGGCAATCCTCTACCTCAGTAAGGACATGGCTTTCTCCTCAGCATCTATGTCTCAATTTCTTCTATAAAGACACCAATCCTCATTGAGTGGATGAGGGCCACTCAGTTTAGCTGTATCTTTACTAATATCTTCAAAGACTCTGATTCCAAATAAGGCCGTATTCACAGGACCAGAGGTTAAGATTTAAACATGTCTTTTGGGGGAAAGTAATTCAGTCTATTACATGTAGCATCTTCTCTCCTTCCTTCTTTCCTCCCTCCCACCTTCCCTCCCTCCCTCCCTCCCATGCTGTCTTCAGACTCACATGTTTTAAAATTTGACCACAATCTTTTTTGTCCCCACAAATTTTGTAGTTTTTATTGTGTGAAATTAAATGTGCCAGGATTTTTCAAAATCAACGCAAGGCATTATAAGAGAAACAGCATCTGCATGTTCAAAAACTGGTTTTTAAAAGAAAACATTAATAAATGCAGATACATCTACACATCCCCATGTTGAAAATATTTCTTGACCCACTCATTTTTATAGAAAAAAATCTGTTCCTTTAAATGCCATACAGGACCTGCACAGTCTTGTCTCATCTGTATTTCTACACTTTCCTTGTTTCCTTCCTTTTCCTTATAAACAGAACCCCACTGTGATTCCTTGAACATGCCATGCTTTTTACATGCTTTTTCCCTTCTCCTGGAATAGACAGTTCTACTGCTTCCCTTACAGCAAATGTGTTGTTATTCTTGAAAGTCCAGTTAAAACCCTGTTTTGTTCATCAACTGCCCTCCACCACCAAAAAAAAATCTCAGGTATAATTGAATACCCCCTTTTTCACTTCCACATGTTAATTTGTATATAGTAAGGTAAGGAGGTGGGTACAGATTAAAATCATTATGCCATTACCCTGTCAATAGTTGTTGTGCATCTGCTATGTGCCAAAGACTGCATCAAGAATACAGTAGACTTATTATTATTCCTCTATGGACTTATTATTATCCCAGCCATGGAAGAACTCTTATTGATATAAAGGCAGTGGCCACCAGAGGTTCTGAGGGATGGGAGAGGGAAGAATAGGTGACAGAGACACCTAGATGTTTGCTATTTAATCTCCTTTAACTCATTTGATTTTATGTTATGCTGAGTTGAGTTTCATGACATCACATACCATGAATGAGGCAAGGTTTATGCCAAGATAAACAATGTCAAAACATTGCTGCTCTTTTCAATTCCAATATTACACTAGCTTTCTGACCTGAATTTAAAACCAGCCTTAGAAAATAATATATCTAAAGATCTCAGATTCTCTCAATCCTTCTGCAAATAGGTTTTATATTTTTCAATACCTAGAAAGTAAGAACGTGTAATTTTTCTTGGAAAATTGTAAGCATTCTTTCAACATAAACAGTGAGGAACATTTGGGTGGTGTCCATATCATAAAATGTAAAGGTTGATGCATAAACTGGCTGCTGTCCTCTCCTCTTGTGTGTGGTTTGGAAAGCAGATTTGGAGCCACTATGGTTTTGTAAATTAAAATTATAAATAAGGAACAAGTACAAATGGTGTGATAAACTCTATGAGTTGTCATAATGAACAATAAGGCATACCAACATATCATTTATCTACTTTCCTTCTGAACATCCACGTTCTTTCTATCTTCACAATCCACTTATTGTTGGACACTTGCATTTTCTTCCCTATGTTCTGTTTGGATTGCTCTATCATAGAAAATTTTCCTCTCTTTAGGACACTTTTTAGTTATTCAATGACAATGGTAAAAACAAAAATGTTAACCAGTGGCTTGCAAATAATGTTTCATAATCTGGGATCTGAAATTTATGTATATGTGTATATATATATATAACAAAATATGTGTGTATGATAGCATGTCATACTATATAGCTTGATCTGAGAATTTTACATTACCTGTAGATTTTTGTCTGTGCCACTGCTTATAATTTGAGCATGGAAACATGTTTGGGAAGCACTGGTGTGAGATTTTATAGTTAGCAACTCTCTAATCAAAGTCCATCTGGCACTGATGCACTGAAATATTATGTGGACCCAAAAGCAATGTTTGGAAATATCTATTGTGATCTTTAGAAAAAAATTAATCTAATATTACCCTCATCATTATCCACTGAAGCACCCTTTGGGAAGTAAGACCCCTGATGGCTTATAGTTCTTGCCTATTTTTGAGAATACTGCAACTAACTTGTGGTCATATTATCTGCTTCCAGTTTTCATGTTAACTACTTCTTGTGCTTGTCTTTCAAAGTCATTTCATTAATAATAACTACAAAAGCAAGAACAAAATACACAACCCAAAGCATATGAACTTGCTTAATTTCAGAATGAATTCCTTTTCTCTGGCTTCTCCTCCTCCCTTCCTCCTCCACCTCCTCCTTTTTCTGCTTCTCTCTTTCCCTCTCCCTCTCTCCTTTTATTATTCTAAGACTAAGATAATTACCAAGAGTACAACCACTACAGTCAGCCTGCCTGGATTAAACCTTGCTTCAACCACTTTCTGTCTGTGTGACTTTTTCTGTGTTGATATTATTTATTTTATAAACCTATGCATCAGATTACATGTTTACTGAGCTTAGAATAGACTTGGCTTCTAAGTGCCTAGCTTGCATTACATTATATTAAGACAATTAACATTAGCCTTATTTTGTTTCTTTTATACTCCGGGTTCGTTCTCTCCTTTCAGAAAGTTCTAGGATCTATTGCTTACTGATTGTGTACAAAAAAAGACCCATGCATATTCTGATCATAAGATTTCAAAATAAGATAAAATAAAAAAATTATAAAATAAAACAAGAAAAAAATATAATGGGAACATTTAACTTGACCTGACTATTGAGACTGTTTCCTAACAATATTAGGGAGGGAGGCAAAAGTCTCATTATGATAAAACAAATCTCTGTTAAATATTTAAATGTAAAAATGAAGTCACAAAGTAACAAAATTGTGTATAGATAGATATATATATTAAATTAAGCTGCAGTGAAGCCCATTCAAAAATACCTGAGAAGTTCAAAGTATTTACAAATTTACAAATGCATTAAACACAAATCATCTGATTAAAAATTAATTATAGAGATAAAAGTTGAAAACTGGAGGGAGGCAACAACCATACACTGCAAAGGCTTTTCATGCATGACAGCTCCTTTTAATAAAAAGCTGACAATCCCAGGAGAAAAGCAGGTAGACATAAATTAGTCTGTTATAAAAGAATATATACAGGAAAAAAAAAAATAACTTAGCAAATAAAAACATTTCCCACATGACTAATAATCAAATAAATGACAATTAAATCCCTGAGATAGTATTTTTTGCATAAGACTAGCAAAGCTTTTCTTTTCATTAAAGTTGTTATCTAGTCTTGGCAATAATATGTATAAAGATATGTATGCTTGATAGCATATTGCATTGGTGAGAGTCAAAATGGGTAAAAAAAAATTTAGGAAGGTAATTTAACAACCTACCAGTGGCTTGAGAAATATATATCTTTTTGACCCCAAAAGTCTATTTTATGACTTTATATCAAGAAACTAATTATAGAAAAGACTGAAAGCATGTTCATCATGGCCTTACTGATGATAATAAAAGTTAGAAATGACAAATATCCAGCAAAATATAAATAGTTAAATATATAATTTTTATGAATCCATTAACATGAAGTGGGAGGATATTATTGGCATTGTGAAAATATTCACAAAAATGAGAAAATATGTTATAAACTGTTATTTATTAATTATATCATTATATGAGATATAAATATATCATTATATATAATGATTTTGAGTTAATGGAATGAAGTACATATATGCATAGAAACTGGAAATATTATAACTGGTAGTAGATTTTGTTTGGTTTCTCTTGAAGTTATTTTCTGCTTTTTCCTACAATGTATATTAATCATTTTGAAATTAAAATTTTAAAAAATCACATTGGTCCTAAAAATGGAAGATAATTTAACAAATGTAGAAAAGAGATATCAGTGCCAGGAAGACTAGACTGTTAATAATGATTCTGCCACTTCTTAGCTGGGAGAGTTTCAATATTTACTTAACATACTCGATCCTCAGTTTCCTTAACAATTTTCAAATAATTTATAGAACACGTATCTGTTAGTTCATTTTCTCTTTAGTTTTTTTGTTTACATCATAAATCATTTACCTCTGTGGTGTTCATATATGGGCAGTCAATCTTGGAAAACATTGCCAGGTATGCGATGTGCAAAATGAGTACAATGTGAAATGCATTGTATAGTTTGTTAGAGGGGAAAGTCAAATTACTGAATTTCATAAACTTCAAATATGATGATTAGTAAGGTTGAATAGGATTTTTGTACTCTATCTTGTTTCTTATACTTGCATCATTTAATTTTGACATAATCTCACCAGGTCATACATGTAATTTTTCAATTGAATTTCTAACTTCTTAATTGATACTATTTCAGACATTATTTAAATATATTCATATATATGTATAGTATGTATGTGTACAAATACATATATTTGTGTATTCCAGATTTACCAGATTTAGTTGCCAAATGCTTTAAGCATTTCTGAATAGCTCAGAGAGTATCAAATAAATGTTCTTTAAAACAATCATTCTTTATGAAAGATTGTTTAGATAGACAATAGGGTTCTTTTCCAAGATGCTTTTTTAATTAAAATTTTTTTTTTCATTTTTAAAGAAGCTTTAGATTACATAAATGTTACATAAAAATATAGGGGATTCCCATATGCCCCACCACCCCCACACACACACTTTCCCATATCAACAATAACCTTCATTAGTGTGGTACATTTACTAAAATTGATGAACACATATTGAAACATTGCTACTTACCTTCGACTATAATTTATATTCACTAATCTTTTAAGAAACAGAGATGCAAGAATTAAGATGAAAAAGTTAATGATTTAAAAACATGATCTTGTTCAAATGGGCAAGATTTGGAGTATAAAACAGAATTAGCTTTCCATTTTATTCTGCCATATGCAAGCTTTGCTATCTTGTGCAAGTTACAAAATCCCTGTAAATATCATTAGTCAAATCTCTTACAGTGTTACAGTGGTCTCTAACTGGAATGGTTATTATGTGTATGTTAGCTGAACTGGAAAATCTATTTTAATTACCCCTTGTTTCTTCACTCAGAACCTCAGTTTTCTAATCTAGAAGTGAGGCATAATATGCACCGCACTAACATATCAGAGAGAAGGTTAAAATGAAGGTAATGCCCTCGGAAAAGTTCCTGGATCGTTGTAGGTGTTTTCTAAAACTTAGTTCACTCTTCCCATATAGCAGAGTCTTGTTTCCTTTATATCCCACACACAGATGAGAATTAAATCTATTTCAGGTTGACTGTACATTTTTTGTCAATGTTTACTGGTATTTAAATTGCAAAGGTCTAAATAGAGTTGTTGATTGAAACTTCTTGGTAAAGATGTTATTTTGCATTCCTGTAATGTGGAAGCATAACAGAATAAAATTAAGCCTGTGTTGCCACTAAAATACCGACATATAGAATACTTTGCAAATGAGTAATTCTCTCTCTCTCTTTTTTTTTTTGTGGCCAGGTATTGAACCCAGGACCTCCTATGTGGGAAACTGGCACTCAACCACTGAGCCACATCAACTTCTCTGAGTTGGTTTTATCATTTGTTTTGCTTGTTGGTTGTTTTTTGTTTGTTTGTTTATTTGTTTGTTTTCAGGAGTCACTGGGAACCAAACCCAGGACCTCCCATGTGGGAGGCAGGTGCTCAACAGCTCAACTGCTTGAGCTACATCCGCTCCCTCTATATGTCTTTTTAAATTATATTTACAGGGTATCTCCTTAGCATATTAGGAAAAAATTATGTTGGGAGAATGACAGTTAACATTATTGATTCTAGGTTGTCAAAAATCCCATGCCCTTAAATTTGTAAATTTCTGTTCTCCAATGTTATTCTCAAATCTCAGAAATGGAAGATTTTATTAGATTTATAATGATAAGAAATTCTTATTTCAGTATCATCCTGGCCAAAAAAAAAAAATCAGTCTCAATTCATAGACTCAGAATCTTAGTGTTGGAAGTAACATTTGTGTTCCTTTCTTCTAACCCCTTCATTTTATAGTTGACAAAACTTAAATTCAGATAGACTTAGTATCTTACCGTTGGTCGTGAAGGTAGGAAGTTTTACATTAGTCTTCTCATGGTTTATTCTCTCCCTTCATCAAATCTGGAAGGAAAAAAAAAAAGATTAAAATATAAAAAGCAAGATGTTATAAAAGCATAAAGGTGTTTTTAATCACTGTAATAGTAATCGAAACCTGTTTTAAGGGAGCTGCCTTAATTGAATAAAATATTCTAGAGAATGTTTCTAGACGTGAAGGACATAATTTCAATTATTTTTGCAATTATTTATAGCTCTTTATTTTCAAGTCAACAGAGAGCCAGGATAGGTCTCAATTAAATAGTGATGATAACCTGCTTCATTGAGAGCCAAAGGAGGATGCGCCCACACGTGCCATCGCGTACTGCCTCTCATCCTGCCACCCTTGCCCCACATCAGAACATTCTCCAGAATGTGACACGAGGAAATGAAGAATGCATGTGGAAGTATCTGTGTGGCTCTCATCCAGATGTCATTCTATCATGCTATTCACAAAGAAGAAATATTGTCTTTATAATAATTTCTTTCCTATATCTCTTTGTAAAGTGCATGAGAAACTTCTTGCCTACTGGAAGGAGTAACACAGAGGAACCAGGGAGTCAAAACTTTGTGTTTCAAAAGCTCTGAGTTTCCCATTACACTACACAACACTGCTAAATGGATAGGCATTTAGCACTCCTTAGCTCTTTATTGTACTGTTTTTTGTGTGTGTTTCTTTCCTGTATTTCCGTTAATGTTTTCCAAGCTGTTTTTATATCTCATACTAAATACACTTTGGCAGCAACTATATTTCCACTTCTTCCCTTCCCCAAAAAAATTTACTCTGGCTTATAAAATAGAAAAAAAAAAAAAGATTAAACAGATATTGAGTCATTTAAAAACTGCTGGAGGGTTAGATCTTAGGCTTGAAGCAAAGCTTCTAGCAACAAGTCTCGAAACTAAGCCCATCTGAGAAGAAAATAGCTGTCACTGACATTGTGTTGAAGACCTTATTCTTTGCTCTGTCACCTCTTCTTCTTTGGAGACATGATTTTGCAGCTAGAGATACTACTTTCACAACAAGAAAGAGAAAGCTTCTTTTCCCTTCTTTTGTTTCAGACTCGAGTCAACCTCTATCATAGGACCCATAATTATTCCCCAGTTGGAAAAAGAAGGAAAAGGACAGAATATAGATTTATGGGCTTTCGTAAAAGGAAATGGTCTTTTTCCCTCAATAACATTTATATTGTGAGAAACATGCCAAACAAAGATCGGAGCTCAGCTGTGAGCAGCCAAGCTGAAGGAAAACGTTCACCCTACATAGTTTTCATTATTATTTTGAAATATTTCAGTGCTTAGATATATTTTCAGAATATTAGAGATTAATTTAATAAACACGCTAGCTTCATCCCATTCAACTTCAATATAACTTAGCTACCAATTTTTTTAAGAGAGAAAAAAACATGAAAGATATTATTAAATTCCTGCTGGGAACTTTTTCATCATCACATCCTTTCCCCTTCCCTCTTAATAAAGTTATATATGCTATCATGCAGGTTTTTCTAATTTTCGTATATATGTAGGTACCATGAACAATATTGTTTAGCATGTTTATAATATTTGAATAAATGTAACAAACTGCATTATTTGGAATCTTTATTTTCCTTTTAATATTAGATCTTCATGATGATATACATAGATTGCTTCATTTGCTTTTTAACTATGACTATATAAAAATAATACATCCATTCTATTGATGCAAAAAAAAATTTTGCTATTGCAAAAATCTAAGGTGTGTGTTTCTCTATCTTGAACATTACAGACTATTTGCCTAGGTTCAAATACCTAGAAGTGGAATTGCTGTGGTATAGGTCAAAATACATGTTACATACCCAACAACCATCTTCTTTCTTTCAGAAAAAAAATAAGCTCAGAAAACTACATCATTAGCCTGTCTTGTAACTCTGAATGGCCAGTTATATGTGAGCAGATCTTCCTGGATGGGACTTCTGAAAAAGGGCCAGAATAGCAAAGTGGTTAAGAAGATGGGCCATGGAGCCAGCCTGCCTAGATTTTATTACAGGTTCCAACACTTGCTCAGCTGTGTGACCTCAAAAAAGTTACTTAACCACTTTGGTATTTATTCTTTCTTATTTCTACAATGTGTAAAATAATAATACAAGGTCATAACTTGTTTAAAGAATTATATGAGATGATATGTGCAGAGGGTTTAGAACAGTGTCTTGAACACAGCAAGCATGTCTAAAGTGCTGGATTGTTATTATTTTTTAAGTCTGTTTGCCTTTTTTTTTTTTTTTAATGTTGCCTTAAAGACAGACATAATGGCTAGAGCTACCTGAGAATGAAAACCATGTGGTGAGAATGAAAAAGGCAAACACTGCAGGTAGTTTGGGGACCAAATGACCATAGAGAGTTACCATACTAAATTAGTATTTGATAAGGCAAATATAGCAATCTTATTTCAAAGTTATTTTCATTGCCTTGACCTTATATACTTGCATAATATATTAGAGTCAGATTGTTACGTTTCAGGAAAAAAATACTGTTAGAACTTGATTGGTATACAATGAGTTTAAAAATATATTTGGGAAAAATCTCTTCATAATATTGAATCTTCATATTTTTGCACATGATATATCTCACTTTATTTATGTGTAGCTTTCAAAAATGTTTTTTAATTTTTGCTAAAATGGTCTTGCATATTTGCAAGTCAGTTTTACTTCCAGGTAACCTATGATGTGCTGAACCATTATGGATTTGTTATTGATTATCTCATTTTGCAATTAGTTGTGTTGATTTGTAGAAAGATATTTAGTTTTATATGAATCTACGAAATAAAATCATAATTCTGTACAAAAATCCTGAGAGCTTATTTTTGTGTGTTTTTTGATGAAATATATTATCATGCATTATACATCAACATGAAATCTCAAACTGATATCCAATAATGCAACTGAAAAACATGCACAAAATGCTGATATATGACTT
Source organism: Tolypeutes matacus (assembly GCA_026826555.1). Classification (NCBI taxonomy): domain Eukaryota; kingdom Metazoa; phylum Chordata; class Mammalia; order Cingulata; family Chlamyphoridae; genus Tolypeutes; species Tolypeutes matacus. The sequence goes on along the minus strand of JAKSZT010007815.1, from coordinate 9,812,832 downwards.
AAACATTCTCATGTTAAAATATAGCATGATTAAAAGAAAAACTTCCTTATTAGCAAACAATCAACTGATTAATAAATATTTTGTATTCACTACCTTGTAAAGTTTTGCATGTCATTTGCAACATGGTACTACAAAGAACAAATAGAGTCACATACAGATATTTATTTGTCAAAACCCAGGCACAAAATTTGTAAAAATAAAGAAATCACCTGTAATAAACTGTTATCTACCAAGGGAAGTAAGGAATTAGACTTGAAGCAGTTGCTGTCACCATTTGAAGTTCAACTGGTAAGGAGAAGAGGAACAAAAGACAAGACTTTGAGTAGCCGATATGGATTTTCAATCATTTTGGGGACTACAGAAGAGACTGCATAATAGAAAGGCTTTCAGGAGAGGTGGTTGGGGTTTTAGGATGAATATACAAATATGTATATAAAGAAATTCTGCTAGTACTCTCTACTTTCACAAATTTCTTTGCATTTTGCCTTAAGCAATATTTGACTCCTATGTTAGGCTGAAGAAAAGATTCTCATCATTGCTGACACGTTCAAATACTGTTTATCATTACATTGGCAAATCCCATAATTTGCTTGAAGTTAGAGGTGCCAGGAGTTTGATTGGCTATTCTTTCAAGACTTTTATAATCATCTAATTCAGATTAACATTGCATATTTGTTCAGCTGATAGTTTAACAGTTATTAATTGCCAAACCTAAGGTTCCAAAAACTCTTAAACAATGCTAGTTTCATAACTTTTTTTGAGTACTTAACAGTATATTACACATTGCAGTAAGTAGTATGTTCAGCCAACACATGCTTAATCAAAATGCTTTATTATTTTCATTTTTCATTCCACTGTAATCACATTGCTCACTTGCTCTGCTCTATTCTCCACAATTTTCTTAAACAAATGAAATTTGGGTTCTCAACCATGGTCAGTGATATGCTGGGAGCAGGTGGTTGAGGAGGGACAGCCGGCAATCTCCTCTGTCTCATCAGCAGGTACAATTTTAGGATTAGTTAATATTGTCTGAACCTTCCAGAGCCTGCCTGGTGAGGCCTTGTGGGTCAGTGAGTAAATCGATGATCCATGCAGCCAGCAAAAAAAACTAAAACCCAGAGCCAGAATAAACACTGACATTGCACCAGTTGGCAAGAGCCAACCTCTGGCGCTGCTGTTTGTATCATGACAGCTGAACTTGGTGTTATTTCTCCCTTGCTGAGAGATTGTATAATATTTTCTTCCAAGGCTTGCTCTATGTCATGTTTGCCAGCCCAAGTGTAGGTAAAGGGCATTCATGGCAGGGTAAAAGGAGGTCTTTTTTAATGCAGTTGGCATCTATCAGACATAACATTCCTTCACCTTTAAAGGTGCACTGCTTGGTTTGGGAGTGATAATTTCTACTCCTGTTGCCTTCAGCAGTGATGGGGAGTGGTCCTACGTAATTAATACAGCAGTGGAAGAAGGGTTTATCCTCCTCACCATTGGGATGCCAATGTTTGGAAACACAGGTCACTGACTTTAGTAACTATTTTTGTCAGTGATGGGCCTAGAGGCAATCCCTTTTTATGTGCACAGTCCACTAGGGCAGAGGAGCCTCTGAGGCCTCAGGGGCTATGGGGTCCAGACTGCCAGTTGCTAGGGGAGGCTTGGGTGGCCTGAGTGGACAGCCTTTGAGGGACCAAGGATCCCTGTTATATAGGAATGAATTCTAGGTAATTTATTGAAATGTACTCTGGTGTGGTAAGTCAAGTATGTGTGGAAATGGGTGATGCTGCAAGCTATTTCCAAATGTGGATCCTCCACAAAACTCTTTGTTGTATGAGAAAATTATTTTGTTTCCATTGGCCTGAACCCACCACCAGCTTTTGGCCAATGCCCAAGAAATAATCTGGAGAGTTGGCAACTGGTAGCTCAGAGTATCCTGGAAGGCTCACTGAACTGCTTCTAGCTCTGCAACCTCAAACAGCCATCATGGGTGAGTGGGTGTATTAGTCAGTCAAAGGGGTGCTGATGCAAAATACCAGAAATCAGTTGGTTTTTATAAAGGGTATTTACTTGGGGTAGAAGCTTACAGTTACTGGGCCATAAAACATAAGTTTCTTCCCTTACCAAAGTCTGTTGCTATGTGTTGGAGCAAGGCAGCTGCTGACGTTTGCCAGGGTTCAGGTTTTGTGGGTTCCTCTCTTCCTGGGGCTGCGTTTCTCTCTGGGCTTAGCTCCTCTGTTTCCTCCACAAGGTCAGCTGTAGACTATGAGGCTCTCTAGGCTTTGCTTCTCTCCACAAGGCCAGCTGTAGACTATCAGGCGAATGGCTTGTCTCTATCCAGGGGCCTTCTCTCCTTCCTCACTACCAAGCTCTCTTACTTCCCGGAGCTCCAGCTCAAGACTCCAACATCAAAACTGCTTCAACTCTGTTCTTTGCCTTGCCTTTTATATTTGATTCCCACCCCACCAAGGGGTGGGGCTCAACAACCTACTGACGTGGCTCAGTCAATGCCCTAATCATAATTTAATCATGCCCAGATTAGCAGACCAGTTTACAAGCATGATCTAATATCTATTTTTGGAATTCGTAATTACATCAAACTGCCCAACTGCTACAGTGGGGATGTTTGAGGCTGAGTGATATACTGTGGCCTTCCAGCCAGCTGCATTGCATACTATGATAACATTGCCATCCATGAGATATACGTACTTCATTTCCATATCAGTCAGCTGAACCAAAGGCATATTCAGAGGTAGCCAAGATATCTAATCTAAAAGCTGTTTCCAGATGGACAAGAGAAATAAGCTGCTGTGACAATATTAAGACATATTGTTGTAGCTCTCTCTGGTTCTATAAATGAGCTGGAATGAGAGTGAGACATGAGGGATCTGTTATCTACAGAACATGGAACAATCTTAATAAGTAGTGTGCAGGTCTTAGTGTCCTGTGTGGGCCTGCGTTTGATGGTGGTGGCCTTCTGTTTGCCCTTAGAGAACCAGATGATGCCCAGGAATTTGGCAGAGTTTTATGACTCTTGTATTTAATGGGATGCTATATCCAACCTCGTTTTTGTAAGTGATGTGTGAGTGTGGCTAGGTCTTCTCAGAGGCCCTTTTAGAGTTGCCCCTTAATTGGATGTCAGCTCTAGAGTTCAGTATTAAGCCATTTTTAAAAGACCATTTGTTAAGTTTTGACAGCAGCAGTTAGGAATTTTTGTTTTTTTGTAGGTATGGGCACTGGTTAAAATAAGTTGGCTAAGTCAGTCACAGTAAAGCAATTGCCCATGCTCCTGTGTTTTCTTCTATTAATTAGAAGATATTGGGAATAGGAGCTTTGATCAGCAGGACTTGTGCATCGAAGTTTGTATAATTGATGGTTAATCATCCTTCATTGGTGTGGGCATTAAGAACTGGCTGAATTGGGCTATTATATGAGTCATCATGGGTATAATGACTACCTCTTTGAGGACTTCTTGGATTATAGGCCATAGCATCAAGACACCTTGTTTTAGGTGATATTGTGGCATTTATCACCTTGACTGGCAGGGGAAATTTTTCAGGGTTCCTGTCTGGCATGGCCCAGTAAGGGATGCAAGGATCTGATCTTATTCCAGGTGAAGTGTTAAAGCATAAATGATTATTGTGGGGAAAGTAAGAGCAAAAGGTGCCACCATTAGGGATAGGTGCTTAATAAGAATTTTTCCAATAGTCACAGCTCCCAGGAGTGGGAGACTGAGCCTTTGATACTAGGAGGAAGAGAAAGTGGCAGAGGACCTCCAGGGAAGGGGCCATGTGAACCCTGTAGGGTGGCCCCTTGGGCCTAATAAGTCAGAATCTTTGACTCTGATGTGAAACCTCCTCACATCTTTTCAATAGTACCACCCCTTCCACACGAGCCTTGCAGATATAAGGTTGAGAAGGCTGCCCAGTCAGGTAGGGAGAATGGGCTCCCTGTGAGAAAATTTTCCATGACTTCATGTCAAAGGCGGGGCCTCCCCAGGGCCAGAGATAAACTCTGGTTCTCTTTGTCTGAATGCTCAAAGCACTGCTATGCCCATTGCATCATCTCAGTCTTTTTAAATAACAATCAGTCCTCATTAATTACTTGCCAGTGACCATCTGCCTTGGCAGGAATACCCCCTAAGGACTGGTGTCATTGTGTCTATTTTTTTCCCAGTCAGTAGAGGAGGAGTTCAGAGTCTTTAATGATACCAGCCAATTGCCTTATTTTGGGGGGATGAAAGTGGCAACTCAGACCCCACTATTAAAGAAGTTTAGCAAGGAACCTGCCCCTTTCTCCTTGTCCCTTTGACGAAACTTTAAGTATCCCTTGAATCTCCAATCAAGTAAAATTTTGAGTTTAGTTTTCAATTCAGATTCTCTTTTGGGTCCCTGCTAGACCTTACATGTGGTGACAGGGAAAATTTGTGCTTTCCGCTAGAGAAGATTTGTGAGTCCGCCATTTTGACTTATAAGCAACCATCTGTCTCTCTAGTGTGTCCCTATCTACCTCATGAGGGTTGGGGTGTGAGAGTGGTGGGACCATCAGGCATAACCCCAGACCGAGAGAGCAACACCTGACCTTTGTCATGCTGATAAGCACAGCACAGCGTAGAGACCATGCACAGGGCAGGGGAGTCTTACATTTCTTAAGCAACTTAGAAACTTCTTTTGCTGACTTAGGGTGGTACTGGCACAGTATGCGCACTCCTTTTTTTTTTTTTTTTTTTTTTGCCCAATACTTCCTTAATTATCCCACGCCAGGGGTTAGATTTTTTTATATCCCATGGATAGGGGACAAAGAGCAACAGCAATGGAGGCAGCAGTAACATGAAGATGGCAGACCCAAGCAGCACCATTGCTTGCAGGGTGCCATTAGGCTTCCTGTAGGGGGGCTGCCCCTCAGTCTCAGGGCAGGTTTAAAACCTGGATGCTGGTCCACAGGCACAGTGGTGGGAGTCTTCCACAGCAGTCTCAAGCCGCCTCCCTTACAATTCACAGTTTGGGGCAGGGATGCTTTTCAGGTTCCTATTATGGGAATCACACTAAGACTTTCGTTATATAGTCAATGTTACTCATTGTCAATGTCATCTGATGTCAAGTTGTTCTCATTTGGGGAAGCACTAGGTCTACAGAACCACAAATTTCTTATGATTTAATTTATTATTTTTAATCCAAGTAATTTTTGCACACAGTTTAAAGAGTCAAAAAGCAAAACTTCTAAGACATAATGAAAAGAATCACAATCCCCAGGGAAGAGCATGTAGCTCGGTGGTTGAGCGCCTGCTTCCCATGTACAAGGTCCCTGGGGTTCAAGCCTCGGTACCTCCTAAAAAAAAAATCACAGTCCCCTATTCTATTATTCCCCATGCCCAATCCTACTTTCCCACAGGCAAAAATTTTCTGGCTGATTCTTCTAATATTTAATGCATTGTCAAATAATGTGTTATTTTACTATTTCTTGATTTTTTTTTCAAGTTTATATATTACTTATTGACTTCCAAATTTGCCAGAAGAGGCTCTAGTTTTCTTACATTCTTTTTTTTAACAAACATTTTTTATCCACATAATATAGATACATCACATCTTTAACTTAAATCCACATTTCAGTAAATGCATTTTAATGTTATATAATTATTGTTTCCAGCTGCACCACATAATGAACTGTTTTGATTCCTATACAATATTTTGTTTTTCCTGTTGCTCTCACTACAGTGTTTTGTTTGTTTATTTACGTGCTTTTCAAATGCTTTTATCAGTGTCATAAGACATCTCTCAGTATGGCCCAACATCACTGCCTCTGGAACTGAATGTAGTTGCTATTGATTCTCTCACCATGGCCAGAATGAAATCCACCTTGTTTCTGATTATCTGACTCCCTTATGTACAATGTATGATTCCACGTCTGTCCTGGGGGCATCTGACTGGTTGAGTCTAAGTCATGTGCTCATGTTCTAGGTATAAGGGAAGCTGGTAAGATAGATATCTAGCTTTAGAACCTTTATTGTGACAGGGAAACTCTAACTCAGATTCCTGGGGATATCCACAACACTGGATAGGGTTTCAATTTCAGAAGAGCCAAACAGAATGATAAATGTTCTCTACATCCTCATACTGGCTTAAGATAAGGAAACTATTTGGCCTTCATAATCAATTAGAAATTAAATTGAAATTAAAATTAGAATTTAATCTCATCTCTAATATTTATAAAGTAGGAATTCAGCTAGACCATTGTCCATAAGGGGAGATTGTCATTTCTAGTGAAAGTCAAATGTCTGCTTTTAATTTTCCCTTAGAAAGTCACCAGTTAACAGATTGTTGAATTATTGACATTCTATAATATTTGAGATATAGACTGTAACTCAAAAACATGAGCCAGAAATCTCCTAAGAATATTTTCTGTGTTTCATCTTTATCAGTCAGATATAGATGGGAAAAATAAATGGGCAAATGAAGAGGATAATGAGGTGGTAAGCATTATAAGATTTCTTTCTAGTATTCAAAACTGAATTTTGAAAGTTCAAAATGGAGTTAGATTCGTTTACAAAATGCATACCCATCGATAACATATTTTTAAAGGATTCAATCAGCTTTAGATTTCTCAGAGATTCCCATACATGAGTGAATATCCAAACAGTTAAATGATAGAATCCTTAATATATGAACTGAAACTTCTAGAAGTAGAGAAATTGTTTTTGTTCTCTGAGGAACTGAGCATTTATTTGTAATGTGCACTTAATAAATTTCCATTGTTTTAAACTTATTCATTTTCATGGGTGAAAAAGTTTTATTTTGTCGTGATATCAGCCATAAGAATTACATGCAAATCAAAAGGGAACTTAATGGCTCCATGTTTACCTGTCCTTTAAAGTATTAAAATGTATAACTGTTAGAAAATTGATTGAAATACCACAGAAACAAGAAAGGTCTTGATTTACTTCAAGTGATCTAGAAATTATTTAAAAGAGTTAGATATCAAATGAGAATTAATCACTCATATTTTGAATAGTGAATTAAAACAATTGAATACTGGATGTAAACATGTTTAGGAAGTTGATATGGAAGTAATGGTTTGTATACCACTTTCTTCTTTCTTTGGGAAAAAAAATGTAACATGCTTTGCATGATAAAATAAGTGTGATTATATCAAACTTAATTAAGTTTAGGAAGAATAACTCTTAATTGCAAAGAAAATCTGCTGAAATAGATTGTTGACTTGTAGAGTACATTCATTCATTCATTCATCCAACAAATGCTTCTGAACATCAAGTAGATTCTGTGTACAGCACATGCATGCTACACTGCTTATGTAATATTATATACCAACACAATATATTATATGGTACAAGAATGATTATCTTAGGCAACATTTTGAACCTATGTCATTTTTTAATGAAATAGCAAGTCAATTATTTTTATCTCCGAAGGAAATAAAAATAAGTCCATAATAATCCATCATAGGTGTAGTGTGTATTTATATTCAATTTGTGGAGAAGTATTCTATAAGCTGATCATTATTACATATCTAGAATACAAGTTTAGATTGAATAAACAGCATTACACAGTGATAATATGTTCAATTTTAAGGTAATGAGGGTCATGTATTGTAGATGAAAGACAAATGTTAAAAAGCAATTGCTCTTATAAAGCAAAGATCTTTGCAAAAAATATTACATTCCTTCAAGAATGTCACAATATTATATAATGCTGTAATTTGTGTTGACAGCATCTGTTTCTTGTCCTGGCCCATAGGGTGTCAAACTAGGTATAAATTTAAAATGCAAATTTTATTGCTTTGTTTCAAGGCTAAATTTTCACATTATGCTTCAACCCGTGAATAAATTCTACTGATTTATACTTTCTCCCCCATCATCTGATCATTAATCCTCTTTATTCATGAAAGATATGCTTGGCTCTTTATGTATATATACTTTTTTTTTTTTCCCACCTCATTGTTATAATTTCTTGCATTGCAAGAATCACCATATGTGAGCAAGAGAATACCATCAAGTCCACTCTAGTCCATAGTTCTTCCCCCAATCCAGAGGCGACTGGGATGGTGATGTCCACTCCAACTCCAAGTGAGAGAGGGCTTATATCCCATGGATATGGTGGGTGGGATGATCCTGCCTGCAGATGCAGGCCCTCTCCATTCCCTGGGATGGCCATTTCCCATCGTTGTCTCCTCACCAGGTGACTTGGATGAGTCCATTGAGCTGTAGGGTAGGAGTTACAGCTCCACCTAGATTTCATGCACACCTGGCACATAGGTAGGCGGGAGGCTCCAGTCTCTGGAAGTATACCTAAGAAACTCCAGCATCACATGTAGGTTTGAATAGAAGGGACTGGTGAACCATGTGCAGGGAGGACTTATTTGAGTCTAATTCTGTCACTCTCAGGAGCACAGATTCCAAAATAGAACCCACTGATAAGGCATCAGTCTCTGGGGCTATCCCCCCTTATATAGGACCAGGGTGTCTCCGGAGCTCTCAGGAACCCCACTGAGTGGGGTGATAGGCACTTAGATGTTCTATGAGCTCCTACTGAGGTGTGCGTAAGAGTTACCTCTGGGATGACCTCCCGACTCTCTTTGAAGTCTCTTAGCCACTTGAACTCATTTGTCTTTACCATTTCCCCCTTTTATTCAAGGTCTTTTTCCAGTTGTGTTGCCAGTTGGCACTTGGGAAAAGTTTTCAATTAGCAATAACTTTTAATTTCCATATAGCCAAACTACTGAACCAGAGGTATGTCTGTATCTCTGATAGAACTGCTGCTCCTGCTGCTGATGACAAGGGTGTAACGATGAAGAAAAATGATTTTCATGAAATGATTATAACAATGATGGTGATAACGATATTTCTGATGGTATTTTCAAACTTTTACTTACATCTAAGTTGCTTATTGAAGGTACTGGCAATTCTGAATAATGCCTCCATGAACTTTGTTTTACAAATATCTTTTCCTGTCCCTTCTTTAAATTCTTTGTGGTATATACCTGGAAGTGGGATAGCCAGATCATATGGTAATTCTATACTTAACTTTCTGAGAAACTCCAAATTGTTTTCCACAGCAGCTGCACTATTTTACATTCCCATCAACAATAAATGAGTATTCCTGATTCTCCACATCCTCTCCAAACACTTATTTTCCATTATTATTATTTATTTAATATTAGCCATTCTAATGTGTGTGAAATGGTATATCATTGTGGTCTTAATTTGCATTTCCCTAATGGCTAATGATGTTGTGCAGTTTTTCATATGCTTAATGGCTATTTATAGATCTTCATTGGAGAAATGTCTATTCAAGTCTTCTGCTCATTTTTAACTGGATTTTTTATCTTTTTGCTGTTGAGTTCTAGGATTTCTTTATATATTCTTAATAATAAATTCTTATCAAATATGTGGCTTCAAAATATTTTCTCCCATTTATATATTGTCTTTTTCCTTTCAGGAAGTCCTTTGATGCACAAACATTTTTAATTTTTTCTTTTGTTGCTAAGGTTTTTCTTATAAAGATGAAGAAACCATTGTATAACACAAGGGCCTGAATGACTTCCCTATTATTTATTCTAGGAGTTTTTTTTTTGTTTTGTTCTTAAAATTAATTCTATGATCCATTTTGAATTGATTTATATATATATGGTGGTCCACTCTTATTCTTTTGCATATAGATATTCAGTTATCCCAGCACCTTTATTATGGATACAATTCTTTACCCATTAAGTAGACTTGGTATCCTTATAAAAAATCAACTGGCCATCAATGTGAGGGTTGATTTCTGATCCCTTAATTTGCTTCCATTGATCTATATGTCTGTTCTGGTGCAAATACTGTGATGCTTTGATTACTTTGAAACTTGTAATAAGTTTTAAATTCAGGAAGTGTAGGTACTCCAATTTTTTTTCTTCTTTTTGAGATGTTTTTGGTTATTTCGTGTCCCAGACCCTTCCATATAAAACTGATGATTGGCTATCCATTTCTGTAAAGAATACTTTTGAATTTTGATTGAAATTGCATTGAATCTGTAAACACTATGGTTAGAATTGATATCTTAAAAATATTTAGTCCTCCAATCAATTAGCATGGAATCTTCAACTTATTTATGTCTTCTTTGATTTTTTTTCAGCAATGTTTTATAGTTTTCTGTGTATGAGTCTTTCATATCATCAGTGAAATTTATTGTAAGATATTTGATTCTTTTATTTTTTTCTTGATTTTCTTTCCAGATCATTCATTACTAGAGTATAGAAACACTATTATATTTGAATGTTGACCCTGTCCATGACACTTTGCTGAATTCATTTTTTAGCTTTAGTGGCTTTGTTATGAAATTTTCAGGACTTTCTATATATAGAATCATGTTCTCTGCAAATAGAGGAAGATTTCCTTTGTAATTCTCAATTTTGAACGTTGTTTATTACTTTTTATTGCCTATTTGTTCTGGCTAGAATTTCCAGTATTATGTTGAACAACGGTGGTGACAGTGAGGTATCCTTGTCTTGTTCCTAATCTTAGGGGAAAAGCTTTCAATCTTTCACCATTAAACACGATGTTCACTGTGGAATTTTAATATTTGTTCTTTGTTATGAGGAGGAAATTTCCTTCTATTCCTAATTTTCTGGGTGTTTTTATCACGAAGAGGTAAAGGATTTTGTCAAGTGTATTTTCTGAATCTACTGAGATCATCATGTGTTTTTTTTTCCTTCATTATATCAAAGGTTATTACATTGATTGATTTTCTAAGGTTGCACCACCCTCGCATACGTAAGATAAATCCCATGTGATAATGGTGTGTAATTTTTTAAATCTTCTGTTAGATTGAGTTTGCTAGGATTTTTCTAAGGATTTTTGTATCTATATTCATATGGAATATTTGAAATAGGGTGATGCTGGCCACATAGACCGAGGTAGGAAGTGTTCCATCTTCAATTTTTTGGAAGTTTCACCAGGATCAGTGTTAATTCTTGGAATATTTGGTAAAATTCACCAGTGATGTCATATAGTCTGGGCTTTTTTTAGATGGGAGGATTTGATAAGTGATTCAATCACTTTACTTGTTATTGTTCTGTTGAGATATTTTATTTCTTGAGGCAGTATAGGTAGTTAGTGTATTTCTAGGAATTAGTCCATTTCATCTAGGTTATCTAATTTATTGCCATACAGTTGTTCATAGCATTCTGTTAAAATTACTTTTTTCATTTCTGTGCTGTCAATATTCTTTTTTCATTTCTAATTTTTGTTATTTGTATCCTTTTTCTTTTTTTCTTTGTCAGTCTAGCTAAGGTGCTTTTGTTTTGTTTTGTTTTCTTTTGTTTTGTTTTTGTTGGTGTTGATCTTTCAAAGAACCATCTTTTGGTTTTGTTATTTCCTCTAATATTTTTTTCTCCTCTTTTTCATTTATCTCTACTCTAATCTTTGTTATTTCTTTACCTATTTCACTTTGGGTTTAGTTTGCTCTTCATCTTCATGTTCCTACAAGTGTGAGGTTTGGTCACTGATTTGAGATCTTTCTTTTCTTTTCATGCAAGTATTTAGATGTACAAATTTCCTTCTCATAACTGCCTTTGCTATATCCCATACATATTGGTATACTGCGGTTTTATTTTCATTCATCTCAGGATATTTCCTAATTTCCCATGTGATTTCTTCTGTGATCCGTTAGTTGTTTAAAAGTGCATTGTTTAATTTCTATACATTTGTGAATTTCCCTCTTCTCTCGAATTTTACCTTCATTTCATTATGGTCAGAGAAAGTACATTGTATGATTTTAATATTTCTAAATTTATTGAGACTTGCTTTGTGACCCAAATATATGATCTATTCTAGAGAAAGTCTCAGGTGCAAACGAGAAGAATTTGTATTCTTCTGTTGTTGGGTGAAATGCTCTGTATGTGTCTGTTGGTTCTAGTTGGTTTATAATATCATTCAAGTCTTCTATTTCCTTATTGACCTTCCATCCAAATATTCTATTTTTTTTAAATGATGCATTGATGTCTCCTACTTCATTATTTAATGCAGAGCTGTGTATTACTCCATTCAAATCTCCCAATATTAGCTTTATATATTTGGGGGGTTTACAATTAGGTGCAATTATATCTTCTTGTTGAATTGACCACTTTATCAGTATATAGTGTCCTTCTTTGTCCCTTGTAATCATGTTTGACTTATAGTCTATTTTATCTGACATTGGTATAGCTACTCAAGCTCTCTTTATGTTATTATTTGCATGGTATGTTTTGTTTTTCCCATCCTTACACTTATGTCTTTAAACTTAAAGTGAGGTTTTTGTAAACAGCATACAGTTGGTTTTATGGTTGTTTTTTTTTTAACCCATTCTCCCAATCTGTCTTTTGACAGGAGAGTTTAATCTATAAATATTTAAAGTAACTACTGATAATGCATGAATTTCTTCCGCCATTTTGTTATTTGTTCTTTGTAAGTCTAAAACTTTTTGACCCTCAATTCTTCCATTAATGCCTCCTTTCATATTTATTAGATTTTTGCATTGTACTATTTTAGGTACTTTTTGTTTCTTTCTATATATATTTTTTAGATATTTTCTTTGAGGTTACCATGGGGTTTTTATCTAACATCCTAAATCTATGAAAGTCACATTTAATATGATATCAACTTGATTTCAATAGAATATGTATACACTGTTCTTATAGCCCTTCATTCCCCCACCTTTATATTGTACCTGTTACAAACTATATCTGTTTTTTTTTTTTTACATTGTATGTCCAAAAATATAGATTTAACATTACTCTTTATGTATTTGCATTTCAAAAGCTGTAAGAAGGATAAAGTGGAGTTACATACCAAGCAAAACATGCAATGTTACTGACATTTATAATTTCCCATAATGTTACATTTACTGGAGATCTTTATTTCTTTATGCTGCTTCAACCCACTTTCTAGTGTCATTACCTTTCCTCAAAAACTCCCTTTAGCATGACTTACAAGGCAGGTCAATTGGTGAAAAACACTCTGAGCTTTTGTTAATCTGGGAATGTCTTAATCTTGCCCCAATTTTTGAAAGAAAGTCTCATTAGATATATATAAATCTTTCAACACTTTAAATATTTCTTCCCACAGCCTCCTTACCTACTTGGGTTCTGTGATGGTTAGGCTAATGTGTCTACTTGACCAGGTAATTGTGTCCAGGTGTTTGGTCCAGCAAGCACTGGGATAATTGTAATACAAGAGCATTTATGGACTTTGATCACCAGTGAGTTTACTGCATGGATGGTTGATTACATCTGCATGAATCAGGGAGATTGCATCAGCAATGGATGACGCTTTTATCCAATCAGTTGAATGCCTTAAAAGGGGAAGTGATTTTAACATTAGGAATGAATTTCCCAGCTCATCTCTGGACAGCCAGCTTCTCCCAGAAACTCATAAAGGACCTTTCATTGGATTTTCATCAGCGCCCCTGGTTTGCATGCCTGCCTGCAGAACCTGGACTTGTGCATCCCCATGGTTGCATGAGAGACTCTTATAAAATCTCATATCATTGACAGATATCTCTGTTAACTCTGTTTCCCAAGAGAACCCTGACTAATACAGGTTCTGATGAAAAACTGGCTCCCTTGTACATAAGAAAGGGTTCCCTTGTACATAAAATGTTGCTTTTCTCTTGTAGCTTTCAGAATTCTTTTCTTGTCCTTGGAATTTGACAATTTGACTACTGTATGTTTTCATGATTGTCTTTGAGTTTATTGTGTTTGAGGTTTGTTGGCCTTCTTGAATGTGTATATTCATTTATTTTGTTAAATTGGGGACGTTTTCTCCCTCTATTTCTTTTAATATTCCTTCTGTGCCTTTTTTCCTTCTCTTTCAGAATTTCATAATGTCTATATTAGCATGCTTCATGGTGTTACACAGGACTCTTAGGGTCTTTTCAGTTTTGTTTTGTTTTGTTTTGTTTTGTTTTTTCATTTTTTTTTTCTTTCTTCTCCTTAGCCTGAATACTTTCAATGGTCTTGTCTTCAAGTTCACTGATTCTTTCTTCTATTAGCTCTAATAAGCTATTGGAACACACTAATGAAATTTTATTTCATTTATTGTGGTCTTCAACTCTAGTATTTCTTCTTTATTCCTTTTTAAAATTTTTATCTTGAGATTCTTGTACTGTTAATTTATCATTTCCTGAAATACTTTAGTTTTTTTGTGTGTTTTTCCATTACCTCTTTGAGTATGTTAAAGATATATTTTTTTTAAGTCTTTGCCTGATATGTCTAAGCCTGGTATTCTTAATTGATGATTTCTGAAGTTTTCTTATTTCTTTTGATTGGCCCTCTTTTCCTGTTTCTTTGTCTTGTAATCTTTTGTTGCACAATGTACATTTTAATATTTTAAAGTGTTAATTCTAAGATTACTCCCTGTACTTTTTGCTTCTTAAATTATTATCCAGCTAATGTTTTGACAGACATTTCCTTGACTGCCAGAAACTAACAAAAATAAAGAAACCAATACAAAAGACATCTTTGTAAATTGACTCTGCATTAGGGGGTGCTCTCCATCAGAGTTTAGCCCTCCTATAAAGATAATCAGATGAAAGTATAAGACATCTCTGCCTTTTCTGCTTCTTGTTCTGCACTTGGATTCAAGGTCTTAGTAATTATCCCCAATTACGGGAATCTGTATATCCTCTTTACTCCTTATGAAATAGACATTCCTTCCCTCTTGGGTTCTCTATTGCAGTTCTGGAATACTTTGGCCTAGGCTATTTGGATTTAATTACTACTTACTCTGCTTTAGCTGGGTGCAAGTTGCTTTTGCCTGCAGGGCAAGTTCTGGGAAGAAGAATCAGAGAAAAGTTTTTGTGGTTTAATCTCTCAGACTGCCACCCCAAAAGACTGACACTGACATACAGATTCCCCAGTGTGAGCATAGGGGTTACTTTGCTCCCTCCAGAAGAGGATGAGAAACTCACAATGGAAATGCAGGATGGCTTCACACTATGCTGGGGAGAGGCAGAGGAGTAGTTAACAGAGGCAACACAATCTTCTACCTTTTTTTAAGTTGCATTTTTTTTGTTGTTGTTCAATATCCTCCAGTTACTGAAACTCTAACTTTTTTCCAGAGCTTTAAGAAAGATGCTTTGCCAGGTTTTGCTACTTGTTCAAATATGTGGCGAAACAGAACCCTGAGACATCTTACCCCACCATCTTGGTCATCCAGAAATCAATTGACCTTTCCTTTCCAGTTACATTTCTAGTTATCACTCATAACATGACAGGCTTGGGACCTAAAAGAAGATCCCAGTTCTCCCTCTAGACTCTACCCTATTATTTTTTTTATAGGGTTGCCCTCATACTCACAAGATCCCAGCACCTTACAGTATATAGCTCTTACTAAAGCTAACAGAGTCATTCTCTCTCTACCACCATATACTCAGATCACATAATCTCTAGGGAGATACCCTGGGGAAAGAAGACAGCTTGAAATGAGTAATTTGTAGCAGTATAGAATAAAGTGCACTAGTTCCTGCTACAAGTTCCCTGTACCTGTCCTATCTCCTATCTTTCTCAAAGATTGTGTACTTACTCTAGTACTGAAATCCATACCATATCCTTCCAAAGTCTTACTTTCTTTTTGTTTGTCAGTCTGGTGTTCCTGGATTTTGTCTAGGTTCTTTGACTATGCTACAGAAATGAATTTCAAGAGCACATCATGGTTAGTTGGGCCAGTAATTTATTAAGGTAGGGAGGAAGGAGAAGTGGGAGAAAATAACAGATCATGGGTCCCAAAGAGAGGAAGGGGCTGAAGAGTGGTAAAGAGGGTTGGATTATTGACTACAATTCAATAATTGACTACAATTTCCCATTATAGATTATAAATGCCCAGGTTTTACTTGCATGTTGATCCATGCAGTGGGGACATGGTGAGAGCAAAGCACAGAAGCCAAGAGGGAGTGGAAGAGATCTGACCTTTGCACTTGCTTTGTAAACCATTAATTATTCCACTCCTTTGCTAATGGCATGGGAAGAGTCCCAGCTGTTTGCTGTTTTGATTGATTACCCCACCCATCATTCCTCAGGGTGGGCCCAATGATAATATCCCTGGAGAATATCCGGGGCTTCT
Source organism: Tolypeutes matacus (assembly GCA_026826555.1). Classification (NCBI taxonomy): domain Eukaryota; kingdom Metazoa; phylum Chordata; class Mammalia; order Cingulata; family Chlamyphoridae; genus Tolypeutes; species Tolypeutes matacus. Next base: position 9,796,754 of record JAKSZT010007815.1, on the reverse strand, counting down.
CCTGACTTCCAGAGAGAATCTCATTCTGGATGGTAGAATCTCATGAGGGTCTTCCAGCAGCCATCTTGGGGGTATTGATGTCCATGTGAACTTCTTGCTGGGTTCCAGATTCATATATTGATTTCCTATCTAGCTTGCTTCATTACCTCCTCAGAGAGTTTACATATTTATTCTTAAAGGGGTGCTGAAGGGATATGTTCCTTCTTCTGTAACTACTTCCTGTTGGTTAGGGGCAGTAGGCTCTACCTGACAAGATGTAAAACTCTCTGGCTATTCTATCTTGGTTGGAGGAAGACGGATCTGGCATCCTGGGTGAAGCTGGATGAAGTCCCCATATGGCTAACTAGATGTTGATTTTGGAAGAAATGATTAGAATTTTGGGGATATATGGTCCCACTAAGAGGAAACTGGACCACAAAAGAAGTAAAGGCCAGGTGCCTATAAAGGCTGCATTTTCCCAAAGTTGGTGGGAGACAGTATTCTCCTTTCAGTTATTTTATGCTGTTGGTTAATTCTAGAGAGAAGCGATTGCAATAGACTATGGAGTTAGGTATAAATTGCCAATCCTAGTCCCTATGGTAGGAGAGGAATGAGAAGAGGCATTGCCCTTTTTAGCTAAGCTACAGGAGATGAAAATAGACAAAGTTTCTTAAGGGGTGTCTGGTTTGCCCTCCCCCTAACAATGGGTATCTGGGCTAGAGTTAGAGGAAACAGATGTATTTGACACAGACACTACTTAGCTTTGTTTCTTGAAGAGGTATTTCAGTCCATCCAATGACTGGCATTTGAGCCTCTCATCAGATGCTTCTGGTGAGCTGGCACTTTCCTGGGCAGCTGGCTTCACTCAGGATAAGTGGCAAGCTGGAAATTCTTTTAACTTTAATAGCTGTGGGGGTGATCAGTACTACAGAGTAAGTTTCCTTTTATTTTGGCTAGAGTGAGGCTTGTTTTCTTGCCAATTTTTTATTAGAACTTGGTTTCCAGGTCCTGGGTGAGGGAAGGGTTGTCCATGGACCATCTTATAGGGGCTAAGGTGAAGCAGGTCTTAGCCACCTCCTTTGCTAGTTCCCTTCTGGTGGGAAATGCTTAACCCTGGCAAGATGGTATGTGGGTTTGCTAGTCCTTCCCAGGGTATGAGTGGTCAGGTTCTGGAACAAGTGCTAAGAGGGATACCTGGGTTAAGCATGTTCATTAACTACTTAGAAAATGAAAGGTTACCAGGACTTTTAACAAGCTCAATGTCCCTCTGCAAATGATTTGAATAGAAAAGATATCACCATAATCATCAGGCATATATCAAGAATAGGATAGATATAGGTATAGTACTGAATACTAATTAGTGCACTACTCAATGCATAAGTTTTTCTTTGAGCTGCAATTAATAGATCTAAGCTCCAGGTTTGCAATACCTTACATGTTATCTCTCCACGGGAGCAGGCCATAATGCCAGTTGTGTTTAAGCTCTACTCCCAGTACTCTGGTGATCATTGCGCCACACAGTCAGCATGCTGCAGCACCATCGATCCTAGAGAGAAGCTAGGAAAGGTTGGGTCCAGTATTCCACTGGCCTGGTGCACAAGAGAATTTGACAATGCAGAAGTCTATCTCTTGATTTTTTACACTTTTTAAACACTTCCAATGCAATGTGTAACATATCAAATGAACTTAACCTTTTAGTACTTTCCTTCTTACCTTTTACCATGAACATGTTAATTAGCAGGTATTTTACTTTAGCAGTACAGGAAAAACTACTTTTCCGATTTTTTAAAAATGAAAACCGAAGATTCCCAATGGATTCAAGATTATCTGTCCATACCACCACTAGAATATGCAGATTGAGGTGGCTTCTGACAGGTTTCACTGCTATGGAGTTATTTTTTGCATTAATATCAACTTAGGTTTCTAGTTAGTAATGGCTTCTTGGAACCAGCCATTTAAATGCTTCAGTTTAGAAGATGCTTTTACAAAATCTTTATAATTTTTACCACAACCACATAGACTGGTTAATTTACCTTAGATTACAATTAGCAACCAATGGAATTTACTTTATCCATTTAAAAGAAGGCAGATCTACATTTCTTTAACTTAATTTCATTAGATATGAACTTAACTTTAATCACCTTAAGGATTTAATAAATTTATATACTTGGTATTTCATAAACCTAGGGAGATAACACCTAAGCTAAATAAAATCAAAACTGTTATAGTTTATGCAAGGAATGTTTTTTCTCTTTCTCTTACAGGAGGCTAAAATTTATTTAATAAAATTATAAACTCTAAATCACACTGATAGCTAGGTTCTGGAAAACTATTTTTAAAGATCTTTCCATAGCTTTCAAGGACTTTTTCTTCACTTGTTGATATTTGGTAACAGGATTATTAACCACCCTTATTTTAAGGCTGCTAAAAGGTTTAAATTGAGGAATTATAGGACAAACGATGATTTTTAATTCCCCAGCTTAGAAGATAGTTTCAATCTGTCACACCTCGTCTTTCCCCCACAGCTCTTGCAGAGAGGAGGCCTTGGGGGTAGGGCAGGTTAAAAAACTTAAAAACTTTCTCCTTTTCCAAGCTTCTATATTTAGATTTCTGTGTTACCTTTCCATCCTGCTCAGCCTCATTTGGGCTCCAGGAATACTTATTCACATGTATAACCACTAAGAATTTTCATTTGTTAATTTGATATCATCCCAAGTGTGAAGTTATATTTTTAACAAATAGGCAGAAATGAATAGAGTTTGACATAGAAGCACAGGACTCACTATTATAATTTCCATTCTCTTTCAAAATAAGTTTAACTGTAAGATAACATTTAAACGATTTCTTTGAAGACTCCTTTAAGTTATTCTAATTTTCACTGTGATCATGCAGTTTTGCACAATAATTTTGTTCCTTAATTATTGGCTTATACCAAAATGTCCCCAATGCTTTAATACAAATTTCTTTTGCTTCAGAACTTTATTTTTCACTTTGACTTTTTCAGACCTTGGATGATAAACTCACAGAGGCTATCGAAGCCTCAAAGAAACTGGTTTCTCTCATGAATTGCCACTTTTAGGAACCCGACAGTCAGGGCAGGAGGCCTCCTTCACTTCCAGTGCTTGGAGATAACAAGACTCCAGTGGCTGCTAGACTGGAAGAGTGGACGTTAAACCCTGAGGGTCGAGAATTCCACTAGGCAGCAATTTAGTCCACTTTTGGAGCTACGAGAGAAAGCAGGGTTACTAATATCAGTAGGACAGGAGACAGGGATGTCTCAAGTTTGCTTTCCCCTGAGCTATAGAGGCAGAAGCTGTTATGAAATAATCATAAGCAAAGGCAAGGGGTGAGGCTAGGCTTGAAGTGGTCATAAACGAAGGTAAATTCAGTTTAAGATTTATACTTAAAATAGTAGGTTTAGGCTAAATCTACCCAGTTTTAATTTCAGTTATTATCCTTTTACTGCTTTATAATATAAAGGCATCTATAAATGATCTTAACTCTTAGTTACAGTTTCCAATAAGTTTTTACTTTAAGGTGATTTGGGTACCTTTATTACTTAAGCCACAAGAATTTTATTAGTAACAACTTTGCCAAGTTTTCTGCTTTTGTAGCAATTGAACCAATTCCACTTGTGATTTATACATTAAATCCACTCACAAGGCAGTATTGACATTGATAGACTTATTTTTAGGTTACCTTTCACTGTTATCCAATTTGTAACAGGTGAACCCGAAATTTGATTTCCTAGGCACAAGCAAAGTGACAAAGTTAAACACAGATTTCAAAGTTGAACGCAAAGTTAAGCACAGATTAAAACAGAAGAGAGAATTTTATACCCTTAGCATTTCTAGGCACTCTTTGATCCTAATTGTTGGCACATGAGGTTTTTTATTTTCCACGAGAGGTTTGGTAACCAGTTTGGATCTTGATCTCTATTCATACCTTTTATAGGCACAATTGAGTTTAAACTAACAGAAGTTTGAGGAGTATTTCCTCATTTCTTTAAGGAGACATGACATGAGGGTTCTGGCCCTCAGATCTATCCGTCCTCCTCTTTTACACTGGTTTAACTGGAATTCAGGGTCATATACAGAGGCTGTTCTTGGGTATACAGTGGCCACATGGACCAGCAGTAGGCAGAATTTCCTGATTCTTGAGAAGACACTCCTGTGGGGGGTTACTGGTGGGCTACAGACCATGCCCATTATTCTAGGAAGAATGAAAAAGCGCTTTTTAGTCAACTGATCTGTTGTCCCAGAGTCCAAATCTGACTAAAATGTTCACCACTCCAAATAACTTAGAGCTGATGCTCTGGTCTCAACGTCCTGAGAATTTAATCCAGAGCCTTGCCGACAGGCATCCCCATGGCCGACCTAGGTCTTGGGGGATGCCTGAAACCCCGAAGTTCAGACCAAAGCGCCCAAGCCGAATTGGTGGGAAATGGAGGAGTTGCCCAAACAAAGCGCCTGAGAGAAGTCTCAGAGGACGTTTGGTTGCCCTCTGAATTGAAGCACCCAAGGAATTTCTTGGGGGCCATTCAGAATTTACTGCTCTGCTTCTTGGCACCCCTGCATTTCAGGGTCCAAGACTGACTGCACTGTTATCCAAAAAGAAGCTCCTGAGATAAATCTCAGGGAACGTTTGGCTGCCCTCTGAACCGAAGTGCCCAAGTTGAGTCTTGGGGGACATTCAGTTACTTCTCTGGTTCCCGCCACCCCAGGAATCAGAGACCCTGCCGCCAAGCATTTCCGGGGCTGTTGTAGACTTAGGAGACAGACCGAATAGATCTCAGGGTCCAATAAATTTTGGACTGAAGCTGCCCAGCTGAGCATTGCTCCTTCCTGGAGAAGGGGCAAAAAGCTTTTCCTATTCTTATAGAGGTCGTAAAGGCCATTCTAGTCTTATGACTTTACTGTTTGGTAGTTTCCCAGTTAGACCAGCCATCAAAAGGCCATTAAGTGGTTAGAGATCAATTGTTCTAACAGGCCTTGGGGCCCTGAGGCAATAACTTCCTCCCTAGCAAATGCATTTTCAGTTTTACCATTTTTAAGACATTCCAAAGCATTTTGACACAAATCTGTAATGAGAAATTCATTAGTAGGAAGTAGGAAGGTAAAACGTGGGTAAAAGTTAATTATGAGAGGATCCCTGGCCCATGGCCTCCTTGAGGTTAGGGAACTCCCACAGCATCCATTTTTGGCCTTGCCTGCTGCCTTCCCACCCTGTCACAGACCAGGTAGCCGGGTGTGGTCAATAGGAAGGTGGGCTTGCAAAGGCGTGGACACATGGGGAAGCACAAGCCCCCGGCTCTGAGTCATTGCCCTGCCACCCTTGGAAGAAGGCAATGGCAGCCAGGCCCAAGAGCAAAGCCAAAAGGGCTTGAAAAGGAGCTTTGCAGTGCCTAGCGCTCAGCTAGAGGACCTCTGTCTTGGCCGGGCCCTGCTTTGAGCCCCTGCCCTGTGCCGCAGCTCTCCCGGCTCTCATAAGCCTGGACACATGGCACAGATGTAGAGAGTTCCCATGACCTGGCCTCTTCTCTCCCAGGATTATGTTCCATGGGGACTCATAGGTTAACCTGTTTAAAACGGATAAACAAAAGAAGGCATTAAAAAGTCTGTAGGCCATAGTTTCACTCACCAATAACCTCCTGGGTGGCACTCACCAAATATGTTACAGAATTTTTCTCTAGGTTCTCTGACTATGCTGCAGAAATGAATTTCAAGAGCACCTCAGGTTAGTTAGGCCAGTAATTTGTTAAGGTAGGGAAGGAGGAGAAATGGGAGGAAACAACGATTATGGGTCCCAAAGAGAGGAAGGGGCTGAAGAGTGGTAAAGAGGGTTGGTTTATTGACTAAAATTTCCCATTATAGATTATAAATGCCCAGTTTTTACTTGCATGTTGATCCAAACAGAGGGGACATGGCGAGAGCAAGGCACAGAAGCCAAGTGGGAGTGGGAGAGATCTGACCTTTGCACCTGCTTTTTAAACCATTAATTATTCCACCCCTTTGCTAATGGCATGGGAAGAGTCCCAGCTGTTTGCTGTTTTGATTGATTACTCCACCCATCAATTTTCCAGGTGGGCCCAATGATAATGTCCCTGGAGAATATCTGGGGTGTCTCCTGACTTCCAGAGGGAATCTCATTCTATCTTGTGAGGGTCTTCCAGCAGCCATCTTGAGGGTATTGATGTCCATGTGGACTTCTTGCCAGGTTCCAGATCCATCTATTGATTTCCTATTTAGCCTGCTTCACTGGGTTACTTTCTGCTATTTCCCATCAAAGGCTAAATGATACTGGGAAAAAATTCCTACTTTAGTTATGTTCCGAGTTATTGGTCTGAGCCATGTTAGTTAATAGTTGTGAAAGTGTTTCGTTAACTAGAAAATCCTACATAAATCATACTTACAGGAACATCTGCGTAAGTCATGGGACCCATGCAAAATTAAAATGCAGACCCTTTGTTAAACATTTTTAAAGAATATCATATGACAAAAGAGCATTAAGCCAAGCATGAGAATTTGCTATCCATAGGTTGCGTTCCTATGAACTCAGCTCTGCACAATGGACTTCCAGTCAAAATATCTCTTAACCATCCTGCACTTTTTAAATATAATATTGTCAACACCTCCAATCTTGCTTTATTATTAACAAAGAGAGAAATAAAGAAGAAAATACTTTCTTAATCTCAGAATTATCATTGATTTTACAGTGATTTATTTATCTTGGCATAAATTATAATCAAAATAGAAAAAAATGGATATGTATTTTCCTAGTGAATAAAGACAAATATAAATACTCAATATATTATCAAATTAAATAATTTAATTTTAATATAATATGTGCCCCAAAAGTTAATATTTGTACCATAGAAAGAATTGTTATTTTATAAGGTTCATCCAGTAGTGTAATTGGATACATTTATTTCTTAACTATAAAGCCATAAAGATGTATAATGTCAAAACTAAATTTTTAAGAAACATGTAATTCTCAAAAAACAACTACATGATTCTGAAAATGTTAAAAAAACGTTTCTGTTTATCTCTCTTCTCATATCTCAAAAACAAAATCTCTGTTTTCTCCTATTATCTCATTGAACACTCGTGAGGTTATGATGAAAATGTCAGGAAATTGTGAAAAACCACATACAAGTAGGGTAATATCAATATTTTTACTGTCATTATTACTGTAGTTTTGTTCTTATATTATTCCATAACCATTAAATTCCTATGGTAGACCAGGTTAATTAAAATTTAGTAGTTGAAGTTTTTGCTAAGGTATTTTTAATTTAGTTAAAGAATTACAGAAAAAGCATTTCTGAAAGATTAAAAAGAATCCTGGCAATAAGGCATATTTTTCTGATGAAAGATTGACTTTTGATCTTGAGACATTACCAATGGTGTCTAGCACAGCTCCATGCATGTCTTGCCAAATATAATAAGTAAAATTTTGTCCAATGTTACATCTATAACCTCACATTAAGGTGACCCCTTGCCTGAGGGAATGGGTTCACTTATGTTCCCATATTTATGATTAGCTCTAATATATTTTAAAAATCAGCACTTACCTGGGAACTTTTAGTTCCAGTGACAGTGCATGTTTCCTATTGCTATATTTTGTTGCCATTGTTGTCAATAAACTTTTAATTTTAGAGCACTTTTAGATTTACAGAATGTTGTGAACATAGTACAGAGTTCCTTTATATCCTACAACCAATTTTCCTTATAATAACTTATTATATCAATATAGTACCTTTGTCAAAATTAGTGAGTCAACACTAATACATTACTATTAACTACCATTCATGCTTTATTCAGGTTTCCACACTTTTCCCCTAGTATCTTTTTTCTGTTACAGAATCCCACCTAGGATATCACATGAAAGTTAGTAATCATGTTTCTGTAAGGGCCTCTTACTTGTGCCCATCAACAGGTGAATTGATAAACAAAATGTGGTATATACGTACAATGGACTGGTATTCAACTGCAAAAGGGAAAGAAGTTCTGATACATGTGACAGCATGGACGAACCTTGAAAACATAAATGAAATAGCCAAACACAAAAGTACAGATTTTGTAGGATTTAATGATATGAAATAATTAGAAGCAGCAGATTCTTAGACTCAGAAACTATAATACAAGTTACCAGGGGCCAGTATGTGAGTAGGTAATGAGGAGTTAATGCTTAATTGGTAGTGAGCTTCTGTTTTGAGCACTGGAAAGGTTTTAGTAATGAATGGTGGTGATGGTAGCACATTATGAACATAATTAACACCACTGATTTACATATTTGATTGTTGTTCAAGGGGAAATTTTAGGTGGTATGTATGTTATTATAATAAAAATGGAAAAAACAGCATAGGACTTTACGACACGAACAGTGACCCCTAATGTAAATTATGGACTACTGTTAATAGTATAATTATAATAATATGGTGCCATCAATTGTAACAAAGTTAACATACTAATGCAAAGTGTTAATAATAGAGAAAATTGTGTGTATGGGGCAATATTATAGGAACTCTATATTTTCCACATGCTTTTTCTGTAAATCTACAACTTCTTTAATAAAAAATTAATTAATGTTTAAAAAAACAAGGAAAGTCTGAGAAATTATTGCTATGTTTTGCTATGTTCCTCTGTTTTTTTAGTCCTTGAAACCCATTTTAAAACCTCTTAATTTTCCTAAGTGTAGGTGGTTATAAAAGAGCATTACAGGCTCTCTCTGCCTAGAGGGGCCTGCACAAAATCCTTATGTGTATTTCCATCATTCTCTCCCATTTCTCAGCAAGTTCTGTTCTTTCCCCCTTTTCCCAAATAAATTCTTTTTACTGGCCTAACTGGAAAAAAAAAAAAAAAAAAAAGCATTACGGATTCAGATTTTTCATATGTTATGTTAATACCATTAGGTGCTGCCATGAAAGCAAGTGAGCCAGCATTTATCATAGAATCATACAGCTGGAAGGAAACTCCAAAGGTCACATAGTTAATTCTCCTGACTCCACGCAGACTGCCTTGAAATTAACCCAGACAAATAGGTGTCTGTCCAAAGACTTAAAGGCCAAATGGCATCATGAATGTTTGAACACCCATAGCCAAGTAGAGTATGAGGTGATAATTTATGTAATTCAAGTGTATTATCATCACATTGGTTCAATCATCTGAATATATGCATATCTGCATTCGGACAGTAGTGTAGTATAGAAGAATAAAGTGATTTTTGATTCAGAAAGACTCTATTACAAGATTTTGTTGAGAATTGCAAAAGAGACTACATGTAAAATGCCTTGTAATAATTATCAACCACTGTGTAACAAACTATCACAAAGCTTATTGTCTCAAAATAATAACAATGTATATGCTCATGATTACACAACTTGGGCAGGGCTCAGTGGGCATTGACCATCTCTGTCCATGTGTTGTTGGCTTGGACAGCTTGACTGGGATTTTCAAATACAAAATGGCCTTACTTACTTGTCTGGCACCACAGATGGCATACCTGGAACTCGGGTACAGGACGGGTGAGGTGGACAGGCTGAAACTCCCTATCTCTCCTTGATATCTCTGCAACAAGGAAGGCTTAACTTCTTTACATGGAGGCTGACTAGCCAGAAGTAAAAAAAAAAAAAAAAAAAAAAAAAAAAATGGAAGCTGTACATCTCTTAAGGGCCAGAGCTGGAATTGGCAGTGACCTTTTATTAGCCAAACAATTCATAAAACCAATGCCCATGAATAAGAAGGCATATAGAATATCTCTTGATGTGAAGAAGGCAAGCATGTACAGGTGTGGGTCAAATTTCTGGGGTCAGCTCTTGTCTTAATTTGCTAATGCAGCTATAGCAAAGTACCCTAGACCTCTGGGCTTAAACAGAAGAAATTTATTATCTCATGGTTTTGAATTAAGGTGTTGGCAGGGTCATGCCTCCTCTTAAAGGGAATAATCTGCTTTATGCCTCTCCCCTGGCTTCTGGTGGGTAGCTTACAATCCATGATGTTCCTTGGCTTGTGGCATAACTCAACTTTGCCTCTCTCTTTCTGTCTATACCTTACTCACTGTGTCTAAATTTCCTCTGTTTATAAGGATACCGGTATATTGATTAAGAGCCCACCTTAATCCAGTCTGGCCTCATATGAACTAATAGCATATTCAAAGATCCTATTTATAAATATGTTTACATTCACAAGACTGAGTGGTACGACTCAAAATTATCTTTTTGGGGGACACAAGTCAATCCAAGACAATCTCTCACAATTCAATCAAGACAATCTCCAACAATAGTTCATAACACTTTCACATAAAATGTACCCATATCTTTCCTATAACCTCCAACCTCATGCTATTACAGTATTAAGCAGTAAGTCGAGTATCTTTTAGTCTTCATCAGCTCTGGATGTGGATGAAGCTCCCTGGGTTTGAGTCCTGTTCCTTTGTAGAACTGAAAATTAAAAAGACTAGTTATCTGCACTCAGCATTATACCTGATAAAGGAACAGGGCAATAGATACTTCCTTTAAAAAGGGAGAAGAAGAGGCAGCATATAGCAATCTTTGGTTCATTGAAATTCTTAAATCCAGCTTTGCACCTTCTTTGGAACCTCCTTCTCCTGCGGGCAGGGATTGTTCTTTGAAAAGAACCCTGTTATATCCTGTCTGAATTGCTCATTAACCCAGGGCTCACCTCCATCTTTGTTTCTACCCTCTGAGCTACGGACTTTGCACACTGCAATGTCATTCCTTTGCCACAAGAAATAACTTTTGTTTGCAGCTGAGTATCTTTTTCTTTCTAACACTATAAGGCTGGTGGCAAGAGCCTCTTTTCATTTTGTACTGTCTTAATTCCTTTTATTCATAAATTGTTACAAGTCCTGGACTAACTTTGTGGTAATAATAATTTAATGTATCAGAGGATAGTTCATTTCATTAGACAAGAGCCACACCAACAAATAACTGCAAGATAAGCACTTCCAGACTTTTTCAACAAGCTGTGGTTCTATTGGCAATTCCTTTAAGATTCTTAGAAGTCCTTTTTTTTTTTTTTTTTTTTTTTCATGCTGAAAGAATCTAGGAGAAAAACCCCTTAAATCTTTCTGAGGTCCCAGAAAATGAGTCTTATAGCTGCAACCTTGATTTGGTCTTGCCACTGATGCTGCATTTTACCCATGGTGCCCTGCATTTGATCTTTGCCTGTGGCTATTTCTAACATTAATCCTGGGAATTTTAAAAAGGGTTATTTTTTAAAGTAGCAAATCTTCTAATGTAAATATTTCCTCTAAATTCTGTTTTAGGAGCTGAACATTTCCTTCTTTAACTCATAACTCTCTTCTAATATATTATCATTCCCAGAAAATAAAGGCAACTGGCACTTTTGATAATGTACCCAGAAATCTCATTAATTGGATATGTTTTCTGTATTTTATGCTAACTCAGGCAAAATCATACAAGGTTTTCCATTAATACTAGCCCTGGTTTTCCTTCTTTTGGTGTCCTAGTACAACCACTCCCTTGCCCTTCCAGGCTGTACCATCATTATCCTCATTGCACATCTAGCTTCTTCTGATCACTTGGTTCCTTGTCAATAGCAAATATTTTAGGTTTTTGTTATGTAGAGCCCCACTTCCAAGTATCAATGTCTCTCATTTATCTATTATGAATAAATAACCACCCAAAACCTAGGTATATAAAATAACTAAAATTTATTATTTCCCACAATACTGTAGAAAAGCAAGGCTTTGTTGGGTAGTTCTGCTTAACTCCATGTTGCAGGGTTTACCACTGCATGAACGTGGGAGCACAGCTGAAGCTGGAACCTCCAAGAAGACTTAACTCACACATTTAATATTTCATCTGGGGTAGTGGGACTACCAGCTGTCTTGCTGGACCTCTCTAAGTTTAATCACTCGTTTTTCAGTAGTTTCATCTGAGCTTCTTTACATGGCAGCTGGATTCCAATGAGTGAAAGCTGAAGTGCTAATCCTGTTGTGATATAAACCCAGAACTCGCAGAGTATCATCTTCACTGCATGCTATTGGTCTAAGACAGTCACAAAGCTGACTAAGATCATAGAGGAAGATACCCCTTCCTCCTATTAATGGGAATTGTGATATGTGCATACAAAAATTGAAAGAATTCTTAGGATTCATCTTCAGTGACAATTAATCACATGCTGATATAATTCTGGACATATAGTGGGTGATAAATATAAGTTGCCTTCCACATCCCTCAGATTATGAATATGCTAATCTTCTTTTTTAATGAATATATTTATTAAGTTGTAATTTCAAAAATTAAAATGCATTTTATTTTTCAATTTACTTTTTATAGTGACGTGATTTAATAAAGTAGTGCTATTTTCAGTGACTAATGATTTCACCAGATCAAATAGTATGAAAAGTAAAAAACGGATCCTAGATTTTGCAATTATAAGGTCATAGGGTACTTGTCTTTTATATGTGCTGGAGTCTTTTTTATTAGATTGAAAAGTAAAGAAGGATGAGCAGTAGAATCTGTGAATAATGACTTTTCAAACTTTAGTGACTTAAAATAATATAGGGTGCGGGGGAGAGAGATTTTGTGAGGGAGGTCTCATTCCACTGTTTTAGCTTTTTTCTGCTTATAAGTAAGGAATTTAAATTTAACAATTTAAAACTTTTTGTGAGCTTCCCACTCTCTCTTTGTGCAAGCTTTGATTATATTACTTGTTTCAGCCAATAAAGATATGCACTGTGTAGGTGAGATGGAGTCATCCAAGTGATGATGTAGGTGAGATGAAGTCATCATCTATATTTTGTACAGATAAACCAATACCATATGGTCTGTTTTTTACACTTTTTTTTTTTTTTTTAACAAGGAGGATTTTTTTTCCCAACAGTTTTCTTAGAGTGTAGGGCAAGTAATTTCTGGATGAGAACATTCAGGAGTATTGACATCTTGTTCTTTTACTGCCAGGCATCAGAGAATGAGTTTAAAAAGGCCCTGGAAGCACCAATGGTTAGGAAACTTAGGCTGACATATTGGCAGTGACAATAGAAGCTCTATGCATGGTGTCAGCAGCTGTGGCAGTAAGTGGTTCTGGCAGGGAGGTCTCTACCAGAAGAAAAGTGGGTGATGAGAGGAGGCACTTTTATCTTTATGAGTTTCAGATTCATTTCAGAGTGTATTTTCAAAGCTCTGTGTTGGCAATACTGAGAAAGAGAACATTAAAATGTGTCTCAGGAATGACAGCTGAGATCTCCTCTGTTAACCAAAAACTTCATAGAGAACAGTGAAGAGAGTTTTGTTTTCTTGTCATTTCCCTCAATTGCACAGTGTGCATGATAGCATTCACAAAGTGAAGAGGAAAAGGGGAAGGGGAAAGGAGATTCTGGTATAAGGACAAGGATAGTGATAGGTGCCAACCAGATCCTTCAGGAATCTAATGCAGACATCAAAGAGGTTCAGATTATAATAGATAGTGCATTTTTTGGAGATTGAGAAGAAAATAATGAAAAGACATTCCTGGAGAGTTTTGGTGGACCAAAGCATGAGGCTTTAGATACATCATTAAAGGGAAATAAAAGCATCAGAAACTGACCTTTCTTAATAAAATTGCTAATTTGTCAATGAAATCTTTGCCTTTTTTTGTTTTCTCTTTTCCAGACTCTACTGATTCTCATTTACTTTCTTAATGAATAGTCTATGTTTTATTGAGTGAAACAATATATAAATATATAGTTTATCTTTTATATTATTGTTTAATATATGTGTCATGCTTACTAATTATCTAAATTAAAAACATATTGCACAGAAAAAAAAAAAAAAAAAAAAAAAAAGAAACTGACCTTTGCGGTTATATATGTAATTATGTTAAACCCAGAAAGGAAGGATCAGTATGGGTACGTGAAAGAAGTGGTGGGTGGACTCTACCAAACTACTAGAAATAAAATGCACAGCCACCAGTGATTATAGAAAGTAAAAAGAAATTTGGGGATTACTGAAAACTAGAGTCATGTGAAGGGGCTAATATTTTATTCAGGCAAAAATATGGTTTTTCTTTTACTGTACTAGGCATCAAAAAATAAGAAAGACCATAATCTTGAGGTAATCCCATTTCATTTTATAAAAATAGGCATGCAAACAAACAATTATGAATCATTTCTCAGAATACTAAAACACATAAAATTAAAAACTACTCCCACCCTAAATCCACAATATATTCACCATATTTTTTAAAGGGTGACTTCACTGGAGTAGACTATATTTGCAAATGTAAAAATGTCAGTAAGAAAACAAGTATCTCTAGCACTAGTGAATTTTTACCTTCTAACACAGGCAGTATCTAAGACTTCGTTACATTTTTATATTTGTAGCATAAAGTCATTGATATTCCATTCTATCCTTGGAGGCTTTTCACACAAAGACAGATTTCTTTAATTAGTTTCTTTGAAATTTTCTTATTCATGTTATAAAAATCTACCCTTATAAAAAACTTATCTCCATTAAGTCAATGCTTTCTAAATTTAATTCTGTCCATATCATACATATGTACATTCCTATAATTTTCTTCTTCACTCCTAGTTCAAGTGGTCAATTCAAAAATTCTATTCTTCAAGTCATCAAGGAAAGAAAAAGGTAAGTTCTATGATAACAATATCAGTATGTTATATTAGTAATATATTCACACCACATGATAGGCTATTAAATTCACATGTGATCTTAGTTGATATTTTAAGAAACCTATGAGTTGGATGTTATTATTTTCTAGTTTTATAGATAAGGAAGTAGAAGTGCAACAAAATAAAGCAACTTGAACAATATCAAAGATTCCATAAGAATCATATTGAATTTGAAATTTTACATTCTGTGTCATAAGAGGTTACCTATTTTTACCAATCCTAAATTTTTGTGATATAAAGTTGAGAGTACAAGAAAGGGTTTCTGATGCATTGAAGAACAATATCTGACATACAAAAAAAAATGAGCCATGTAATGTTTTGAACCTCCAGATTCAATTTAGGTCAATGGAGAGTAATATTCTGTCCTTTCAAACCAAGTTTTTCAGTGAAAGGCAATAAGAAATACCCATGTAAAAATAAAAGCATGTTCCATTTTTGCTTCTGGAAAAATATAATAGATGCAGTTTTCCCTATTCTTCCTACTACATACAACTAAAAGCCTTGGACATGATATATAGAAGAAACATAAGAAGAATCTGAAAGGTTGGGCAGAAAAAGAAAAACCAGGTAGTGATCTCAGTACCCAAGGAATGAAATGGTAGGTGTGAGTTCCCTGGATTTTCTTTTTGTCTCATATATTCCAGATTCAGGGTTAAAGAAACTGGCAACCTGGAAATACCAATGGATACAGGTAAAAAAAAAATTTTTTAAATAAATACTTAGCGAAACCCTGTTCTCTAGCAAAAGGAAAAGTAAGAGGCAGCCTAACAAGATAAAAACCGTTAGACATTGCTCAATTCCATCCAAACACCACAGAAAACTGTGGGCTTATTCTATCCATGCCAGAATAGGTCAAATGGGTACTTTAGACTTCTACCCTGGCCAGGATGTAACACAGCTACACAGTCCGCTCTCCATAGTGTTCACAGAGAAGGCCAAGTAGGGAGCCTGGACTTTCACCCCTGTGGGTGATAACAAAATCCCCCCGAGCAGTATCAGTAGAGCCCACCTTGGGAAGCCTATAATTCTACCCTAGTCAGCAGTAACACAGTTCCCAACATCCTCCCAGCTGGGTGTGAGAGAAGACCTACTGTAGCATCAGGACATTCATCCCAACCAGTGAAATGAGGCCATGCTAATCACTATGGAAACCACAGGGGAAATGAAACTCCCATCTCTGCCCAAGAGTAAAGAGAAGCCATCACTCCTCCAGTATCAATGGATACTGAGTGGGGAACCCAGACTACTATTTCCACCTGTCAATAATTAGGCAGTACCCTCTTTTCTTTCCCAGCTGGAGCACTGTCAAAAAAAAAAAAAAAAAAAAAAAAAAAGCCAACACCAAAGTGTCAGAAATTTTGGAATTATTTTGCAAAGGTTTTAAAGTAGTCAAAATAAATATGTTTCAATGAGTAGTTATGACATGCTTGAAGCAAATAAAAAATAGAAATCTATAAAGTAGAACCAAATTGAATTTAAAACTTAAAAATGTAATAATAAAAATAAAAACTCAGTAGATGAACTCAGCAGCAGAGCAGAGGGGACAGAAAAAGAATCAATGAACTAGAAGACACAACAACCAAAAATACCCAATGTGAAGAACAGAGAAACTAGACTGAAAAGAAATGGACAGAGCCTCAGGTGCTTGGGAAATTATAACAAAAGTTCTAACATTCATGTCTCTGTGGTCCCAGAAAAAGAGAAGGGCAAGGCCAGAAAATTATTCAAAGAAATGATTGTAGAAAACTTCCCAAATTTGGCAAAATTTATGTGAGTAAGCCCCACATAAGACCAACTCAAAGAAATCCACTTAAAGACTCATCAGATTAAAACTTTGAAAACAAAAGACAAAAGAACTCCCTTCTATAATGGTAAGATTTCTCAAATCCTACTGAAGCCTCAGTGGGTATTGCAAAGAATTAAATCTTATCATTCAGATTTATGAATCTGAATACTCAGACCTTTTGCAATTAATTTACAGGATTGCTAGTGAAAGTCATGCAGAAATCTAAACAGGCAAAATTATTTGGAAAGATAAAGAACTGAGAAAAAAGAAATCCTCTCAAACTAAAACTGCAGCTAAATAAGCCCCAATAAACCCTCTAAGCACCAGGGTTCAGGATATTAGTACTTGTAATTACTGTAAACAAGCTGCTCATTGGAAAAGAAACACCCTAAACCTTCCTGAAAATAGCAAGCCCTAAAAGATTGCATATTACTGTTTCAAAAGTACATTGACTAAAGTGTTGGAAGTATTTAGTCAAATCTGCTGGCGCAAAACGTGGTTTCATAGTTTTATTTTATAGTTTCACTATATTATTTAGAAAAAGCAAGGATTATTAGTAAAAAAAACCCTTCAAACCAGGGATAACAATATTAATGTTCTCTATTCTGTTTCCATGTAATTCTGACTAGACCTGGATAGCCACATTAATAAAATTAGTGCTGTTAAAGTTGGTAACTTTTGAACAGACAACTCTATTAAAAAGAAAAAAATAAAATAAAAAGAAAAGAAAACCACTGGCTGCTTTCTTAAGCCTTTAATTAAATAATGGTTTAGCCCTAATAGCAACCAGTCCCCCCTCCCAACTTGCTTCCTGAAAGTTGTTTCAGGAATGTGACCATGTAAATGTTTTCATAATATATCTCACTGAAATACTGATAAAATAGTAAACAGAAGGAAAAAAATTAGATTTGCCTTTAACCAATTTGAGTCATCCTGTAAGGTTTGATTCTGATGATAACTGAATGTTGTAGGATGTTAGAGACAGTTTCCAAAATCATTTTGGCAACTTAAGATGTAAGATATAATGGATGTATATTTTTTTAATTAGGGATAAAGAAAGTAATTTTGTCCTAAGATAAAATGACTAGTTATTAAGAATGAGGGAAAAAAGGGACAAAACCTGAATCAATATAGAAAGTGCGGAAGTTTCAAGGAAAAGGAAATAATGGTCAAAGTTAGGTAAGATTTGATGGGTCTAGTTATAAAGTTTTATAAGCCTTGGTATCAAAAACTATACTGATGCGAAAATAAAATTTGGTTTTCTCTGTATTAAAGGGACAGAGTTTTTTTGCTTTTGATTTTATTTTTGATTTTTGGTCTGTTTTTAGTAAAAAGTTGTGAGGTGTTTTTCTCCTGAAAATCAGTGTAAAAAAAGAAAAAAGTATATGTTTTACTAGAATAGCTTCTTATACTTTATATTAACTTTATCATGTATTTAGTGGTTTAAGAAAAACAAGTCTTATCAAAAGCAAAATAGCATAATGTTCAAACCTAAAACCTTTTTGCTTTCTCAAAGTCAAACCCTAAAGAATATCTTTTACTTCCAAACTATTGCAAAAGATTTGTTCTTTCATCTTGTATAAAGCGAAGTGGTAAAATTAGTTAAGTTCATTTGATATGTTATAAATTGGAAAGTGTCTAGAAAATGTTATAAATATTAAAAAGAATTTTTCTAACCTGTTAATTACATTTGTATGGTTAAAATGTTCATATAATATTTAAAGATTGTATAAAATTTCTAGAGATTTGATAATGTTTTCACTGTCCATGTTATGTCCTGATACTGATCTGCATAATATTAGACAACAATATAATGTTGCTAGTCTTGGCTTTAGTTATTTTAAAGATGTTATATGCCATAGAAGCAACAAAATTTCTTTATCTATTGCTTTATTTTACTCTGAAGCTTTTCTGAAAATACATATGATCAGCTACAGAGCAAAGCTTAATCTTCACACAAAAAAATAATTTAAACAAAAAAAGAAAAAAAGAAAAATACTTCACAAAGACCTGTAATTAATATAACCCTTATAAAAATGTAGAAGAGAAACAGGAAAAACTTCTAGTATCATCTATGGTTAATAATAAATATAAGTTAATCATAAAAAGTTTTATTTCTAAAAATAGCTACATTTAGAAAATTCTCGTAAAGGAATTAGACCTTAGATTGTAAGCTCTTGGGACAGTCACATTTATTTCTCAACTTCAATTATTAATTTTAAATTTTAAAATACTTCACTTTTTACATGTGCATTAGTTAGCCAAAGGGGTGTTGATGCAAAATACCGGAACTCTACTGCTGATGTGGTCCAATCAAAGCCTTAATCATAATTTAATCAAGTAAGAGTAAAATCTCTGAATCCAATACAATCTAATGTGCCCAGAGGAACAGACCAATTTATAAAACTAATCCAATATCTATTTTTGGAATTCATAAATAATACCAAACTACTACATTCCACCCTCTGAACACCAAAAAGACATTACAATATTTTAAAAACCTTAAATCAGTAACAATGCAAGTACAAAATCATAACAAAATCAGTTTAAAGAAATGCTGCTTGTTTTGGGGCAAAGTCCAGTTTGGCTATAGAACTCTGAAACTTGCAAAACTATTTATCTACTTTCAATATACATATAGAGAGATAAAGGATAAACACTTGCATTACAATAAAGAGAAATTGGGAGGGAAACATGAGTCATGGCTCTCCTACAGCTCCCTAAACCTGCAAGGCCTACTTCATTAGATGTAAAAAGCCTGAGATTCATCCCTAAAATGATGGTTTCTTCTACATGGGGCCACATTAGGACCCACCTTCTCCACAGGTTTGCCCGAAGGCCATTTTCTTGGTTCCACCCTCATCAAGCATCTGGGTGGTGACCAAGCTCCAGACCTCACCCTCCAAGAGGGTTGGGGTGATGGCCACAAAATTTACCCAATCTTTGAGTTAGAGCCTTAACCCCCTTAGTACAGTGAAGTGAAGACAACATCCTTCCTAACCTTTGGCATATAAGCCCAACCGTCTCAGAGCAATGATTTGGCTACATGGCCTTCCTTAATCTATGGGGAAGAGGCTCACCTCTCTCAGACCTATGGGAACCCACCTCAACATTCCTAATCCCTGGAGAATGTGCTACACCCTCTCTGTACCCTGGGGTGGAAACACTCTCCCTGAACATCAGGTGGGAACATCCACCCTCTTCCACTGCCTGGGCAAACTTATCTTCTGTACACTTGGGTGGATTTCCTCTCTTGGCCAAAAGAGATGTCTTAATTCCAGATCTCAGTTTCCATGGTTTTCCTCTTGAAGTTGTATCCCCTTCAATCTTTCCCTTCCATGTCCCTTTTAGTCCAAACTCACAGTGGTTTTATTCATACAGCTCTCTCAATAGGTTTGTTGGTTAAGCATGCAAGAATCAGGGGTCCAAGCCATCAGATAGTAAGACTTTCCACAAGTTTTTCCTAGATAACTGCTCTTAAATCCTTATTTACAAGTTCAAAGCTTAGTTTAGTCCTCAAATGAGTCATTATCTTCTGGGGCCTTGATTTCCAGAAGCTTGGAATTTTTTGAATCAGCTTCTGATTTCTTTGTGCCCAACAATTCAGTCCTCAGCTTACCTCACTCATCTAGTATTTTGCTATAAGCTGCCAGGAGAAGCCAAGCCCCATTCTCTGAGTTTACTTTGGAAAGTTCTTCAGCTAAATGCCCAGGCTCACCATTTTCAAATTCTGCCCTCCATGAACCATCAGGAGTTAATCTTGCTACTTTAAAACACAGATCTCCTTTCCTCCAGCTTCCAATAATAGTTCCATCATTTACTTCTAAGGCATCATAAAAAGTCTCTTTAGCATACATATTCCTATCAGTCAGCATCTTCAAAGCACTGTAGGTCTTTTCTACCAAGCAACTCAATTCCTCCAAACATTACCCCTACCCCATTTATAAAACTGTTCCAGTATTTTAGTTATTGCAAAAGCATGACCCCACTTCTGGTACCAAATTATATATTAGTCACCCAAAGGGGTGCTGATGCAAAACACCAGAACTTTGTTGGTTTTTGTAAGGGTTATTTATTTGGGGTAGAAGCTTGAATTCACAAGGCCATAAAACATAAGTTACTACCTTCACCAAAGTCTTTTGTCACATGTTGGAGCAAGATGGCTGCGACGTCTGCAAGGGTTCAGGTTTCTTCTTCTTCTTAAGGCTCCATGGTCCCAGCTTCTGCCTATATCAGCTTTTGGCTTGGATAAATCTCATCTCTCCTTTCTCTCCAGGCTCAGCTGCTCTGCTCTCTCCACAAGGCCAGCTGTAAACTATCAGGCAAATGGCTCATCTGTCTTCCTGGGGCCTCTGCAGTGTCCAATGGATCCTTCTCTTTTTCCTCAACATATCTGCTTCTCTGTCTATTTACTTCCTGGGGCTCCAGCATTAAAAACTCCAACCAATTCCTCTGCCTTGTCATTTTCTCTGTGAGTTCCCACCCACCAATAGGGCAAGGACTCAATGTCCTAGTGATGCTGACCAATCAAAGCCTTAATCATAATTTAATCAAGTAAGAGTGAAACTTCTGAATCCAATACAATGTAATGTACCCAGAGGAAAAGACCAATTTACAAACATAATCCAATATCTCTTTTTGGAATTCATAAATAATACCAAACTGCAACAACATGTAACCTGGTAACATCTTAGAAGTTTAAATATCTGTGTCATACCTGACACTCAGAGTTAATGCTCTCCCAGCTCGGGAAATACTGAAAAAGCTACATTATTTTGAAAAAACAACTCCATACAGACAATGTTGAAAAAGCTGAAGAAGGAATCAGACTTCAATTAGAAATGGTAATGGGACTGAACTAGTTAAAACTAAAGTATGTCAGAATGCAGACTAAAGGATGAACTACATTAAATAATGAAAGAAGCAAAAGAAGATGGACACTGATATAAATGCTTCAAAGAATCAAGCTACTTTATCAAAACAAATAAAAAACTTAGTGAAACAATAAAAATGGGAAATGTGGATTTCTTTGCAAATGTGTAAGCATGGAAAGCTTATGAAAGATGTAAATATCTGGTTAGTGATAACTTTAACCACGCATCCGTTTTCTTATACATTTATGCAACCCAGAGTAAATTTGCATATGGCTGAAATGGACTACTATAAAAAACAATAAAAATAATCATAAGAGAAGGGGATTTTTGAAAACACAATGTCAATTCCCTCAACCAGAGAAATTCAAGGAAACAACTGGAAAAATAAAAGAATGCCATGATATAAATAAAAAGGAAATGTATTGTAGCGTGGTATTGAATAGTTGGATTTTGAAAAAGTATAAATCATTTCATCTGTATTTTTCATTTTATAACTTTTTTGAGGTATAATTTACATATAATAGATTGTCTTTATTTAGTGTGCAATTTGATGCATTTTGACAGACTTATACACCCATGAACCCATCTCCACTGTAAAGACAAAAAATATTTCCATTATTCTCCCAATTTTCTCACACCCCATTGAAAGCCATCTCTCCTTCCCACTCACATTCCCAGGCAATTGCCAAACTCTTTCTGCCACTAAATTATAGCTTAGTTTCTATTTTCTAGTTATCTTTATACCTGGAATTAGACTATGGACTCTTTTTTATTATTATTATTATTATTATTATTATTATTATGGGTAAAAATCAAAATTCTCACAATACATACAAACATTTGTAAAATGATATATAAATATATATGCATATATGTGTATTTGCTTACAAAAATGTTATTTATATATATATATATACATATATTTTAAGAGGTGCTTAGATTACCTAAAATATTACACGGAACCCACTGGGATTCCCATGTTGCCCACCTCCCACACCTCCCACCACATCCCACACAAACATCTCCCACAGTGTGGCCCACCAACCTCAATGAACTTACACATCCTGGAGCCTTGCCACCAATCATAGACCACAGTTCACACAGTAGACCACACTCTCTCCCACTCAGTTCTGAGTGGTGTGTGCTGATTTAAAATGGCCTACATCCATTGCCACAACAGTACTCAGGACAACCTCCAACTCCCAAAGAAGCCCCTGTGTTTCAACTGCTCATCCCCTCCCTACCCAAAAACTGTCAAGTGGCCACTGGCTCCACCTCATTGTTATAATTTCTTGCATTGCAAGAATCACCATATGTG
>JAKSZT010007815.1:9735082-9764267 GCA_026826555.1 Tolypeutes matacus | reverse complement strand
TTTTTTGTTTGGTTATCTGCTATTTATAACAATACATCCTTGTTTTCCACTATAATGGTGACAAAAAGTTTTCTGTTATAAAATATACTTCTTTTAAAAGATTCAATTTAAAGGAAAATATTAAGCATATAGTCACAAATATGGAATTAAAGCAGAACAAAACTCATGATGGCATTATAATAATGATGAATATTAATTATTTTATTATTAGGCAATAACTTATTTACTCTCTCTATAACCATGAGATTTATATTACACTTTTACTACCCGAGGAAGTGAGACTAAGTGACTTATCCCAGGTGATACAATACCAAACTATCTTAATTTGGTCTTGTTCATACTAGAACATTTCAATTTCCATGGGTCTATCTAATGTATCATCACCTAGTGCTCCCACAGGGATTCTTGCTTTTTTGAATTTTATAACTATCATTTTCTTTTTTTAATTTTGTATATGACTCCTAAGCAAGGTATTATTTGTGTGTGTTTTTAAGCTTTATATAAATGGCACTATATTATATATTTTCTGTGACTTTTTTCTTCAATAATATGTTTCTAAGATTCTTATTATTTTTTTTTCATTATTTTTCATTTGTTTTCACTGCTGTATAATATTCCACTGGGCAATTTACCAAAATTCACTTCTCAGTTGTCTTTATGGTGTTTCAGTTTATTTCAGTTATTAGCTTTAATGAAAGTGTTGCTAAGAACGCCCCCCGTACATGTTTCTTGGTGCTCAGGGCAAGAATCTCTCCAAAGTGTATATACAAGGAAGAGTCATCACTAAGTTTTAGTCTATATTATTGTTCCAGTTAACAAGATAGTGTCAAATTGTTTTCCAAAGTGTTGTTTCAATTTGATCATTGGTGTTGAATATATATCGCTTTTGTCTTAAAATTTTCTCAACAATTAGAATAATCATATTTCTTACTTTTTGCCCTTCAAGTTGGCAGAAAATAGTACATATTACAGTCTTAATTTCCATTTCAATCTTAACAAATGAGGTAGAAAACTTCACTAGTTAATTCACTATTTGTGCTTCCTCTTCTTTATCCCAGTCATGTTTTTTGTCTATATTCCTATTAAGTGCTTTGCTTTTTCTCTTTAGATTTGTAGGTATTCTTTAGCATTTTTTGTTAGTTATTTAGTGTAACAAATATCTTCTCCCATATTTTAGATGGTATTTTCACTTTCTTTTTGGTGTATTCTGGAGAAACAAATATCTTAATAATAATGTCATTGGATTCACCAGACTTTTCTTTTGTGATTAGCTTCTCTCTAAAGAAATATTGTAAAAGAATATTTCCTCAATTTTTAAAAATATATATATTTATCCTTTTATATTTATATCTTCATCTGCATTTTTGTGAGGGTTGTTTAAGATCCAAGTTCCTATTTTTCCAAAGAAATAAATAATTGCCCCTTTTCCATTTATTGAATATCTCCTCCTTGACCCAGTAATCTGCAGTCCCCTGTGTTAAATAGCAAGTTTCAACACATTACTGCATCTGAATCTGGGCTTTCTTCTGATTCTTTCATTGATGCAAGTATATATCTTCATTATTACTAATCTCTTTCATATTCTAGTTTTATAAAAGCTGAAGTTCCTCTATTTTTTCTTTTTATTATATTGTTTGATTTCCTTTTATTAAACTTTTTAATTGAAGTATAACAAATACACAAAAATGCACAAAATATAAGTGTACAGCCCATAAATAACACAAAGGAGATATATTCATCTGCCTACCACCTATGAGAAGAAATAAACCATAATTAGCACTGAGTAAGCCCTTTTGCACCCTACTGTGTTCCTATCTCCACACTCTCCTAAAATAAAAAATCAACAGTCATCCTGACTTCTAACAACATAAATTAACTTTATTTGATTTTTAAATCCATGAATATTGAATGATAAAATATTTATTATTGTGTATGACTTCATTCCTCAGAATTCTGTTTGTAAGATTTATATATGTTTTGTAGCAGCAGTTTATCTTAATTATGGCTACATAATATGTCATTGAGGAATATAATAGTTTATCCATTCTATTGTTCTTATATTTTTGGGTGGTTTACAGTTTGGGGCTATTGTGTATAATGTTGCCATGAACATTATTAAATATGTTATATAGTGCATATATACATGTATTTCTGTTGGGTGTATCTTTACTGCTTTAGGAAGATACTGAACTTGGATTTTTTAAATATAGGATTGCTGGTAACAAATTTTCTTAATTATTGTTAGCATGCAAATATCTTTGTTTTGCATTGTTTTTGAAGGATGCATGTTCAAATTTGGGAGGTTTTTTTTCAGCCTTTAAATATTTCATTGATTTATATTCTGGTTTCCATCATTTCTGTTGCTGTAAATCTCACTGTTCATCTTTTGAATAATGTGTCTTTTTCTCTGGTTACATTCAAGAATGTTTTTTATCTTTGATTTTCAGCAGATTTATTATGATGAACCTATGTGAGTTTCTTTCAACTTATTCTGTGGCATGATGTTTCATCAATGATGAGTAATTCCTGATCATTTTGTCTTAAAAATATTTCTTCAGGCTCATTCTCCCTCCCTTCTCCCTCTTGGATTCCAAATGTTAATAATATTTCCATATTCCACATGTCTTTTGCTCTCTTTTCTGTATTTTCATCTTTTTTTCTTTCATGTCTCCATCTGATTATTTTCTATTGATCTATCTTCCAGATTGCATATCTTCTACATTACTGTATTTTAACTAGATTTAACTCTTTTACTGAGTTCTTAATTTCAGTGATTGAGTCTTTCGATGTGGAATCACCATTTGCTTCAGTTTATTGTAGATTAAAAATCTCTGTTTGAATCCTCCTATAATTTAATATCTTCTTAGTTTATTTTTATTGCATTTTTCTTGGGTTTTGGCCATTTTCTCCTGTGTTTTTTTATGCCCAATAATTTTTTTTGAATATTGGACATTGGGTATGAAAATCATATGAAAAAAATGATGCACTGGATGGAGTCTTCTTTCTTTTGGATGGCTCTAATTTTGCTATTGGCAGACAGAGTAAGGGCATTTCTCCTCATTTTTGTCTGAGATTATTCTGATTCCAAAAGCTGGCATCCAGGCTTTGTAATATAAAGCATTAAATTTCATGCATATATTGCTTGTATTGAAGTATCCCAAAAGGAAGTTGGGATGTCTATTATTTTGCCTCTTTCTTAGAGGGACCGAAAATATAATTTTTGTTCAGACAGCTTTAAAAGAAGGTCAAAAGCCTTGTTCAATTTCTCATAATTTTAGTCACTGATTCCTGCTCACCTTCTAATTTCTCAACTTCTGAAGAATTGGCAAGGCTTGAGGAGAAAAGGATATGCCAAATATAAAGATGACTTTGATATGAGTCTTCCCTTGCCAGAATTTTGCCCCTCAAATTCTTGCTATCTAAATTCTCTGATGCCAGCAATCACACATGTATTTCCTTTTTAACTGGGTTTTCTAATTGTCATCAATAGACATTGAATAAAAGCTATTCATTTATACCAAGAAATGGAATGATTTTAGGCCTTTTAGGTAAATTTTAGAGTCAACTTGTCAAAGTCCACAACAAAGTCCTGAAGGATTTTATTTGGAATTGCATTGAATCTATAGATCAATTTGGGAATAGATATTATTATATTTATTCTTCATATTCACCAACATAGAATAAGACTGTATTTACTGAAGTCTTTCTTATCATATCCTAATAAAATTTCATAGTTTTCCCCAGAGAAGTCTTAAAGATCTGCTGTGGTGTATGCCCATATACTGCATATTCTCAGACACTATTTAAATTGTGTTTTCTTTTAAATTACATTTTCTTGTTGTTTGATGTAATGGACTTATACACACTGACTTACAGCTAATCACCTTATGAAAATCTCTTAACTCTTCTAATATTTGTCTGTAGATTCTTTTGTTAATATCTATATGCATAAAATACTATTTCTGAATAATTACATGAATTATTTTCCAGTATATGGTGATTTTTAACCTCATAAATGAACTTTATCATTATTATTACTTAACACAATTTTAAATTTATGTCTATGTTTGCCTTTTTATTCTTTTCCTTCAGACTGTCCTTTCTAGAATGATTTTTCATATTTTCAAGAAATGCATTTTTAAAAATCTACTATCATATCTGTTTGTGGTAAATCATCTCATTTTCACCTATCTAAAAATGTTTTTCATTCACCAAAATTATCTTTTTGAGCATTTTATTTTGAATAAGCATGAAGACATGAATCACAAGCAAGAAGTAGTCCGTTCCAGTTTCCATCTGTCCAGGCTTCTGGCTGGAATTGCCTCTAGAGTCTAAAAGGCTTCTCCTTTTTCTTTCTTCTGAACTTCATGTGAGTGTTTCTCATGGCCAAAATCTAATCCAGATACCCGAGGAGCATTAGTCTTTGAAATATCAGGTTTCTCCCCTGCCTTGTAAAGGATACCTTAGAAGCAAGTGATAAGGTAAACTAGCCCAATATATTTTGTTTGGTTACAAGTTACTGAGAAGGTGACGTTTGAGCAATGCCTTAAAGAATATAAAGAAGTAAATCATTAAACTATCTGAAGAAAGAGCATCCCTGGTCTACTGAAAGGATCCTGAAATGGAAGCATTCCTAGGGTGTTTTAGGAAAAACTGAGGCCAGGGTGAGTAAGGAGAATAAACAGGAGCATACAGAGTCAGAGAAAATGGGGCCCAGACATGTAGAGCCTTCTATTTTATTTTTAAAATCTTTCATGCAGCAGGAAAGCATTGGAAGGTTTTAAGTAGTGGAGAGACATCACTGAAATAAGAAATATTTTTTTCCTTCAATTGTGAACAAATAAGAATTTATCTCCACAGGTGATGAAGAAATAGGTTGTCTGAAAATAATTCTGAATATGAAAGCATTTGTTAGAGTTCCTGACAAAGAAAAATATTTATCATTTTGAAGTATATACTGAATTCTTTTTCTACTCACTAAAACAATGTATAGGCTCATGTATGGAATCAACCCTGGCTTGATGAACTGTCATAATAAATTATAATAAAATAATAATCATTATAATAGGATAACAATATTACTAATACCATATACTAGCTACAACTTTCCTAATAATATATGTAGATATATATTTACATATATATTTATCTCTCTATCCATATATCCATTTATATATTTATCCATCCATTCATCATCTCTCTCCAGTTCATTGGCTTATAACAGGAAAGCATTAACTGGTATATTATAGTGGAAATACTTTGTATATTATATATATTCAGTTTAGTAGCTTATAATAGGAAATCATTAACAGTATATAATATTTAATAGAATTCCTTGCAGTCAGTGTGTAACATGCACACACACACATATATATTCATTAATTTGAAGAATATAAGGATGGGTATTCCCATTTTCACATGTGTAATAATACAGTCACATATCCTGCAGATGGTAGACAGGACTTAGACTGAGTTATTCATGATTACATAAAATTTTCCTCATTTACCTATTTCAACATGCTGTACATATTTGTTTTCTCCTTGAGATTATGACTCCCATTATGTAGGCCAGATAAAGGATTCTTCACAGAAACACTTGAAGTCTCATCAGTTATTTGCACATTCATCTGTGGTTGCTTGATCTATGTACCCCAGAAAAGCATTTTCTTAAACTCCTTTCCTGGGAGTGTGGACCCAGAGTAAATAAGATCTCTTCCAGGTGTTACTTCAATTAAGGTATGGCCCAAAAGAATCATGTTGGATTTTAATCCAGATTACATAGCCCTTTTTAAACAGAGTGAAAGTCATACAGAGACTAAAGCCACAGTGGAGGGAGCCAGAAACCAGAATTCAATAGAAAGCGGAAGCCAAGAGAGGCAGCCACATGCATTGCCAAGTGACAGGAAGGATGAGGATTGCTGGCAGCCAGCTCCAGAATGCCACAGTCTTGAGGAGAAATCATTGCCTTGATGATGACTGAGTTTGGACTTCTCCTAGCCTCAAAACCGTGAGCCTATGAATTCACTTTGTTTAAGTCAATCCAATGCATGGTAGTTGTTTTTGCAGTCAGGAAATGAAAACACATCAGAAAGGATACCATATTTTGCCTAAAGTTAAAAAAAAAATTATGCATACCATTTAGCTAATGGAGATAGAGTCTGAAAGCCTGACATTTCCATATAAGTTTCATTTTAATAGCATTCAGTCTATTTAGTGAATTATTTTTCTGTAACTTTCATCTAAATATAAATTCCATAAAATTTAAGTATTGAATTATTATATTAAGGAAAATAGTAATTTAGCAACCATTACAACCATATCGGGGCAATATTAAATGTGGTTGCTGAACAATTCTTTTTCAAAAAACTTAATTGCAATTAGATAGTATCTTCTAATCTCTTGTGCTCACAAAGGAAGTAATAGCTTCTGTGCAATTTGACAAATGTTATACCAATTTTACAATATTATGTTCTTAAGTATTTGGCTAATAGAGAGAGGAGTGGGTGGAGAAGATACATGTTTTCTTTACACTTAAGAATTTGATAACCCACAGTTATTAAGTAATAACATTTGCTGCATTACTTATCTTTTATCTAATTGTTCCTGATTAACATAAAACACTTTTGCCCTGTAAGTTATACTTTCTATTTCATTGATAGAGATTGACAATGTTGAAAGAAAGACTATACCCAGGCTCTGGTGACTAATTACAGCTGTTCAATAGCCACTTGCTTGTGACACCAAGTCAATTAGGAAGTACCAATTAAATGGGAGCTAGATACCATAAGTAGATTTTAAGGTAAATTCTTCCACAATTTTGATTTTGTGTTCTGTGTTGGTCCAACAGTTTTTCACTGTAAGAGGCAGAAACCCAAATCAAAATAACTTAAAACACTAATAAATTTAAACCTATTTACCTGAAAAGAACGGTAAAAGCAGGGGGCTTTAGAGGCAGTAATGGTGACTTCATCCTTGAACTGGGTACAGAGGGATATAGCATTGGGATTGCTAACCTTGGTCACCTGTCTAGGGTTATACGCACCAGAATCATCATGGCAGAACAATCACCTAGTAAACTGAACAGGCATGCAAACAACAGCCCAGCAGTTTAACTCCTACATATTTATCCTAAATTAAAGAAACACTTTCAGCACAATTAACAATATCAAATATAATTATATACCAACCAAACGCCCATAATTATTAGAAAGGCATCTAAATTGTAGTATATTCATACAATGACATGCTATACAGTTTTCACCCAACAGATCTTTAATATTATTTTCTCCTCATTTCACTCTCCCTTCTTTGAGACCCCAATTACATGCATTTTAGACTGCTTAATATTGACCCACAGGATTGAGGCTCTCATAATTATTTTCAATAATTTTTTCTCAGTTTTTCAGATTGGAATCTTCCTGTGGCTTTGTCTTCAATTTGACTGACCTTTCCTTCTGCTATCATCAAACTCCTATTAAAGCTATTCAGTGAAGTTTTCATTTTGAATAATTTAATTTTCTGTTCCTGGAAATGCCTTTTGTTACTTTTCTTAACATTTTTATTTCTCTGCAGAATCCTTCATCTATTTACTCATTATAAATATCTTTTCCCTTAAGTTGTTAAGCATATTTTAATAACAAATTTAAACTACTTTACTGCAAATTCCATCATCTGTTCCATACATCCTGAGGTTGGTTTTTCTTGGCAGCTATTTCTCAAGACAAAGGGTCACAGTTTTCTTTTTCCTTTTCTCTCTCTCTCGTCTTTATTTTCCTCCCTCCCTCCCTCCCTCCCTCCCTTCCTTCCTTCCTTCCTTCCTTCCTTCCTTCCTTCCTTCCTTCCTTCCTTCCTTCCTTCCTTCCTTCCTTCCTTCCTTCCTTCCTTCCTCCCTCCCACCTTCCTTCCTTCCTTCCTCCCTCCCTCCCTTCCTTCTTTCCTTCCTCCCTTCCTCCCTTCCTTCCTTCCTCCCTTCCTCCTTTCCTCCCTTCTCTCTTTATTCCATGTCTAATAACTTTTTAAAAATATTTTAAATACATTTTTATTAAATAAGCTGTGAATTTACAAAACGGTCATGCAAATTTGTGGAATTCCTACACAACACCCCTCCACGTACACACTACATTCTTGTGGAACATTTGCTACAGATCACGAGATAACACTATCAGACTATTACCACTAACCATGGCCGACAGTATACATTTGATATATCCCTTCCATATCTCCCTGCTATTAACACAGTACATCTTTGTCATTGATGCAAGAATATTGCTGTATTGTTGTTAACTATAGTCCATAGTTTACATTAATTATATTTTTTCCCATGCTTCTCCACATTCTTACCACCTTCTCATAGTGATTTACAATTGTTCTAGTTCACAGGACACATCCATATTGTACTATTAAGCACAATTCTCATCCACCTCTGGGTTCACTATGTTATTCAGTCCCTAGACTACTCTCTAGCTTTCTTTCAATTGACATTTACATCCTTAGGCCACCCTTTTCAGACACAATCCCATTTATAAACCAGCTGCATTAGTTCTACTCACTATAATGTGTTACCATAAGTTCTATCAATTTCCACACTTTTACAGTCAAGTTAATTAAAACTTTTACATACATTAAGCATCTGTACAGTATCTTAGCCCTCCTCTTATCTCCTAATTCTTCATATTTAGTTCATATTATTGAAACCATGCAATATTTGTCCTTTTGTGTTTAGCTTATTTCACTTAACATAATGTCTTCAATGTTCATCCATGTTATCATATGTGTCCCAATTTCATTTCTTCTTACTGCAGTATAGTATTCCACCATATGTATATACCACATTTTGTTTATCCATTCATTGGTTGATGGACATGTGAGTTGTTTCCATCTTTTAACAATTGTAAAAAAGGCTGTTATGAACATCAGTGTGCAAATTTCTGTTCACATCATACTTTTTAGTTCTTCTGGATATATTCCTAGTATAGGAATTGCTGGCTTATATGGCAGTTCTATATTTAGCTTCCTGAGGAACTGCAAAACTGTCTTCCACAGAGGCTGCACAATTTTACTTTTCCACCAACAGTGAAGGAGTGGTGGGTCCTATTTCTTGACAGTCTCTCCAGCACTTATTCTTTTCTGTTTTGCTTTTTTTTTTTTTTTTTTTTTTTAATAATGGCCATTCTGTGTGGTGTGAGATGATATCTCATTGTCATTTTGATTTGCATTCCCTAATAGCTAGTGATAGTGAACATTTTTTCATGTGTTTTTTTCCCATTTGTATTTCCTTTTTGGAGAAATGTGTATTTAAGTCTTTTGCCCATTTTTAAAATTGTATTGCTTGCTCTTTTATTGTTGAGTTGTATGATCTCTTTATATAGAATTGAAATCAAAACCTTATTGTGCAGGAATCCGTTCTGCAAAGTCTTGCGTGGGTCTGTCTAACAGAGCCTGTGACAGTGCAATGAAATTACTCCTAACACAGAGATTGAGAGAAATCAAAGGGAGAACAGCTGAAGAAGCTGTGTTCTCAAGCTGATCCCCAGCACACTTTTTATTTGGGATTTTTTCACATTCAACTCAGGGTGCACATGCATGGGGCAGGCAGGTAAAACATGTGACAGGTGTAAATAATCTCATAAGAATTCCAGGCTGATAATGGGGAAGCAGGATTACAGAAACATTTAGTGATATACTTAGGAGATAAGGTGGGAGATAAGGAAGATAGGATAATCAGGAGTGGTGATTTCTCCCTGTGGGCAGAGAAAACAGGCCTCCAAGCTATTTCTTAGATGTAAAGATTAGAGGGTTCCCAAATTATTGGATATGTGGTTTCCAAATACTTTTTCCCATTGAATGGGCTGCCTTTTCCTCTCCTTGGTAAATTTTTTTCAATAACAAAAGTGTTTAAGTTTGAGGAGGTCCCATATCCATGTTTTTTTTCATTGCTTATGCTTTCAGTGTAAGGTTTAAGAACCCACCACCCACCACCAGGTCTTGAAGATGTTTTCCTACATTATCTTTAAGGAGCTTTATGGAGCTTACATTTTATATTTGGGTCTTTGAAACATTTTGAGAACATTTTTGCATAAGGAATGAGCCTCTTTCTTCCTTTAGGCTATGGATAGCCAGTTTCCCAGCACCATTTGTTAAACAGACTGTTTTGACCCAGCTGGGTGTGTTTGACAACCTTGTCAAAAATCCCTTTACCATAGATGTGAGGGTCTGTTTCTGAACCATCAATTCTGTTCCATGGGTCCATATGCCTATCTTTATGCCAGTACCATGCTGTTTTTACAACTGTAGATAGGTAATATGATTCAAAGTCCAGAAGTGAGAGCCCTCCAACTTAAGTGTTCCCTTTTCAGATATTTCTGGCTATTTGGGGTCCCTTACCCTTCCAAATAAATTTGATAATTGTGTTTTCCCTTTTTTAAAAGAATGCTGGTGGAATTATTATCTGTATTGCATTGAATCTGAATATCAATTTGGATGTCAATTGAACAATAATCTTCCAATCCATGAGCACAGAATATTTTTCCATTTATTTAGGTCTAAAATTCTTTTTAGCAATTCATTGTAGTTTTCTGAATACAACTGCTTTATGTCCATGATTAAGTTTATTTCTAAATATTTGTTTCTTTTAGTAGCTATTGTAAATGCAATTTTTTCCTGTCTTCCTTCTCAAATTGCATATACTATTTTATAGAAACACTAATAATTTTTTCATATTAACCTTGTATCCTACCATTCTATCATTAGCTCTAGCAACTTTGTTTTAGATCTTTTGGGACATTCTAGGTATAAGACATCACCATCCCAGTCCCCTCAGGATTGGGGGAGAACTATGGACTAGAGTGGACTTGATGGTATTCTCTTGTTCACATATGGTGATTCTAGCAATGCAAGAAATTATAACAATGAGGTGGAGCCAGTGGCCACTTGACACTTTCGGGGTAGGGAGGGGATGAGCAGTTGAAATACAGGGGCTTCTTTGGGAGTTGGAGGTTGTCCTGAGTACTGTTGTGGCAACGGATGTAGGCCATTTTAAATCAGCACACACCACTCAAAACTGAGTGGGAGAGAGTGTGGTCTACAGTGTGAACTGTGGTCTATGGTTGGTGGCAAGGCTCCAGGATGTGTAAGTTCATTGAGGGTGGTGGGCCACACTGTGGGAGATGTTTGTGTGGGATGTGGTGGGAGGTGTGGGAGGTGGGGAACATGGGAATCCCAGTGGGTTCCGTGTAATATTTTGGGTAATCTAAGCACCTCTTAAAATATATGTGTATATATATATATATATACAAATAACATTTTTGTAAGCAAATACACATATATGCATATATATTTATATATCATTTTGCAAATGTTTGTATGTATTGTGAGAATTTTGATTTTTACCCATAATAAATAAATAAATAAAATAAAATCACTAATTAATGTAACCAACAAAATGCTGGTTCAGCCTGTGAAAAATCAGAATAAAAAATACGCAATTTCAAAAAAAAAAAAAAAAAGATCATATCATATGCAAATAGCAAGAGTTTTTCTTCTTCATTTCCAATCTGGATGCCTTTTATTTCTTTTTCTTGCCTCATTCCTCTAGCTAGAACCTCTAGCTCTATATTGAACAACAGTGATGACAGTGGGTGTCCTTGTCTTCTTACTGATGTCAAGGAGAGAGCTTTCAGTCTTTCACCATTGAGTACAATGTTAGCTGTGGGTTTTTCATATATGGACTTTATCATGTTGACAGTGTCTTCTTCAATTCATATATTTTGCAGTATTTTTATCAGGAAAGGATGTTGTATTTTGTCAAATGCCTTTTCTACATCAATCAATAGGATCATGTGGGGTTTTTTCTTTGATTTATTAATATCGTGTATTACACTGATTGATTTTCAAGTGTTGAACCACCCTTGTGTGCATGGTATAAAATCCACTTGATCATGATGAATAATTCTTTTAATGTGCTGTTGGATTCAATTAGGAAGTATTTTGTTGAGGACTTTTGCATCTGTATTCATTAGGGAATTGGGACTGTAATTTTCTTTTTTCATACTTTGGTATTAGGGTGATATTGGCTTCATAGAATGAGTTTTGTAGCCTTCCTTCTTGTTCAATTAAAAAAAAATGTTTGAGTAAGATTGGTATTAAATCTTCCTTGAATGCTTGGTAGAACTTATCTATGAAACCATCTGATCCTAGGCTTTTCATTTTGAGGAGTTGTTTGATGACTGTTTCAATCTCTTTACTTGTGATTGATTTGTTAAGGTCTTTTGTTAGGGTCCATGTAGGTTGTTCATACGTTCCTAGGAATTTTTCTATTTCCTCTACATTACCTAGTTTTTTAGTGTGCAGTTGTTCATAGTATCTTCTTATGCTCTCTTTTATTTCTGTGGGGTCAGTCATAATGTCCCACTTTTCATTTTTCATTTCATTTATTTGCATCTTCTCCCTTTTTTTTCTCTGTCTAGCTAAGGGTTTGTCAATTTTGTTAATCCATTTGAAGAACCAAATCTTAGTTTTGTTAATTATCTCTATTGTGCTTTTTTTGTCCTCAATTTCATTTATTTCTGTCTGAACTGTGTTATTTTATTCCTTCTGCTTGCTTTGAGAATAGTTTACTGTTATTTTTCTAGTTCCTCCAGGTGTAGTTAGGTCATTCATTTTAGCTCTTTCTTCTTTTTTAATGTAAGCATTCAGGGCTATAACTATCCCTCTCAATCCTGCATTCACTGCATCCCATAGATTCTGCCATGTTGTGGTCTTGTTTTCATTTGGCTCAAGATAGTTATTTTCTCTCTCAATTTCTTCTTTAACTCACTAATTATTTAAGAGTGTGTTGTTTAATCTCCATATATTTCTGAATTTTCCCTTTTTCCACCTCTTGTTGATTTCCAGCTTTATTCCTTTATGATCAGAGAAAGTGCTTTGTATAATTTCTATCTTGTTGAATTTATTGAGATGTGCTTTGTGACCCAAAATATGGTCTATCCTGGAGAAAGAACCATGAGCACTTGAAAGGAATATATATCCTGCTATTTTGGGGTGCAATGTTCTGTTTATATCTATTAGATTAAGTTCATTTATTATATTAAACAATTTGTTTCTTTGTTGATTCTATGCCCAGGTCTTCTATCCAATGTTAAGAGTGGCTTATTGAAGTCTCCAGCTATTATTGTAGAGACCTTTATTTGTCCCTTTAGTTTAGCCAGTGTTTGCCTCATGCAATTTCAGGCATTTGGTTTGGTGCATGTATGTATATAAGTGTTAATTTTTCCTGGTGAATTGTCCTTTTTATTAATATATAATGTCCTTACTATAACAGCTTTGCTTTTTTTTTTTTTTTTACCGGGAGGTCCTGGGGATCGAACCCAGGTCCCTCCATATGGGAGACGGTTGCCCAACCAGTTGAGCTACATCCGACCCCAACAGCTTTGCTTTTAAAGTCTATTTCATATGATATAAATATTGCTACTCCTGCTTTATTTATTTATTTATTTTTTGGTTACTATATGTGTGGAACATCATTTTCTAGCCATTCACTTTCAATCTATTTGTATCCTTGAGTCTAAGGTGAGTCTCTTGTAGACAGCATATAGATGGCTCATGTTTTCTTGGGATGGGGATGGAAGCACAAGCACCCAACAGACCAGTCTGTGTGAGCCTAAAGCACCTGCAGGTACCTAGAGAAGCTGAAGAAACACAGCTCCCCTCCTATCCTATTGGGGGATGTGGTAGAGCCACAGGCACCCAACAGTCTGGTCTGTCGAGGTCTAGAGTGCCTGAAGTTGCCTGGAGAGGCTGAGATAATACCAGCCTCCTCCTATCCTATTGGAGTAAGGGATGGAGCCACAGATGTCTGACTATTTGGTCTGTGTGGGCTGAAAGCACCTGCAGTTGTCCAGAGAGGCTAGGGAGACACCAGATCCCTCTTGAGCCACAGGCACCAAAAAATCTAGTTCATGCAGGCCAAAAGTGCCTGCAGTTGACCAGAGTAGCTGAGGAAACACCAGCCTCTTATCCTGTGGGGGCAGGGATGGTTTCCCAGGTGTTCAACAAACCAGTCCATGTGTGCTGAAAACACCTGCAGTTGCCCAGAGAAGCTAGGAGAACACAGTTCCCCTCTTATCCTATTGGGGTGTGGGGAGTGAGCTAGAAGTATCTGAGTATCCAGTCTGTGTGGGCTGAAAGCACCATCATTTACCCAGAGAGGCTGAAGAAACACCTACCCTTTCCTATCCTATGGGGGGGGCAAGGATTGAATGAAAGGCCCTCAACAAACCAGTTAGTGTGGGCCAAAATTATCTGTAGGTGCCCAGAGAGGTCAAGGAAACAAAGCTCCCTTCGTGTCTTATTGGGTGGTAGAGATGGTGCCCCAGGTGTCTGACTTCAGGTCTGTGCCAGCCAAAAGTGCCTGCAGTTGCCCAACAAGGCTGGTGCAAGTTCCCCTAGCTTTGTCCCTGCCTGAGGTGGGGCTGGAGCCTAGGCTAGGGCTGATATTTGATCTGTGTGGAAAAAGCTGGTCCTTACCATCACTGTGATTTTCAGTTAGCCCCACTTCCCTTCATGCCAGGGGCAAAGTTAAAATGGAAGCTACCAGCCTCTTTCCAACTTTGATAGATTCAAACTTTAGCTATTCTTAGGATTAAATGTTAGCCAGCCAAATTTACTAATCAATAGCTGAAGTCAGTGCCCGACTGTCTCCTCTTACCTCACCTTTGGGAAATGGAGCTTCCAACTCCAGCCATGAAAGAGCTCCGGAGGCAGTTTAGTCCTCCAGTGTAGGATGGGTACTAGTCTCCATAGCATGAAGTTCTTTACGCACAAATCTTCACTGCAGATGGGCAGTTTCCTCCTTCCATTCTTTCAAGGATGTTGCAGGATACTCTTTTGGTCTCCTGGGCCCCCAAAACATGTGCTTCAGATAGCTCTGGGTGATTATTAACTGCCCTATAGGATGAGCTGACTCTTGGAACACCTTACTCTGCCACCTTTTTGCCCCTACATGTCTAATAAGTTTTAATTGAACACTAAACATTGTTGCTTAGACCATCTCAAGAGTTTTGATTCTGTTAGTTTCCTCTGATCAATTTTGACCTTTATTCTAGCAGGCAATTAAAATACTGGTTAATTAATTTGAATTTTGGGAGATTGGGTTTTATTCTTTGTTAGCATGGATCTGTTTAATTTTTACCCTATTCTTTGGGCAAATTCTATAGTCCTGAATCATAGTCTATCCTCCTTAAGTTGTCTATACTTTTTAAAATCTGCTTGATCACTTTAAGGTTTCTTGGTTTTAGTCTTTTTTTGAGTTTTACATTATTAAGTTTGTTTTGTTTGTATGCCTGATAATTTTAGTGTCTGATGTATTTAAGGATGTTATACTACAATTTATTGTTACTTTTGACTTTCAATCCTATGATTATTTCACTGATGGTTTTTGACTGAGGGTTCAAATTCCATGGACCTGTGTCTTAGAAATATTTTAGGTCTGCTTTAAAATTTTATTGTACTAAAAAGGAATTTTATTTGTCTCTGTCAGTTTCCTGGGAGCATCATCAACCCAAGTGACTTTAAAGTAAATTAAAGTAGATTTTCAAATTGAGATATTTTTGCAAAAATAAGATAAAAGATGAATGAAGATGGTATTCCTGGAGGCCAAAAGAATTTTGACTCCTCTCAAGTGGGTGGGAAAAAATGTCAATGTCTATAAAGTTGAGAGTATGATACTTTTTTGCCAGTTCAGTAAAGCATTTAAAATATATGTTAAAAAATACATCATCTATTGATAAAATATTTATTTGAAAGTTTTTAAATTTTTCCACCTATCATATTGTACAAAATAAAGTTAGGGTGATTATTTCTAATTTTTAAAATTCTTTAATTTTAGATCTTTCCAGATTGAAACATATGATGACTGAAGAAATTTTAAAAATAAAAAACTTGACTATTAATACCAACAATTTTGAGTAAATTTATAAGTATTTAAAGAAATAGAGTTAATAAGTAAGATTGATGTGGCTTTAATATATTCTATTTCTTGCCATTTTTGTAAGTGTAGATGAGATTTATTAATTCCTTCTTTATAGTTAAGAAATCAAGGGTCTGAGAAATGAGGAAAATTTTGCATAAGAGTGGTTAATGTTGCTCCTTTGAAAATGAAATGGTTTATAAATACGTATAAATGTTCAACTAGGGATGTGACTTATGTAGAGATACCTCTTCCTAGAGATAAGCCACATGGTAAATTTTAAGGACCCTTAGGTCTTGCTGCAATAAAGATCAGAATCTTGCTAAATTCCTGAACATAGATAATTACCAAAAAAGTCAATACATTTACTGTCTCTGCTACCATCTTTGCCTCTCAAATTCAGAGGGAAAAAATATTAACCTGTGGGTATCCTGAACATTTCTCACAAATCCCGGACATTTTATCATGGCTCTCAAGTCAGTTGCTGACCTCACCTAACCTTCATAGTTACTGAACACCAAGAGATTATGATTCAAGGTGGCCTTGTCCATGCAGACATCAAAAAGGAAACTGCTGAAGAAAATTGAATTTGGCTGCTTGATCTTCATGAGATAAAATTGAGGACTAATCCTTTCCTTTGCCAGAGTCAATGAGCAGTTGTCTAAATTGCAACTTATTTTTAAAATGAAATATTGCAGAAATGTGAAACCCAATGAAAATCTCTCTCTCAAAAAAAGCCACAGTTATAAGTGAGACTACATACCTCACCCAAAAGAAGATGCTATCACAGTCTGAACTAAACTTTATGAAGACAAGGACAGCAGGCAGCAGAGTACAATAGCATCACTTTTCTCTAATAATGCCAATAAAACTAAACCAAACCCATAAGTAAAATAATTACCTTTTCAACTAAGTAAATAACAAATTAGTTAAAAAATAGCTGGCTTTATAATATTACATATACATAAAATACTCTGCTACCTCGTTTACTTCTATCCTTCTAAACACAACTTATGCCAACCAAAACATGCCACCAAAGATGCCATGGGCAAGTCATTAACTATACTCCTATGGCCTGGGAGGAGAATCTAACCTTTGGTGGGACACATAGAAAAGCATCCTGTTTCATACGAATGGGTGTATATCGGTACTGTCTGTTAACAGGTTAACAAGTGAGCTGGTAACTGTAAGCTCTGAAGAGGGCTCCAGCTCACCAATAACTAATCTCACGTTTGTTGCTACTTTAAACTATCAAGAGGGAATTTTCTTTCTTTGTGGAGACAAGGTCTACCTCTCCTTACCTCCCCTTTGGACCATCTTATGCTCACCAGCATCCAGCACTCCCTCTACCTCCTATGGTCCCAAAAACCTCACCATGCCATTTCCAGTATTTTCTCACCACACAATAACTAAAAGGGCAGTGCCTCTCCTCAACTGCCTCCTGGCTGTCCTAGGCATAACCCCTATTATAAGAACTGGGGTTGGCAGTTTATACCAAACCCAATAGGTCTACCCTAATCTCTCCCTAGAGTTAACAAACAGAATAAAACAAAATAGCCATGCCTTAGAAGCCCATTGATAGCAAATAGACTGTGATGCTGTAAAATTGCAGAGCCCTAAACATGCTAACAGCAGCACAGGGAAGAATCTGTTTGTTCCTCGAGGAAGAATGCTTTTTCTATGTAAATCACTCTGGAATAGTCCTAGACAACATTTGAAACCTGCAACATGAAGCCCATCAACTTCAGAAGGATGCAGCCTCTGGAGGCACCTCGTCTTTCTCATTCTCATGGCCCAGTATGTCATAGCTGCCCCCCTTTTTGGGCCCACTTACTACCATCTTCTTTATTATTTTAGTGCAACCATTTATCTTCAAAATTTTAACTAAGTTGATTTCTTCCAGAAACAAGATATTAGTCATGTGGGGATTTCATCCATTTGCAACCATGGTGCTGGACCTTTCTTCCCTCAACCTCAATAGAATAACCAGAGAGTTTTACACCCTGTCAGCAGGGACTGCTACCACTAACCAGCCGGAAGCAGCTACAGAAGAAGGACCATTGCTCTTCAGCTCTCCCTTAAGAATATGAGTGTAAACTCTCTGAGGGGGGACTTGAGACAGGTTAGTATAGGAAAAAAGGGAAAACAAGTCACAGCTGGATGCAGAAGAACATGGCCATGAGAACCCACCTGAAAATCCCCTGAGGGAAGGCCACTAGTAAGAACAAAGCCAGAAAGATGCCACCAAGACCCTGGCCACAAATTCAAAAGGAAGCCCTGGATAACTTCAAACAGGCCTCCCCATTGGTCCCAGATAACATCAAACAAAAGTCCTCATCATTGATCCCCTGAGAGCACACAGGCAGGTTTGTAAGGCAATCAGTCAGAACAGCAAACAGCTGGAGCCCCTCCCTGACTTTAAGAGAGGGGAGAAGAGAAGTATGGCTTTAATAAAGACAACCCCCCAGCAAGTGCACCTCTCTGCCTGGAGGTAGCCCGCATGCATGTCCCAGGTGCAGACTTTTCTCTCATTTCTCAATAAACTCTTTTTACTGGCCAAAAAAAAAACAAAAAAAAAAAACTGACTTTATAATTTTACATATACATAAAACCTTGAATGTTATATTTAAACAGCACAAGAAATAATATTAAAAATACATGTTCTAATAAGATGAATTACCATTTTGAGACATCAGATTTGTATTAGTGATAAAAAATTAGTTGAGGGAAACGGCTGTGGCTCAATCAGTAGGGCTCCCGTTTACCATATGGGAGGCCCTGGGTTCGGTTCCTGGGGCCTCCTGATGAAGGCAAGCCCACCCACACGGCGTGGTTAGCTGACCCAGCGAGCACAAGCAGCAAGGGGGGGATAAATGAATAAATAAATAAAATCTTTAAAAAAAAAAAAATTAGTTGATAATTTTGACTCTTTATACACTGGGCACAATGTAGCATTATGTCACATAAATCTCAAAAATATGTTAGATGTCATGTATTATCCCATATAGCAGGTGATATTGTTGTGCCCCATTAATAAATAAGTAAAAAGAGACTGAGGGAGATTCTAAATATTGTTTAGGTTCAGGAGGCAGGACTAGAGCCTAGTCTGACTTAAAGGCCTGAGCTCTTGTCCATGACACTATAATATGATTCCTCACATATAACAAGGTTATTCCCTATTAATTTCAACTTTTCTAACTTTAAAAATCAAGATATCATAACATTTCTTCCTGGAAATCATCAATTTCATTGCCAAAAATTTTTAAGAATTTATAGAATAACTAATATAATAGAAACTATATGTTTTAGTTTGCTAAGCTGTGCAAAGCAATACCATAAAATGACTTGGCTTTTAGCAATGGAATTCATTAGCTTGCAAGCTTACAATATTGAGACTGAGAAAAATGTCCAAATCAAGTCAACATCAAGGCGATGCTTGCTTCTCGAAGACTGGCTCTCTGCAACCCTTGAATCCTCTGGCACATGATAAGGGACATGATGGCATCTGTCTCTCCCTTCTTTTCTGGGTTTAGTTGCTTTCAGCTTCTTGCTCCCATGGCTTTCTCTATCTCTTCCTATAGACATCTGTTTATAAAGGACTCCATTAAGAGGATTAAGATCCCTCTTCGTCCATGCCTTAAATGAAATAATCCTACCAAAAGGTCCTACTTACAAAATGTTTATACCCACAGGAACAGATCAGCTTTAAGAACATGATTTTCTGTGCTATATACAGTTTCAAACCACCACACTCTTGGTTTGCAGGGGTAAAAGCAACTAATTGCAAAGAAGTGAAAGGTACAAATAAATATAGAACCCCAGTGCAAGCAATTATTTAAATATTCAAATTTTAACTTCACACTAATAAAATGTATAATGAAAGAAAAGTGTTGCTTAGCTTGAGTTTTGAAATTTTAAAAATAATTGCTCCATATGATACATTACTTGTATTGTTGTCATAGTTTTCACAAATCAAATCATGTTATACTTTTAAAAGTACAAACTTGATAAAATTTTAAGAATAAAAGCACAAATAAAGAGGAATTAAAAGTATAAACAAAGTTGGATTTATGTATGAATTAACAGGTTTTCTTTTTTACCTTCTAAAACATGTTATTCAAGAAAATAGTTTATAATAACTGGACTTCAGAAAAAAACACTAAAATAAAATTATAAAACAACAGGTTGAGATGAGAAAGAAAATTGAATATCTGATGAAACAAATACAGAACATAATCTCCATTATTGTAAAACTAATAATTATTCATAAAATCACACAGAACTGAATAAACATGACAAAAATAAAATTTCTAAGAGGAATATTTAACGAATTACAGGGAACTAAGAAGTCAAAGAATGACAGTATTAGAGACAAGCTACTAGATATGGAGGAGAAAGGAAACCTAACAAACATTTTCAGAGATTAAAAATATTAAAATATTAAAGATTCTTTCAATGAAGAAAGAACTTAATGTACACATAAAAGGTATATCTTATTCCAAGAAAGTTGAAGACCTTATATTAAACTGACATATATGTGGAACCATGTACTTAAATTCATGAAATTTCTTCAAGCATACCAGCAGAAAAGGAACATCATCTCTTGGACTTAAATTAACTCAGGAATTGACTGTCTTGGAGAGAGGGAAGCATTTTTGTTATTTAAAATAAAAGTAAATCCATCATTCTGTATTTAAAAATGGGATGTAGTAGGTTCTGTTATAAAAGAACATCTGTCCATCTATCTCTCTCTATTTTTTTTTATTTCAAGAGATGGATAGAGAGGTGTTTTAAACAATATTTACCAAGAGTCAATGAAGTTATTTACTCATTAGGGATAATAAGGGTGATTTATTTTTAATTTTCTATACTTTATGAATTGTTCATGGTGACTATGAATGACATCTACCAAAATAATTACCCATTTTAATATAAAATAAAAAGGCATTGTTAGAAATTCCATACAATAAGCAAAATACAAAAAAAAAAAAAAAAAATCCTACTAAAGAAATGTGAAATTTATATGTTCTCAAAGTATTGAGCCAGCAATAACTGCCCCCCAAACATGAGGTATAAACCTGAAAAGATGAGTCTTGGCCAGAATAATTTATTCAATTATCTTCATCATACATAAACTTCAGTCCTGTGTCTGTAAC
The DNA here is from genome assembly GCA_026826555.1 of Tolypeutes matacus. Taxonomy (NCBI): domain Eukaryota; kingdom Metazoa; phylum Chordata; class Mammalia; order Cingulata; family Chlamyphoridae; genus Tolypeutes; species Tolypeutes matacus. The sequence goes on along the minus strand of JAKSZT010007815.1, from coordinate 9,743,147 downwards.
AAGTGCAATAGACTATAGCAAGCCTCCATTATAGATAATGTGTCCAACTCCTGCATGTATCATGCATGACCATCCAACAAGTATGTTGCACTCTTGAAAACTTTGGACAGCCATCTCCTGTGTTCTGACATAATCCTTTAGCCGAATTGCAAAATCGTAGCTTTATTTAAGCATAGATCAAATGACTATTTATCCACTCTAGACTCAAATAAAGAGAAAGGATGCAAGGATTTTTTCATCTCTCATTATAAGCATTGTTCTACCATCGGTAACTGTTGTGCGGACATTTATTCCATTAATGATCCTACACGTTTCCATCAGAGTCAATTGGATGAATAACTAACTACTGTTTAAACAAGGTCATTCTCCCATTTCTGAGTGTCTTAGCCTCATTATGATAATGGGAGGGAGGGTTGCTGGCCTGCATCAGTGCAAAATAGCTTTGGTGGGAAACATTCAAAGATCAACAAGAAAATTATAGCTTTTAAAAAGTTATTATTAAATAATTTATTTCATTTAGGAAACAAAAGTCAAAGCAATTAAATGGTCTATTTTTATTGGATATCCAAATATATATATCCACTGGATGTTACTACATTCACAAGTCCAAAGTAATTGGCGTGACTTATTCTTATTGCTACCTTTGTGATAAAGGAAAAAGAAATGTTTTTTTCTTATCTATATTTAAATCCTATTTATGTTTTTTTGCTTTTTAAAACAGTGTCGTATATTTGGGGACCTAAGATTTTATTGAACTAGGATGAGCTTTGTTTCTGGCCTGAGGCTTTTAGTGTAAATGTTTTAAGTCTAGATGGAAATTAAACAGACATGGATGGGGGTTAATGGATTGCAGGTCCTCATTGTGTGAAACAGAAAGCTTTTTTTAATAAGGTGGCTATTAAACATTTGACAGTTGCTGCTTTTTTGTTAATTCAGCCTAACTGAAAGCAAATTTTACCTTAGGACCACTGGTTCTCATACAAATACATAAAAATTAATGGAAGGGGAACAGATGTAGCTCAGTGGTTGAGCACCTGTTTCCAATGTAAGAGGTCCTGGGTTCAATCCCCAGTTATCTCCTAAAAAAAAAAAAAAATCACTTGGAGTGCTTGTTAGCAATGTATACCTCTAGGTCTCAAACTCAGTGTTTATGATTTAGTAGGGCCTGAAACCAGAAATATAAACCTGCCCCCAAAAGGTCCACATTTTAAGAAATATTGGTTTAAGCTTTCATATGTTAATCTTTCATTATGTGTTTGCTGAAACAGTGATTAATACCCCCACACTGAGATGGCTCCCTTGCCTGTTTGCACATTATTTTTGCTTGTTGTCTGCTTGTTGTCTGTTCATTTCTTCTTTTAGGAGGCACTAGGAACAGAACCTGGGGCCTCCCATGAAGGAGGCAGGCACCCAGCTGCTTGAGCCAAATCCACTCTCTGCTCATTTGTTTTTGCCCACTGTCTGCTCATTGTTTGCTCGTTGTCTGCTCATTGTCTGTCTTCTTTAGGAAGCACCAGGAACTGAACCTGGGACATCCCATATGGAAGGCAGGCGCCCAACTGCTGGAGCCACATCAGCTCCCTATTTTATTTTTTTCAAATCCTGTTTCTACTGTTACCCTCCTATTTCTCTTCCCCCTCCCAAACTTCTTTGAAATGCCCACCAACAAAAGACAAGTATTACTAAATGTAACTAATTTTTACTAAAAAGAAATCATAGTGCCTATGAAAATCTACAAGTCAATGAAGTCTTTTTGAAGGAAGTGGGTTAATATTTATAGATTTTGCCTTTATCTGTAAAGAAAAGTTGAGCCTTCAGCTTTTTAACATGAAGTAAACTTGGATTCCTAGCGATCCAGAAGTTTAAATGAATGATCCATCTAGTACAGAAACGGTAAGCATCCTGCTTTAGGTCCAGACTAGGACAAAAAAATAAAGGACTTATTAAAGTGAAAATGGCTTTCTGACATGACAGTTAAATAGATTCAAGAGAGGAAATGATTTTTCTGTTGTTGTTATGGTTGCCTTTATAGTAAATTATATAAAGACTATGGAAACAATGATTTCTGCATTTGTACAAGTTAAGATGGAATATGATAGAAGCACAGTAGGAATGTAAGAAAATGTAATGTCAAAGACAAATAAGATGTGGTAAGATGGTCTGTTCCTGTTACTATTTGTACCTGTGAGATCTTACATCATGGAGTCTGTCAGAATATGTAGCCAAAAGCACAGCTTTATTTTGAATGATATTTGTAGCAATTTGAAAAGAAAACCAAAAGTGAATTAGAAATGACTGAAAACAAGAAGACTCAACTTAATTACGTTGGAGAAGAATAAAAACAAAGCTGAACACCACTAAAAAAAACCAACAACATTATCTAAGAGTGAGATTTCTTATTAGTCAACACGAAATAAACTAGGAACATTATTAAGTTAAGGGGATGTTCATGTTGAAACTTGCTATTTCAATTTTCTTCCTTGATCTGGTTGTTACAAGTACTTGAACAGATAGATACATGACATTTACAGCTTTCTCTTTTCTTGAATATCATTAAGAACACTTGGACTTTATTGATAGACAAAGTGCTTCAGTCAATTACAGTTATTGTGTTTGGAATGCTTTAGCCAATGGGAAAAACTGGACAAAATATGACTGCCCCAGGCTGTACATTTCCAGACTATAGTTCAGAACCCTTTCTTCAAGGAGGTTTGATTCTTTATAATAGGGAAAATCATCCATAAATGTTTAAAAATATAGTAGTGGTACTTCAAAAGAGTAATTTAGAGAACAAGCAAAATAGTGGAAGGAGGAGGATCTCTATGATTGAGTAGTTAATCATAAAGCCCAGTTAAGCATAATGAGAAGCAGCTGTCCACCCCTCCCTCTATTCCTGCAATGCATCAGCATTTTAAGCAAGAAGAGAGATATGTTTGGACAGGAGGTTCTCAGAGACCAGTGTTCAATAGACTTAACCAGAGAGGGTCGTGAAAATGTAGAATTTCTAAGACTATATGTCTTGGGAGGGGTTTGAGAATCCCAGTTTTAACAAGCAGGCCCTGGTCATTCTGATGGTGGTGATCCAGGAAAACTGCTGCTATGTTAGTAATATCAGAAGGCTCGTAGACCAACAGACCCCACTCTTCTGTCACTTGTCAATTTTCAAGTCCACTGAGCTTGTTGATCTTCATGGTCCCTGCCCCCAGAGGAACCAAATGGCTCCCATAGGCTTCAGTCAGTCTTATTCCCCATTTCATCATCTATCTTATGAAATTTAGGCTTCAACCCCCAAAATAGAAATCCTATTCATATTAACATAAACACAATTTGCAAAAAGAAGATGTGAAATTAGTGTTCATCCTTTGGTTAGAGAATTAATCTGCACCTCTTTATTAAGAAATGTTAGGGTTGAGTGCATAGCAAGAGGTGCAGTGTGGGGAGGGGTGCTGGTAAATAAGGAGGAAGAGATAGTCATTAAAATGTATTGTGTGCTTATGTTCTAGCACTACATTAAGGTAGTCACAAAGTTTAAACCTAATAGCAAACCCTATGAGGTTGTCCCTATAATTATAGTTTCATATATATAAATATACAATGAATACATACCATATCAAATATTGTATGTCCTACAATTAGTAAATACACACTTATATCATATATTGTCATTTTTATAATTATAAGGGTACAGCATGCTATATTACATTATATTATATCATATTATGTTTAAAATAGAGAATTTGAGGTCTAGACTGACAAAATAATTTGTATAGGGTAAGATGTGGGAAAACAAAGATTTGAAGCCATGTTAGTCTGAGACCAAAATGATTTCATAAACGTTATAAGGAACTGAAGAGAACACATGATATAAAATAATGTTATCAAATTTTAAGAGAATAGAATTTGTTCTCCCCAACAGAAAAATTGGTATAACTACTGCATAGAGGATAAAATTTAAAAATATAACAAATATTTTAACATTAAAATATTTTATTTTGATGACTTGTACTTATGAATATAGCGATGGAAATATAGTTTGATTAGATTCTTTTGACGTTTAAACTACAGTCTACTTAAGCATATTGGAATTAGGTGCTACCCTTCCAAAACCTCTACTCCCACGTGTCTTCCAGGCTGCATGCTGGAATATTATTCTCATGCAGAAAAGAAGTAAAATGCAGTAAATCCTGAAGTAAATCGAACTGCTACTAAGACCCTCCATGAGACCTGAAAAAAGAGCTGTTCCAAAGCTAAAGTAGAATTGTTCCATAACCCAGCTCAGGAGCATAAAAAGTACTTTCAGAATCTCCATGTCAAATCCAGAACCCCCAAAAGCCAACCTTAATGAGAGTACATTGACATATCTTCCTTCTTTTTCAAGGTCAGCAATTTTGAACTCAGTCAAACCCATACCAGTTAATGAATGCATAAAACATGTGAGGTTTGCTAATCAAATCTTTTTTCTAACTTGACTAAAGGGTGATTTTACATGAAATGAATCATTAAACAAACAATCTAATTTTAATCCATTTAAATTTTACACAACTTATTTGGATTTTTCTTCACTTGTCTGACAACCAAGGTTAAATATTTAAAAAGTTCTTTTTATACTATACATACTGTAATATACAGACTATTTAATTGTACAATTTGAGTGCTATTTAATGAGACCACACTTTCAGATAGTGATGGAAAGTTGAATTATAATTATTTTTTTCAAAATCGTGATTCATTGTTGTTTAGGTAAGTTAAGGATGCTTTGTGTCTAATGATAAGCACAATCATAATATAAAGACAATTAAAAACAAGACAGTTTGAATAACTCAAGTGATGTTATTAAAATGTCAATAGTTAGAATAACAACCGTAAGCATAAAATCTTTTACTTATGCAGATATCATGTTTATATTACTTATGATATATTAAGTCTAAGTAAAGCTATTGCTAGTATCAACATGATAGCACAATAGATAATAATAGAATAGTACAAAATATACCTTCATTTATAATTTTTCACTGTTGACTGATCATAACAGGTTCCCTTTCTAATCATTGTCATAAGTCTATAGTTCTAATTTTTAGAAGGCCTTTTTGCTCTGTTCTCCATTTTGACAAATCATTCTCTGTCACAACATGAAATTTTTTCAAGCTTTTTAGAAGGCACATTTGCCCAGTCTTCCTTTTGACAAGCAACTCTCACAACTTTGTCTTTCTAGTATTTTCTCATGTGCATGATCAACTTTTTCCTTGCCAATAACTCACCTCTTTCCATTTTTTTAAACTCAAGCATCTCAACCTGTCACTATTTTAAGAAGTTTCCTTTCACAGATTGGAAAATATTTACTTTTGCCTCATAAATAGGAAATTCCCATGACAATTCACTTAAACTTAAGCTTAGTTGGTAAAGTCTGCTTGTAAATATTAGTGCAGAAGTTGGTTTCCTGAAAAGTTTTCTCAGGAATATTGAACGCCCGTTATGCCTTATACATACTTTCTTTCCCATTTCTGTGCCTGTCTATAGCTGGTTTGACTCTTCCTGTAGTGCATTTATTTTTATGAGCCCCAATATATAGAACATATAAGCCCACTCCCCCAAAAATGCTTCTACAAAGAAGTGTTGTCAGTATTTCATCTCCCATCTTAATGTCACTTGCCATTTTCTATTCTGTATTCACCCCTGATTAACCTACATTATAACAGGAGGAAGAGTCATCACTGTTTACCATTTGGAACTAATGGACCCTCTAATTTATCTCTTTATATATTTAAGCCATTTTATAAATATTTACAGAAAACTTAAAGGGATTTTGAAAAATATTATTCAAAAATTTATAAGACTATAACAATAATTATTTTATAAACAATATGATTTTATAAGTTATTATTTTTCATGAAAATGTTCTAAATTTTCATTTCATGTATTTATGGTTTCCATAGTATGTAGGCCCTAAATGAGAATTACAATTCACGTTCACCAGCTGTCACATAAGGACTTGAAACCTATGCATCTTAAGAACTCTGAGTACAAATAAAACTTCAAGTTCATCATTACTTCTGGATCTTTTTGCATCAGCACTGCCAAAATGCAACACATTTGAAAGCTTTGACAATGCACACTTCTGTTGATGAGAGGAGAGCTATCTCCTTTGTTCCAGAGTTGGAAAACATTTTCATTTTTAATTTCAACATTGTGTGTTTCTCTCCAATCACATTTGTATATACATCTGTCTTAAGTGGTTGCCCACTTATGATACCAAGAAAATTTGGGTGCAAACCTGTCATGAATGATGAGAGAATACTATTGCAGCAAAATAGGATGGTCTGATCTCTTGTCATAAAACACTGCATGATGAAGTACTTGCTGCTGAAAGACTAAATAAATGAGATTTCCATATTTTCTTTTTATTCCTAGTAGTATTGCTCACTCATTGATGCTTGAGTTTGAGAAAATTAATCCAGGATATCATCATCTGAATATGTAAGATCTGAAATTTCCCTTGTGTTATCAATACCACCATCATTAGAGTCTAGAGTGCTATGGACTTTCTCTTTGCATTCATCTTCTAATGTGTCTCATAATCATGAAATGTCTACCTCTGTCAATTTTATTTTATTTGCCATTATGATTAAACAATGAAAAATTATGAATTCACAATTATGTATAAGGAAAAAGAAAAACAATTACAAAGTTTTTTTCTCCAGATTTTGTTTATTCCTTTTTGAAAGATTCAATGCTTTGAGCAACACAATAAGAAAACTAAAGAATGCTATAAAGTGATGAAATTTCATCAAAATTCTACGTAAGTCCATCATTCTACTCTTTGCTTATTTTTTGTCATTTTAGCTTGGTTGGAATTAATTGATTAATAATAATGGAATATTATTATCCTAAAATGATGAAATAGCAAAACATTTCAAGATAAAGAATAAAACAAGTTCATTATTTCTTAGATTTGTAAAAAGAATCCAATAGATCTATATGGTAATAGGAAGTTAAATAATGTATATTTAATAAAAATAAGTACATTTTCTCTTTATTCTTTGGAATAATGCAAAAAATCATAAAATAGTCTTTATGATTAATAAGAATTGTTCAAAAAATTAAAAATTAAAGTTAGATTTAATGGACATTATTTTATATGAAGGTTAATGAATATTTACTAATTCAACACCTGTGCCTGCTCAAAAATGTATTTAGTTGATTGCTAGCATATCTGCTCTTCTTTAAAGAAAGAAATTTGAGAACTATGGGTAGACAGTTTTTTGGCTTAACATATGTATACTGGATCTGTTCTGCACATAAATGATAAGATTTGAGGGAAGGGAGAGGAAGTGGATAATTGTCAGATTGGAAGGAGAAAGAAGGAGTAATGTCAAGTTCCTCTTTTTCTAAGATGAATTCTTGGTGGTTATTCATTGTGACAACTTTTGTTCTATGTCACCAACATGCAGAGCAAAAATCTATGCAATTGTGTCATAAAGTACTTTCATAATGCCAAGTCAAAATGGAATTGTTTGTTTCTTTGTTGATAACCTTAAGTTTCTAACAATGGTGAGATTTCCTGCCTAAAACAAATTTATCTGACATAGGGTCTGTGACTCATAATGGTTCCAAGAATCAACCTAGCAGTAAATTTTAATTATTTTATGAATATGCAACAGTGCTTATGTATCTAAAATAAGAATGATATTTATCCTTGAATTGTCTAAGCGATTAGATGGAGTAATAATAGAAAAGAGAGAAAGAGGAAGGGAGGAAGGGAGGAAAAGGGGAAAGAAGGAAGGAAAGAAGAGAGAGAGAAAAGGAAGGAAAGAAGGAAGGAAGGAGGGAGAGAGAAAGAGAGAGAGAGAAAGAGAGAAAGAGACAAAGAAAGAAAGAACAAAAGAGAGAAAGGAAGGAAGGAAGGAAGGAAGGAAGGAAGGAAGGAAGGAGGGAGGGAGGGAGGGAGGGAGGGAGGGAGAAGGAAGGAAGGAAGAAAGGGAAGGGAAGGGAAGGGAAGGGAAGGGAAGGGAAGGGAAGGGAAAGGAAAGGAAAGGAAAGGAAAGGAAAGGAAAGGAAAGGAAAGGAA
>JAKSZT010007815.1:9703858-9735072 GCA_026826555.1 Tolypeutes matacus | reverse complement strand
AAAGGAAAGGAAAGGAAAGGAAAGGAAAGGAAAGGAAAGGAAAGGAAGAAGGAAGGAAAGAGAAAGGGAGGGAGGGAGGGAGGAAGGAGGAAAGAGAAAGAAAGAATGAATGAAAGTGCGGGATCCCTCTGATCTTCACATCTAAGAAATAGTTTGGAGGCCTGTTTCTCTGCACACACAGAGAATTCTCCACTGTTTGTTCCTGCCATTAACATTCTTGCCTTGCTCTGTTAATCGGTTATCTTAGGGCTTTGCAGCCACCTTATCCCCTACAAATTACTAGTTGTTTCTGTAATCCTGCTACCCCATTATCAGTCTGGAATTCTTGTAAAGTTATTTTCGACCCTGACATGTACTATGCCTACCTGAGCCCCTGCACATACACCCTGATCTTTGGCTATGTGAAAAGAGAATAAAAACCATGTTGGGGATCAGCTCGGAGGCACAGCTTCTTCAGCTGTTCTCCCCCTGATCTCTCTCAACCTCCGTGTAAAGAGTAATTTCATTGCGCCTTGGCGGGCTCTGATGGACTGATCCCCGCAAGACTTTGCAGGACAGATTCCTGCAGAAATAAAAAAAGAAGGAAGGAAGAAGGGAAGGAGGGAAGGAAGGAGGGAGGGAGGGAGAGAGGGAAGAAGAAAATAAGTCATTTCTGGAATAACTGTCTCTTCATTGATAGTAGGCATTTATCTCACCAAAGACGTTGGGTATTGGATAACCAATCACCTAACCTAGGGCTGCAAGGCTGGCTCTGGCTATGACTGCAAGGGATGATTTAAACATCTTCAAAATCATTTATAAATGAAAAAAAAAAAATCAAGTCACATTAATTCTGTCTCATTTTGTAATGTATTTTTTTTCCTCAGAAAAACTACAAGACTCCACTGCTCCCTCCGCCTTCCCCCCAGCTTACCAATAGCTGGTATATCCAGATGTCAAGCTGTCTGCTTTGGGCTATTTTTGTGGCTATTGTAGACTTCTTCTAAAAACGTGGCTATTGGATGGGCAACTTGTTTAAGAGTTGTCAGTCGTCCATGCTTTCTGCTATGCATTAAATCGGACATCCAGCATTTATAGCAAAACTCTGATGGTATTGTTCAAAACTTATATAAAGAAAACTAACAAAGAGGTGATGACACCCAGATTAATGTGCTTACCATAAAACAGGGATATTTGAAATACTAATGGACTGCACAGAGGGGTTTATTTATTTGCTTGAAATGGAAGAAAAGAAAAGAATATAATGTGACTTATTGGACCTAATTTCTAACATTTAACAGGCTGAAAATGAAAGTTTTGATAGGAGATGGGATAGTAGAAAATTTTAGTTTCCTGGGCATTGCCTGGTATGGGCAGGACAGGAAAGTACAAGTTATGTCTGCTTATATGTTTATTTTTTCTTTCTCATGGTTAGATGGAGGCCCCTGAATGGGGAAGCATATCTTTTTTACTTTTAAATCCCTATCACCAGCATGGAATAGACTCAAGTTTGTCCTGAATTGACTGTGACCTCTCTTTTTAAATTTTCCTTATCAAGCACATGGTTTAAAGCTTAAAGTCCTCTTTCTGAAGTTATCTCTGAGCATCAAGCTTAAATTTCTTTAAACCACTTTCTTTTTAACAACAGGAGAGTTCAATTCTGAGTGACTCTATTTTTTTCTTCTGTATGTGCATGTGTTTAGATGCATCAGGTTCATTTCTTCTTGTAAAGCTAGAAGTTAAAAGAGTTTCATCTTCCAAATGCGAAATTTAGGACTGCAGAATAAATTATTTTCTCATGCTTACATCATATAGTTTTATCAGATTCATAGAAGATCAAGTTTAATTAATGTTGAAGTAGAAAGATCTGGGGAGTGGGGGCAAGACCGGGAAAGTCTATAAAATATGTAACTCTAGATTCCCTACATCTTAGCAGTGAATAGATACAGATCAAGTTATATTAAAAGTAACACAAATTGCATTTATTTCTGCACCTTCTGTATCATGCTGGTTGGAAGCTCGAGATGGCAGGAATTATGTATATCACAACAATGTATCTGGCATCTGTAATATATTAAGACTCAGTGAAGAGAGAAGTGGTCTAGATGGCAACATTTCTGCTAAATATTTGATCTGCCTTGCTTCATCTAGAGCAAGGGTCAATAACCTTTTTTTCTGTAAAGAATCAGATAGTAAATATCTTGGAGTTTGCAGGCTACAATTTCCTTGATGCAACTACCCAACTTTGCCATTTTATCCTGAAAGCATCCAACTGACCAGAATTTCCTGAACATTAGTCACTTACTTGTATCCATCACTGCCTGATGAACCTAAAGAAGATTCCTCTTTTGCTAGGCATGGGAGTTGGCAGGAACATTTTAAGGTTTTTGTAGGTCTTATTTACTTGATTTTTTGCAGGCTCACACCCTATCATATTAAACATGTCAAAATTCTCCTTTATTCCATAAGAGTAGGTTTATATTGTACATGACTGATAGATACAATGTTATGTTTGGTAGACATATAAAGTTAAGTTTTATAATGCTTTTGCTATTCTGAAACCAATCATTTTTTCAGGATCCAACATTTTTGTGCATCTGTGAAAAGCAACTGGGCCTAAATCTGTGTTCAAGTGACTGATGGATAAAACAGTCCTAGTGGGATGTGGCAGGGCCTAAACGTATCCATCAATGTATTCACTGTTCATAGCAGACACTCAATAAATAAATGCTGAATAAATGTGATTTATTTGAATCCATGTAGAGATGAACATTTTAAGGGACTTAGCTCCAATCACTTTTCCATGATATATGACACATGACATATGATTGACAACCAAAATCAATGCCTTGGGCTTTTTTCATTTAGCATTGCTCCTGCTTTACATTAAAACTTCAAGTTACTTTAACTTAGATGAATTTCAATTTCTTCACTAGTTAAAATGGGAGTGTTGTCTCCCTTACCATGTTGTTGTAAGGGTTGGTAATAGCAGGCATGGAGCAACTGGGACTAGAACAGGGATGGGAAAACACATGTGCAATCAAAGGATATCTTACAATTGCTTTGTTTTTCAGAAATTTGGTCCAGTGGTAGTTGACTTTCCTCTGCTCAAGTAGATTCTCCCATTCTTCCTTGGCCTATAGCCATGCAGATAATGACCACATTCCCAGCATCCCTTGCAGGTGGTCATGGCCTTGTGATTGAGTTCTTGCCAGTGAAAAATGAGAATAGCTTTGGGCAACTTTTAACTTACTTATCAAAATGAAATTTCTTTCCTGGGCCATTCTCTCTTTTTCTTTTATGTAGGTTGTTGAGTCAGCTGAGAAACTAGGCTCTAATGACGCAGATAAACACAATGTTTTAGAGGAGGATGGAGCAACTTTAGAGAAGGAAATGTAGTGTCCTGGAAGAGGTTATGGAGCAAAGCTTCTCCTTCTGCTCCAAGAAGGTGGGGAAAAGCTTTTAATTATTCTGAATCTATCTATTCCCCTTGTTTCTTTTTTCATTGTTATAATTTTGAATAGACATTACATGCCAAAAACTGCTAATTACTATATATGTTAACTTCTTTAATCTCGTGATTACAATATGTGGTAAATATTATTACCCTCTTTATTTTACATATGAGGAAACTCAGTCACCAAGAGTTTGAGTAAATTTTCAATAGTCATTCGGCTTAATCAATAATGAAACCAGATTTCCTAGGATCAAAATATTAGCTATTCTATTTTTAAGCTTTTCTGTTTATAAACTGAATGACCAGTGGACATTTGGTCAAATTTTCTCTAAAAATTAACCATTCCAATGTGTATAAAATCATTTTATGTATTTGGTTTATGCAATATGAAGACAAGACAATGCACCCATAAAGCCTTGAGATAGTTAAATATTAGTGATGTTTTCTATGTCACTCCAGAAACCAGATTAGAATAAATGGTTATATGAGTAAAGAGTAGGCTAACTATGAAGGACCCCAATGACTAGTGTTCACTATTTTCTTCCCCTAAACTGGAAGGCTAGATTGCTAAAATATTTAGCATAGCTACTGTCCAGAGATGGATAAATTTATGATTTCATCATTTCTTTTTTATTAATATCTGTACTTTCTATTATAAACAAGTATTTATTTAGTTATATATAATTTATGTACATATGCATATTATAATAATATATAATTCTGAAATAGAATATATATGCATTTGAAAAGGAAATTTTAGGTTTTATATATGTTACTAGAATAAAAATTTAAAAAAACACAGAGGACTGTGCAACACAAACACTGAACCCTAATGTAAACCATGGACTCTAGTTATTAGTATAATTGTAGCAATGTTCTTTCATCAATTGTAACAAATGTACCACATTAACCCAAGGTGTTAATAGTAGGGTAGTATATGGAAACTCCATATTTCATACATGATTTTTCTGTAAATCTACAACTTCTCTAATTAAAACAAAAACCAATAGAAAGTCAGATTTTTAGCTATTCTTGACTTTTGTATTTATTTGGGAAACTTAATGTTTTGGTTCTAGCATTTGCCTAATCCATCACACTACACAGTAATTCAGAGATATTTTTATAGCATTTAATTTATTTTGAATATGGATATTAGAAAAGCCTAAACTTTACTTATTCTTGAGCTAATACATGCACAAAACGCTAGCCTAGTCCTGAAACAGAAGGTTTATTTTTGCTTGTCCTTTGGTGTGATAAACATATAATTGCACATAACATATCCATGTCCCCATTCCATATTATTTTCAGTTGTTTGTAAACTATGGGAAAGTCTAAGACTAAGCATTGAATGCACACACACTCATATTATCACCTTATGATATATGTAGTTGTTTTGTTCTATGTCTGAATAATAGGTAGTATCAGGACATATAAAATGATATTTAGATTTCTCATAATACTTTCAGACCCACAGAAATTCCGTGACACAAGAATAGATATATTTTATCTTATTGAGAGTTTAATGTCTACTGAAATGAATTTTATAATTTTATTTATAAATGGAAATGTTTATCACAGCCAGAAATAAAATAGAGACAATTATATAATTCATGCATTCTTTTTCCAGTCTTTCTGTTTCAAAAAGATATTAAAATTAATATACACATTTTAAAAAGGAAGAAAAGTATATATGTCTAGTAGCAAAGCTTTAAAATATATAAAGAAAAAACTAACTGAACAAAAGGTGTAATATACAAATCCATAGTCAAATTTGGAAACACTACTACACCTTTCCAAGGAATTATTAGAACAACTAGTCCAAAAAATCACTAAGGATGTGTACAACATCAATCATCTCATCTTATAGAATATGTTCTCTGACTGCAACAGAATTAAATTGGAAATCAGCAATGATAAAAAAAAAAAACTTAGAAAAGCCTCAAATATCTAGAATTAAACAATTCATCTTTAAACAACCATTAGAATATATATCTAATTGAACGGCAATAAGTTTTTATAGTAGTAAATATTTATATTAGTAAAGAAGAAATCTGAGTCATGAAGGCAATATTGCTTGTTCTTAATTCATGATTTTTCCCCAAATGTCTCATGATGGGTTGGTTTTTGTTGTTACTATTTTGTTAAATTTCCTCATTGTGAAGGAAGATATATCTAGATCTGTTAGTTGCCAAATGATAAGGTGCTAAGATTTCCTGGTTTTACTTGCCTATACATGGTTGCTGATCAAAAACACTTTGAAAACTTACCTGGGGGAGGGGGCGAGGTCATATGGGAACACTGTGTTTTCTGATCAATTTTTCTGTAAACCTAAAGTTGCTCTAAAAAAAAGTCCATTAGTTAAAAATAAAAAAAAAGATAGTAACTGCCCGTTATAACTATTGTTAAACTTCAATCATAGACTATAAAAAAATGCTTAAAGAAGCAGTAAAGTCACTTGAGCTTTGCCTTTATCTCCTCCTATATCTTTGTCTACTCCAACCACAGCAGTTTATTTTTCAATCAAGGTCAGAAGCCAAAGGGAAAAAAGCAGAGATTAGGATCAAAGAGCACTGAAGATGCTCTTTGTGGCTAAAGTTTGAAAGTTAGGAGGGTGGGAATAAGAGCATTGATGGGGCAGCAGCAGTAGCACATTAGCACAGTTGATTTTCTTTTTCTTTCTAACAGGAGATCAAGTTTGTTTCCCACATCCTCTTCAACCACCTTTACCCAGCCATGTAGAATGAAGCTTCAGTTATTTCAGTGAAGTGACTAGGTTTCATCTCATTATCCCAAAATATATAGAGTATCTGCCTACATTCATTTATTTAAAATATTCATACTCCTCTTCCCTCAAATGCTTTTTCACAATGGGCAAGGCAGTCAAATTTATTTAAGTCTGATACCTTTTGTCAGATTGAATCTGATCAATTAAAAAATTAATAGCAAAAAAAAAAAATCAATCTTCTTTTAGGGTAATTATAGTAGAAGAGGATATGAATCTATAACTGCATAGCTTCACTGCCTAAATTTATGAACTGATGAAATTTCTTTATTAATACTGCTATAATTATATATATAATGATGTTATCCTGCTATCTTAAATAAATATTTTATATGGTGTAAATCTAAATTATTATTTCAATAAAAAGTGAATTAATGAGTTTCAGAAGACAAAAATTTTCTTTAAAATATTTTTAAATTTACATTTAAAATTTTAATAAATGGCTTCTTGTTTTCTGCATATGCATTTGTGAACATTCTTTTCATATAATTTAATAAATACACAATGTCTTATTGAGCATTTGAGATTTTAACTCAGTTCATCACACTGAAGTCAGAGTCAAGTTCAAAGTAAGAAATGGGTGTGTTTGGGCAAGAGTAATTTTCAGAGATAGTCTACAAATTGATTCAAAATTACTCTAATTGTATATAAAATGTTTTTGTTAGCAGTGATATGAAATATTTCTGTCTTCCTTTCAATCTATTTTCAATATTCTGTATTCTTGAATCAATAGACTTGGTAACTCACATTGTTTATCTTTTTGAAAAAATGTCTTTAAGATACAAACCAGTGAAAAGTGTATTGA
Organism: Tolypeutes matacus; assembly: GCA_026826555.1. Classification (NCBI taxonomy): domain Eukaryota; kingdom Metazoa; phylum Chordata; class Mammalia; order Cingulata; family Chlamyphoridae; genus Tolypeutes; species Tolypeutes matacus. The sequence continues at coordinate 9,728,049 of JAKSZT010007815.1, read as the reverse complement.
GGTTTTACGAATGTTAAAATGCTAAGAAACTCTCCAGGGCTGGCCACAATAAAGAAATTGTGAATCTCACAGAAACCTCTAAGGAAAAAAAAGGTTCATCACAGAAGTAGTGAATTCTAGTTCTTCCATGTAATATTTTGGGTAATCTAAGCACCTCTTAAAATATATGTATATATATATATATATATATAAATAACATTTTTGTAAGCAAATACACATTTATGCATATATATTTATATATCATTTTGCAAATGTTTGTATGTATTGTGAGAATTTTAATTTATAAAAATAAAAAAAAAAAAAAAAAAAAGAAGTAGTGAATTCTGCATTCCTCCTTTCTGGCCATGGCCTTTCTCCCAGAGGGTTGGGCAAAAAACCAGAAGAGGGAATTATTGCCACCTTGGTTCTACAGAATGTAAAATATTCTATTCAAACTGGTCTATTAAACAAAATGAAACTCCTGGATGTACTTGTAGTATATTTATTTTTATATCCCATAATCCTTAAAATTCTCTTAGTGAGGCTGACTCTTCCCTTGATCTTGGATGCGAACACAGAAAGACCCACTCACATTTTTGGTCATGTTTGCATAATAATGTCTCAAGACAGTGATTACCAAATCCAGTTCTAGATTATAATTGAATCTCTGAACTTTTCTTTTCACTCTCCTTCAACTCATGCTGTTTAGATAAGATGCCTGTGGAGGGGGAAAAAAGTGTGAAAAGCATATTTCCCCCTCCTTTTCAGCTTACTCACTTCAGTCTATTATTCATCCCAGAGTTGGAGGTGGGGGTGGTGTGGGAAAGGAAGAAAAACTTGATACCATGGTTCTGTGTAGAAAGCTAGCTTGGCCAATACTCTCTAGATGGTTTTCCACTGTGAACATTTTGATGGTTTCTTTGTAAACCCCATCATTGTTTGCAATCTCTAGTCTCCCAATGATTAGGGCAAATTATTCTCTCTTCCAGCTTCCCAACCTCTTTCTTCAACTCCAAGGTTTCCCTTGATTCTTGTATAGTATACTTGCCCATTCAGGGTCCTTCTTCGAGAAAACCCAAGATGACCATAGCAATGCTTTCTCTTAGGAGGGTATATCTCCTGTCCATGAAAAACACTGCTCATCCACTTGCTTAACAAGACACTCAATGAAGCAACGATCTCTCCTTTGCTCCACCAGCAGAGTAGCTAGCTAGCCATTCCCTTATCCTATCATTCCTCAGACGTTTAGATATCATTTTATGGTTCCTCACAGCTCTTTGAGAAGTCTTCTTGAAGATCACCTTTTAAACCTTTAGGTTAGCAAGAAGAATGGGGACTCCATGTGGTAACAGTGTTTGCAAATGCAAGCAAGATAGCTCCACTCATTTGCCCATGGGAACTAGGCTCCCTCTCAATTAGAAACCGAGTGGGCATCACCATCCCAAAAATCCTCAAGATTGGGAAATAAACAGTGGACTAAAGTAGATTTAATATTACTCTATTATAGACTTAAAATTATTCTAGCAATGGAAGAACTTTTATCATTGATATAAAGGCAGCGGCCACTACAGGTTCTGAGGGAGGGAGAGGGAAGAATAGGTATAAAATGGAGGGGCATTTTTGGAATATTTGAATTGTTTTCTATGACATTGCAATGATAGATACAGGCCATTATATATTTTGTCATAACCTACAAAATTGTGGGGGACAGAGTGTAAACTATAGTGTAAGCTATAGTCCACGGTTAGTAGCAATTCTTCAATATATTTTTATCAATTGTAACAAATGTACCACACTAATGAATGTTGTTGTTAATGTGGGAAAGTGTGTGTGGGTGGGTGGGGGTATATGAGAATCTCCTATAATTTTTATGCAACATTTATGTAACTAAATCATCTTTAAAAATTAAAATTAAAAATTGAAAAAAAAAAAGACAACACTTTAATAACATTTTTCAAAGACATTTCTGTTCAAACTTTTCTACATGGAAAAGTTTAAAAGTCTGGTAGTAAGATTTCTTTTTTCCTTAAATTTTGTTAAACACTGTCTTTTTCATTCCTGTTTATGGACTATCACCTATATTTGAATACTATATCTATTGTTCATAATCCTTTAGAAGATGCTTCCCTTTGATCAGCACAGAATATTATGCAATAAGGATGGGAATGAATAGTTTTGCTTTCCCCCTTGATTAAACATTTAATATATATTACACTGTTTTTAGAGGAGGGTCTTGTGGTGTTGAAATGTTTCATTTAGCCATGGGTTGGTCAAACATGAGGAGGATCTGGACTTGTCAGAAAAGTGTGTCTAGCATTTGATATCAGCTCAAAAGCTGGATGCATTAGCTGATTGAGAATTTGGATAACCCTTTGGTTAGTCAGTGAATTATTTTATTTTTCCTTTTTGCATGAGATGCTTGCATATTATATATGACATCATTAATTGAAAGTAAATGTATGGGAAAATGGGTTTGTGTAAATTTTTATTAAAGAATGGAATATGAAGGACAATTGCTATTTTTTGGCTACTCAAGAGGCCTTTGTTTTTCTGGAAGTGGGGTAGGGTGGAATGGGTGGGTAAAAGCTCTCTAATTTTTCTCTATAGAACCTTTAGATCTTCATTCATTCTATGTATATTTTGTGTTGGGCTCACTCTATTTTGAGCTTTGAGGATAGGAACATGACCTAGGTCTGGCTAATCAGAGAACCATATTTCTTTGTTATAGAAGTCAATTTAAAAATGAATACATGACTAAAGTAAGACAGATGGCATGGTCCTAGATGATGGTTGTAGTGTGTGCTGGAAGGTGTATTGTTTAATGCTGGAGTTGTTAAGCTGATATGATGTAAATACAGATCTGCTGATGACAAACTTTGCATGCCCACAACTTAATTCAATATAGAAAGAGAGATAGCTGAGAAATAGTAAAGATAACATCCTGATAACAATGGGCAAGCTCAAGATCCTAATGTCTGAAGCCCTGTAATTCCAAGTTATGAAGAAAAAAAACATATTTTTGCTTTTCCTTCTGTACCTACAGAAAAACTATTGATTCTTCCATCTACTGTAAACTTCTGTAAATACACCTATCATGTGAAAGCATATAGGGTCTTGGTTGTGCCTGTATAGCTTCTTTAACATTAACACTATATCCAAATGAAAAAAAAAAAAATCAACACCTTACCTGTGTTTCAAGTTTTTAAATACAGTCACCAAATTTCTCTTTGAGGCTGGCTTCTAAGATCTGAAGCAATGGTTTTCTGTTTTCATGTAAATCAAACACATGAAAAAATGCATGTGTCTGGGCTATCCTCCAGTGTTTCTGATTCATTTATTCTGAGGTTGGACTCAGATATTAGTACCACTTTTAAATCTCTGTGGGCACCAGGTAGGATCCTGTACTTTTATTTTGGTCCTAGAGAATGAATGAAATGGATTCCACTTATGGACTTGTGTATTTATTTATTTGACTTAACACTACATCATGGATATCCTTTTTTGAATTTGAAGTAGTAGTCATATCAATTGTTTCATAGTCTATTACATAATAGTTGTCCATAATTTGTTTAATCGGTCTCTTATCGATATACATTTAAACTCAGACCAACATTTCTTATAAAAATAATGCTGCAATGAACATCCTTGATATTATTCTTTGCCTCTCTTTTTACTAAAGTAAAAAAAGTAAATATATGATGTTATAAAAAGTCAAAATAAAATTAAAGAATTGGATTATTTAAAAAATAGAAAAAAAATTTTTTAATTGAAAAAAACCTTTTTTTGACATTTTGCCTTTTATCATGGCAATATCTGGTGTCCAGTCTGTACTGTGGCACCTTTGCCCTCTCACTCCCCTGTGTCTCACTATGTTTCATTTTATTTTCAAAGAAGTTTTAGGTCACAGCAAAGTCACCCATAGAATACAAGACACTCTCGTATATCCAATCTCCTCCCCCTTTCCTCACCCCATATAAAAACCCTTTTTTTATGTGGATGGTAGCATTGTTATAACTGATATACAGATAGTGAAACATAGCTACTAAACATTGTCAATGGTTTACAGTGTGGTTTATATTTTAGATCATACACTTTTATACGTTTTGATGATATTTACCATGTCCTGTGTCCATCACTGTAAGGTAATGAAAAACATTTCACTGACCACTAAATACCCCCTGTTTGATCTAATCTGTTCCTCCTTACCCACTCCCCCGGGCCCATGACAACCCCCTGGCTTGACTCATTGGATGACAAGATTCATAGTTACATGCAACAAGAGGTCATGACACACTGGTTTATCCTACACCATTAGGAACCGCCCTTGATCTTAAGAGGTGCCCACCTGTCTACTTCTGAGCAAATGGGTCCCCCCAAAGATGGGAGTCCATCTCGTTCCCTCTCATGTCTCCACCCACTGATACAACACATTATGACAGGATGAACACTCACACACTCCCTAGAAGCCTGCTCCAGATGCGCCCTGTCTCGAATGCCCCCCCAACCAACACCCTAAAGCAGTGACACTTCCTTGTCATATTGCTATAAGAGCATTCCCACCTCTGTACTTTCAAGCTCATACCTACAAATCCCAAGTGTTCACCTGGTCCCTCTCCCATCTCTCCTCTCAATATCCTGGGTGTTCTAATCCACCCTTCCCAATCTACCTACCTGTCAACCCTGCACCACCCAACCCAATATCTCACTACCCTCCTGTCCTATCCCTTCAAACACAACTACATTCTATCACTTTACCATACGTTAGGTCCATATTGGTGATGCCTTACAAGTTTTTCTTTTTCTCTTTCTTGTACACTTATCTTTCAGACAATAGTTCTCAGAGACTGCTCAATTTCCTTAATTCATATCAGTGAGGTCATGTACTGACCTCCTTCAATGCCTGGTTTGCTTCACTCAACATAAGGTCTTCCAGATTCATCCATGTTATCCCATGTATTAGCACTTTATTCCTTCTTACAGCTTAGTAATATTCCATTATATGTATGTACCACATTTTGTTTATCTATTCATCTGTTGATGGGCACCTGGGTTGATTCCAACTTTTGGCAACAGTGAACAATCTGCTATGAACATTAGTGTGCATATATTTGTTGGTGTCTTTGCTTTCAGTTTTTCTGGGTATGTACCCAGCAGTGGGATCACTGGATCATATGGAAGATTTATAGTTTGTTTCTTGAGGAACCACCAAACTGCCTCCACAGTGGCTGGACCATGCCACAATCCCACCAGCAGTGGATGAGGTTTCCCATTCCTCCACATTCTCTCCAACACTTATAGCCTGCTGTTTTTTTAATAGTCACCATTCTAATGGGTGTAAGATGGCATCTCAATGTAGTTTTGATTTGCATTTCTCTAATAGCTAGAGATGTCAAGCATTTTTCATATGCTTTTTAGCCATTTGTATTTCTTCCTTGGAGAAGTGTCTTTCCAGGTCACTTACCCTTTTTTTTAAATGGGTTGTTAGTCTTTTTATTTTTGAGTTGTAGGATTTCTTTATATATGCAGGATATTAGGCTCCTATCAGATATATGATTGCCAAATATTTTCTCCCAGTGGGTAGGCTGCCTTTGTATTTTCTGATAATGTCCTTTGAGGTGCAAAAGTTTTTAATTTTGAGGTGATCCCATTTATCTATTTTTTCCTTTTGCTGCTCATGCTTTGGGTATGAAATTTATGAAACCATTTCCTATTACAAGGTCCTATAGATACATCCCTACATTATCTTCCAAGGTCTTTATGGTGCTGGTTCTTATATTTAGATCTTTGATCCAACTTGAGTTGATTTGTGTATAAGGTATGAGATGGTGTTCCTCTCTCATTCTTTTGGATATGGATATCCAGTTCTCCAAGCACCACTTGTTGAAGAGGCCATTCTCTCTCAATTGAGTGGGCTTGGTTTAAGTTTTCATGTATTTTATCTCTTACATTTAAACATCATTATTATTTCATTTTACTATTAATTGTATTTGGCTATTGTATTGGCTTCATCTTATAAGAAGCTTTGGATCACAGAAGGGTTACAACTGGGGCAGGAGAAGATCATTGGTGGGGGGTGTCATGGATGGGGAATGCATGGGAGGATGTTAACCTGAACATACATAAAAGGTATATATAATTGTTCAAATGCTCATGGGGCATGGTCACAGTGGGTGGAGAACCAGTCAATAAATGAGAGAATACTGAATTCCCATCCTGGAGAGTTCTGTCATATTCTCCAAGGGAGTAGCAACAGTCTCCCAAGTGCAGGGGCAGTGTCTGACAAAGGAGTATGATCCACTAATGGGCTCTTGTTATTGATGACTAGCCTTTATGAGTCTTTGCTCTTGAAATTGAAACATAGCCTATTGTTATGGGATGCCTAAGGGCTTCCTCTTGAGACCCTCCTTGTTGCTCAAATGTAGCCTATCTCTAAGCCAAACTCAGCATATGAATGCATTGCCTTCCTCCCAGCATGGGACATGACTCCAGGGGATGAGCCTCCCTGGCAACAAGGGATTACTAACAAGTGCCAACGGGCAATATGACTGGAAAAAGACCTCGAATAAAAGGGGGGAAAGGTAAAGACAAATGAGTTCATATGGCTAAGAGACTTCAAAGTGAGTCGGGAGGTCATCCCAGAAGTAACGCTTATGCACATCTCAATAGGACCTCATAGGCTTCCAATGTGGATATCACCCCAAACAGAGGGTCTCCTGAGGGCTCTGGGGACACCAGATCCTATATCAGGGCAGATAGCCCCAGAGTTTCGTGCCTTATCAGTGGGCCCTACTTTGAGATCCTTGCTCCTGAGAGTGACAGAGTTGGACTCAAATATGTCTTCCCTGCACATGGTCCATCTGTCCCTTCTTTTCAAACCTATATGTGGTGCCAGAGTTTGTAAGGATACTTCCAGAGACTGGGGTCTTTGGACTGTCCTTGTGCCAGTTGGGCCCAGAATCTCGATGGAGCTGCAACTCCTACTCTACAGCTCAATGGACTCACCCTGGACACCTGGTGGGGAGATGAGGAAGGACAACGGCCATCCTAGGGAATGGAGAGAGACTGCAGCTGCAGGCAGGATAATCCCATCCATCTTATCCATGGGATATAAGGCCCCCTATCACTTGGAGGTGGAGTGGACATCACCATCTCAGACTCCTCAGGATTGGGGGAAGAGCTATGGACTAGAGTGGACTTACTGGTATTCTGTTGTAGACATATTGTTATTCACACAATGGAAGAAATTAAACATTGATTTGGAACCAGTGGCCACTGGATGCTTGGGAGCAGGGAGAGGGAAAAGCAGTTGTAATATAGAGGCTTTTTGGGACTTGGGAATTATCCTGAGTGACATTGCAATGACAGATATAGGACATTTTATAGCATCATATAGCATGCAGAACTGTGTGGGAGAGAGTGTGGTCTACAATGTGAACTATGGTCCATGTTCAGTTGCAAAGCCCCAAGATGTGCATATCTATTGTAGGTGATATGCCACTCTAATGAAGGATGCTTATGTGGGAGGTGGGGCACATGGGAATCCCTACAATTTTTGTGTAACATTTATGTAATCTAAGAATCTTTTAAAAAATAAAAAATTTTTTTTTTTTAAATAAAAATTCAAAATACTCAAATTTTTACTTAGTACTGAGAAACATCACTTTCAGGCTGGTGGTAACTTCTTTCCACTAAGCTTTTCCAAAAAGATTGACATTAATTATTTAGGTCTCTTAAGAGGTACCATCTCATGTGTGTGGAAGGCTAATTTATTTGGAGGATAGCATTGCTTGAGTTAACTCTAGAAATGAATTAGCTGTGAAGTTCAATGAACTTGGGACAATAGTGTATTATAAAGAATTTCTCTGAGTTTACAGGGAATCCTCTATAAATTTTATTTATGTAAGAATTTATTTTTAAAAAAATATTTCATTTGATATTAGAATCATTTTATAAATGAAAGGAATATATGTCATGAATATTTTTTTCATGTACATATTCCTTAGTTATTTTGCATCCTTGAAACACCTAAAATGTTACCTTCACATTTTTAAAATATAATTCGTGTGATCTCTCTAATATTAGAATTTGTACCATAGGTATTAATTTCATTTTTTCATATTCTGAAATAAAATATTTTCATATTTTTCACAAATCCCAATGATTCTTGCAAATCAGAGGCACTTTAAATAATTTTAAATGAATTTTAAATAATATTTCATCATCAAAAACAATAGTCTCATATATAATTAAATCAGATATCAGAAAAAGAATATTTCTAAAACCACATACACATGCACACTTGTATATTCAAAGACACACAGATAGGCTATTTCTGCTCTCTTTATCACTTAGAATTAAAAATCTTAGACAAATGAAGTCCTCTGTTTTAAAAGAATGCAAAAGATACATCCTTCACTTAAAATATGGACACAAAGTTAATACAGTAGAAATAGTAAAATCAAAGAGCATATAGATTTAAATACTAAATTTATATACTTTTTTATCATGGTTTAGTAGTATTCAAAAATGTCACTTATTCTTGAACAAAGACACTCCAGTGGCAGAAGCACAGTGTTCATACTGCAGTATTTCCGTGGCAGTAGTGTAAGGCTCATTTAGGTTCTGAACCTTATTATTAAAATTTTTCAAACTCTTTTTGAAAACATTGGGCAGCAGCTACCTGCACATCTTCCAACTGTTTTGTTTAGTTTTGTTTTGAAAGTGATAATTTTGCCTGTTTAATTGTGCAAAATTCCAATTTATTTTTGGCAGAAGCTATCAGGTAGGAATAGTCAATAAAAACTGTACAGTCAAATTATAATGTTTATAGTTTAGAATTAAAAAATCAGACCACAATGAAAATTATGCCATAGTTTTAATTTGTATAATATAGATTTTTCTAAAGCTTAAAAGAGATTTGGAGAACACTATTATAAAATGAAATAAGTCATAGAAGATCAATATTTAGGGAAAATAGCCTTAAATCATTTGGTGTAATTAGGTTTTAAGAAAAGTAAAAATAATTAGATTTAGAATGCTTAGGAACTTGACTGTTTAAAAGTCTGGTCCCAGTATAGCTAAGAATTTTACCTGAACAAACAATAAATGGGAAGAATTTTAATTTGTTGCTTTTCTTTAACCAGTAAACTTCCTTCAATAATTTATCTGTGTATATGGGGTTGGGATGAGGGGTGATCAGCTCAATTTAATTGGCAAGTTAAAACTACATTTTGGAAGATGACATTAGACTTGGCATTTTGGAATTTGAAGCAAGAAAGAATTAAGAAACCCAAAAAAGGTGGGTTGTGCTTTTGAAAGTAAAAGAGTGAACTGCCCCAAATGGCTAATAATCATGCCTAACGCACTCCAGTGATTTCTCTTTGTATAAACCTGGGTATTAGAAGTGAAATTAACGAAATGTTTATTGAGCAAATTCAGTTAGTCCAAAATTTTACTGTGTTTGCTGTGAGTTAAAATCCGTAGGAATAACTAAATACATTGAGTACTTAGATATTTTGCCAGGTGTTTTGCTAAGGGCTTTACATGTGCTGTTACTTTCTTATTTAATCCTCTCAATACCGCTTTTAACGTGGGCGCAACACTACATAGTACTGCATAGTAATCTAACTTGCTGAAGTTTAGAAGACAATAAATGGCTGAGTCAGAATTTGAAATCAGGAGCGCTATTTCCAGATCTAGCGATCTTAATCACTATCCTGTAATACTGTTCACTTTCTATATCAAATTTCGAAGAAAAAATACTTACAAAGGGTTGGAATGCTACTTTCTCATCTGAATAACCCTGCAGGGGCCACTTTGAGAATTTTTTCAAGCTCAGCTTTCTCATCTGCAAAACACAAAGCTATAATTATGTAGCAATCTTATGTACATAGAGAATAAGTAACTGATTCCATATTCAGTAGCTTATTTTCATGAGTAAGTGTCGAATTGCACAAGAAATAGCCCCTAACAGGTGAAAGGAATATTTTTACAAGGTGTTAGAGAGAAATGGATTTAGTAATAGTGTCAATATATAAACAATGGTCATTCTGAATATAAGATAGATATTTAATGCCAAGTTATCATCAAATAATTTTTGTCCATCAACATTTGATGAGCTGATCCTCTATACTATCTTCTAATAGACCCCATAGAGCTCAGCATACTTGAGCATATCAAGCATACTTGATCGTTTCAGCTATCAAATGAAGGAAAGTGACTTCAGTTTATTGCTTCCAACCACTAAAATCTAATCCCATGAATTTGGATTTATAAGGCCTGCAAAGAGCTATCAAGTTGGGAAAATTAACTTAATATAAGTTATGGATAATGTAATACTGGAATATTTTTGTAGCAATGGCAAAGAAGACATATTAGTTTTTAGGGACAAAAATAGGGTGTGCAAGGGGATTGGGGAGTTTTTCTTTTGGAGTAATGAAACATTCTAAAATTGAGGTGATGACAGTACAGCTCTGTGGTGAAAATGAGAGTCACTGACTGTATACTCTGAATGGATTCTACAAAGCATGGGACTGTATATGGGAATTCTGTGGTAGGTGATAAACTGTGGTTAACAGAACAAATATGAATATGTTCTCTCATGAACTTTAACAAATATATGATACTAATGCAGGGTGTTAAAAATTGAGTGGGTTGAGGGAAAAATTCACCAAATGTAAGATGTAGGTTATAGTTAGCAGTAATATTTTGGCAATGCTCTTTCATAGTTTGTAACAAATGTTTCACAACAATGCAAGGTTTTGGTGGGGAGGGGGCTGTATGCAAGCCGTGTATGATGATATGCTTGTTTGTTTTGTAAGTTTACAATGATTACTATACACTAATTTTTTATACATGTTCATATATCAGTGATATACTTCAATAAAATGTTTAAAAATGTTGAAACAAGGAAAAAAACGTTATAGAAATGATGCATAGTCTTATAAAAAAAGTGGGCATGTATTACAAAATTCAATGTAAAAGATGCTATAATTGCCGTCTTGTCCACAGGCCCCACATTTCATTTCTCAGAGGTAGACATGATTAACATATGAGTATGTATTTTTCTAGACCACAAATACACACACAAGCACATAAATAATATATTCCATATACTGTACTCTACATCTCATTCATATAACAATACGTTGTAAACCACTTTCTACATTATTACATGTAGATTTTAATTATTTGATATAGCTGCAAATTATTCTATTGATTTATACATAAAAATGGATTCAACCACTCTTACATTGATAGGTTTTTTTCTCTTTCCCCCATTACAAAAAGATAATGCAATTTTTTAAATTTCCAAAAATATGTAATGTAAATAATGTATAAATTCACAATGCATAACATAATGAGGTCTTGGAAAATTTAATATTCAAAAGAGGTTAATTTGAAAATGTTTAGGAACATTGGAGTCCATGATCACTAATATTTCTCTGAAGTTTAAATGTACTATTACTATTACAAATTTACATTTCCATAATAGTGGAAAGATTTAATTCTTAGAAATATGAATGAAATTACTTACTCAATTATGGAATGGAATATCAAGGAAGAACCTCTAACTGTAATTCTCCTCTGCCACTAGATCTTTTTAAATAAGTTTAAATGGGGAGAATATACCTATGAGGAAAAATGTGTGGCATGAGACCTAGCTTAAAAAACTGAAATTTAACAAGTGTACTACATTCTTTTGGTAGTGTTTAAGAACCTGTAGTTAAACTCACCTACAAATGCTTTTAGTAATTAATTTATAAATTCTGTAATATTGTAGAACTAGAATAAATGAGACAAAAATAATCATGTATTTTAGCAAAATCTCTACAAAGGAACAATTGCAGTTTCTTTCTATAGTGAAATTATTATGACAGTGCTCTCTACTTTTTCTTATGAACATGAAGTGTCTGTTCAATATCTAGTTCCTTTCACAACCTAAAATAATTCAAAATAACCTAACAACCTAAAATAATTCAGTGCCTAGTCCATGGGTATTTTCTTCCATTCTACATTTACTAACCTTTAGTATTACCAAAATTATGAACATATTTCTAACTAGCAGTGTATGATACATGCCATATTCAGAGAAAGCTTTCCACAAATGGTTCTGGGGAATTAATTTTCTGGAGAAATTATGCTTTAGGAAAGAAAATTACTGTAAAGGTAATTTCAGAGTGTAAACCAAACTTCTAATAGTATTTTATTTCTAAATTCCTGTGTTTAACTGAGCATAAACCCTAGATTCCTTTTAAAACCGTTGCAGTCATAACTCATAGATACAGTAGGTATGCACTAGGACGGTACATATACAAAGGCACTCAAAAATTTTCCTTTGGTAGTTCCTAGGAAATCTATTTCTCTGAATTATAAAGAGTTAAAACTGTTACAACAAGCATTGTTTTAGTTTGCTAGGCTGCTAAAAACAATATACCATGAAATAGGTAGGCTTTTAACAACAGGAATTTATTAGCCTACAAACACACAGTTTTCAGGTCATGAAAATGTCCAAATCAAGGCATCATCAAGAGGATGCTTTCTTCCTGAAGTCCAGCCTCTAACGATCCTGGGCTCCCCTGCCGCATGGTAAGGCACGTGTTACATCTGCTGGTCTCTCCCTTCTCTTCTGCATTTTGCTGCTTTTAATTTCTTGCTTTTGTGGCTTTCTCTTTCTGTATTCATCCCTTTTATAAAGGACCCCAGTAAGAAGATTAAGACCCACCCTGGGCCATGCCTTAACTGAAGTAACCTCACGAAAACCTACTTACAATAGGATTGCTCTAGAAGACCTATAAATAGTCCATCATGTTATTCTAAAAGCTTATACTGAATAATAAAAAAATTCAAAAGAGACCACTTAAAGCATACAGTTTATTTTACATGGTAATGTTCTGTTTATTTTTGTATATTCTCTGTCAGCTTCATTATCTTTTGCTGGTGTAAGAAATGGAAACCTAAGTGTTTGGACACAATATAGTTATTGAGCCTTTCAGTTTAAGGACAAGACTGTCCAGCATGCTATGTCCATCAAGTCAGCAGCTTTGACGGAGGAGCCTATTTATTTGACTTGCTGCCCTTCCCCAACGTTACCCTCAATATTACCATGTTTCACATTCCATCACATCCAACATTTTAGTAGCAATTTCAATTTAAATCAATAAATGATATTTTAAGAATCCCAAATACTGGCCTTTATTATTTTTTATTACTCATGATTTCTCTATTTTGAACACTTCTGTATCAGACCATTTTACTTTTGCCAATTTAAAGCAAAATACCAATATTATATATTGTATTAGTCAGCCAAAGGGATGCTAATGTGAAATACCAAAAAGGGTTGGTCTTTATAAAGGGTATTTATTTGGGTAGAAGTCCACAGATACCAGGCCATAAACCATTAAGTTTCTTCTCACCAAAGTTCATTGGCACGTGTTGGAGCAAGACAGTTGCCGACGTTTACCAGGGTTCAGGCTTCTTGTGTTCCTCTCTTCCTGGGGCTGCGTTTCTCTCCGGGATTAGCTCTTCTGGTTCCTCCACAAGGTCAGCTGTAGACTATCAGGCGAACAGCTCACTTCTCTTCTTCTGGGCCTTTTCTCCAACATCAAAACTGCTTCTCAAAAACTGCTTCAACTCTGTTCTTGCCTTGCCTTTTATATTCAATTCCACCACTCACCAAGAGGTGGGGCTCAATGCCCTGCTGATGTGGCCCAGTCAACGCCCTATTCATAACTTAATCATGCCCAGATTAACAGATTAGTTAACAAGCATGATCCAATTATATTTTTGGAATTCATAATGACATCAAACTGCCCAACTGCAACATATATCATGTGAAAATCCTGGTATTTCTCATAATTTTATGTGAGCCACAAGATCTTGAATGTACTGAGAATTTCTTTATTGATTCTCAGAACATCAGTACTATCTCCAGAACAGCCTAAAGCAATCCAAAATACTCCCTTCTGATTTTTCTCATTGAGCAAGCACTTCTTTTAAAACAAAAATCCACAGAATATAGCATCTTACCTGATTTTAAAAGGGATATGCGAAGTCTAATATATTTTTTTGTTACTTAATTGGAAAATGATTCAGAAATTTGACTGTAAAAATGTGAGGGATCTTATTAGTTTCAAGTATATCTATATCTATAACTATTTCTATATCTTCTTTTCTGCTATATCTACAATCATTATAATTTTTTAAAAAATCGTTACAATTTCATTTACATGTAATTTTATTGTGGATTTAATGTATGTCAAAGATTTGGGTGAATGAGATAAAGGAAATTTGAAATAAATGTATCATTTTCTACTATTCCAAGGTGATTTCTACCTATCTTTACTTAGTTTGCCTTCATAGAATACCTATGAATTGGACATTATGATACATATTTTATAAATTGAAAAATGATACATAAGAGGGTACTGAATCAGACTCACAACTGGTAATCAGCAGAGGTAGGATTCAAACCAAGGACAAATTGGTTATCTTTCTACCCTTGAAGTCTAGATGACAGGAAATAAATACTGCACTAAATGCTTAAACAAAAGTCTTGAGGAACCAGCAGAGAGAGGCAATAATTTTACCTAGAAGATGATAGAATAGCCTCTGGTTAAGAATCTCATCTAAACTTTGAAAGAGTTGCATAATTTTTACAAATAAAATAGTCTAAGGGAAGAGCTTTGTAGATTTAGGCAATGATATGGGAATAGGTATGGAGTCACAAAATCTCAGTGATCAAATATAATTTTCGTTGAAGTATACGAAAGGAGGACAAGAGAAGTAAGTTAGGGCCACTTCATGGAATGCTATGTTGAGGAAAGGATTTGAGGGTGTGAACTGCTGAAGTGTATTATAAATTTCTGCTTAAGGAATCAGTGAAGGATTTTTTTCAGTACAGTTAATATAAATTGCATTATAGAGATTTCACTTCGCCTGGATGCTTCTATAATGACATATTGGCATATTGTCCCATGAGTAACAGGATTTTCAAAGGTCAGCATGTTTGAGTTGTTGCAGCAATTCTATTAACTCTGGAAATTCACTGTATTCCCTCCTTCCCCCTTCCTCCCCATCTGCCTTATGAGTTAGAAGCTCTGCCAATTCTGTTTGCTCTGTAAATCCAAACTTTCAACCAAGTGGCTATTCCAGAGTCTAGAATCTTGGAGCAGGTGTAAGCAAACACATTTGTCTGCATAGCTAAAGTCATATTCTTTGATAAATAGTATGGGTATAAAAGTTGCCTTCTGTATTTTCATTAGTCTGTCTCCACTGTCTTAATTTTCAGTAGGTTTTGAACCATGGAAGATAAGAAGCTTGCTTTCTATTTCCCTTCAAAACTCCAGTGAGTTGAATTCTTCATTTTAGGAAGAGAGTAGAACATAGATTAAAAGAGAAATAAATTAGATAGTGAGACCATATGGAAGGTTACTGCAAAAGGAAAGAGGTTGTAGGCATAGAAACAAATTAAAAATTATGAAACACATTTAGTCACAGGGATTCTCAACCAGGGGTCCATGAGCTTGAATTGAAAATTAAAAAAAAAAAAAAATTCCTCTGGGGGTGTGTTGGTGCGGGTGTGATATATTTATTAAATAATATACAGTACAGTGTGGACTTAGTAAGGAGTCTGTGGTTTTCACCTTACTGGCAAAGAGGTCCATGGCACAAAAAAGGTTAAGAACTCTTGTATTAAGAGATTAAATCAACAAGCACTCTTAAGCAATCACATGGGGAACGGGTAGAATCACTTGAATGGGGTTAAACAGTAGAACTTAAAAATGTATGAAGGTGGCCGAAAGCCTTAACCAATTTGGATTCTATTCCACAATTTTATGAGTCATTGCCATGGACCCTAATGAAAAAAAAATTTAAGGCAAGTTTTGTTGTTAATTTGTGTTCTTTGGTTGTTTTGTTTTCCTTAGAGACAAAAGTAATAAGAGATGGTAAAAAGCACTTACGGGGAATTTGTTGAAATATAAGTTTGAATAATATATCCTCAAGTAATATTATATAGGCACTTTGAATGATATCTCTGAATAAATATTTGTCTAAATTATTGGAATAATTTGCCAAATCCTTGTTTGGTAGAAAATTCAAAATGTAATCCTTATTTACATTAGAGATTATTCTGGACATCAGGTAAAATGCAAAGTAGAATCACATGAATTAATTATTTAATTAATAAGTGCCATTCATTTTCATATACACCACTACCCTGAAACAGGTACTGCAATTATTCTATATTTACAAAGAGGTTGATTTTTTTTCTGTCATTTGGGCAGTACATTATGAAACTGTGATTAAACTGAGAAATTCCAAACAGAAATGGAATTAAATTTTATTTGGCATGTAGTAATAGAGGCTTTCTATATGTTATTACATTGAGTCTCATAATGAGACATTATTATCACCATATTAAAGGTAGTAAAACAGACTCAGATTATTAAATAAATTGCCCAAACCCATAAGTTAATCTCATGTGGGTGCAAAGTACTTACTCTAAAAATGCTAGTAAGAGAAGTAACTGCATCAAATCAAGGATTTCTTTTTAATTTCTTTATTTCCTTCTTCTGTTAACATCAAAAAACATCCAATTCTCTCTAAAACTTCCAGCAAATGCTGTAGGAAAGGTGAGCCTAAGGATCTCAATAAAGTTTCTTCAACTATAATAATAAAATTACTAGATTAGAATGTACAGATTTTGAAGACAAATTTCTGTGATATTTCACAATCATGAAAAGCACATTCAGAAGGAGCATGACTTTGAGTGCCCTAATATTCACAGGGTAATGCAGATCCTCACAGCTGCCTGGTCACAGTTTGAGATTGTTGGCACCTGGAAGGCACTGACCAGGGTCTCAAAACCACCAGACATTCTCTCCCATCTGCCACCTGGCACATGTACAATGTCTGCCTGGGGGCTAACTCTGGGAAGCTCGAGCCAGGCATCTCCCCTTCCAACACCTGCTGTCCCAGTCCATGGCAGACTGGGTGACACCTGAGCATCTTTAAAAGTTCTATATCTGGGGTGGGCAGAAGGCTTGCCTCTCTTCTTCTCCCTGTCCCTCCCACATGTGGCCTCCTGGCTGCCAACTGGATTCTCCAGACAGTTGTCAACTTAGCACAGGATTTGACCACCACCATGACACACTCTGAGACACCCCAGAGTACAGACACCTTACTCTGACCCTGGCTGCATTGGTACCACCTGCTCACAGACATAGTTGCTGCCCCTGATGGAGGTAAGCTGAGGTGTATGTGTTGCAGGGCAGGGGGACAGCAAGGGAGCAGGCAGTTGGTAATCCATCCAGTGTGGTTAGGAGATGAGAAGATGGCATGAAGGAGGACTCTCCATGAACTGAGGCTCCTAACACTGCTTCTTCCTTTCATCCTATGCTCAGTTGTGCCATCGAAATTCACTTACAGAACACAGTTCAAAGATAATGTTAAGAATTTCAGGACAGTTATAGCAGAGTATTAAACCAAGCACTGCTGGGTCACTATATCACTGCAGAGATCACAGCCACATGAAGCCAGACCTAGATATACTTCAGGGAATGGTGAACGTACACCAGTATATGACAAATTCATCAAGTTAAACTGGTGACAAGTATCAGGGAGCAGGGCTGAGAGACAAGACACCAGGAAATATGAATCCATGGGAAGATCTACTTCTTGGCTTACTATCTCTAAATGAGTCATCAGTGTCATCTGTCAATATGACAGGATATCATCTGTCATGTTAATACTTCCCTTATTTTGACCAGTAGAGATTTTGGTATCAGAGTACGATTGTCAGGACTGTAAACTCACACTAGTATAAATGCAATCACCTTTTGTGGTTTGCATACCAGGAAGTTAAGAGGCCAAAGAAACCATTAAATAACGAGCCCACCAAGGATTTCTCTGCATGATTACATATTTCTAAAAGACTTTCAGACCCAAATTAGCAATGTTTGTCCAAATTGTTTTGTATTTTTGTGCTAATAGGTCACATATTAAAATTATATTGGAGAACTATGGAAATATTTAGATAGATCAATGAGTTTGACAATTATTAATAGCTCATCTAAATGATAATTTATCAAAAAATAATTAAATCAATATTCAATTAGTTAAACAAATTTTTTAGTCCAATTGGCTGGACAATGTGTCAAAGAGAAGGAGACAGGTGAAGAAAATACAATAAATGTCCTCGTTATGGATTGTGTCCCCCAAAAAGACATGTTCAAATCCTAATCCCTGATCTTGTGAATGTGAACTTATTTTTGAAAAATGAGGAATTAAATGAGGAACAACCATATTAGCATGGGCTCTTGATTCAATGTGTCAGGTGTGCAGAGAAAATTTGGACACAGTTGTTAGGAGGGAGACAGAGAGACTGGCCTGTGATGGCGGCAAAGATTGAGTTATGCCACAAGCCAAAGAACACTATGGATTGCCAACCAGAACCTTACAGACTTCAGAGGAAGCATGGCCCTGCCAAGATCTTGATTCAGACTTCTAGTCTCCAAATTGGTGAGAAAACAAATTTTTGTTGGTGAAGCCAACTAGTTTGTCATATTTTGTTATAGTATGACAGTCCTCCCGAATTTTAAGATATTTAGAGTCTCCCTATATTTGGTGGAAACTAGAAAACCTGTATGAGTTTTGTAATAATTTCTTTCAAAAGAACCAAGAAGTTGCATTGGTGGAGAAACCTGATATTTGCAAACCATTCTTTTTTAAATTTCTTATATTATCCCTACTGGCATATGTGCTTCAAAAGTCTACCTAGTATTGATTTTCATACAATGCAATTTAAGTACAAATCTAAAGGGAACAATACACCTCCGAAAGATAATAAGGAAATAGTACATCAAATTTGGATGAGAATTGGAGGTCATTAGTGTATTTCTTTAGGGAACTCCTCAGGGAACAGTATGGGTTTTACTAGTTCCAGCCCCTTCCCTGCCCTTCTCCACCTAGACCTTGCTCTTGGCATTTAATCACTGGTTCACTGACAGTCCTATTCCTTGTGGACCTGAAATAACACTCCTAATTGTGGGGAGACTAATCACAGCTTTATTTAGCTACAGGTTATTTTTTAGATTATTTTTCTAAGCAAATTGATTTTAAAAAACATCTCAGAAAGAATATGTATCCACTGTCAAACACAGACTATCTGTAAGCTTATGAATACAAAAATAGCATAATGTGTAAGTTAATTAAAATTATTTTTCTTGGGAAGCGGCTGTGGCTCAATCAGTAGGGCTCCCGTTTACCATATGGGAGGCCCCGGGTTCGGATCCCGGGGCCTCCTGGTGAAGGCAAGCCCGCCCGCGCGGCGTGGTTAGCTGACCCAGCGAGCACAAGCAGCAAGGGGGGGATAAATGAATAAATAAATAAAATCTTTAAAAAATATATATATATATTTTTCTTTATTTATTCACACTAGTGGTTCTAATTGCCCACATTTAATTTCTTCTCTCTATCATTTTAAACCCGCAACTAATAAAATTTATGAAAATATAGAAAAAATTAATTTTACTATGGTTATTGGTATTATCTATTGTTATTTAAAAGTCATACAATTTTTAAAAGTATCTTAATCTTAATTATTTGTCCCTATCAAAATGAAATGTCAAATGTCAAATGAAACTAATAATCATATCCTCTGAGATAACAAATTGAATATTGAATCTGAGTTGCATTTTCAAATAAAAAGTTATTTATTTTCTGCTCACATTGATGTCATAGTCCCTCAGTTACTTAAATGCATATATTAAAAGCAGATGTTATTAGAGCTCAGCATTTTGAAAACAAAAGACAAATGAATACATAAGCAAGAAAAGGGAGTAAACTCCAGTGCAGTAACATTTTTTTTTTAAACATGCAGAGACAAATGACAGCTTTGATCTCATCTAGGCATAGCTTTGAAGAAGTTGTTCTCCCTACCTAAGTGAACACAAAAGGACACTGCCACACTCAAATAACCTGCTTGAATTTTCCTTCTGTCCAGATGAACTCTTATTTAGTAATAAGGACAGTTACTTTCCAACACCAAATTACACTTTTTTGAGATATCTCAAAAATGTAGGCTAAATTGTTTGTTTGTTTTTTGTTGTTCATAACTGTAATGACTTTTCTGGTGAGATATCATTCATATTATCTTTTCATTTCTTAGTGTCTTAAGGAAAAATCTGCATGTGTTTTTGACTCATCCATGACTCAGACAGAAAAGATTGTGACTCAGAATGAGGGCCACAAAGAAGTTTTGGTTCTGCTATCTTTTTTTTAAATTTAATTTTTTTTTTAATTTTTTTTTTTATGCCATCTTTTCATTTAATGGAGATAAAGGCAACATTTATAATTTTGGGGTGCCATCTGAATTGGAAAATGTAAATGATCACTTTCAGCATCTTATAAATCAAAGGGAATATAAATTATCAAAAGAAGCTAATCTGATGATGGTGGGTTCTACAGAAATATACAATGATATGAAAGTATCACACCAAGTGAGCACTAAGCCCTTGTACAAATTGATCTGTTAAGGAAAAAAATCACTTTGAATGCTATGCAGTCCCTTACTCTTTAATCCTGTAATGGAAAACAATCACGCTGTTTTACTTTTTTAAGTCTCCAATAAATATTTATTTCCCCTTTAAAACTTAAGAAAAATAGTCTCAACATCATCATCTCTTAGAAAATTCTTCAGCAGCTTTCCAGAACTACAGCAGCAATTTATTGATTGATTGATTTTAATCTAAATATACATACTAGTTTAAAAAAAAAAAAACATTAGTATCTTAATATTATCATATTTACATCTAAGCTATAGATTTTATAAACCATTGTAACGTGTTTATAGCTTGCATGTTTCTGTTCTGAATGTGGCATTCTGTATTAGTAAGCAGTAATGGATTTTACACTGACAACTTGCAGATAAATATTTGGGTTTTCACATGGTTATTCCCAAGTATGTGAAGTTCAAACAGTAAGGGACTGTAATTAAACAACATTTTGCACAAGCTTTAAGGAAATGGAATGATCTTAAACACAATTCTCTCCTTAAGACTGTCAAAATCTAATCAAGAGATAGGACATATATTTGAATTTTTAAAAATCAGTTAACTGGGGGAAGTCAAGATGGCAGCAGAGTAAGGAGCTCCTGGAGTCAGCTCGTGCTACAGGGCAGTTAGTAATCACCCGGAGCTATGTAAAGCAACTGTTTGGGGGCCATAGGAGACCAGAAGTGTATCTTGCAAATCCTTGAAAGTATGGAATAAGGAGATTGCCCATCTGCAGAGGGGATTCCTGAGTAGAGCACTGCACGCTGTGGAGGTCGGTGCCCATGGTGCAAGCTGCCTCAGGAGCTATTCCATGGCAGGAGTTGGAAGCTCCATTTCCCAAAAAAACAGAGTAGGAAGACATGGTGTGGCACCAACTTCAGTTATTGATTAGTAAATTCGGCAGCCTAAAGTATAATCCTAGGAACAGCTAAACTTTTAGTCTGCCCAGGTCAGAAGGAGGCCAGTAGCCGCCATTTTGACTCTGCCCCCGGCCTGAGGGGAAGCGGGGCTGATTGAAAATCACAGTGCTTGTAAGGACTGGCTTCTTTCCACCCAGGTTGGATTGCAGGTCTAGCCTAAAACCCAGCCACACCTCTGGCAGGGAGGAAGCTGGGGAACATGCACCACCTCTCTAGGAAACTGCAAGCTGCGCTGCAGAGGCCAGTGACCATCCTACTCTAGCTGTGCAAGCTGCCTCAGGAGCTATTCTGTGGCTGGAGTTAGAAGCTCCATTTCCCATAAACGGTGGAGGAAGAGACAGTTGTCCACTAACTTCAGCTACTGATTGGGATCTCGGCTGGCTAAAGTACAATCCTACAAACAGCTAGGGTTTGAGCCTGTCCAAGTTGGAAAAAGTCTGGTAGCCACCATTTTGACTCCACCTCCTGCATGAGGGGAAGCCTCGCTAACTGAAAATCCAGTGAAGTTAGGAGCTGGTTTATTTCCACAAAGATCAGACTGCAGCCCTTGCCTAAGCTCCAGGCCCCCCTCCAGCAGAGAGAAAGCGGGAGGGACCTGCACTAGCCTCTCCAGGCAACTGCAAGTGCTCTCTGCTGGCACAGACTGAATAGTCGGTCACCTGGGGCTGCATGCCTGCACCCCAATAGGATAGGAGAGGTGCTGGGTATCCTCAGCCTCTCTGGGCTGAGTTTTCAGCCCACACAAACTGGTTTGTTGAGTGCCTTCGAGTCCATGTCCACCTCTGTCCTTCCATAGGATAGGAGGAGGCTGGTGCTCCCTCAGCCTTTCAGGGCAACTTCAGGCACTTTTGGCCTACACAAACCCAACCATTGGGCACGTGTGGCTCCCCACACATCCCCAATAGGACAGGAGATGGACTGTGTTTGCCTAGCCTCCCATGATAACTGCAGGTGCTTTTGGCGCATACAGCCTGAACTGATGGGTACTTGTGGATCCACCCCCACCCCCAATAGGATAGGAGGGGTCTGGTATCTCCACAGCATCTCTGGACAATGGCAGGTACTTTCGGCCTACAGGGATTGAACTGTTGGGTGACTGTGGATCCAACCCCATGCCATAATAGGATAGGAGGGGTATGGAGTTTCCTCAGCCTTTCCGGGTAATGGCAGGTATTTTCAGCCTAAAAGGACTGAACTGTTGATTGCCCGTAGAACCACCCCACCACCCAATAAGATAGGAGGGGGCTGGTGCTTTCTTAGAAACTCTGGACAAAATGGTGGGTACTTTCAGCCTAGAGGAACTGAACTGTTGGGTGTTGGTGGTTCTGTTTCCACCCCTAAAGGGCAGAAGGTACAGTACTCCCTCAGCTTCTCAGGGCAACTTCAGGTGTATTTGACCCACACAGATTAGACTGTTGGGCACTCCAGAGGGTTCATTTCCCACCCCCGGCAAGGAGGGGGTCTGGTGCTACATCAGTTTACCTGAGTAACTGTGGTCCTTGGCTCCTACTATACAACCAGCAAGGAAGAAAAGACAAGAAAGCCCTAAACTAAAGGGAGAAATTGCACCCAAAATAAATATATCTAGCAAACCAGATGCAAAAACACCAACAAAAATTTACAAGCCATACCAAAAGACAGGAAGATATGCCCAAAGTTAAAGGAACAAGATAAGCCTACAGATGATATAAAGGAGTTGAGACAACTAATCATAGATGTTCAAACAAATATCCTTAATAAATTCAATGATATGGCTAAAGAGATTAAGGATATTAAGAAGATATTGGATAAGCCCAAAGAAGAATTTGAAGCATACATAAAAATATAGCAGACCTTATGGGAATGAAAAGTGCAACAAATGAAATGAAAAAATACCCTGGAGGCATATAACAGCAGATTTGAGAAAGCAGAAGAAAGGATCGGTGAGCTCGAAGACATGGCCTTCAAAAGCGAACATACAAAAGAACAAATGAAGAAAAGAATAGAAAAATTTGAACAGGGTCTCAGGGAACTATATGACAGCAAGAGACATGCAAACATACATGTCATGGGTGTCCCAGAAGGAGAAGAGGAGGGACAAGGGGCAGAAGGAATATTTGAAGAAATAATGGTAGAAAATTTACCAACCCTATTGAAGGACATAGATATATGTGTCCAAGAAGAACAATGTACTCCCATCCAAATAAATCTGAATAGACCAACTCCGAGACACATATTAATCAGCATGTCAAATACCAAATACAGAGAGAATTCTTAAAGCAGCAAGAGAAAAGCAATGCATAACATATAAGGGATACCCAATAAGATTAAGTGCTGATTTCTCATCATAAACCATAGAGACAAGAAGGCAGTGTTTTATGATATATTTAAGATATTGCAAAAGAAAAACTGCCAGCCAAGAATTTTATATCTGACAAGATTATCTTTCAAAAATAAGGATGAGATTAGAATATTGACAGATAAACAGAAACTGTGAGAGGTTATAACAAAAAGCCCAGCTTTGCAGGAAATACTAAAAGGAGTGTTACAGCATGAAAAGAAAAGATAGGAGAGAGACGCTTGGGAGAGAGTCGAGAAATGATGACTGTATAAGTAACAGTAATTAAAAGTGTCAAAATAAAATGAGCAATAAAATGCAAAGATCAAGATGGATGAAATAAGAACTGCCTCTGCAGTAATAACTTTGAATGCTAATGGATTAAATTCCCTAATCAAAAGACAAATACTGGAGGAATGG
>JAKSZT010007815.1:9633356-9702772 GCA_026826555.1 Tolypeutes matacus | reverse complement strand
AAATAAATAAATAAATAAATAAATAAATAAATAAATAAATAAATAAATAAAATAAAATAAAATAAAACCCTTACCTAGACTGACTAAGAAAAAAAAGAGAGAAGATGTAAATAAATGAAATTTAAAATGAAAATGGGAACATTACTACTGAACCCACAGAAATAAGAGACATCATAAGAGGATACTATGAACAACTTTATGCCAAAAAACTAGACAATGTAGACAAAATGGAAAAATTCCTAGGAATGTACAAACAACCTACACTGAACCTAGAAGAAATAGAAGATCTCAACAAACTAATCATAAGTAAAGAAATTGAAACAGCCATCAAACAGCTCCCAAAAATGAAAAGCCCAGGACCAGACGGTTTCACAGGTGAGTTCTACCAAGCATTCAAAGAAGATTTAATACCAATCTTACTCAAGCTCTTCCAAAAAATTGAACAAGAAGAATACTACCAACCTCATTCTACAAAGCCAATATCACCCTAATACCAAAGCCAGATAAAGATATTACAAAAAAAAGAAAATTGCAGACCCATTTGTCTAATGAATACAGATGCAAAAATCCTCAATATAATGATTGCTAATTGAATCAAACAACACATTAAAAGAATTATTCATCATAATCTAGTGAGTTTTATACCTGGCATGCAATGGCAGTTCAACACAAGAAAATAAGTCAACATAATACACCACATTAATAAATCAAAGAAGAAAAATCGCATGACCTTATCAATTGATGAAGAAAAGGCATTTGACAAAATACAGTTTCCTTTCTTGAAGGAAACTTTCTCAACATGATCAAGGCCATATATGAAAAACCAACAACTAACATTGTACTCAATTCTGAAAGACTGAAAGCTTTCCCGTTGAGATCAGGGACAAGACAAGTATGCCCATTGTCACCACTGTTGTTCAATATAGTGCTAGAAGTTCTAGCTAGAGCAATCAGCCAAGAAAAAGAAATAAAGGGCATTCAAATTGGAATGGAAAAATTAAAACATTCATTATTCACAGATGATATGATTGTATATCTAGAAAGTCCTGAAAAATCTACAACAAAGCTGCTAGAGCTAATAAATGATTTTAGTAGAGTATCAGGATACAAGATCAATACACAGAAATCAGTGGTGTTTCTATACACTCGTAATGCACAATTTGAGGAGGAAGTCAGGAAAAAAATTCCATTTACCATAGCAACCAAAAGAATCAAATATTTAGGAATAAACTTAACCAAGGATGTAAAGCACTTGTATTCAGAAAACTGCAATGCATTGCTAAAAGAAATCATAAAGGACATAAATAATTGGAAAAACATCCATGCTCATGGATTGGAAAACTAAATATCATTAAGATATCAATTCTACCTAAAATTGATATATAGATTCAATGAAATCCCAATAAAAATTCCACCAGCATTTTTTAAACAAATGGAAAACACAATTATCGAATAGCCAGAAACATCTTAAAAAGGAAAAATGAAGTTGGAGGATTCTCATTTCCAGACTTTCAATCATATTACGTAGCTACAGTGGTAAAAACAGCATGATATTGGCATAAAGATAGAAACATAGACCAATGGAACCAAATTGATGGTTCAGAAAAAGACCTTCACATCTATGGCCAAGTGATTTTTGACAAGCCTGTCAAACCCACCAAGCTGGGACAGAACAGTTTATTCCACAAATGGTGCTGGGAAAACTGGATATCCAAAGCCCAAAGAAAGAAATAAGACCTTTATCTCACACCTTATACAAAAATTAACTCAAAATGGATCAAAGACCTAAATATAAAAGCAAGTACAATAAAGCTCCTAGAAGAAAATGTAGGGAAACATCTTCAAGACCTGGTGGTAGGTGGTGGATTCTTAAACCTCACACCAACAGCACAAGCAATGAAAGAAAACATGGATAAATGGGACCGCCTCAAACTTAAACACTTCTGTGATTCAAAGAAATTCATCAAGAAGGTGAAAAGGCAGCCCACTCAATGGGAGAAAATATTTGGAAACCACTGATCTGATAAGGCTTTGATTTACATTCTATATAAAGAGATTATACAATTCAACAATAAAAGAGCAAACAATCCAATTTAAAAATGGGCAAAAGATTTAAATAGACATTTCTCCACAAAGGAAATACAAATGACCAAAAAGCACATGAAAAAATGTTCCAGATCACTAGCTATTAGGGAAATGCAAATTAAAGTAACAATGAGATATCTAAAACCACATAAAATGGCCATTATTAAAAAAACAGACAACAATAAGTGCTGGAGAGGATGTGGAGATATAGGAGCACTCCATTGTTGGTGGGAGTTTAAATTGTGCAGCCTCTGTGGAAGACAGTTTGACAGTTCCTCAGGAAGCTAAATATAGAACTGCCATATGATCCAGCAATTCCTCTACAGGGAATACATCCAGAAGAACTAAAAACTATGACAGGAACAGACATCTGCACACTGATGTTCATAGCAGCATTATTCACATTTGCCAAAAGATGGAAACAACCCAAGTGTCCATCAACCAATGAATGGATAAACAAAATGTGGTATATACATACGATGGAATATGATGCTGCAGTAAGAAGAAATGAAATTGGGAGACATGTGCTAACATGGATGAATCTTGAAGACATTATACTAAGCAAAGTAAGCAGACACAAAAGAACAAATATTGCATGGTCTCATTAATATGAACTAAATATGAAGAATAAACACATGGAGTTAAAACCTAGTGTATAGGTTATTAGGAGATAAGAGGAGGGTTGAGAAGAACTACTGATGCTTAATGTACGTAGAAGATTTAATTAACTTGACTGCAAAAGTGTGAAAATGGATAGATTTGATGGTAACACATTATAGTGAGTAGCAACTGGTTTATAAATGGGATTGTGGCTGAAAAGAGTAGTCTGAGGAAGTAAATGTCAACTGAAAGAAAGCTAAAGAATAATCTAGGAACTGAATAACACAGTGAACCCAGAGGTGGATGAGAATTGTGGTTGAGGGTACAAATGCAAGAGTGACCTTCTGTGAGGTAGAGTAGATGTACATCACTATTGCACAGTGGTGGGAATGTGGAGAGGCATGGGAAAACTACAGTTGCTGTGACCTATAGACTGTGGTTAACAGCAAAACTATAATATTCTTGCAAGGGTGCCAAAGATGCACTGTTTTGATAATGGAAGTGTATGGAAAAAGTGTGCCAAATGTATGCTATGGACCATGGTTGGTGGTAATAGTCTGATGGTATTTTCTCTTAATCTGTAACAAATGTTCCACCATGGTATGGTGTGTTGGCGAAGGGGTGTTATATAGGAATTCTACACATGTGTGTGATTGCTTTGCAAGTTCACGACCTCTGTAATAAAAATATATTTTTAAAAAATAGGATGGGTTGGGGGAAAATACAACAAATGTAAGATAGGGATTATAGTTAGTAGTAATATTTTGATGATGCTCTTGCACAGTTTGTAACAAATGTTTCACAACAATGCAAGGTGTTGGTGGAGGGGTGATGTATAAGACCCCCTGTATGATGTTTGGAATGTTTATTTTGTAAGTTCACAATTTTTACTATACAGTCATTATTTATGCATGTTCATGTATGAATGACATACTTCAATAAAAATATATAAAAAAATCAATGAGCAATAGTTTACATAAATTGTACACTTGATAATCCAATTAAAGACAAAATTATATCGCAGTTCAAATGAGTAGATTTTGGGGATAGTTAAAGAGGCTTTCAAGGACAAGTTTATAATCTGGCATTCAAGGACAAGTTTATAATCTGAAATTTAAAAAAGGACAGAATTTAATGAAGGGATGGCATTGCAGATGAAGTTCACTTTAACCAAAATTTAGCAAAAACAATGAAAGTGGTAATTCAGGGAATAATAAGCACATCCAGTGAGACAATTGATGTTTATGAGTCAAATGAATAAAACTCAAGTTCAGGCAAGCAAGTAAATGAAGAATTTAGGAGAATGCAAGATAATATTAATTGCAGAGAACCGCAAAGAATTGGAGATTGTGTGTCCCATCTGGAACACAATGGAAATACTCATATTCAGCTTCAACAGACCATTGCCCTATGGGAATGGCAGGCTAAGTTGTTGCCAGAACTAGTGATATTTTAACAGAAGCTAAAATCCCATCGGATATGGGAAATTCTTTGGGGTTTAAATTCAGAGAGCTAATTTTTTTTTTTAAAGTGCAAGGAAAGCTAAACAATTCCCTGGGCAAAAAACACTTGTGGATCATCAATTTTTATTTTGTCTCTGATAAGTTCAAGAGATATTTTGGTATATACCCAACTAACCAACACCCAGTAAAGATATAGAAGGTTCCTATCACCTAGAAGTTTACCCTTTGACTTTTCCAAACCAGCATCACTACCCTTTACCAAAAATCACAAGTATTCTAATGTATATACAACGAAATATTTCTTGTTTATTGTGCTGCATTCCATTATGTGATTTGTACTATAATATATTTATCCATTGTCCTGTTCACATATACCAGTTTTTTTGTGTGTGTGGGGGGGTGATAAGTAACTGGACAAGAAATGTCAAAATTAATATAGAAAAAATAAATGAGCAAGAATTTTCATTGAAAACCTGAAAAAGTAAAGCAACAAAGAGGGACTCACCCTACAGTATATAAGCAAATATTATAAGAATATCACAAAAGGATACTTTGAAAACTTCCTTGCCAACAAGGAGGATAACTTAGATGAAATGGACAAATTTCTAGAAACTCAGAAGCAGCTACACTGATGAAAGAAGAAATTTTGACGAACTCAACAGACCAACCACAAGTAACAAGATTGAATTAATCATCAAAAATCTCCCAACTAAGAAGAGCCCAAGACCAGATGGCTTCACAAGTGACTTCTACCAGTAATTTCAGAAAATAACTAACACCAATCCTGCTTAAACGTTTCTCAGATATAGAAGTGGATGGAACATTGCCTAACTCATTTTGTTATCCAACATCACCAATACCAAAGCCACATAATGACACCACAGGAAAAGAAAACTACAGACCAATCTCTCTAATGAGCCAGGATGTTAAAATCCTCAACAAAATACTTGCTAATCCTAATGAACAACACATCAAATGAATTATACACCATGATCAAGTGGATTTCATCCCTACTATGCAATAATCAGCCTAAGAAAATCAATCAATGTAATACACCACATTAACAGATCGACAGAAAAAAAATCACATGATCATCTCTAATGATGCAGAAAAGCATTTTACAAAACACAACATTCTTTCTTGATAAAAACACTTCAAAAGATAGGAATAGAAGGAAATTTCCTTAACATGATAAAGGGTATCTATGAAAGTCTCCCAGCTAACATTATATTCAATGGTGAAATGCTAAAGGCTTTCCATCTAAGATCTGGAAAAATGACAGGGATGCCCACTAACACCACTCTTTTTTTTTTTAAGTTTAAAAATTTTATATTTCACTTGATTCTATTGAAATTACAATGCCTATTATTTACTTAATCAAGTTAGACATGAGGTAAGTTTCAGCTTAAAAAAATCCACCACCAAGATAAAGTTATCCTGTTCAAGATTATACAAAATCATAATGCCCTCTTCATATTCTGAGTTTACAACTTTGTGAGTTAACTATTGTGTATCCATGAAAAGTTTACTATGTATTTATTTTTTTAATATCAATATTTTTAAAAAGATATTTAGATTACATAAATGTTACATAAAAATATAGGGGATTCTCATATGTCCTGCACCCTACACCTCCCACATTTTCCCACATCAACAACATCCTTCATTAGTGTGGTACATTCATTACAATTGATGATATCATTTTGGAGCATTGCCACTAAGCATGAACTATAGTTTATATTGTAGTTTACTCTCTCTCCCACACAAATTTGTAAGTTATAGCAAGATATATAATGGCTTGTATCTGTCACTGCAATGTAATTCTGGACAATTCCCAAGTCCCCAAAATATCCCCATATTTCACCTGTTTTTCCCACTCCCTGCCCTCAGAACCTCCAGTGGCTGCTGCCTTTACATCAAAGATATAATTTCTTCCATTGCTAGAATCACAGTAAATCTATAGTAGCATACCAGTAAGTGTACTTTAGTCCATAATTCATTCCCCAATCCTGAGGATTCTGGGATGGTGATGCCTGCTCCACCTCTTATTGAGAGGGGGCTTCAGTTCCATATGGCTGATGGATGGGACTCTCTTGCTTGCAGTTGTGGACTATCTCAGTTCCTTGGTGTGGTGATTGTCCATCATCACCTCCATGTTAGTTGTCTTGGGTGAGTCCAATGAATTGGAGAGTAGGTGTTGCAACTCCTTTGAGACTCAGGGCCCAGCTGGCACATGAACAGCCCAAAGATTCAAGTTCTTGGATGTACACCTACCAACTCCATCACCAACTATAGGCTCAAATAGAAGGGTCAGAAGAGCCATGTTTGCAGAAACTACAACTGTGTCCATCTCTCTCACATGGAGGAGCATAAACTTCAAAGTATGGTTCTCTGGCAAGGCATCAAACTCCTGAGCTACCTGCCCTGACTATAGTGCCTAATGTCTTCAGAGCTCTCAGGAGCCCCACTATTTGGGTTAGTATCTAATTTTGCTGTCAATGAGATCCTGCTGAGACACACATAAATGTAACTTCTGTAATGACCTCATGACTCACTTTGAAGCCTCTTAGCCATATAAACTCATTTGTTTTTACCTTTTCCCCCTTTTGGTCAAGGTCTTTTTCTAGTTGCATTGCTAGTTGGTGCTTGGTAGTAATAGCTTAGTGCCAGGGAGACTTATCCCTGAAGTCATGTCCCATGCTGGAAGGAACGTAATGCATTTATATGCTGAAATCTGCTTAGAGAGAGGCCACATTTGAGAAACAAGGAGGCTCCCTGGAGGCAACTCTTAGGCACCCCATAATACTAGGCTAAGTTTCAATTTCAAGAGTAAAGGTTCATAAGCACAGTCATCGAGATCAAGGGCCCATCAATGGACCATCCTCCTTCACTAGTCATTGCCCCTGTACTCAGGGGATTCTTGCTGTTCCATTAGAGAATGAGGCAGAGCTCCTTAGGATGGGAATTTGATATTTTTTTGGTTATTGTGTGTATCTCCACCCAAGGTGACAATGCCCCATGAATATTTGACCACATTTATATGCCTTATATGTATGCCAAGGTGAAACCCTTCCCATGTGTCCCCCTCTGTTGATGCCCCACACAAATGATCATCCTCTGTCATGGTTGTAATCCTTCTGTGATCCAAAACTTCTTCAAACATGAAGCCAATGAAAAAGCCAAATACAATTAATAAGAAAATGAAATAACAATGATAGTTTTAAAAATAAGAAATAAAATACAAAATAATTTAATTGGAATAATAAAAATAGTGAAAAAACATTTGGTTTTTTTCCTACATTATGTCTTTAATCACTGTATGATCTGATGTCTAGTATGTATAGTGACATTTTCTTCCATTTTTACTTTTTTCATTTTGTCTTCAAAGAACTTTTAGGTTATAGAAAAGTCATGTACAGAATATAGGGGGTTCCCATACACCCAACATCCTTCTCCTTTTCCCCTTTCCCTTATTAATAACATTTTTTTATGTGGATGGTACATTTGTTTAAATTGATATACAAATATTGAAGCATAGTTACTAACCATGGTCAATGGATAACATTATGGTTTACATTTTGGACCATGCACTTTTATAAATTTGATGAAATTTAACATGGCCTGTATCCATCATTGCAAGATCATGTAGAACACTTCCATCACCCCCAATATGCCCCATGTTCCATCTATTCTATTCCTTCCTCCCATTCCCCTCAGGATCCATGGCAAACAACAGGCTTCACTCCTTGAAGAACAAGATTCATAGTTACTTGCAACAATATTGAAGGCTTGACATATTGTTCTGTCCTCCCCTATTAAGTACTGCCTATGCTCTCAAGAGACACCCACCCCTCTATTTGAGAACATAGCAGGACTCCCCAGGATGGGAGTCCAGCACCTTCCTGCTCATTATGTGGGTCACCACCCACTGAAACAACCAATTATGACAAGATGAACACTCACAAATTCCCTAGAAGTCTGCCCCAGATGACACCACTCTTATTTAACATTGTGTTAGAAGTACTTGCTCAAACACTTAAGCAAGAAAAGGAAATAAAAGGCATCCAAATTGGAAAAGAAGAATTAAAAAATCTTACTATTTGCAGATGGCATGTTCCATATATAGAAAGCCCTGAAATATCTACAACAAATCTTCTAGAGCTGATAATGAGTTCAGTAAAGTGGCAGGATATAAGATCACATAAAAATCAGTAGCATTTCTGAACACCAATAATGAGCAATCTGAGAAGGAAATCAAGAAAAACATTCCATTTACAATAACAACTAAAATAATCAAATATCTAGGAATAAACTTAACTAAAAATGTAGAATACTTGTACACAAAAAACTACAAAACATTGTTAAAGGAAATCAAAGAAGATCTAAAGAAATGGAAGAATATTCCCTGTTCATGGATTGGAAGATTAAACATCATTAAGATGTCTCTCCTACCAAAATTGATTTACAGATTTAACACAATCCCAATAAAAATTACAACAGCATTTTTTACTGAGTTGGAAAAGCTAATTATGAAATTTATTTGGAAGGGCAGGGGTCCCTGAATAGCCAAAAATATATGGAAAAAGAAAAACAAAACTGGAGGAATTATGCTACCTGACTTTAAAGCATGCTACAAAGCTACAGTGGTCAAATAGATGGTATTGGCATAAGGATAAACATACTGACCAATGGAACCAAATTGAGAGTTCTGATATAGACCCTTGCATATACAGTTACCTGGTATTCAACAAGGCTACCAAGACCACTCAACTGGGACAGAATGGCTTCTTCAACAAATGGTGCTGGGAGAACTGAATATCCATATCCAAAAGAAAGTGAGAGGATCACCATCTCATGCCCTACACAAAAATTAACTCAAGATGGATCAAAGATCAAAATATAAGACCATGTAGCTCCTAGAAGATAATGTAGGGAAGCATTTGCAAGATCTTGTAACAAGAAATGGGTTCATAAAGTTCAGACCTAAATCTCAAGCAATGAAAGAAAAACTAGATAAATGGGATCTCCTCAAAAGTAAAAACTTTTGTCCTTCAAAGGAGTTTGTCAAGAAAGTGAAAAAGCAGCCTACTCAATGAGAGAAAATATTTGATAATCATTTAGCTGATAAGGGCCCAATATCCAGTATATATAAAGAAATTCTACATTTCAAAAATAAAAAGACAAACAACCCGCTTAAAGATGGGCAAGAAATTTGAATAGACACTTTTCTAAAGAAGATATACGAAAAGCTAACAAGCATATTAAAACATGCCTCCCTGGCCCCGAGGGTTTATTATCAAGCACCAATTAGTGAAGCATTTAGAAAAAAGACCTTGACCAAAAGGGGGAAATATTAAATACCAATGAGATTTATAGCTAAAAGATTTCAAAGTGAGTCAGGGGGTCATTCCAGATATTACACTTATGCACATCTTAGGAGGATCTCACTGACTACAACAGTAAACAGTGTCTCAAGCTGAGGGGCTCCTAAGGGCTCTAGAGATATCTGGACATTATAGACAGAGAAGACAATCCCAGGAACTTGGCATCCTGTCAGTGGGCCTTACCTTGGAATATATGATAACCTGTACACCCCAATGTATTTGAATTGGACACATTTATACTCTTCCTACACATGGTACTTATTCCTTATTTAGCTGAACCTATAATTA
The DNA here is from genome assembly GCA_026826555.1 of Tolypeutes matacus. Lineage (NCBI taxonomy): Eukaryota > Metazoa > Chordata > Mammalia > Cingulata > Chlamyphoridae > Tolypeutes > Tolypeutes matacus. The sequence goes on along the minus strand of JAKSZT010007815.1, from coordinate 9,692,952 downwards.
GCACTTAACCCATTAAATATGTATACCAGAGATTTAACTCTTCCAGCTGTTCATATGTCTGTTGAGCCCTGAATCTCAGCAGAGTTGCAGCCACCATAAATTCATCAAATTCACCCAGGACAACTACAAAAGGATGATGATGGACAATGCACATCCCAAAAAGCAAAGAGTATCTACAACTGCAACCAAGACATTTCCATCCATCTACCCCATGGGATCTAAGCCCCCTCTCAACTGGAAGCAGGGTGGGCAACACCATTCCAAACTTCTCAAGATTGAGGAATGAACAAAATAAGGAGATATTGCAACTATGTAGTAAAGTAAAATTATTATTATTCTAGTAATGGAAGAACTTAAAACAATATAAAAACAGTGGTCACCAGAGGTTCTGAGGGGAGGGAGAGGGAAGTTAGTTGTAACATGGGGGCATTTTGGGGACATTGAAATTGTCCTGCATGATCTTGCAATGATGATACAGGCCATTATACATTTTGTCAAAACTTATAAAATTGTGTGGTGCAAAGTGTAAACCCTAATGTAAACTATAGACCATGGTTAGAAACAATGCTTCAATATGTGTTCATCAATAGTAACAAATATACCACACTAGTGAAAGATGTTAATGAGGAAAAGTGGGGGAGGGGGAGGGGTGAGGTACACAGGAATCCCCTATGTTTTCGATGTAACATTCATGTAAAGCTCCTTAAAAAAAGCGTGATAATGAAAATGAAACAACATAGAGATGAGTGAAGCAGAATACAAGCTCAGAGAAAAATCCCACAATATAGACAATTTAGTGTATATTTTAGTATCCTGATTTATCAATGGGCAAAGTTGTTTTATTCCATAAATGATTTTGGAAGAAGGAAATAACAATTGATATAGCAATAAATAAAGTTGTTTCCATACCACAACCTTTATAAAAAGATACATTTCAAGTAGAACAGAGAATAAAATTTTATGTTTTATATATTTTCTAACAATAAAGGAAACAACAGCTCAGAAGACATGAAAAGACATTAAAAGAAAAGGAAATACAAATGGTTTTTAGAAATATACACATACACACAAATGATTAACCACAATAAAAAGATAAATGCAAAGATATTCTTTCACTTACCAAATTTGCAAAATTAGAGTTTGATATTGGGTTGAACTTATGAGGTTTAAGAAAAACAAGTAGTATTAGAAAAGGGTAAATTTGTTCATTTTTATCAAAATGAAAAATATACATAATCTTTGACACAGTAATTTTCTTTCTGAGATACTACAGACTAAAAATAATGTGAAATCATAAATTTAAAATATTTTCTTTGCATCACTGTTTATAATAGAAAAATTGTGAATACCCTACATTTCATTAATAAGATACTAACTAAATAAATTATAATATATGCATAAAATAGATTATTGTTCTTCCAGAGAAAATCATGAGAAAGGTATGTATGTACAAATCTGAATTGTTGCCTAAAATAAGTGGTAAAATGGAAATGCAAGGGCCAGCATATTGTCTTTAGTGTGCTTCCATTTGAATAAAACAGCAAATTATAAACATTTGATTTTTTAAATTAAAACGTGAGCTTACAGAATAATGATGCAAAACATACAGGATTCCCATACATCACACCACCACTAATATGTTGCATTTTTGTGGAACATTTATTACAAATGATGAAAGAAAATCATCAAAATATTGTTACTAACTATAGTCCATAGATTACATTTGGTGTATTTTCCCCATAAACCACCCTATTGTTAACATCATGTATATTAGTCAGGATTCTCTAGGGAAACAGAACTGACAGGAGATATCTGTTAATGAGATTTTATAAAATTGTCTCATGCAACCATGGAGATGCAGAAGTACAAATGCCATAGCACAGACTTCAAATGAGGGACTCAGATGACGACTCAGGTCGTCATTGCATTCCCCAGGAGGTGCTGGCTATCTAAAGTAGAGATGGTAATTTTCTCTCTGAATGCTGAAATCACTTCTCCTTTGAAGGTGAGAAGTCACTCATTGGTGAAACATTCTCCTCAGTTGATTGTAGATGCAACCAGCCATCTATACAATCAACTCACTGATGTCTTGTATTATAATTAGCCTAGCGATAGCTTAGCCAAACAACCGGGCAACCTTACCTGGATGAGTTGACACATTAGCCTAACCACTACAGTCCACCCCTTGTCAATGTGGCTGCCATACACTTCACCTAAAACCTTACTTAATCTCTAAATAAAAACAATAACATGCATATACATACATACTTTTTTTTCTCCTAACATTACTCAACTGTTCTGTGTACAACCAAAAATGCACTAAACCCCTCCAGAACTTGGATGGTACAAGTCCATGGGTAATATTTACTCTTAAACTTGACATCCTCAACTACTGTAACATGCAACTAATAACCTATGTCATATGATAAGGGGAAAGGACAGGGAAGAAAACAAAAATATCCATTTTACAAACATACTAATAACAAAACAAGGAAGAAATATTCATGACCATTACAGTCCTCATTTCTGAAACTGGTCATGTGGTTGAAGTTTGTCTTTATCACTATCTTCTTCCATTACCCATCCCATGTTCCCTATACCTTCAGCAAGCACCTCAGCTGGCTATGGTTCTTTGCCTAGTGGGGTGACCCAAACATTCATTCCTGAAGCATCTGGGTCACTGTTAGTCTTCCCTGTATTGGTTTGTTGCAATTTTCCATATATTTTAATCACAGCATATGGTGGTACTAAGAGATGCCTTAGAGGATCTCCTGTATTCCAGGAAAACTCTTCTTTACCTCCATGGTGTATGTGCAGTCTGATTTCCCCTCTATAGTTAGGGTCAATCACCCCACCCTTTACAATAATTTCCTTCTTTGCCTGTTGTTTGATGCATGAGGATCCGAAAGTGGCCAGGTGACAATCATAATGACCAGTTCAATGAAATTGCTGTTGTATTCCCTGGTAGAAACAATCCTCTTTTTGGAACTAAGACATGTAGACCATTGGGACAGTTTGAAGTTATTTTTGTGAATCCCAAAAAGAGAAAGATTATATTTGTAAACTAATTTATTCTTCTGGGTGTGATATTGGATTCCGTTGAGAAGCCCTTGATTAAATTACCTGTTAAGACTAGGGCTTTGACACTATCATATCAGTAAGGTATGACTCAGGTTGATTGCCTGCTCCCTTGGTAGGCTGATATAAACAGATGTTCACTCAGGAAGACACACAAAGGAGAGAACTTTTTCATTTTGATCCTACAATGTGACAGAAAGGAGACCACTTAAACAGCTAAAGCTCCAGGGAGAGATGGACCATTTGTCTCATAGCTTACAGCTGACCTTGGGAAGAGAACAGAACAACTGAGAAAGCACAAAAGAAATGAGCCGTCTGCCAGGAGAGAGAGGAAGTCTTGAGAGACAGACCCTATACCAGGCTGCACCTGAGAGAAGGGAAGCCCAGAGGGGAAGGCTGAACCCTCGCAGAGATCAGCAACCATCTTGCTTCAACACGTGGCAACTGACTTTGGTGAGAAAGCAAACTTGATTTGAACTTTTTAGGATCTTGTAAATACCCTTTATATAAATAAATACCCTTATAAAAGCCAACAGATTTCTAGTACTTTGCACCGGCACCCCTTTGGCAGACTAATCCAACCCACGAAGCTTAAGGTTGCAGGAACAGGAAAGCAAATATTTTCCTTGTGGATCACTAGGGGTAATAGTGAATTGTGTCACTCCCATTTCCGTGCCTTGATATCTGGACTTGTGAATCCTGGTTATGGAAGAAACCGCACCATAGAATGGATGCTGATTTAGAATATACACAGCCTCCTGGAGAACATTGCCCCAGCCCTGCAAGGTATTGCCTCCTAGAGGGCATCACAATTGAGTGGATAAGACATTTGGTAAGTCCACACATGATAGTTTTAGAAGAAGCTTTGCATGCTGGAAGGTAAATCCATAACCAGAGCTTGTGTTTATTCCAGTTAAAACAAATCACTGTCCCTTCCATGATGGACTGGTCCAAAGTAATCAACCTTGCCACTAGGTAGCAGGCTGATCACCTGGGAGAAAGATGCCATATCTGTGGCTGAGTGTGGGACTCTGCTGCTGGCAGATTGGGCACTCAACCGTGACTGTAGCCATGTCGGCCTTGGTGAGGGGAAGTCCATGCTGCTGAGCCCATGCATAACCTCCATCCCTACCTCCATGGCCACTTTGTTCATGAGCCCATTGGGCAATGACAGGTTTATCTGGGGAAATAAGCTGTCTGCTATCCATAGAATAGGTCATATTATCAAGGTGATTATTAAAATCTTCCCCTGCTGAAATCACCCTCTGCTGAGCATTCATACGAAAGACAAGTATTTTCATGTTTTTGCCCACTCAGAAATGTCTATCCACATGCCTCTTCCCCAGAACTCTTTGTCATCAGTTTTCCAATCATGTTCCTTCCAAGACCCTGACCGTCCAGTGAAACCATTGGCAACAGCACATGAAAAAGTGTACAAATGCACCTTTGGTCATTTCTTCTTCCAAGCAAAATGAACAACCAGGTACACTCCTCAAAGTTCTGCCCACTGGGAGGATTTCCTTTCACCACTTCCTTCAAGGACATCCCAGAAAGGGACTGCAGTGCTACAGCTGTTCACTTTCATGTGGTACTTGCATATGGTGCAGAACTATCTGTAAACCAGACCCGAGTTTTCTCTTCCTCAGTTAAGTGATTGTAAGGAAATCCCCAAGAGGTTGTGGCTATGGACTGGGAAAGAGAAAGTAATATGGCAGGATTGGTGGCAATGGGCATTTGGGCTACTTTCTCATGTAACTTACTTGTTCTTTCAGGACTGGCTGGAGCCCTATCTCATTTATACCACTTCCAATTTATGATGGAATGTTGCTATGCATGCATTCCAATCTCTCTAAGCCTTTGGATCCTCTCATCTACTTTATACCAGGTTAAATCTGGCATCTTGACTTCAGGCATGGCAGGCCATCATTTGGTCATGTTTCAGCCAGCTACCAGAAAAAACTGTTAGAGCCCTTTTTAACCCCTCAAGCTACAATACTGAATCAAGACTTTCTGCTTAATGGGTCCATATCAATAAATTCATCCTAATACAACTTACTATTCCTTTCACCATTATCTTCTACTCTTAATATCCATTTCCATACATATTCCACTGATTTCTGTATATATAAACTGGGAAATCCATGGAGTTCTTTTGGAGTATAGCATAATTCCTTGTGGGTCACATTTTGTACTTCAACTTTAGGGCCTTGTTGTGACTTTAGTTTAATCATAGGTCTGGAATTGAAGAAGGGTGTTGGGCATGGGTAAGGAGAATTATTCAAAATGTCTTTCAAGCCGATTATCTCAACATATTCCCTTGTAGTTTAATTAGGTGAGACAGGATTAATCTCTTCAGTTGGGGATTGGATGGAAGACTCCTCAAAGCAGGGTGGAGGTTAGGTGATAGTTTCCTCACAGCAGGCAGGAAGTCAAGATTTCTTGGGGCAGACTAGAAATTGAATAGTCCAGGCTTGAAGTTGGTACTGTCTTGAGGGTGGGAAAGAGGTCTGGACTCCTTGGATCAGGCTAGAGGTTGAGTGGTACAAACTTGACATTGGGTGGTCTTCTCAGGGCACAACATTACAGGTTTATCTGACAAAGTGTCAGCAGAATTTAGGGTTTCAATGTCCCTACTGCCATCATCATCCCATATGTCTCCATCACAATCCTCAAGATTCCACTCCTTTCCAATGCCCTCAATTGAACAGCAGACGTATTGCAAGTTTAGATTTTTGTTTCTGTTGTAACACTGCTACTCACACAATAAGACTCAGATTCTGGTTTTCATAGATCTCAAGTCTGTGGATACATGAAACCAGATTTTCTTTCAGAGCACACACAGAAATTTTGACATCATTCATGTGGCACTCAAGTTGCAAATTTGAAATTCAGTTCATCTTTTTCTTTTGTAACTGTATCCAATATATATAGGTACAGCCAGCCAAAATTGTTGTAACTTCTAACTCCAAAAAATTCTGTTAAGGTGTTAAAAATACTCTCATCCAGATGCTTGCCTCTGATAAGCACAGAAGTAGTCATATCCAGTGGTGATATTTCTATTGGCAACTCATGCCATGGATTATCAGTGGCCTCTTGATTATTTGAAACAGGGCCATTAGTGCCCTTGAATCTGATCAGAGTAGAGAGCCAATTGCAAAAAATCCTTGAACCAATTCAGAAATACAATGTTTAAGATTCTGTTTGTCAATAATCACTCCCAGTACCAAGCTCTATTAGTCAGGGTTCTCTACGGAAACAGAACTGACAAGAGATACCTGTAAATATTATTATATTTTATAAAATTGTCTCATACAACCATGGGAATGCACAAGTCCAAATTCTGTAGGGCAGGGTGCAATCTAGGGACTCCAATGAAGGTCCTTGTTAAGTTCCCCTAGAAATGCTGGCTATTTGAAGTAGAGATGGGAATTCTCTCTCAGAATGTTGAAATCACTTCTCATTTTAAGGCCTTCAACTGATTGGATGAAACTTCACTCATTGATGAAAGCAAACTCCTCAGTTCACTGTAGATGTAACCAGCCATCTATGCAATCAACTCACTGATGATTAATGTCCATGAAATGCCCTTGTATTATAATTAGACCAGTGTTTGCTTGACCAAACAATTGGATACCATTACCTGACGAGTTGACACATTAGCCTAACCATCACACCATGTATTTGTGTTTTATATTTGTTATAGTTTGTGAGAGAATGTTCTCATACTTGTACAGTTAACCACATTCCATCATTCTCCATAAGGTACTTTGTGTTATACAGTCCCATGCCTTGTACAATCCATCCACAGGTACATTTCTGTGTATAGTCAGTGGCTCAGAGTTTCATCAAAGAGTTGTGCTGTCATCACCTCAGTTGATTTAGAACTTTTTAATTACTCAAAAAGTAAAAATCACATACCCCCTTAATTCCTCTTATTGTTAACCCTTAGCATTGATATAGTACCTTCTTTGCCTTTGATGCAAGAATATTACAATATTACTGTTAACTATAGTCTATAAATTATATTAGTTATATTTTTCCCATGTATCACCATATTCTTAATACCTTATAAGAGTGGCATACATTTGTTCTTGTTCATAGGAGAAAATTTTTGTATTTGTAGTATTAACCACAATCCTTATCCACCACTAAGTTTACTATGTTATACAGTCTCTAGCTTTCTTTCAATTGCCATTTATGTCCCTAGACTACCCTCTTTCAGCCACAATCGCATTTATAAATCAGTAGTGTTAGTTATACTCTCTATATATGTTACCAACTTTATCCATTTCCACACCTTTACAATCAATTATTAAAAAGTCTACATACATTAAGCATCAGTTCCCATTTCTCAGCCCTCATTCTGTTTCCTAGGAACGTGTATTTTTCCAAAGAGGAAAGGAAATACAAATGAAAAAGAAAAGAAAAGAAAAGAAAAGATATCACTAGCTATTAGGGAAATGGAGATCAAAACCATGATGAGATATCATTTCACACCTTATAGGACAGCCATTATTAAAAACAAAAAACAAAGAACAGAGAAACAGGAAACTACAAGTGCTGGCGAGGATGTGGAGATAAAGGAACATTCCTTCACTGCTGGTGGGAATGTAGAATGGTGTAGCTTCTCTATGGAAAGCAGTTTGGTGGTTCCTCAGGAAGTTAAATATAGAACTGCCATATGATCCAACAATACTGCTACTAGGAATATATTCAGAAGAACTGAAAGCAAGAACATGAACTGACATCTGCAAACCAATATTCATAACAGCATTGTTCACAATTGCTAAAAGGTGAAATCAACTCAAGTGCCCATCAACTGATAAACAAAATGTGGTATATATATATATATAAGATGGAATACTGTTCAGTTGTAAGAAAAAATGAAATCAGGATGCATATCACAACATGAATGAACCTTGAGGACATTATATTGAGTGAAATAAGCCAGACACAAAAGGGTAAATATTATAAGTTTTGCTAATATGAACTAAACATGATGAGTAAACTCATGGAGTCAAACATTTTATTTTATGTGTATAAGAAACCTTGAAGAAATCAAGAAATTTCTAATAACACTGGCATTGGAAAGGGAGACTGACTCACTTGGAAAAGGAGAAATAGACTTTTGTATTCTTTCCATTTTGAATCACATGAATGAGCTGCCTTCAAAAATTAAGTAAGCATTTATTTTACAAGTAAAATGTGATGATAAAGCTTTGCAATATAAACTATAAACACTTTACAAATGTAGGAGTTTATTCCATCTTTTATTCCCATTATGTATTACCTAGCTATGTACTTTAGTAATTAGGAAATAGACATTTTAAATTACAATTATTTTATTATACAAGATATAAATGTTTGTTGCAAAAAATTGTGGGTAGGTATGATATTAATAGCTTTAATAAACTAAGAACTATACAAATTGCTAAAAATATGAACTCAAATATATAAAAAGGCAATTTATAATGGAGGAAATACAAATTGTTAATAAGCATATGAAAAGGTTTTTAACCCCATTAGTAGAAAAAAAAATGAAAATCACAGCAATAATACAATCCTTTTAACCCTATAAATGACAACAATTTAAATGATCCATAACATTTAGTGTTAATAAGTATATAATAAAACAGGTAGTCTCATGAATTACTGGTGGAAATGTGAATTGCTACCACATGTAGGGAATGAAATCTATCAGTATTAGTAAAATTAAATGTGCATATACTCTTGACACAGAAATTCTAATTTATTTTACAGAAACAAAAAGGTAAAATCTGTGGGTACAAGTACAGTATATTTATAGTACCATTGTTTTTATTGAAATAAATATAATAGACTGAATGTTCAGAGTAGGGAACAGTTAAAAAAGAGGTATGGCACATGTATTAAAAATGAGGTAAATTTCTATAAATCAACCTAAATAGATGTAAACTATGTATCACTGGGTGAATAAAAATAAGATGTCGTAAAATGTAAATACTATTATTCCATTTGTATCCAGTCACAGTGTCAGGAAGAAATAGACGGCACAGTCACTTGAATAGGGTAATTCGAGGAATTTAATAAAGGGGCTATTTATTAAGCCTGATAAGGGTTGTGAGAAATCAACAAGTAATGTTGAACACCCAGGGGCTGACAGATTAGTAGTAGAATTTCCATCTATACATATAAAGCCATACCTTAATAGGCTGCTTTTCCATTTTATTTCCAAGAGCTCCATGATCTCTCAGCTTACATGTGGAATTAAAAAAAAAATACAGATTATTATTCAGTAGAAATAAGGTGGGTTCTGAGAGTTTGCATATATAACTAGTTTCCAGGCAATACCATTGTTGCTTGTCTGAGGATCACAATTTGAGTTGCAAAGATGTGTGCCATATCCAGGCCTGGGCCACAATTTTAAATCTCAAATCCTGGGTGAATGCTGCTATTTTGATTTAATCAGCCCAATAAGACTCCTGGTGGTATGTATTGGCAAGGTCCTGAAATTCTGTGGATGTATAGTCTGTCTTGTCTGAAAACAGACTTGTTCTCTGAGCAGGTCTGTTGAATTATGAAGGGTATTGGGTATGGGCCTGACTTAAATAGATTTCCCCTTATGAGATAACTTTCCAGTGTGAAATCGTTGAAAGGCTTTCATGTATGAGGAGGCTAAAACAAGAGGAGGAATTGAGGGGAGAGGCTGTGTTTACTGGCATGGAAATTTCAGGGGATTTTGAGTTTAAAGAGTTTTACCTATATCTGCCAAAAGAACCATTTCATGTACCACATTCCATTCTTTCTTCCAAGAGCCCATGTCTTAGCATAAGATATTGAACAAGGTTACATATAAGTCATCTGACAATACAATTTTTGTAATCCCTATCATTGGCAGAGGGAACAAGCCATAGCTGCCTGATCTCTTACTTTCTTTCTTCATGTGGTTCAGCCCATAGCAAGAGTGATGATAGCTGGATTAAATACGACCCACTATAAACCAGATTGTCCGTGTCCCATTGCCCTAGACAGGGATTATTCTCCATCCTCTCTGAAATGTGAGCAACTCATCCCAGACGTTTGTTATGAGGATATTTTTCCTTGGGGTCATTTCCAATTCTAATTATTGGTTCAGTCAGGTCACGGGGGAAGTGAGGCCAGAGGGTACCTTCAAAGAAGGTATTTGAAAAAAGTTTAAGGAAGGAAATACAAAAATATTGACAGTGTTAAAAGAATCAACAAGGGACCTTTAAAAATATGTATTGGAAGAAGATTTAAATTTCAATGCAGTAAAATTTTGAACAAATATGCTGTGTAAGCTCAAGAGAATGAAGTAAGCATGGCTTCTATTATTTGGATTAAAGTACCCAGAAGCAATTAAATAATTTTTCATTTTGGGAGAATGTATGTCCCCAAGTAAACCATATTTTGGTGTGTTACTCAGGGTTCTTTAGGGAAACAGAACTGACAGGAGATATCTGTAAATATTATGGGAATTTATAAACTTGTCTCCCCTGACCATGGGATTGCACAAGTCCATATTCCATAGCGCAGGCTACAAGTTGGTAACTCTTATGAGGGTTTTCAATGAATCCCTCTATTCTATATGAAGCTTATATTTCAATAGAAAATATATCTCCACTAAATTGATTTAAAATAAATATGCAAATTAGCAGATGATAAATGTTGGTAGGTATTGTATTCACAGGTATATGTGATATTATTTGTTTGTATTAATACTTCCTAATTTAACATTACATAAATTACTTCCACTTTCACCCATGAAGAATTCACTGCTATAGAAATTGCCCTCTCACTGAAAACAAGTAAAAAGAGAAAGAAAAAAAAAAAAAAAAAAGAAACAACTAGTGTCAGACTACGTATGATAGGCAGCCAAGTTATATGATGCTTGGAATAAGGGATACATTTGAAGTAAGTCCTACAGTTGTTACAGCTTACTGCCTGGAAGCAGGCTCCAGGTCACAGCACAAGGAATGAGATCCAAATTAAAAAGGCATGGATTGTTATTTGAGGAGGGAAAGATAAATAGAATCCATAAGCTGAATACAGAGGTGAGAGGGGAGCTTCACAAAGAGTGGGCAAGAGAGGAAGAGAGAGAAGAGGAGGAAAAGAAAGAGGAGAGAGAGAGAGAGAGAGAGAGAGAGAGAGAGAGAGAGAGAGAGAGACTGATCATGATTCAGAGATTTGTAAAGAACTCCTTCAAATTTTAACTGAACAGCATATGCAGGAAAGAAATATAACAGTGTCGAGAGAAAACCATCAAATAGCAATTGACTGGACAGTTCCCAGGGATCACAGAAGGGAGGCAATAGTTTATGTTTCTACCAGTCAGAATTGATGGATTTCACAATACATTGATCATTGGATAGAGTCTTCTGAAGAAAATTAGATACTAACCTTAATAGTGGTGCCAAATTAGCATTAGAATAAATGCTACTTTGGATTTACTGTAAAGAAAACAAAACAAAAGACATAAATCTGAAAAGCCATCTTAACAATAATCAAACTAATCTTCAAGTAACTTAAATTGTGTCAGAATAAGGACCATCATTCTTTAAAGGAATATAATGTTATACAATACCCAAATGTGTAAAATTCACAATGCTGAATATCTAAGCAAATATTGCAAGGCATGCAAAGGAACAGGAATATACGGTCCATGACCAAGAGAAATATCAATTGCTAGAATAGACTCAGAAATAACAGAGATGATAGAATTGGAGGACAATGACTTTTAAAATAGCCTCAGTGTTGTTGCAAGTAATATGCATCTGGTCCTACAAAGAGTGAAGCTTGGTGGTTGCCCATGGGTCCCGGGGAAAGGGGGAGGGAGGAATAGAATAGATGGAACAGGCAGCATTTTGAGGGTAATGGAAGTGTTTTACATGATTTTGCAATCATGTAAAGATTGCATGTTAAGTTTCATCAAAATTTTTAAAAGTATATGGTCCAAAATGTAAACCATAATGTAAACCATTGACCTAGGTAGGTGGATATGTTTCAATATTTGTAAATCAATTGTAAAAAATGTACCATCCACATATAAAATTAATAGAGGAAGGGGGGAAAAGGGGAGGACGTGGGATAAATGGGAGTCCCCTATATTCTGTATGTGAATTTGCTATAACCTAAAACTTCTTTGAAGACAAAATGAAAAAAGTAAGACACTGGGGAAATAAATGGAAGAAAATGTCACTGTACATACAGGAAAACAAATCTTACAGTGATGAAAGGCAAAATGTCAAAAAAAATTTTTTTAATCTTTTTCATTAGCTTCTATTTTCCCAAAATTAAAAAATAAATTTCTGTATTTTATTTCTCATTTTTAAAACTTTTGTTATTATTTCATTTTCTCATTAATTATGCTTGGTTATTTTATTGGCTTCATTTTTGAAGTTTTGGATCACAGAAGGGTTACAACTGTGGCAGGGAAGGATCATCGGTGTAGGACTTCAGTGATGGGGGATACATGGAGGAAGCTCACCAGGGCATTCATATAAGGCATATAAATGTGTTCAGATGTTCATGGCGTATTGTCACAATGGGTGGAGATTTATACAATCACTGAAGGAATATCAAATTCAATCCTGGGGACCTCTGCCACATTCTCTAATAGAACACCAAAAATCCCCTGAATACAGGGGCAATGACTAGTGAAGGAGGATGGTCCACTGAAGGGCCCTTGCTATTGATGGCTGTGCTTATGAACCTTTACTCTTAAAATGGAAACTTAGCCTAGTATTATGGGGTGCCTATGAGTTGCCTCCTGGGAGCCTCCTTGTTGCTCAAATGTGGCCTCTTTGTAAGTGGAACTCAGCATATAAATACCATACCTTCTCCCCAGCATGGGACATGAACCCTGGTAATGAGACTCCGTGGCACCAAGGAATTACTACCAAGCACCAATTAGCAATGCAACTGGAAAAAGACCTGGACCAAAATGGGGAAAAGATGAAAACAAATGAGATTATGGCTAAGAGACTTCAAAGTGAGTCAGAAGGTCATTCCAGAGGTTACATTTATGCACATATCAGCAGGATCTCATTGACTGCCAAATTAGATACTAACCCAAATAGTGGGGCTCCTGAGGGCTCTGGAGATACACAGGCATTATGGTCAGGGCAGATAGCTCGTGAGTTTGGTGACTTACCAGTGGGACCCACTTTGGGTTCTGTGCTCCCCACTGTGACAGAACTGGAATCAGTTGTGTTTTACATACACATGACTCTTCTGTCCCTTCTATTTGAACCTATAGTTGGTGCTGGAGTTGGTAGATGTATGTCCAAGAGACTTGAATCTTTGGGCTCTCAATGTGCCAGCTGGGCCCTAAATCTCAATGGAGTTGAAACACCTATTCTCCAGTTCATTGGACTTACCCAGGACAACTAACAAGGAAATTAAGATGGACAACCACCATACCAAGGAAGCAAAATAGTCCACAACTGCAAGCAAGAGAGTCCCATCCATTGGCCATATGGAACTGAAGCCCCCTCTCAATCAGAGGTGGAGCGGACATCACCACCCCAGAATCCTTAGGATTTTGAAATGAACTATGGACTCGAGTGGACTTACTGGTATTCTACTATAGACTTATTCTGATTCTAACAGTGGAAGAACTTACATCATTGATGTGGAGGCAGTGGCCACTGGAGGTTTTGAGGTCAGGGAGAGGGTGTAATATGGGGGCATTTTCAGGACCTTGGAATTGTCCTGAATGACAATGCAACAACAGATACAGGCTGTTATATATCTTGCCATAACCTACAGAATTGTGTGGGACAGAGTGTAAACTACAATGTAAACTATAATCCATGCTTAGTGGCAATGCTACAAAATGTGTTCATCAATTGCAATGAATATACCACACTAATGAAGGATGTTGTTAATGTGAGTAAATGTGGGCAGTGTGGGGAGTGGGCATATGGGAATCCCCTATATTTTTATGTAACTGTAATGTAATCTAAATATCTTAAAAGAAAAGAAAAGAAAAGAAAAAGAAATACAATGAAAAAAATAAAATAGTTGTTATAAATTTTAGAAGATGCTCAAAGATGTAAAGAAAGATATGAACTCCCTCAGGAGCAATGTGGAAGATATAAAAACATATATTATAGTGCTGAAATATTCTATATCTTTAATGAAAAATACAATGGATGGGAATAAACAGAAAACAAAGATACAGAAAAAATGACCAGTAAAATTGAAGACAATGAAAATTTATGAAAAGTAAGGCACAGAGAAAGAAATGCTGAAAAGATGATGAACAGAACAGTGAGCTGTGGAATATTATTGAGCAGGCTTAGAGGAGATTTGAGTTGTACAACATGAGAAAGGTGTCAAGAGCTGAGCTGAACTGAGAACGAGGTGTGGTGAGCTATCAGGTGTCAAAGGTAGGCAATTAAAACAATAAAAGCCAAAATGGAGATAACAGTGAAACTTTTAATCACATGCTGCAGTGGTATAAGCAAGAGGTTAACCTGAAGGAAAAGCACTGGATCTCCCCTGTTCTGGTTCCTCATGGAATGGTGCCATCTGGCGAGAGTCAGGTAGATGAATAAAGTCAGGAGTCTGTCTCACTGCTCAGTGAGCCTCGAACAAAATAGTCCTACAGTTGTAAGGAACCTTGGAGCCAGAAGGAAGGAGAAGGTACAAGGCCAGGAGAACAAAAGTACTGAGTACTGAGTCGGTAAGACTTGGATTAGGAATTTAAAAATTAAAATAAGTTAAATATATATAAGGATATGAAAAAATATATTCAAATATGAGAGCATATTTGAAATCATATAAAGATCCAAATGGAAATATTAGTTTTGAAAAATCCAATAGTTCAGAGCATACTTTGTGTAGGATAAATAATAGGATGAATAAAGCTAAATGACTTGAATTGGGATATCAGATTGAAGAATTCATTCAGAAAGTAGAATAAAATGATAAATAAATAAACATATAAAAGAAGTATTTAAAGATATAAAGGATAAAAATAATTGTGTCAATATACAGACAATGGAAATGCCAGGAACGGAGAATGAAAATAAAGAGGCAAAAATGATATGCAGATAAATAGCCCAGTATTAGAAAGTGATGAAGGAGCTCACATTGAAATTTTTCATTGAGGGTCAAACATAAGAAATAAAGGGATGTCCACACAAAGACATATTATAGTGACATTTAAGAATATCAAGTAAAAGAGAAATAGCTAATATTTCCAGAAAGAAGAACAAACTACCTACAAATAAATTGGAATTATATTGACACCAGAAGTTTCAGTGACAATAAAATATGCTACATGAAAATGGAGTAAAAAGTAAATATATTAATAGAAAAGGTTATTCAACATAGAATGGAAGGTTGTCTGAAATTTTCATTCAAATGCAGGATATATTAAATTATTATAAAATACACATGTTCTGGAAAGTTTGCCACATAAATAGCTATATTAAAAACATTTTTGTAAGCATTCTTTCCTCTCTTTTGCACTGACTTAACTAATATAAATGCATTATTTTAGCACACATTATTTCCTTTGATAGATCTAAAAAAATTTAGGTATGTTTGCTCTAAGACAGCATAGTACACAACACTTCCCATATCAAAATATTTATTACACTCTATATTTCTTGTTTATAATCTAACTTTTCCATTATATTTCTTATTTATTATCTAACATGTCAGAAATATGGAAATATATATTGACTCTCATAATCAAGTATCGAATGCAATACAGTGCATATAGTAAATAAGAAATATTTGATGAAAAATAAAGCAAGATCAGCATAGGCTCTGAATAATCAATATATTTTTATTATTGGTCCATGGTTAATAGATTATTGGTATATTGAAACTCCCCAAGGTTACAGTTTTAAAGATAGAAAATCTAGAGAGCACCTACCAACTATGACTTGAGGGGAGGGATGTATTCCAAACTCCTGAAAGGGACAGGGGAAAGACAAATAAGCTTTTATTGAGGACTCAGTATGTGCCAGGAATTTTGTTATTACATTTTCCCATTACCATGATTTTTCATGGTTGAGGTGGATTGAATTGTGTACCCCAGTTTGGACATATTCTTGGTCTTGTTCTACATTCTGATGAGTGTGGACCCATTGTAAATAAGATCTCTTCAACATGTTACTTCAGTTGAGGTGTGGCCCAACTGAATTAGGTTGAGATTTAATGTGGATTATTGGAATTCCTTATAAACAGAGTGAAAGTCAGACAGAGAAAGATGCAATTAGGAGCAGTCAGAAGCTGGAGATCAACAGAACCTGGAAGAAAAAGGAGAAGGCTCTGCCATGTGCTTTGCCATGTGATGGAAAATTCAGAGACCAAGGATTGCTGGCAGCAGCCCTGGAATGCCAGTCTTTGGGGAGAAAGAATTGCCTTGTGGATGCCTTGACTTTGGGCTTCTAGCTTCAAAACCATGAGCCAATAAATTTCTGTTTTTAATCCAACACTCTATATGATATATTTTTAGCAGCTGGAAAACTAAAATAAGTTTTGGTAACAGAAAATTAGGTGCTGCTATGAAAAATGCCTAAAATGTAGAAACAGCTTTAAAATTAGATAATGGGTAGAGGCTGGAAGAATTGTGAGGTACTTGATAGAAAAAGCCTAGATTGCTTGGAGGGTACTGTTGGTAGAAATATGGGAGTTAAAGGTATGTTCAATAAATCCACAAGAAGAAATAATGACTGCATTATTGGTTGGAAATTGGAAGAATGGTGATCCTTGTTAAAAAGTGGCAGAGAATTTGGTAAAATCATGTCCTGATGTAGGATTGAAATGGAACTTGCAAGTGATGAACTTGGATATTTAACTAAGGAGATTTTCAAGATAAGTGTGGAAGGTACTCCCTGACTTTGCAGCTTTTAGTAAAATGCAAGAGGAAAGGAATAAGCTGAGAGTTAAATTCTTAAGCATAAAGGAACCAGTAATTGATGATTTTGAAAATTCATATCCAGCTTATCCAGATATTGTACTCTGAGACTAGAGCCAGAAGCAGCTCTATCAGAGTCCTCCTTGAGTTTTGGGAAGTGATTCCCCAGGGCTGATATGAGGGTTTAAATAAAGGAACCTTTGCTAAAGAAGCTGTGGTTGAACATGAATCCAGTCAGTCATTTCAGTGGAATTCTGGATTAGAAATGCAGTTATCCAGGAATGATCTGTGCATAGTTCTATTATCTGATGATTTATATCCCCTGGTAATGCATGCAAAGCCAACAAGGTTATTGCCATATTTGTATGAACAGAAACAATGCCTGAAATGGATAGAGAAGGGACAAATTGAAGGACGGATGATTACAAGGGTAGAACCATGAAACCTGAGGTCTGGACAAAATGATCTCCTCAGACAAAGAGAGCAGGGCTACCTATGTTTGTGGAAGGGGCAAGTCCCATTGTTCAGGGAGAGTGCCACCAGGTCAATTCTTGGAGATGGTTGTACCTACAACCTAAAGTTAGCAGAAAGCCTGGTCAATATTGATTCTTAGAGAGAGTGGAGCCTACACTTCAATATTCAGGAAGAACTTAACCACTGTTCAAGTGCTTGGAAGGGGCAGACTGCCTAAAGCAAACCATCAACCCCTAGATGACTCCCAGACCTTGAACTCAAATGGAGTTTGCCCTGCTTCATTTTGGACTTACTTGGGACCTGTAACCTCTGATTTCCTTCCAATTTCTCCCTTTTGGAATGGGAATGTTCATCCTGGACTGCCTGTTTCACCATTGTATGTTAGTAGCAGATTACTTTTTTTCTAGGTTTCCCTTGTCCACAGACAGAGTAGAATTTTGCCCCAGGGTAGACCACACCCATAATCAATTTTTATGAGGCATTGTACTTAGCATTGTTACTGAAATGACTGAAAGCTTTTAAGATGTTGTGATGGAATTGTATTTTGCCTGTAGGTAGAACATGTTTTTTGGAAGGCCCAGAGGGAGGAATGTGATAGATTGATGTGTACCTAAGTTTGGGCATATTCTTGGTCTCAGCCTGCATTCTGTTAAGTGTAAACCCAATAAAAATAAGATCTCTCCAACATGTTACTTCAGTTGAGCTGTGGCCCAAGTGAATTAGGTTGAGATTTAACCTAATTACTGGACTCCTTTATAAAGACAGTTAAAATCAGAGAAATAAGCCATGAGGAACAGCCAGAAGCTGGAAGTCCATGGAGCCCAGAAAAAAAGAGGAAGACACTGCATGTGCATGTGCTTTGCCTAGGAAACCCTAGGACCAAGGATTGCTGGCAGCCAGTCCCGGAGCCACAGTCACTGGGGATAGAGCATTTCCTTGCTGATATCTCAACTTTGGACTTCTCCT
The DNA here is from genome assembly GCA_026826555.1 of Tolypeutes matacus. Classification (NCBI taxonomy): domain Eukaryota; kingdom Metazoa; phylum Chordata; class Mammalia; order Cingulata; family Chlamyphoridae; genus Tolypeutes; species Tolypeutes matacus. The sequence continues at coordinate 9,674,558 of JAKSZT010007815.1, read as the reverse complement.
AACCTCAAAACCGTGAGCCATTAAATTCCTGTTGTTAATCCAACTTACTGTATGGTAATTTTTCAGCAGTTGGGAAACTAAAACAATGGTCAATTCTAATTTTTTCTACCCCATTTGACAGTGAGAATACTGAGGATCAGAGAAGTTAGATATTCTACCAGTTACCCCACAGTTAATTAGTTTAATGGATGGGGTTTGAGCCTGTCTATGTTCCGTTGTAGTCTTTCTAGCTCCTGATCCAGTTTACATTGTTGTCAAGTTTATAACTTGAAAGGGCCATTCATTCATTTGGTAAATTTATTCATTTAGCAAATATTTATAAAGATCCCACTATCATAGTTCAGAATGGGATTTTCTACTTTAAAGCAAACAATTCAGTTTTAAAAAAAAGTAATTTTCTTCTGACACTGCCACTTTAAGAGCTTTTACATGTTGTCTAAAGGAATAAAGTGTCCCATTTCTAAGGCAATCTATTAGTATTTGTGATTAATTAGTATGAAGAATAATGAGGTGACTGAGACCAGAGTACCCTTGCCTTAATTGATTGCCTGAGTTCCTGGGTTAATAAAATCCAATTATTTTCTTATGTAATTGGCAGAAGGTTTATTTGTATCTCCTATTTAATACATTTGCCAACGGTATAAGAAAGTAAACAAAACATACTAATTGTAAATGAATACCAAGTTCGATTAAATCTCCAGTCCTGACCAAATATCCCTTTGTACAGATTAGTTCAAAATCCTTATTTATCTGTAAAACACACACCAAGTTAATGACCCCTGCTAACATGACTTGTGTGTTGAAGTGGGAGGGAGAAAGCATTATAGCTTTTTAAATAGAAGTAAAAGATCATAGGATTCTGAAATTAGAGAAAGACCAATTAGAGAGAAATTCCTAGCGTTTCAAAGACTAAACTTTGAGTAAGAGACTAGAATGGATGCATTTCCTTGAGACTGATTTTAAAATGTTTCTCAAGTGACACTAATGGTACCTTCTTGAATTCTATGTGAAATCAGCTCCTTGTTCTTCACTGTGCCTTGCTTGCCCTTGTCAGATCTACATACTTCCAATCCTGCCCAGTTTATGTCTGGTTGTGTGCAAACTCCATTCTCAATTTTGACAATTCCCAGGGTCAATCCAGATCACTTAGGGCTGTAGACTCTGGACCATCAGACATAAATCCGGTGGGACCTTTCCTCCAACTGGTCATTATCTTTCTTTAGGTTCTCCAATTTGGCTTCTGTAGCATTATCATACTTTAATTTCATTTCCACTGTTGGAACAGAAATCTGTCTTTAACCCCAAGTCATTTGATTGAGGGTTAAACCAATTACTGATCACTGTAAAAGATGTTTAAAAATTATAGCACAGTATGTAAAATAGTAGGTATTTTGAGTCTAGCAGCCTTAGAAATAATGAATGAAAAATACATATTTGTTAATTTAAATTTAATGTATAAATATTCTATACTGGTAAAACTGTTTTGAGAACCATGCCCTATCTGTTTGGCTTTGAACATCATGTATGCTGATAACTCACCAAGTTATATCTCTAGCCTAGATCTCCCCACAAAAGTTTAAGCTTGTAAATATGAATGCCTACTGGACATCTCCACTTTGATAAATGTCCATGACCTGTCTCTTATGTCTTCATCAAAAGCCTAATTATTTCTGCACGTCTTCCATCTCTGTAAATGGTCACGTTTGCATCCTAGTTGCTTAAACTAAAATCTTTGAATACAGATATTTCCCACCACCCATCCTGTATCCAAACTATCAACCATTTCTGTCAATTCTACCTTGAAAAGAAAACAGAATAAGGCAATTTCTTACTATTGCCTCGACTAGGCCCTGGTCCAAGTCTCCAAACCACCATGCTATCTCATCTACTTTGCTCCAATAACCCATTTACGTCTCACTTTGCCTAGGTATACTATATTCTCAATATAACAATCATAGTGATTCTGTTAACACATTTAATCGTCACCAAAACTCTCCTTACCTTTGATTTCACTCAGATAAAAGCCAAAGCCTTTACAGTGTTTTAGAGATCTATATGTGCCTTTCCCATTAACTTTTGTTTCTCTGATCTCATCTTCTAATTGCTCTCTTCCGGTGCATAACTTGGCTGGCTTTCCTTTAGGAGTCTTTGCATTTGCTACTCTCTCAATCTGAAATGTTGGCTTAATCCTAGTTTTCTATATAGATTGTGGCTTTTGCTCCTTCCCATCTTTAATTAAACATCATCTCATCAATGTGTCATTTTCTCACCATCTTGTTTATAATTGTGCCCCTCAATACTTCCCATTCCTCTTCTATTACATTATATCTATATAATATCTATTTATATTGTTCTGTGTGATATTTTCATATTTATCATAATTTAGTTGTGTATTTTACTTATATATTTTATTTTCTATTTCCTTCTACTAAAATGTTAGCTATGTGAGGCCAGGGAATTTTATGTTGTATTCCCATCTGTATCCCCTGCACCTACATAGTTCTTGCCATCTATTAGTTGATCAATAATTATTTGTTGAGCTAATGACTGAATATTACTGTGGTAGACAGAATTACTATTATATAATTCTCTACTCCCTCCCATACCTTTTCCCATGTAACTTTGTAGAGGTCTCCCACTGTGAGTAGTGAGGGGAGAGGGGGCCTCCTCATTCCTTAATAAAGGGCTAGTCCTTGTAATTTGCTTTGGTCAATGCAATTTTAGCAAAAGTAATGCAAATAGAAACTCAAAATGCACTTGAGTTTTCAGACTGACACCATTGCACCTCTGCCATCTTATGGAGGAACATTCCCCAGACTAGCCAGCCAAACCCAGCTAAGATCAATAGAGCTGCTCAGCTGAGACCAGCTAAGATAAAACTGTCCTTGAGAAATGCATAGATGTTCAAGCTGAACGAATGTTTATTGCTTTAAGGCCCTAAGTTTTGGGGTATTATGCAACCAAAGCAACATTTTGCTTCTATACATTTTTTCATTGCAATAGAATAAATTTTCTCAGAGATTAAAGATCTTCCATAGCTTTCCTAGTGAATTAGCATGTTATAGTAAATCAAACAATAAAAATTAAATAATTAATCTTTTCCATTTTTACTCAGTTACTGGGAAGCTCAAACTGTTATGTACTCAATTGAACTTAGCATATGTTGGTCTAGATTTCAGAATATAACTGTTTTCTTTTCCCGTAAGCTGTCCATTTATTAGTTTTTTTTTAATTTTTAATCTTGCTTTATAGAGCTCTTCTTTTTATATTAATCTATTTCAAATCTTTTTAGAAATAAGAGTTGTATGAATTAACAATATAATTTTTATAATAGCACACCAATTAGTAAAACTTATTAACTGATTTTATAAAATATTAATTATTTACAGAATTAAATTTTAAGTTAAGTAAAAATCTGTTGATGTTAATATTGCAAGATTTTAATAATTTATAGAATTAAATTTAGAACTCAATTAAAACCTGTTAATTATCTCATGTAAAATAATTTCTTTTAATAATGACAACTCATTAATCTTACAGTCAACATTCTAAGCTATATATTAGGAGGGTAAATTCTAGCATGTATTTTCTTTGTCTGAATAGCTTAGATTTACACTGAGTAATAAAAGTCTTCAGACATTAGAAATATAACTAAAGATTTTACCTACCCTTCAATGCTCAATTTTCTAACTAGCTTATATGACATGGTAGTCATTTGGTTCCTATGATGTTTCACATAATAAAACATAGTGATAATACCCTCATATGATACATTCTGAAATGAATAATATCCTATAATATGAAGATTCAAAGTCATTTTAATTCTACTCTTTTATCTAAAATGATTTGCAAATTTTTCCAAACACTAGTTAAAAATAACACACAGCCAAATGTTTCTACTATATTAGCCTTTAATTTCCACAATTAATTCACAGTTAGAATATCTCTTCATGCATATGCATCATATACATTTATGTATAAATTCACTTACCTGAAAACTAGTTCTTGAAATTTTCCCTTTTCCTTTCTGAGCAGTTCTTCTTAAAATATCTTGAATAAATATTAGAGCATTCATAAAGTTATTCTTATTTGCAAGTACATCCATCATTACTTGCATTATATCAGCATACTGGACCCATAAAAGTATAATATAAAATTCAATTCAGGGATGAAAGCGTGAAGTTAATTAAACCAAGAAATGAGTCGCAAATAGCATGCTTAATAACAAATTACATTGATTTTTTCCATTTAGTAGCAGAACTCGTGTACTCATTAAATACTTTTTAAAGTTATATTTACTGTTTTTGAAGTCACTCCTTTAATATCCAATTAATGCATTTTATAATGAAAATACAGTGTAAAAACTCACCTTGTTTCTAAAGCTTGAATCAAGTTTGAACATATCCTTTCAATTTATGCAGATCCGTTTTCAGCATAGAGGCTAAATGTACTTGAAAAATTATATCACTCTTATATCTGTATGAGTGCTGAGACTACACTTGTGAATTTGGCTGGAGGTAGAAATGGGCTGGATAAAATCAGAGCTGAGGAATTGAACTGGAAATAGAATTGACCATCAAAGAACAGTGGCTAGAAATACAACATAGAAACCTAGAGGAAGCAAGTGAACCTGGTCTTGGTTCAAACTGGTAGAAAAGAAATGACTGCAGAGAATTCAAAATAGCAGTGATACTCTGACTTTGAAGTGCTCTCCTTGTGATTCCAAGCTATTTGTCCTTGGATAAGGATCACAGCCAATGGTTGTGGTTAAAGGGACTGTAATCTAAAATGTGCTTCACAGAATTATTATGTTCTAGCACGGTCTCCAGGTTTTATGGAAGAACTCAGTCCCTGTGGAAAACTGGGACACTAAAATGGAAAACAAGAACCTTCTAAGATACGGAATCTCAGTCAGGTGGTCAGGGACAACACAGCAGGGAGGACAGGTTGTGACAATAGAAATGATGTTCAGGCCTTTCATCAGTACTTCTTTTAACTTGCTTAATCATTGAATATTTCATTGACATCATTAATTTGCTTAATTCTAGGATGCAATGGCCAATAAGATGCCATCTCTGCCCTCCCTATGTGTGATATGTATTGAGGGAAAATAGCCAAACAGACTTTTATAATAGCAAGTAAAATATCGTATCTTTAAATTTGCAGTACTATTTAGTATCAGATGCCCTTTGACTATGGGGTAGAATCTCCTAAAGGACTCTCCATGTCCACATCCAGGAATTGTTCAGGAAATGGACACAACAAAGCCAATTTAGCGACAGACTTATTTACTAGTGTGGGTAAACTGCTCAGTACCCATACCTTGGGTTATATCAGTTGTAAAATGGGTAATATTACCTATATCACTGAGCTTCTGGGAATATTAAATGATACTGTGTGTTGAGAGGGATTAGCACAGAATATGGCACATTTTAATTGTGCAATATTTATTGGTATTAGTACTTTATATTATTCTCATAATAGTTGAAGAAGACAAAGGAAAGAGGGGTTAGGGTACAATAGAAAAGATAGTGGATAAATCATGCACGTAATCTGGAAGATAAGAATTAAAAATTCGAATTCCCTTAGTGGTGAAAGACAAAACTAATATTCTTCTTAACTGGTTCACAAAAACATCAAGAGACATTTTAGCATAGATTTGCATCCTTTCTGTCTTTATTTAACTCTAGATTTCGTATACCATTCAAGTTACCCCAAACCTCTTTTTCCCTCATGAATAAATTCATTCCCTATTTAACTTTGTTTCACAAGATATGACATATTACATTTTATAAATATGAAGTTCCAGAAGTGTCAGACAAATATAGAGCTCTAATGCTTTCTGATCACTCAAAACCCATGGTTAAAAAAATAATAATCCTAAATAGAGATGGACTGATAGTATGCTAGGAGATATTGCTGCTGCTAAGTTTAATAAAATATGATTGACATGCTTAGATTTATTGTGGGAATGATCACATTTTTATAACAATCCAAAATGACATAGAGCAAAATTTGCTGCCAATATGTGGAACCAAAAACGCAATGCTCTGTGTTCTGTGACTGAGCATTAACAACTCAGCATTGGAATAGTCAATGTTTTATTTGTCCCAGAGACTTCACACCTTCCTTCATGAGTGTAGCTTCCAGGATCTCTTCCTATTATCTAAATGCCTTCATACCCTGCTCTGTGCACTGCTCTCTCCCTTCCAAGCAGGCCATTATAGCTGGGAGTACATTCCTTCTTATTTCTAGAAGGTTTCAACTTGACAATGTGATTTTCAGAAAGACTACAGATATTGAAATTTTCAAAGACTAGGAAACATTTTCATAGGAGTTTGTGCTAAATGGCAGCCTGAGGTTTCTCTTTCCCCTTGTTAGTGTTTTTGTATACCCAAGTAGGCATTCTGTGTATAAGTGCTCATTGCCTAAAGCAATTCAGAATTGGAATGAAAACAGGCAAGAACTCCTTGCATTTGATACTTTTCATTTCTAAAAACAGATCATTAACCCCATCCTTCTCCTGTGATACTGGAAAATTTGACAATGCATTGTATTAATTTTTCAGATTATTATTTGGAGAAGTAGAGTTGCAGGGGTTTTTGTTTCACACAAAAAATATTGCTGTAATTGCTACCATTAAAGAAAAAGAAACAGTTCTTAAATGTAGGAAAATTCTCCAGAATTAGATGTTTCTTCTGCTCAACTATATTAATATTTAGGATGTGATTAATAAAACCAATTTGTTCTTAAGAGCTCAGATTTTGGAGACAGAATGAGTTGCCAGTGTATTACACTTAACTCATTACCTATATGAACTTGGGCAAGTGACAGTGTTCTAATCCTTGTTACCTTCTCTTTCAAAGACTTTGATCAGGGGCAAAAGATCTGAATATACATCTCTCCCTTAATAGGTGAAATAGCCACTATGAACATGAAAAAGAGTCTCAGCATCAGTTGCCATCAGGGAAATGCAATTAAAAAGCCATAAATAGTTACCACTTCAAACCAATGAGGATGGCTAGAAAAAACACAGATAATAACAATTGCAATGATGTGGAGAAAGCCGAACACTCATTCATTTATGGTAGGATTGTAAAGTGGAGCAGCCACTTGGAAAACAGTATGGACATTTCTCAAAAGAGTAAACATAGAGTTACCATAGTAACCAACATTTTCTCTCCTAGGTATACACCCAAGATAAATGAAAACATCTGTCCCCACAAAAACTTGTATACAAAATGTTCATAGTAGTATTAGTCATTGTATCTCCAAAGTGTAAACAACCCAAATGTCTATTAACTAATGAATGTATAAAAATGAATGTGGTATATCCATACAATAGTATGCTATTCAGCAATAAAAATAAAATATTGGAAAGTGTTAAAACTTATATGAAACTTGGAAATATTTTACTTAGGAATATAAGTCAGTTACAAACAATTAATTGTATGATTCCATTTACATGAAATGGCCTGAATAGGCTGATCTATACAAATCTAAAATAGATTAGTGGTTGCCTAAGGTTAGGGGTGGGGTGAAATAAAATGGGAATAACTGCTAATAGGTATGTTTAATTTTTTTCAGGGAGGGTATGAAAATGTTCCAAAATTGATTCTGGTGACAGTTGGGCATCTCTGTGAATATTACCATAAACCACTGGATTTAACAATTTAAATCATTGAATCACATGGAATGTGAATTATATCTCAATAGAGTTGTTATTTTAAAAACATATTGATAATGATAACTAATCTAATGGGATTTTGTGAGGGTTAAATGATACATGTGAAGTGCTGCACCATGTCCAATACATATTTAACAAATTGTGTATTATTTTTTACTTCTTTCCTAACTTTCCATGGTGTTCCAAAAAGCAACTCTAAGATTAGAGAGTGGTGGTTAGCATTCACTTAAGGCCCTGTAAACTCAGATTCAAAGATTTTGTTGACTTATGTAAAGTTATGTGATTTGCATGTAATAGAATGATGTTAAACTACTTTTTCTGACTATGTATCTGTGATAGTTGGGGTAATGTGTCAACTTGGCCAGTTGATGTTTTCAAGTTATTTGATCAAGCAAACACTGATCTAACTGTAATGCAAGGACATTTCTTAAGACTTTAATCATCAGTGAGTTGATTGCATCTATGGCTGATTACATCCACAATCAACAGAGGAGATTGTCTTCAGCAATGAGTTAGGTTTCATCCAATCAATTGAAGGCCTTAAAAGTAGAAGTGATATAAGCATTCAGAGAGAGAATTCCTATCTCTATTTCAGACAGCCAGCATCTCCTGGGGAACTCATGGAGGAGCTTTATCAGAGTACCCAGCTTGCAGTCTTCCCAATGGAATTTAGACTCATGCTTCCCCATGGTCACATGAGATAATTTAATAAAATCTCATACTATTTACAAATATCTCCTGCAGGTTCTGTTTCCCTTAAAAACCCTGGCTAATATAATATCCTTTGCTCTTTCCTGTAACTAAAGTGCTCCTACTATAACACAACCCATTAATTTTCTCTCTCTTACAATACTCTTAAAATCTTAAAATGGCTTAAATCCTAAGGTTTTTTGCATTGATAATAATATTAGTACTTTATTTTTCCTATGTATCATCTGAAATTTTTGAAAATGTATACACTGCCTTTTACATTTTCTCCCATTTTTCTCTAATGTTACCTGACTTTAATGAATCAATTATAACTTCCATAATTTTACTACTTGGTCTGCTCATAACTCATAAAATTCAATTTGTCTAGTAAAGGGGCATTAGAGATTTCTGTAGTCTTAAATTGAAACAATGATTTCCTCCAGGTTGCTTCTTATAGAGCGTGTGCTAAATTTGGTAAGGTTCAGTGGGAGGTCAAAGTATTATGTTAGATTTCTTGAGGTTTCATTAATTTGATTGTACTGACTAGTTCCTCATTTCCTTAAAAGTTTTCAGTTTAATACTCCTCTTGATTTATATATGATGTTCACATTTTTAGTACTTAAAATAACTATATCTGATTGTATCGATAATATTTGGGATCAATTACTGTCACACATTTAGTTTTCATTTTTGGCTTTCTGTCATTAGGAACATCTGATTTTTGAATCTGTTATCAGGATTTGGCAAGAGGGAAATTCTAAATTTAATTTATCATGGTGTTCATAATTTAAACTACTTGCTCTGGAAAAGCACATTTGTTTCTAATAGCATACCCAGGAAAAAATATTTCCTCTGGGATGTCATAGAGAAGGAGGTATGCAAAATCTGAGCCTCCTCATGTGTAAGAGCTGCAACAAGGAGTGGTTTTATGTAATTCCTCAAGATAGGTTTTTGGAATCATGCAAAAGCATGATGCATTCAAATGAACTATCCAGGTGGCAATAAGACAGCAGTGAGAATTGGTACATTTATGGTTCCATTTGACTAAGAGATAGATTCTTGAACTGCACCTTCCAATACAGTATGCACAAGCCATGTAGAGCTATTGAAGTTTAGATAGTAATTAATTAAAATATTTAAAATTATAAATAGTTTCTCAGTCTTACTAGCTGCAGACATTTCTACTGCTGCAGAAAATTCTATTGGACAGCATGTCTAGATTATTTAAAATAATTCTTAATTTTTTCCGGATTGGATTTTTTTTTTGAAAATCTGATGGAATCTTATTCAAAAGAAAGATTAAGATCTTGACTTCTTCAGACAATCATATATAATAGAGGTTTCTTTAGAAAAGTATGAAAATGATTTTATAGGTTATTATTCCTGAAGATTATTAGAAGTAAAACTACTTAATATTGCCATATAAAGTGAAAGCTGTAACTGTAATAATAAAATCAATTTCAGACCATAACTGATATCATCCCCTGAAAATTGAAAAATAGTCCAATGTTGAACTGCCCAAGGGCTAGTTAACCTCAGATAAGGGGCGATGAAGTTAATAATAGCAATAACAACAAAATTGAGAATTTAAGTACCCAGTGCTACACTAACCTATTTACATGTTAATCTCATTTAATCCTCAAAAATCCTATGGAGCAGGTACTACTATTACTTGAATTTCAGATGAAATTTTAAAAGAGGATTAAAAGAGGAAAAGTAAATTGCTCAAAATTCTCAACCATAAAGAGTAAATCTAAGAATGTATTAATTCTGCTTGATTCCCCTCAAATTTAAGGTCTTAAAGAGAAATATACATTATTAAATCTCCATGTGAATCACAACTGTAAAACTTTTATCATGGGAGAATATTAAAGCAGATATAATCATATGCTTCCCTTGCCCATTAAGAGAAAAAAACTTGTAAATCACCTTCACACGTGTGACTTGAAATTCTATACCTTCCTAGAATACACTGAAAAAAAAGAAAATTACAAAATACAGGGAGTCGCCGCGGCCGCCGCGTGACGTGGCACAGCCAGAGTCTTAAGGCCAGTGCAGGAGCTGTCGCGCTAGTCGCCGAGCAGGTCCTCGCCCCGCGAATTCCTCCCCTGGTTTAGGAGCTGCCTCCAACGCGGCGGCCGGTGAGCGGTCCCTGACGCTCCCTTTCTTCTTCAGCTCTTCTCTTCTCTGTCGCTCACTTTTCCGTGAGCCTGAAAGGAGAAGGCCCGGGGAGCAAGCCCCTTCTCCTGCCCATCGCAAGTGCCACCGCCGCCATGGGCCTCACCATCTCCTCTCTGTTCTCTCGCCTCTTTGGCAAGAAGCAGATGCGTATTTTGATGGTTGGATTGGACCCTGCTGGCAAGGCGACCGTTCTGTATAAACTGAAGTTAGGGGAGATAGTCACCACCATTCCTACCATTGGTTTTAATGTGGAAACAGTAGAATATAAGAACATTTGTTTCACAGTATGGGATGTTGGTGGTCAAGATAAAATTAGGCCTCTTTGGAGGCATTACTTCCAAAACACCCAGGGTCTTATTTTTGTGGTAGATAGCAATGATCGTGAAAGAATTCAAGAAGGAGCAGAAGAGCTGCAGAAAATGCTTCAGGAAGATGAGTTGCGAGATGCAGTGCTGCTGCTGTTTGCAAACAAACAGGATTTGCCAAATGCTATGGCCATCAGTGAAATGACAGATAAATTAGGTCTTCAGTCACTTCGTAACAGAACATGGTATGTTCAAGCCACTTGTGCTACACAAGGAACTGTTCTGTATGAGGGACTTGACTGGCTGTCAAATGAGCTTTCAAAACGTTAAATGAAACTGGATATTTCACCAAGGACATGTTTGATAGAATTGGTCTAGGCTTGTTACAACAAAATTAGTTTGCATCTTTGTTATTAAATAATATCTGGGACTGGTTTGGGCAGAATATTACAGCATTTAAAACTTATTTTGTTGCCAATTATTGTTTACCAAGTGTAATGTTGCTATTTAGCAATATGCTTGGTTTTAAAGAAATTCTCCTTAACTTGGGAAAAAAAGTCCTCTTTTAATTTTACTTCTTAAAGCCTAAATGCCTGGACATACATAGCTATTTGTGAAACCTTTAAATCCATTTTGAATGTTTTTTGAGCCCACAACAAATAATGTTTTAATGTCACCCCTTGCTACTTTACTGGTACCTTTATCATTCCTGGGACAGTCTGCTGATTAAAAAATGTAGCAGTCCATTTGTATTTATTTCTCTCCCTTGCCAAAAAGATTTTCTAATACTGCTTGTGCCAGCTAGTGAAATGCTCCAAAACACTATTCAGATCTCTTGCACTGAGGAACTTTTTCTTTCTCCCATTATTGACTCCTGGCTTCCATCAGCCAAACTTACCTTGGTGTGGGTTGGAATTGATAGCTAATTAGTTCTGTGCTGGTTGCAAAGAGTTTTTATTGAGATGGTTTTTAATACTCAGCAGATTGTCTTCCATTATATCTTTTTTTATGTTGCATGTTGCTTTTGGTATTAGCCTGACTCTTTGCCCAGTATATGATAGTTCTGCTGATGTTTTGTTTATTGGTGAACATATTTCATTAAGAGTTTTTGGGACACTCATCAAACTCAATGAATAAGTTTCTTCATAATCCATTTGGAATTATTCCTAATAAAATGATAAAATAAAAAAAAATACAAACTTAACATTACAAATTGAATTACTAAATGAATACCATTATAATTTTTGTATTGATACTATCAGACACAAACCTTAAGGTTCTGATATTCTGCTTTTAATATATTTGACCTGATGTCCCTTTCTACTTTTATAATTAATTGATATACAAACACACACATTTTAGCCTTAACATTTATAAGATCTGCTTTGAGATATTTATAATCTCTCTGCTTTAAATTTCTCTTCTATAAAACTGAGGGAGGATAATACCCTTTTCTACAAATATTATAGATTTGTGAAAGGTAGAGAAAGACCAGTCAAATGACATACATGAAGCATTATGCAAAAAGTCTAAAACATTATCTTTGGATTGCTATGATTTATAATTATTGAGTTGTTCACTTTGTTCAACTGCCCAAAATACCATAGTGTGAGAAGTTGAAATAATCTACCCAAACAGTACACCTATCACTGTTTTCTATATAGCCAAAATATCCTAAAGTTCAAAAACAAAGACACTAGTCAAAAACACAAAACAAATCCATAATATAACTGAACACAAATATGCATATACATATTCATATACATGTACATTTACTTATACATATTCATATGCATAAGTATACACAATGCACACACACCTAAAGTTTTATATATAATCCATTTACATTCTAGTTAAATGTTCATGTAGCAACAACTCTAACCAATTTATCAATAGGCTACTAGCTAAGAATCACTAAAAATTTTAGGTTTTCCCTGAATTGTATTATACCAAGAAATCAGGCCAGATTATACTTGCTTAGAATTCTGGAGGATTGTAGAGACTGAAGAAGAAATCCACAAATGCTTAATCCACGAAAGAGAAAAATATCAGGAAGGACACTTCCACCCTAGACCTACCATTCCATGCCCTTTCCCTCTTTCAGTACTGCACAGCTTGGGGAGTTGCTTGGAGGCAGCAGACTGGCTGCATCCTACCTCCCATTGGGAACAGAAGCAATAGAATCCCATGCATATCCAGGCACAGGGAAGCAAGTCCACAGAGACTCAGGGTGGAACATGTAGACAAGAAGGAGAAACTGATTTTCAGGGTTAACTCATCAAGATAAATGGATGCAGGTTCCAGGAAGATGGAGGATTAGAGAGGTAAAGGTTCCCTTTTCTCCCAGAAAAATAGCTAGAGGACAGTCAGAAACTGTTGGGAACAACTCTCAGCAGAGGAGGGGAAGGCTGTGCAGCCCCCAGGAAAGAGGAGGTTGAAGAAAAGGAGACTGTTGAGAGGACCTATGAGTAACTTGAGCTGCTGAGGCTGCTTGTGCCCAACCCCCAGTCTCAGAGCAGCATCAGGTACTCTGGTCCCTGACTGGTAGCTGTGGGCTAGGAGGGCTGCAGGAGACCTCTTCCCTAGGAAAGAAGAGATGGAGGGGTATAGCTTACTGCTGATCCAGCTTTTGACTGTTGAATTTGGTCTGCTGTGACCCACAGGTCCCAATGTTACCGACCAGGTATGGCCATGCCTTTGTCTTCATCTGGGAGCTGGTAAAGAACTAAAGATAGCCTGCCTTCTCAATCACCCTCCCTACTTACATGGACTGGTGGATGCTGACACAGAGTTGAGTGGAAATCTCTTTCCTCCCTGGGAAAAGGGAAGATGTGGAGGAAGGTAGAGAGTAGCTTCTGATGAACAAGTTTGAATTGTAAAGCTTGGCTCTGAATACCCTGCCCTGAGGTGGAACCCTCCTGGACATTGCTTCTGCAATGACCACCTAAGCAGGATTCCAGTGAGCACATTCCCTCCTAGGGTTTGAGCAGGGAGGTTTGTTGAAGATTGCTGTTTAATGGTAGGCAAGGAAAGTGCTCCCAAATGGTAAATTAAATAATTAAAAGAAGCTTGTTGGTGCCTTTGCTGCTTCTCTTTTCAAGGTCCTTGGAAACTGGTTTATGCCCCATTAGTGAGTCCCTGGCCCTTCCTTGAAAAGATAAATAAGGGCAATCTTAAGACCTAGAATAAATTGAACCAAAAATCAAGGAACAGTCATAACACAAAGCCACTCAACACAATCACTAGGCAAGAGAGAAAAACTGATATCAGAATAAACTCACCATCATAATCATATGCTTAAACATCAGCAAAAAATTACAAGCCATACTAAGAAACAGGAAGATATGGCTTAGGAAAAATAATAAACAGGACACAATAACAGACAGGACACAATATTTGAAACTAATCAATTATGTTTATATGAATCTCCTAAATCAATAAGAGGAGCTTAAGGAAAATATGGCTAAAAAGATAAAGGACATTAAGAAGACACTGGGTGAACACAAAGAAGAATTTGAAAGCTTGAATAGAAAAATAACAGATCATATGGGAATGAAACACACAATGGATAAAAGTAAAAATACATTAGAGACATACAATGGCAGATTTGAAATGTCAGAAGAAAGAATTAGCAAATTAGAAGGCAGACAACAGATAGAGAAAGAATGGAACAGCTTAAGCAGGGTCTCAGGGAATTGAATGATAGTACAAAATGCACCAAAATAGGTGCCATGGGAGCTCAAGACAGAAAAGATAAGGGAAAGGGGGAAGAAAGACAATGGTGTGATATATTTAAGATACTAAAAGAGCAAAACTGCCACACAAGAATTCTGTATTTGGCAAAATTGCCCTTCAGAAATGAGGCTGAATTTAAAATATTCACAGATAAACAGAAATTAACCGAGTTCTTAAACAAGAGACTAGCTATGCAGGAAATACTACAAGGAGTTCTGCAGCCTGAAACATTAAGGCAGGAGAGAGAGGGTTGGAGAAAGAACAGAGTAGAAATGAGGATTGTCAGAAAGCATAATTAAAAGGTTAAAAATACAGACAAAAATAAGATATGACATATGAAAAACAAAGGATAAAATGGTTGAAATAAGTAATGCTTTTAATAATATTGAATTTTAATGGTTCAAACTCCCCTATAAAAATACACAGACTGACAGAATGGATAAAATATATGAGCCATATATATGCTATGTGCAAGAGACTCACCTTAGACCCAAGGATACAAATAAGCTGAAACTGAATGGTTGGAAAAAGGTATTTCCAAAAAAGAGCAGGGATAACTATAATAAATATTGGAGAAAACAGACTTTAAATGCAAAAATGTTACAAGAGATGCAGAAGGCCATTATATATTAATAAAAGAGGAAATCCATCAGAAAGAGATAACAATACTAAGTTTCTATGTATCTAACCAGGGTGCCCCAAAATATATGAGGCAAACTCTGGCAAAACTGAAAGGAGAAATAGTTGTCTCTACAATAATAGTGGGAGACCTCAACATGCTATTTACATGTACACATAAAACAACTAGATAGAAGATCAACAAGCAAACAGAGAACTTGAATAATATGATAAATGAGCTAGAGTATCAGAGATATACAGAACATTGAATCCTAAATCAGTAGGATATACATTCTTCTCAAGTGCTCATGGATCTTTCCCCAGGATACACCACATGTTGAGTTACAAAACAGATCTCAATAAATGTAAATAGCCTGAAATTATACAAAGCACCTTCACTGATATTAATGGGATGAAGCTGGAAATCAATAATAGGTGGGAAAGAGGAATAAATATAGGAGGCTAAACAACAAACTATTAAACAATCAGTGGGTCAAGAAGAAATTGCCAAAGAAAATAATAAATATCCTGAAACAAATGAAAATGAGAAGATAAGTTATCAAAACTTATGGTATGCAGCAAAGGCAGTGCTGAGAGGGAAATTTACAGCCCTAAATGCCTATATTAAAAAGGAAGAAAGAGTTAAAATCAAAGACCTTTCTGAACACCTGGAGGAACTAGAAAAAGAACAGCAAACTAATCCCAAAGTAAGCAGAAGGAAAGAAATAACAAAGATCAGAGCAGAAATAAATGAAATTAAGAACAAATGTAATAGAAAGAATCAACAAAACCAAAAGTTGCTTCTTTGAGATCAATAAAATCGAAAAACCCTTAGCTAGACTAACAAAGTAAAAAGGAGAAGATGGAAATAAATAAAATCAGGAATGAAAGGGGGACATTACTACTGACCCCACAGAAATAAAAAGGTTCATAAGAGGATATTATGAAAAACTGTTTGCCAACAAATCAGTCAACCTAGATTAAATGGCTAAATTCCTAGAAATGTACCAACAAACTATATTGACTCTAGAAGAAATACAAGACTGCAACAAAGTACTTACAAATAAAGAGATTGACTCAGTCATCAAAAATCTCCCATCCAATGGAAAGGAAGTTGTGCCATGAAGCCACTGTTCCTACTTTGTAGTTGTCTTTGATTTTGCTTCATCTTCTGCCACAATCTGGACAGGATGACAGGGCCAGCTGTCTCCACACTCCTATTTCAGAACTGTAGGTGGTAAAGGAGCTCTCTGCAAAGCCTAGGATTGCTTTCTTGGTTTTAGTGAGAGCAGTCAAGTTTGAGTTTCAGAAAGTTGAGGGATGATTTATAGTTATAGTAGACAAAAGAATAAATTATATAAGTAGTTTGCATACAATGTCTTACATTGACATGTGATGCCTCAGGCTGGTAGCATCCTTTCTTCCTAGTGTCTGTGTTCACTTATGTATGTTTTTTTAGAATTTATTTTTGAAAAGTGTGCATAACTAGTAATGAATTTAGCATTAGCATTACTTGGAAAGAGAGGAGAGAGCTGTAACAAAATTACGTCTTAAACTCTTTACATACTTCGCCTCTAAAATGAATTCAGCATATTTTCATTTTTCCAAAGAATTTCTTTTCACCTGGAATAAGACAAGAGGACCAGTGGAGAAAGTAAGGAGATATCTGAGTGGGAAATCATCTTGGGCAAAAGAAAGTGACCAAATCTTTGCAGTATAACCTCTTCAATAGAAAATACAGTGTCTAAGGATAAGAATACTTCTTTAAAAACAAATTATTATTTTTTAACACGATGTTAAATAAGTAAAAGGTTTGCAATATTTTTTCTATTGCGATTAGTTTTAAAATTTGCTATGTTGTGTTCTGAAATATAAAAGAGTTAATACCAAAAACATTTTTAATGTCTGACTTGTCTGTATTTCACATGGTTCTTTTAATTCGGATATCACTATAAATAAAAGTATACTTGGATGAATTTGAGAATAAACTTTTAATTGTTGCAAATTATGATTATGAATTTGTAAATTTACCCTCTGATCTAATGTTCATTTTTAAATGTGGTCATTGAATTCTCTATTTTAACCTAAAAAAAAAAATCTCCCAACCAAGAAAATTCCAGGACCAGATGGCTTCACTAGTGAATTCTACCAAGCATTTCTAGAAAGATCAATACCAATACAGTACAAACTCTTCCAAAAAATTGAGGAGGAGGGAAAATTAGTCAATTCATTTTATAAGTCAACATCACCCTCACACCAAAATCAGATAAAGGTACTACAAGTATAGAAAATTCTAGACTAATTTCTCTAATGAATATAGACACAAAAATTCTCAACATGAGACATCTTGAGACAAATGAAAATGAGAGGACAAGTTAAAAAGCACATCAAAAGATGCTCAACATCACTAGCTGTTAGGGAAATGCAAATCAAAACTACAATGATATATCAATTTACACCCATTAGACTGGTGGCCATTAAAAAAACAGAGACCTAAGTGTTGGAGAGAATATGGAGGAATGGGAACCCTCATCCACTGCTGGTGGGAATGTACAAAGGTGAAACCATTGTGGAGGATGATTTGGTGGTTCCTCAGTAAGCTAACTATAGAATTGCTATATGATCCAGTAATTCCACTGTTGGGTATATATCCAGAAAAATTGAAAGTGGGGACATGAACAGAAACATGCACACCAATGTCCATAGCAGTATTATTCACTATTGCCAAAAGTTGAAAGTTGAAAGCAAACCAAGTGTCCATCAACAGATAAGCAAATTGTGGTCTATACATATAATGGAATATTGCTCAGATGTAAGAAGGAATGAAGTATTGATACATGGGACAACATAGATGAATCTTGAAGACCTTTTGTTGAGTGAAGTAAGCCAGTCACTAAAGGACAAATATTGCATGATGTCACTGATCTGACCTAAGCCTTTTGAACAGACTCACAAATCTAGAGTCTGGAAGATAGGAAATCAGGTAACAGAAAGGGAGTAGGGTAAGCCAGGGCTCAATATGGGCAAAACCCATGATAAGGTATAGAGGGGTGGTTTGGCAGTGGAGAAGTGTGATGTTGGTGCAGGGACTTGAGTGGGGTCTACAGTGCTGGAATGTGAGGGTGAGTAGGTGGTGGGGGGGTGTTGCGATGGACTATCTATAGAACTGAGGGAAGGACTGGAGGAAGGAACGGGTGAACATTGGGGATTTTTAGGTCAGTTATTGAAACTACATGGTGGGAATCTACTTTTTTGGCAAACTGGCAGGGGATCCTGGGTCACTGGTGCAGGGCATTGGTGGTGGTGGGATATGTGGGAAAGGGTGCACCTGGGTGTGATGGTTAGGATAATGAGTCAACTCAGCCTGGTAATTGTGCCCACTTGTTTGGTCAAGCAAGCTCTGGGCTAATAGTAATACAAGGACATTTATGGGCTTTAGTTATCAGAGAGTTTATTGCAGAGATGGCTGATTACATCTACATCAAACAAGGAGATTGCCATCAGCAATAAGTGACACTTTTTGATTTCAGCATTCAGAGAGAATTTCCCAGCTCGCCTTTGGACGTCCAACATCTGGAAACTCATCAAGGACCTTCATTGGACTTTCATCGGAGCCCCCAGTTTGCAGCCTGCCTGCAGAACCTGGATTTGTGCATCCCCACATTCATGTAAGAAACCCTTATAAAATCTCATTCTATTTACGGATATCTCCTGTTGATTATTTTTCCCTGGAGAACCCTGACTGATACACTGAGGCATGCTTCTATGGAATATAAAAATATTCATCTTGGCATAGGGTGTTATAGTGTGTTATCTCAGTGGGTGGAGACCCAAACAATAAACAAGAAAATATTAAACTCCCATCCTGGGTATTCCTATCACATTCTCAAATAGAGGAAAAAGAACATCTCGAGTACGTAGGTAGCACCTAATAAAAGGAAACAGACCAGTATGTCAAGCCCTCAATATTAATGCATGTAACTATGAACGTTATTCTTCAAAAATTGTAACTTAATGGTTACGATAGATTCTGGGGTGGGGGGCGAGGAATGGGTGGAACATGGAGCATCTTTGGGCATGGAGTTGTTCTGCATGATCTTGCAGTGATGACTACAAGCCATTTTACATTTGTCAGAATCTGTAAAGTATATTGTGCAAAAGGTAAATCATAATATAAACCACTGACCATGTTTAGTAGCAGTGGTCCAATATATGTTCTTCGATTGTAACAAATGTACCTTCGTCATGTAGGATGTTATTGTAAGGGTAAAATATGTATGGGGTAGGGATTGGTGTTTCTGTGAATCCCCTATATTTTTTATGTGTCTTTTTTGTAACCTAAAGCTTCTCAGAAAATAAAGTAAAAAAAAAAAAAAAAAAAAGACACAGGGGGAACATACAGAAGAAATAATTAATATGCATAAAAGGTAACAGATCTTATGGTGATGAAAGGCACAATGCAAAAAAAATTTTTTTAATTTTTAATTTTTTTCTTTTTTTGTTGGCTTTGTTTTGGAAGAGGTTTGGGGTTGCAAAATGGTTGCAGCTGTGGTAGGGGAGTGTCACTGGTGCAGAATGTCAGTAGTGGAGGATGTGTGTATGGGGATGTACCTGTGGAATGTCTCTATGGAGTGTGAGTGTGTTCATGTGGTCATGGGGTGTTATTTTGGTGGGTGGAGACCTACAGAATAACTGACAGAATATTGAATTACCATCCTGGGGAGTCCTGCTACATTCTCTCATAGAGTGGTGAGAATCTCTGGAGTACATGGGCAGTGCCTAGCAAAGGAGGGTGGACCAGTGCATCAGGACCTTGATATTAATGCTTTTATTTATGAATCTTGTTCTTTAGAAATTGAAACTTAGCCTGGTAATATATATTGCCTAAAGTTACCTCCTGAAAGCCTCCTTATTAATCAAATGTGGCCTCTTTCTAAGTCAAACTCAGCATATAAACTCACTGCCTTCCCCCCAACATGGGACGTGACTCCCAGGGAAGATTCCCTGGTACTAAGGGATTAATATCAAGCACCAACTAATGATGCATTTGGAGAAAGACCTAGGCCAAAAAGGGAGAATATTAAATGCAAATGAGTTTTTATGGGTAAAATATTTCAAAGTGAGTCAGGAAGTCATTCCAGAGGTTATGCTTATGCATGTCTCAGGAGGATCTCATTGACTGCCACAGTAAACAGTGCCTTAAGTAGGGGTGCTCTTGAGACCTCAAGAATCATGCAGACACTAAAGGTAGGATAGACAACACCAGAAAATTTCGCACACTATCAGTAGGCTTTACCTTGGAATATATGATAATCCATCTCCCCCAATATATCAGAGTTAGACTCATTAATAATTTTCCTACACATGGTTCTTCTGCCCCATTTTTTGAACCTATAATTAGTGCTATATCCATTAAATATATGTACCAGAGACTGAAATCTTCCAGCTGTTCATATGCCAGTTGAGCCTTGAATGTCAGCAGAGTTGCAGCCAACACCTACTATCCAGTTCATCATACTCACTCAGGACAACTAACAAAAGGATGATGATGGACAATGCCTAGCCCCAAAGCAGAGAGTATCTTCAACTGCAAGCAAGACATTTCCTTCCATCTGCCCCATGTGATGCCTCCTCTCAACTGGAAGCAGAGTTGGGCATCACCATCCGAAAATACTCAAAATAGAGGAATAAACAAACATAGGGGGGAAAGCAACTATGGACTAAAGTAAACTTATTATTATTCTAGTAAAAGAAGAATTTGTAACATTGATATAAAGACAGTGGTCAACAGAGGTTCTGAGGGAAGGAAGAGGGAAGAGTAGGTGTAACATGGGGCATTTTTGAGTTATTGGAAACATCCTGCATGATATTGCAATTATGGATACAATACATTAAATATTTTGTCAAAACCTATAAAATTGTGCAGTGCAGGGGAGTGGATGTAGCTTAAGTGGTTGAGCGCCTGCTTTCTATGTATGAGGTCCTTGGTTCAATCCCCAGTACCTCCTCATAACAAAACAAAACAAACAAAAGAACTCAACTCTTATTGGGGAGCAGATATAGCTCAGTGGTTGAACACCTGCTTCCCATGTACGAGGTCCTAGGTTCAATCCCTAGAACCTCCTAAAAAAAATAATTGTGCAGTGCAAAGTGTAAAATGTAATGTAATCTGTAGACCATGCTTAGTAGCAATGCTTCAATATGTGTTCATCAGTTGTAGCAAATGTACCACACTAGTGAAGGATGTTGGTGGTGGGAAAAATGTGGGAGGGGGAGGAGTGGGGTATATGGGAATTTCCTGTATTTTCAATGTAACATGTATATAATCTAAAGCTCCTTTAAAAATAAGGAAAAAAAAATAAAAAAAGAAATTCTACAGCTCTACAATATAAAGACAAACAACCCAATTAAAGAATGGGCAAAAGACTTGAATAGAAATTTCTCCAAAGAGGATATTCAAATGGCTAAAAAGCACATGAAAGAATGCTCAACATCACTAACTATCATGGAAATGAAAATCAAAACCACAAGAAGATACTATTTCCCACCCACTAGAATGGCTGCTTAAAAAAAAAACACACACACACACAGAAAACTCCAAGTGTTAGAGAGGATATAGAGAAAGAGGGACTCTCATTCATTGCTGGTGGGAATATAAAATGGTGCAGTCACTGTGGAAGACAGTTTGGCAATTCCTCAGGAAGCTAAGTGTAGAATTACAAAATCACCCAACAATCCCGCTATTAGGGATATAACCAGGAGAATCGAAAGCAGGGTCTTGAACAGATATATGCACACTGATAATTCATAGCTACACTATTCACAATTGCTAAAAGAAGGAAACAACTCAAGTATCTTTGAATAGATATACAAAATGTGTTATATACATACATTGAAATATTCTTCAACCATAAACAGGAATGGAGTTCTGATGCATGTGTCAACATGGATGAATCTTGAAGACATAACTTTGAGTGAAATAAGCCAGATACAAAAGGACAAATATTTTATGATCTCACTGACATAAACTAAGCATAATAAGCAAACTCATAGAGTTAGAATCTAAAATACAAATTATCACAATAGATTGTGGTTAGAGCATGGGGAGTTGATGCTTAATGTACTTTAGCTGATTTTAAAGGTTTGGAAATAGACAGTGGTGATGGTAGTACATTATTGTGAGTATAATTAACAGTACTGAATTATATAGGTGAATGTGTTTATAAAGGGGAAATTGTAGGTCATTTATGTTACTAGAATAAAAATTAAAAAATAAAACAAAGGGCTGTATAACATTGTGACCTATTGTAGGCAATGAACTATAGTTAATAGTACAAGTATAAGAATGTTCGTTCATGAATTATAAAAATATATGACACTAATACAAGGTGTTAATAATAGTGTGGTATATGGGAAAAAACACACCTAATTTAAACTACAGACAGTAGTTAATGGTACTATTTTAATATTTTTCATCAATTGTAGCAGAAGTAACTATATTAGAAAATTATTACAGTTACAAAAAAGTGGGATTATCAATTGTAAAAATGTTCCATACCAATGCAAAGTGTTGGTAGTGGGGTGTTTAATCTATAAACCCATAACTTCTTTAATAAACAAAATTTTAAAAGTCTGTTTTGTGGCTAAAGTGAAATGAGTTATGTGAAGGAGCTCCTCAAATGGAAATGATTATAGTTATCATATCTATTATAACAGTGTTAGGCAAAGAGAAGTAGAAATAGTGTGACTGACTAGCTTTTAAAAGTCCTCAGAACCCATGCAGGCTATATTTCTTTTCTTGTTTTTATCCTCAAAAAATCAAGGGCTCATTGTAATCTTTCCAATATTTTCTAATTGCCAAATATATGCACACAGTTTCTAACATATCAGGAAAAATTAGTTTACTTTCTTTACCAAACTATCCTTATTTTTATTGTTTTCTTTGTCCTTCATTGACTGTCATTTATGACTTTTAAAATTTTATAAAATAATGGAATCCAAAATTATTGGTGGTTTTCATAGTGCATTAGGCACAACTGCCCAAATATGGACCCAAGTGTCCATCAACCAATGAATGCATAAATGAAATGTGTTATATGCATACAATGGAATATTATTCAGCTATAAAAAGAAATGAACTCCTGATACATGTGACAACATCTGCTATATGGCTTGTGACTATTTTCTCCCATTCTGTAGGTAGCTCTTTCACTTTCTTGATAATTTCTTTCAATGCAGAAAAGATTTTAATTTTGATGAAATCAAATTTATCTACTGTTTCTTTGGTTGCTCATGCTTTTCTGTCATATCTAAGAATCCCTTGTTGCACCCCATGTCATGAAGATGTGAGCCCATGTTAACTCTTAAGAGTTTTATAGTTTTAGGTCTTTGATCCATTTTGAGTTGATTTTTATATATAGTGTGAGGTAGGAATATAACTTCATTCTTCTGCATGTGAATCTCCAATTTTCCCAACATCATTTTTTGAAGGGACTATTCTTTCCTCACTGCATGCACTTAGCACACTTGTGAAAATATCAATTGGCCATAGATATGTGGGTCTATTTCTGGATTTTCAATTCTGTTCCACTGATCTGTCTCCTTGTGCTAGTACCACACAGCTTTCATTACTGTCATTTATTAATATAACCTGAAATCACAAAATGTTAGTCCTCCAACTCTGTTTTTCTTTTTCAATATTGTTTTGACTATTTGGAGCAAAGGCTGAATCAATTTTGCTTCACGTTGTTTCTTGTTCTCTAAAAGGTTATTTTTTTAAAAATCAGTTATAAGGAGACAAAAGATGGAAAATAATAATAAGAAGAGATACAAAGGAATGTTTGAGATAGTCTAACATATGCATATTAGGACTCTAGAAAAAATAAAGAATTGGGCAAAATCATTGTTTGAAGATACAATGATTTAGAATATTCCACATTTGATAAAAAATACCAATCCGTCATCAAGTCCAAAAAACATTGAAACAGTTAAATAAAAAAGACATCCACATAATTGCACAATAATGAAATAAAAGAAAAAAATCTTCAAATAACTTAAGAATGAGTGGTGGTGAGAAGGGGGGTTTATATATTACTTACAAAAGGGTATAGTTAAAGCTATAATAGCAACAATAGGAGTCATAAAGCAAAAGAGTGACATTTTAAAATTCTTGGATAGATTAACTGCGAATACAGAATTTTTTACCTATTTGTTTTAGTCTGCCAAAGAGATGCCAAAACAAGATACCAGAAATCTATTTGCTTTTATAAAAGGTATTTATTTGGGGTGAAAGAATATAGTTAAAGTGTCCAACTCAAGGTTGCTTTCTCACCAAAGTCAGCTGCCACGTGTTGAAGCAAGATAGTGGTTGATCTCTGCTAGGTTTTCAGCCTTCCCCTTTGGACTTCCTTTTCCTCTTAAGGGTCAGTGGGCCCAGCTTCTTCCTGATCTCAGCTATAAGCTAGCATAGGGCTTGTCTCTCAGGGTTTCCAATATCAGTCTTGGCTTTCTTCCCAAGGTCAGCTGTAAGCTATCAGGGGAATGACTTATCTCTCCCTAGGTCCCCAGGATCAAAAATAACAGAGTTCTTTCTATTCATGTGTGCCTTCCTGAGTGAGTGTCCATTTATATTGTCCCACGAAGGGGGTGGGGACTCAACCTGAGTTACACCTAACTGACATAACCCAATCAGAAGCCCTAAATTAATTTTATCAAGTAAACTTAATCAGAGGCCTCTCATGAATGTAATATAATCAAAGGGTATCACACCTAGAGGAATAGATTTGTTTACAAACATAATCTTTCTCTTTTTAGGATTCACAGAAATAATCTCAAAACTGTAGCTTTCCACCCTCTGAATCTCAAAAAGATATTTCAATATTCCAAAAAGCCTTATTTCAATAGCAATGCTAAGCACAAAATCACATCACAAACAGTTGTAGGAATACAGTTGTCTTGGGGCAAAGTCCCCTCTGGCTGTAGACCTGTGAAATTTACAAAACAATTTAACTACTTTCAATATACAGAGGGACAGACATAGGATGAACATTTGCATTACCACAAAAAGAATTTGGGAGGGAAATATGCATCATTTGTCCTCAACCTGCAGAATCTAACTTCCATTAGATTTCAAAGTCTGAGAGCCATTCTTAAGATGATGGTTTCTTCTTCTCCTAGGGGCAGCATGGGGGCATACCCTTTCCACAGGCTTGCCCAATGGCCATTTTCTTAGTTCCATCCTCATCAAGCATCTGGGTGGCAACTAAGCTCCAGACCTCACCCTCCAAGAATGTTGGGGTGATGACCACACTTTACCCAATCTCTGAGGTATAGTCTCAACCCCCTCAATATAGTGAGGTGGCAGCAACATTCTCCCTAATCTCTGACATACAGGTCCAACCTTCTCAGAACAGTGATGTGGCAACCTGGAGTTCCATAATCTATGGAGTACAGGCCCACCACTCTCAGAGAAGTGGGGTGATTACCTCACTCTCCCCAACCGATGGGGAGTGTGTTCCACCCTCTCTGTAGCAAGGGGTGGCAAAACTCCCTGAGCAGCAAGCTAGAACATCCATCTTCTTCAAATACCAGGGCAATCTCAACCTCTCTGTACATATGTGTGGGGGTCCCTCTTTTGGTTCAAGGAGATGTCTTAATTCCATACTTCAGCTTCCATGGCTTTCCTCGTAAAGTCATTTTCCCTTCCATCTCTCCCTTCCATGACCCTTTTACTCCAGGCTGACAGTGGTTTTGTTCATACAGATCTCACAAAAAGCTTGGTGGTTTACCATGCATGAAGCAGGAGTCCAAGCCATCAGACCGTAAGAGACTTTCCACAAGTCTCTCTTGGATAGCTATATTTTCAATCCTGACTTACAAGGTCCAAGTTTAGTTAATTCCTCATGTGGGGCACTATTGTGTGGGAGGTTGATTCCCAGAGGCTTGGCATTTCCAGAATTAATCTCTGATTTCTTTGTGCCCAACAATTCTGTTCTCTGCTTATCTCTTTCCTCTAGCGTTTTCCTATAAGCTACAAGGACAAGCCAGGCCACATTCTCCATGTTTACTTTGGAAAGCTCCTGAGCTAAATGTCCAACCTTGTCATTTTCAATTTCTGCC
Source organism: Tolypeutes matacus (assembly GCA_026826555.1). Taxonomy (NCBI): domain Eukaryota; kingdom Metazoa; phylum Chordata; class Mammalia; order Cingulata; family Chlamyphoridae; genus Tolypeutes; species Tolypeutes matacus. Next base: position 9,648,224 of record JAKSZT010007815.1, on the reverse strand, counting down.
TTCCATATAACACCAGGAGTCAATCTTGCTAAGTTCTCTGCAACTTTAAAACATGGATTACCTGTACTCCAGTTTCCAATAATAGTTTCATCATTTCCTTCTAAGGACTTACCAGAAATAACTTTAGGCTCCATATTCCTACCAACAATCTCTTCAAAGCAGTCTAGGTTTTTTCCTTCAAGCATCTCACAATTCCTCCAAAATATACCCCTTAACCATTTTTAGAACTGCTCCAGCATTTTTGGTAATTTCAACAGACTGTACCCCATTGTCCTGGTACCAGTTTTTGTTTTAGTCTGCCAAAGGTATATTGATAAAAGGTACCAGAAATCTGCTGACTTTTGTAAGGGGCATTTATATCGGGCAAAAGCTTACAGATATAAGGCCCAAGATGGCTGCTGATCTCTGCTGGATTTTCAGTCCTCCCATCTGGGCTTCCTCTTCCTCTTGAGGCTCAGTGGGACCAGCTTCTTCCTGATCTCAGCTGTGATCCCCTGGGCCCCAGTATCAAAAATGACAGAGCTCTCTCACTTCCCATTTGTCTTCTTGAGTGAGTGTCCATTTATATTGTCCCACCAAGGGGGTGGGTACTCAATCTGAGTTATACCTTACTGACATAGCCCAATCAGAAGTCCTAAATTGATTTTATCAAGTAAATGCAATCAAAGGCCCCTCACTGAATTTAATACAATCACAGGGCATAACACCCAGAGAAATAGATTAGTTTACAAATATAATCTTTCTTTTTGGGGGGTTCACAACAAAAATATTCTCAAACTGTCACACAATTAAAAATATCCTACAAGAACCAAGATAAAATAAGCTTTCTAATTAAAAAAAAAAAAAAAATCTTAAAGATAGTCACCAGCAGACCTGCAATAAAAGGAACTAGAAACAGTGTGCCTCTGCCAGAATGAAAAAAATTACAATGACCATTTAAGACTGAAAAAAAAAAAAAAGTAAAAAATATCTTAACTACAAAGGAAAAATGTAAATGAATAATAACTAAGCAAAAATAATGATGTTAGGTAGTCAAAAGTAAAATAAGAGAATTTAAACACTTGACAACAGTAACATATAAGTTAGGAGAGGGGTATACAGTGATGTTCTAAGCTTCTTCTTTACTGTAGGAAGAGGGTAGTAAAATTGGTTAAATTTTAATTTAAAATGAATGGTTGTGTGTATGATGCTATTTCTCCAATAACCACCAAAATAGTGGAAACTGTGTAAATATCTCCCACAATGTGGATGCAGAATAAACAAATTTAAAAAAAATAGTCTATCAACCTACAAAAAGGAAATATAAGGAAATAAAAAAATATAGAGCATGCAAAACATATAAAAAAAAAGGAGTGAAGCGGCTGTGGCTCAATCAGTAGGGCTCCCGTTTACCATATGGGAGGCCCCGGGTTCAGTTCCCGGGGCCTCCTGGTGAAGGCAAGCCTGCCTGCACGGCATGGTTAGCTGATCCAGCGAGCACAAGCAGCAAGGGGGGGATAAATGAATAAATAAATAAAATCTTAAAAAAAAAAAAAAAACACAAAGGAAAATCCAACTCTAAGACATTTTCAAGAGGTCCAAATAAAAAAATATATATATAAAGTGTAAAAGTGAAAAGAAATAAAAAATAAACTCACAAAATACTAAACAATGTAAAAGTGGAGGTGTATAATTAATGTCAGATGAAACAATATTCATAGAAGAAAACATTACTATAAATTAAGGAGGTCATGTTATAATGATAGATTATATGCACCCAAACACATGGTCTCCAATTATTATAAAAGAAAATTAGCTAACATATAATTAAAAATATACAAATTGTATTCATAATTACAGGTAATTTCTCATTTCTCGGTATAACTGACAGAAGAGACAAACAACAATGGCAAAAAAACTAGAAAAGAAATAGACAATATTATAACATTAATAACTTTGGCCCACACAACACTCACCTGCACAACAAGAGTGCACACATTGACTCCAACCCCCAACACCTGTGGACACTAGGCTATGATTAACAAGGTGATGTATTTGTTTTCAGAACATGAATTACATGCAAAAATGCTCTTATTATTATGACTTTAAAATTCTAAAATATGAACACTCTCCTGCCTACCCCTTCTTTTCTTTTGCAGATTCTTTTCTTGGATTTACTATTTGAGTAGTTAAAAAGCTTACAGATCCCTGCAATCACATCCTATTTCCTATGTCTGACCTGTCATTTCATGTTCCTCTGCTTATGTTATTCCAGTTTACTCCCATTCTCAACACATTGTATAGTGATCTAGCCATATGGAAATACTTTTCTCTTTTTTTCCTTTCTACCAACATGTTCGTGCCTCGATACCATTGCAAGGGACTTGATGGAAAAAGCCTTTTAATGTCTAATTTAACTGGTAACTCCTACTATCACGTAAAGGTGTTGTTCAATTCCATAAAACAATGACTGTTTTTGATCTGCCTCTAGCCTTGTGCTGCATTCCTATCCTAGGATCCATTTTGCTCCCAAATTTTGAAACCTTTACAAACTATATATATATATATATATGTATACACACACACATATATATAATTCTATTGTCTGGCTCCTTCCTTATCCATCATACCCCACAAATATTTCACTTTCATTTATACATCAACATTTTAAATTTAAGAATACACATATCAAACTCTTTCACTCTTCTCCCTAGAGCTTAACAAGATAGTTTCCTTCCAAGATACAAACAACTCCTAAAATAATGCCTCCTATCTGAAGCTGGCTTTCGTTAACTGGAAGGTTGGCCAAAGCAAATACATTCTCCCATTACACACAGTAAACAATACAATGACAACTTCCTGTCCAACACATGAAACAATTGTCTAGTGTAGGTTTATAATGTAAATAAATTGTATGACTTAGGTTGCAAAATCTTTTTAAAAAATGACAAAACCAACAATGCTTTAAAGATTACTTTAAACATTATCTATTATCTATTAAATCATTCAGTAATGCTGATGATTTCTTCAATCTAATCTGTGCTGACCGTTTCTTCAATCACCACCTCTTTCTGCATTATTCTGTTTTCTTAGAAAAGGAAAATGTGGTAGTAGCTGACCTCTGCTTCCTATGATATTAATATTATTTTGCCTATTCTGGACTTTTACTGTGTATAATTTTAATTCAATGTTTTTAAGACAAGATGTAGTTGAAATTGAGGGAGATGAAAATTCTATGAGTCTTAAGTTACTGCAAATGTATTTCTGTGCCTCTCAGATAAAAGAAACAGATTCATTTTGAACCACTGATGACAATGACTTCTCTTCACTGTAAGTATATTGAAATAGTTGGTGCTGTTAGAAAAGTCAAATTTTAAATATTAAATTTTAGAAATAATGACAGCTCCCATGCTTCTGTTAACATTATAGCACAGAAAAATCAATACCCCTACAGAGTGCTATTTCACTTGAGAAAGGTTATCCATACTTTGAAACTATGCCAAATGTATTCACTAATTTTCTTATTCTTGCTGGAGCAAAGATTAAGTTCATAGACCGTTTGCATTGATATGGTTTAAATTTACTTACCTTCAGGTGGAGGGTTAGAGGACTATATTTGAACTGCTTTTGCTAATATTATAAAATACCAATGTCTCCATTTACATCTTTAGTTTTTTGCTTTCCTTCACACCCCACAGTCAATTCATTAGAAAGTTGTTGGTCCTCCCAACCCAGATACTTTCTGTATCTCATAGCTCCTTTCCATGGTCTCTGCCATGAATTTAGCCGAGGCCACCATAGTCTCCCTCCCTGACTACAGAAACAGACTCTCATCTACTTTCTCTGAGCCTCTCTTGCCCTCATATAGTAGACGACTTTACAAAAAATAATTAAATCACCTAAAGTCCCAGCTAAAATTCTCTATCGGCTTTCCTTAACAGTTGAATATAGTTCCTTATCAAAGCCAACAAAGTACCACATGATATGGGTTTCACCCACCCTTTTGGCCTAACCTGTACTGTGTTCCCTAACCAACAGTAGTAAGCCCAGGCATGCCGGTGACCTTTCTGTTCTGTTCTTTGAACATGTACAACTCATTTGCTCTTTTGCACTTGCTTTTCCTCCTAATGGGAATGTTCTTCTCCAAGATCTTCCTTTCACTAGTTCCTTCTCAAGACTTAAGGCTTCAAAGAATTCTTTTCTGATCACTTCACCTAAATTAGCCCCTACCCTGACAACACACACAGAGCAGTCACTCTATCACATTACCTTCTTTGTTTCATTTCTTAGAGAACATATGGGACTATCTGAAATTATTGACCTCCCTCTTGATTTTTGGTATCTCCTTCACTAGAAATCTTGTTTGTGTGATGCACAACTTTATCCTTAAGCTTAGAATAGTCCAGTATATGGCAGAATATCAAACACTTCTTTTAATAAATGAAGTTCAATATTTTTGAGGAGAGCTATGGTTTAAACTGATCTTTCAAAAAAATGTATACATATTACATGATAAAGTGTGATTGATAAAAATCTGAGATCTCAGTTGATCCATCCCTCAAATTAAAGCCTATAAAAACATTTTGACTTTTTTGGCATAGGGATAATAGACCCTGGGATACTGATACTTCCTTGCAGCTTTGATTCCATTTCTTCCACATGGTGAAGCAAAACATCATACAATGCAGAGGATATCAATTTTACTAGATATGAAAGTTGTTAATAAAACTAAAACCTCTGAAGAGCGTCAGGGAGCTTAATTATGTAGAACATGGTGAAAACAGATGCTCCCTAGCATACAATGGATTGCAGATTAAGTAAACTGTCACAGTTCATTGCAGCTGGGAGCATCTGAATGACAAAGCTTGGCTCTTTGAGAAACCTGGCCCAGGATGACAAACAGGATTGCAGGATGCCTCTCTTAGAGTTGTGTTATGGGTGATTACAGTCCAAAAGTGTTGGTTGTCAGTTGTTCCCACTACTACCATTGTGTTCTTATGACACTGAAATTGCCCAATATTGCAAAGGAACAACCAAAATTACCAAAAAAGAATCATGAATTTGCTGGCAAATTCAGTGACGATAAAAATGCTGGAAGATACCATGTAGAGTCAAATTTTACTTTCCATGATCACCTCAACCCCAAAGATACTCAGGCCAAATTTGAGTCGAGACAATTAAATTCAATGACTATTCTTCTCTTTACGACACTCTTACAATTATACCACATAAATTCTTCAACATAAACTTAAATTTAAAAAATAGTCATAAAAAGCTGAAAAGAAAGTATGTACCCCATATATTTTGTGGTTCATGACCTGTTACATGATTACTGTACTGCTGGTACTTTAAAATGTGATCTCATATTTCATTTTGCATTTAGTAAAATCTGTTAACAAGAAAATAAGCTCATTAGAATGTAAGTTCCATAAGTACTGAGATGTATTTCTTGTTCACCATAATATCTGAATTTTCTGGAAGAGTATCTAGATTAATTAGTCTCTCAAACAATAGTTATGGAAGGAATGACTTGATAATTGAAAGCTGCATTTTTAAGCATGTTTTACTTTTTTTTCCTCATTCTACCAAATGCCTGAAAGAGATCATTTAATAAATCAGCGTGTTATTTGAAAAGATGGGGTTGAACCAGTCTGTATCAACAGGTGCTACCTAAGGATGCCCAAGGACCCAAAAGAATGAGCACATCTTAGTACAGGGAAATGGTGGCTAGGAAGACTTTATGAGGAAAACAGAATACCACACTCCACCATCATAAAGATATGCAGATATCTCATGTCATCTGGGAAGGACATAGATAAAGAAAACCATTTGAAGGAGAAAAAGTGTTGAAAAAGAGTGTGAACTTTGAATTAGAGAATGCTTCATTTCAAAGAAAATTTTACATCAAAAGAGAATGCATCCTTAATTGACAAGACCAAAGCTTCCTTTGTTCTTGTGCCTCCTTTGCCAACTACTCCATCTGAGGCTGAGTATTTTCAGAGCATAGTTAAAAAAAAAAAAATAGCTATGCTTTTCTAAAAGCAATGGAGTCCAAAGAAGTAATTAGACATTGGTGGTTGTGCTGAGAAATGAGGCATTAACCAGGAAATTTTTAGTATTGGTGAGATTAAATGCAACTAGAGGTAGGCACAGGAGTTTGAATACTGTTAGTAGAGGGAGAAAAATGATAAGCTCAGAACTCTGAAGAATCCTTTCACTATATGAGAGTTGAAGGAATAGAGGAAGATAAGATCACACCCACAGGGAAACATTTACCTATTTCCCTGAGGTGTCTGTACCAGTGAGAGAGAGAATGAACCGTACTAAGAAAAAATCTAAGAAATTGCATTTTTAAAACTGCAAAAGACAGAAAACAACTCAAGGTAGTTTGCAAACAAACAAAAATATTGGGTCATTGCATGAAAAAAAATCCAGAGTTAGTCCAGCTTCATGAAAGGCTGATTGAAAGGCCATTGATTATATATTCTGTACTATATTCCTGTTATATAAAATAGAGAAAATATTAACAGGCACCTCACAGGGTGGTTTTGAAAATTAAATGAATTAAGGGACAACCAGCAAGATGGCAGCAGAGTAAGGTGCTCCTAGAATCAGCTCCTGCTATAGGGCAGTTAATAATCACCCAGAGCTAACTAACGGACTTGTTTGGGGGCTCCAGAAGACCAGAAGTGCATCCTGCAGCATCCCTGAAAAAGTGGAAGGAGAAACTGCCTATCTGCAGAGAAGATTCCTAAGTAGAGCACTCGAAGGCCAGTGTCCATCCTCCACTGGAGGCACAAGCCACCACGGCAGCTGTTCTGTGGCTGGAATTGGAAGCTCCACTTCCCAAAAATGGGGGAGGAAGAGACAGTTGGGCACCAACTTCAGCTACTGATTAGTAAATTCGGCAGACTAAAGTATCATCCTAAGAAAAGCTAAAGTTTGGACCTGTCCAAGTCAGAAAGAGGCCAGTAGCCACCATCTTAACTCCGTACCTGACAAGAGGGGAAGGGGGGTTGACTGAAAATCACAGTGCTGGTAGAGACCAGCTTCTTCCCATCTAGATCAGATTGCCGCTCTAGCATAAGCCCCAGGCCCTCCTTGAGCCAGCTTCTTTGGGAAATAACAGGCCACGCTGCGGAGGCCGGTGATCATCCTACTTTGGCAGCACAAGCAACCCCAGGAGCTATTCTGTGGCAGGAGTTGGAAGCTCTATTTCCCAAAATCAGGGATGGTTGACCACCAATGTCAGTTACTGATTAGTCAGTTCGGCTGGCTAAAATATTACCCTAAGAACAGCTGAATTTTTTTTTTTTTTTATTATGGGTAAAAATCAAAATTCTCACAATACATACAAACATTTGCAAAATGATATATAAATATATATGCATATATGTGTATTTGCTTACAAAAGTGTTATTTATATATATATACACACATATATTTTAAGAGGTGCTTAGATTACCCAAAATATTACACGGAACCCACTGGGATTCCCATGTTCCCCACCTCCCACACCTCCCACCACATCCCACACAAACATCTCCCACAGTGTGGCCCACCACCCTCAATGAACTTACACATCCTGGAGCCTTGCCACCAACCATAGACCACAGTTCACACTGTAGACCACACTTTCTCCCACTCAGTTCTGAGTGGTGTGTGCTGATTTAAAATGGCCTACATCCGTTGCCACAACAGTACTCAGGACAACCTCCAACTCCCAAAGAAGCCCCTGTATTTCAACTGCTCATCCCCTCCCTACCCCAAAAGTGTCAAGTGACCACTGGCTCCACCTCATTGTTATAATTTCTTGCATTGCTAGAATCACCATATGTGAACAAGAGAATACCATCAAGTCCACTCTAGTCCATAGTTCTTCCCCCAATCCTGAGGGGACTGGATGGTGATGTCCACTCCAACTCCAAGTGAGAGAGGGCTTATATCCCATAGATATGGTGGGTGGGATGATCCTGCCTGCAGATGCAGGCCCTCTCCATTCCCTGGGATGGCCATTTCCCATCGTTGTCTCCTCACCAGGTAACTTGGATGAATCCATTGAGCTGTAGGGTAGGAGTTGCAGCTTCACCTAGATTTCATGCACACCTGGCACATAGGTAGGCGGGAGGCTCCAGTCTCTGGAAGTATACCTAAAAACTCCAGCATCACATATAGGTTTGAATAGAAGGGACTGGTGAACCATGTGCAGGGAGGACTTATTTGAGTCTAATTCTGTCACTCTCAGGAGCCCAGATTCCAAAATAGAACCCACTGATAAGGCATCAGTCTCTGGGGTTATCCCCCCTTATACAGGACCAGGGTGTCTCCGGAGCTCTCAGGAACCCCACTGAGTGGGGTGATAGGCACTTAGATAGAACAGCTGAATTTTGAACCTGTCCAAGTCAGAAGGAGGCCGGTAGCCTCCATTCTGACTCCACCCCCAGCATGAGGGGAAGCCAAGCTGACTGAAAATCACAGTGATGATAGAGTCTGATTTCTTTCACCCAGATTGGCCTGCAGCCCTAGCCTAGGCTTCAGCCCCACCTCTAGCAGGGAGGAAACTGACAACCTATCCAGGTAACTGCAGGTACATTTAGCTGGCACAGACTGAATAATTGGAAGACTCCCAGGACAACTGCAGTCATCTTGGACCTGCACTGCCTAGATTGCTGCCCACACCTACAGCTCCATCCCTGCCCCAGGCAGGGGAGAAAGGGGCATGAACCTTCATCAGTCTCTCTGGGCAGCTACAGTCTAGGCTTGCATGACTTGGAGTATTCCACACAGCTGTGGCTCTGTCCCTACCCCTGGCAAAGGAGAAATTTGGGAGAAGCTTCATTAGTCCTTGGGGCACTGAAGGCAGCTTGAGCCTCCACAGCTTATAGCACCAACTACATCCTTGGCTCCTACTACACAACCAGCAAGGGATAGGGCAGGAAGCCCTAAAATGAAGAGAAAAAATGCACCCAGAATAAATACTCTAGTAATCCAGATGCCAAGACACCAACAAAAAATTATAATCCACATCAAGAAACAGAAAGATATGGCCCAGTTAAAGGAATAAGATAAGCCTCCAGATGACAAAGGAGTTGAGAGAACTAATCATAGATCTTTGAGCAAATCTCCTTAATAAATTCAATGAGATGGATAAAGAAATTAAGGATATTAAGAAGACATTGGATGAGCACAAAGAAGAATTTGAAAGCATACATAGAAAAATAGCAGATCTTATGGGAATGAAAGGCACAATAAGTGAAATTAAAAATACACTATAATCATATAATAGCAGATTTGAGGAGGCAGAAGAAAGGATTGGTGAGCTTGAAGAAATGGCCTCTGAAAGTGAACATACAAAAGACCAGATGAAGAAAAGATTGGAAAAACTTGAACAAGTTCTCAGGGAAATAAACGACAGCAAGAGACGTGCAAACATATGTGTCATGGGTGTCCCAGAAGGAGAAGAGAAGGGAAAAGGGACAGAAGAAATATTTGAAGAAATAATGGTAGAAATTTTCCCAACCCTTTTGAAGGACATAGATATCCATGTCCAAGAAGCACGACATACTACCATCCAAAAAAATCCAAATAGAACAATCATACTAATCAGAATGTCAAATGCCAGAGACAAAGAGAGAATTCTGAGAGCAGCAAGAAAAAAAGCAATGCATAACATATAAGGGATACCCAATAAGATTAAGTGCTGATTTCTCATCAGAAACCATGGAGGCAAGAAGACAGTGGTATGATATATTTAAGATACTCCAAGAGAAAAACTTCCAGCCAATGATTTTATATCCGGCAAGACTGTCTTTCAAAAATGAGGGCAGTTTAGAATATTAACATATAAACAGAAACTGAGAGAGTTTGTAAGCAAGCGACCTGCTTTGCAGGAAATTCTAAAGGATGTGTTACAGCCTGAAAAGAAAAGACAGGTGAGAGAGACCTGGAAGAGAGTCTAGAAATGAAGATTATATCAATAAAAGTAACTAAAATTGTCAAAAGAGTGGTGAAAACATAGTACGATAGATGAAACCCAAATATTTGGGGATAAACTTAACGAAAGATATAAAGCACTTGTATTCAGAAAACTACAACTCATTGTTAAAAGAAATTTTTGAAAGTCCTAAATAATTGGAATGCTCACAGATCGGAAGACTAAATATCCTTAAGATGTCAGTTCTACTCAAATTGATATACAGATTCAATGCAATCGTAATAAAAATTCCACCAGCATTTTTTAAATAAATAAATGGAAAACATGATTATCAAATTTATTTAGAATGGTAAGAGGTCCTGAATAGCCAGAAACATCTTAGAAAGGAAAAGCGAAGTTGGAGGAGTCTCATTTCTGGACTTTAAATCATATTACTAAGCTACAGTGGTAAAAACAGGGTGGTACCGTCATGGAGAAAGACACATAGACCCATAGAACCAAACTGATGGTTCAGGAACAGACCCTCACATTATGGTCAAGTGATTTTTGAATGGCCTGACAAACACACCCAGCTAGGGCAGAACACTCCACTCTACAAATGGTGCTGGGTAAACTGGATATCCATAGCAAAAGAAGGAAAGAGGACCTCTATCTCACACCTTATACAAAAATTAACTCAAAATGAATCAAAAACTTAAATATAAAAGCAAGAACCATAAAGCTTCTAGAAGAAAATGTAGGAAAATATCTTCAAGACCTGGTGGTAGGTGGTGGATTGTTAAAGGTGATAAGAGGAAGACTGAGATGGACTACTGATATTGTATGTAGAAGTTTTAATTAGCTTTACTGTAAAAGTGTGGAAATGTACAGAGTTGATGGTAACACATTATAGTGAATAACAGCTGGTTTATAAATGAGTATGTGGCTGAAAATGTTAGTCTAGGCATGTAAATACCAACTGACAGAAAGTTAGAGAATAATCTAGGGACTGAATAGCACAGTAAACCCGGAGGTAGATGAGAATTGTGGTTGATGGTACAGATGCAAGTGTGTCCTTTGTGAGCTAGAGCAGATGTACATCACTTTTGCAGGGTGGTGGGAATGTGAAGAAGCATGGGAAAAATACAACTGGAGCGACCTATGGACTGTGGTTAAGAGTAATAATGTAATATTCTTGCATTTATGCCAAAGATATAGTGTGTTGATGATGGGGCAGTATGGAGAATGTGTGCCAAGTGTACGCTGTGGTCTTTAATCATTAGTTAAAAATGTTGAACAAGAATGTAAGGTATTTATAGTAGGGTGAGGTATAAAAGCCCTGTATCATGTTATGTATGTTTGTTTTGTAAGGTCACAACTATTGCTATACACTTATTGTTTATGTATGTTCATATATGAGTTATTTACTTCAATAATTTTTTTTTAATTTAAAAAATCAAAAAAATCAAATGAATTAATATTTGTACAGTATTTATAAAAATTTCTTACACATAGTGTTATCTATTATTCTATTTTATATTATTAACAAAGACATAATCTTACTTTTTAAAAACCTATTGAAAATTTAGTATATGCTGTTTTTATCAGAAGGGATTCTTCTAATCAGGAAATAGAACATTACCTTGAAACTAAATTCTTAGATGGCAACCAAATTAAAGAAGAACATTTTTAAGGAAAAAATGATAGTTATGCAATCATCTTATGATAAAAATCCTCCTTCCTTCTTTTTGGCAAAAGTCTTAAGACCAATTAAAGTTCAGTTTAATTTTTAAACCTGTACACATTATTATTTCATTAGGAAAATATCCAAAAGCATTCCATTTTCAATCTGCATTCTTGTCTCAAAATTCACAGTCATTGCTGGCTAAAATTATGTTAAAAAATACGGATGGATACAAGTCATTGTATATTTCGTCATAACTTACAAAATTGTGCAGGACAGAGTGTAAACTATAATGTAAACTATAATCCACACTTGATGGCAATGCTCAAATATGTCTTCATCAGTTGTGACAGATGTACCACATTAATGAAGGATGATGTTGATGTGGGAAAGTGTGGGAGGCGTAGGAAGTAGGGGATAAGGAAATCCCCTATATTTTTTATGTAGCATTTATGTAATCTAAAGTATTTAAAAAATAAAAAATAAAAAAAGTATTAAAAAAAAAAAAAGAATGTGGGTGAAACAGATGAGCAGAACATTTTTTCTATTGCCTTTACAATAATACCTTATACTCTGTGCTCAACAACAACAAGAAAATAATACACACAGTACGTCAATCAAATGTTGAAGCACATGATGAATGCAACTTAGTTTCGAAACTTAGTCATGTGTAAAATCCCTAAACTTTCAGACTTCCCTGTCTCATACACAGCACTTCACCTACACTGATGCCCAAATGTCTCTCCTTCCCTTTCATGTCAGGGAATGGTTTCTCTTTGCCTGACCAAAATGGAGTCTTCCTCCATCTGTGTGCTCTGAATCCAATACCCTCCCACAGCCCTAAGAAATATGGTCCACCTTTATTTACTCTCTTTTCGTCATTTCCCTCTAACTTTTCCCTTTCATTTGCCATTTCTCCTTCTAATCATGATATATAATCTTTCTCATAGTGAAAATTGCTCCTCATTCTACTTATTTTGGGGTTGTGTCATTTGTTTTTAAATCTTTTCAAATATAAATACCTCAATAGATGATTTATGCTCACTTAGTTCTGCTCATCTCAAATTCCTCCTTCGCCTATTTCAGTCTGACTTCCATGTCCTCCTTCACACCAGCTCATGTACTCTTGGACAATTTCCCTAACATCTCTAGCCTTAGTTTCCCTTTTGTAAAGTTTGATATTAGCACTCAATTTTTAGAGTTACTGTGAAGATTTAATGAGATAACATAAGATTTTATAAACAATGCCTAGCATATCAGAAGCAATAAATCTTCATTAATTCATATTAATAACATATTAACTGAATAAATATATAATTATTCCTGTGACATTTCACTGCTACAGTGTAAATGGAAAAACTATACATGGGAAATGGATAACACAAGAAGGTAAGCAGACTTTGAGGAAAGAATATTTACTCCATGGAGGGTATATTCACACTTTATGAACATCTTCAGATTCCCAGCTGTAGTTGAGACAAGTAGCTGTCCATCAAAGATTCGTGTTTCTTTCCATTTTGGTATACACACTTTTGAGAAGCAGCTACCCAGGCTAGAACTACATATAGGGTGCATTTAGGGTGTGGCTTTAAGGCTAATTTTCTTCAAACCTTGGGAGCTAACATGATTTTTTTTTTTTTTCTGGACTGACATTATATAAAAACAGGTCTGCTTTTCTTCACCCCCCCCTCCATTACTTCCTTGGAAGCCACCTGTTGGAGATAACAGAGATACATTAAGGAAGGTGTCTGGATCTTTGAATTACCATGTGGAACATCATCTGTCATATACCATATCTGAAAGTTGTAAAAGAGAGAGATTGCTGTCTATTGTTTTAAACCCATGGAGATTTTCTGGTGTGTCTGGAATACCATAACCAATATACCTTCTGCCCTTTCTTGAAAGAACGTCTACATTTTCATGAATTTGAGCCCAAGAAATTTCCTATCTCTAAGCAGAAAAATTGACATTGATATCTCTATCTCAGCTGATCAATATAATACAGAACCAATAGTTTTAAAAATTAAAAAAACATTGGATCTAGACTCACAATGCCTGCACCAATATTATCTATACACAAATGACAATCTTACATATTTTTGGACAATTAAATAAAGCAATCTGATTTGTCAAATTTAATTCCTGGGAAATACTAAACTATTATTTTGTCTAAACAAGGTCATGGTTAAGTAACAGAGAATGCATGCTATTTTTATTGGAATCACATGCTTTCATGACCCAGAAATATTCAAATGGGTTCATTCATAAAGTCTATTTATAGTAGAAATGTCTTAGTCTATTGAAAAATTATCCCAAAAGAAGGGAAGTGAAGTAAGCATAAAGCAGCAAGCCCTTATAATGGTTCATCACCTTGTTTACCCCAGTAAATTCATAGGCATATAGGTGGAAGATATAAGTCCAGTTTAAAAATAATTAGAAAAACTCAAATGAATATAATTTTCAAAAGCAAACACAAAATAAAAACTATGTGAGCATGTATTTCAATTGACTCATTGAATTTTTATGTTTGACTATGCAAACATGTAAATGAATTTTAAAAATATTTTTCTCAAGTTAGGAAAAATACAATATAACTTATTGTCCCATGTGTCATGTTATATTTTTTTCTCCTTTTAATGTAGAAAAGGTGTCAATTTGATTGTACTTTGTCAATTTCCTTTGGTTTCCCATATTTACTGACAGGTTATTATTCTGAGAAATAATGAAGAGCTCTAAGCTTGCTATGTACTCTGAATTTTCTACAAAGTACTTTCTGGAATGTGCTGAAACAAATAGATGAGAACAAAATAAAACTCATTTTGTCCACGATACTGTTGTTCACAATTCCTCTGCTTCTAGGAAAAAGAGTTCCCCCTATGCTCCACTTGGGAACTGCATTCATGTGTATTTTTCTCTAGCATTCTGAGGCTCTATCTGTTCACTTATCATTTGACAATTACCCTGTTAATTTGCTTTTCTGAATTCTGTATGATTGACAAAATGTTTACATTCACTCTCCATATATATGGCTACTTTTCATATCTCAAAGTTAAGCAGTAGAACAATTCATTTAATTAGGCACAGTCTTAGTGGGTGATATTTTTAAAAAGTTAATCTATCTATACAAATAAAAACATTACCAGGCAGGGGAGAGATTGCTTTTGCTGGAGTTTGTTTTGTTGTAGGGATTACCATAGCTTGAAAACACCAAAAATAAGCTAAGAAAAAATGCAGTAGAATGGAATGGGAAGGGAAGGGAAGGGAAGGGAAGGGAAGGGAAGGGAAGGGAAGG